>JAVANC010000013.1:2758857-3958857 GCA_033319125.1 Parnassius glacialis
TCCACATCAGTGAGATGTTCTTTTAAGCGGGTTTTATTGAACTTTCATCCAAAGATATGTTAAAAAAACCGCACAACAAAAGATAATTTTCAGCAATTTAAAAGTAACTATTAGATATAGATAAAGTCTTACAGATATAGCCTAAACTATTATTAATTACTTTACTTTTAATTAGAGTACTAAGAGAGGAATTGATAATAGTTTTATATCACAGAGAAACTTTATAATAATGATATCAAAGAGGAATCTATTTGGCGGTTTAAGAAAGTATTTTATACGTTGTAGAGCTATACTGCAGCTGTATTAGTAGTATAGTTGTAGCACGAATCGGTCGGCACGACCCCGGGGAAGGATCACGCTCTCACAGTATACTAGCGTAAAATAGCAGCTCAATGCTACTGTGTTTCATATGTTGAATGTAGAGAACCGGAGACCCTTTTTACTGGAAAAGAGCCATTTCATCTTGGTTCTCACGGGTGACAACGCACCTGCAATTTGAGTCTATGGGCCACAGCAACTACTTATCATAAGGTGGACTGTGTGCTCGTTTGTCACCCTATCCTATAAAAAAAATGCAAACTTATACGAAAATTGGGTATAAGACTTCCATCATCATGATATCGGCCTTCTGTCACTTTACTAATCTTTATATTTCACACAACGGTAAAAATTTTATCATATACATAATACAACTTTGGCAGCTCGCTAAAGCCCCGCCTGAACTAATTCAATGATCTTTTGTCAACAGCATTTTGCATACGAGCCATTCCAAATTTTCAATCCATTAGAGAGTGTACTGCGGAGTGTGCGGATTTATCCCGATTCTTATCTTAATGGCACGTCTCCATCTACGTTACTAACACGGGGATTAGAAGGATTGAACCTTTATCATTTTTAAGCAGATTTGAAATTTCTTTAATTGTTACCGAAATTTGGTAAATTGAATTAAACTAGTTTCACGAATGTTATCACGTTTTCTACCGATTTCAAAAAGGAGCCGGTACTCAATTCGACTGTATGTTACCTCATAACTTCTTACTGTGTCAACCGATTTCAATTATTATTAATTTATTTGAAAGTTGGTGCTTTCCATGTGGTCCTGTATAAATTTGATCAAGGTCTGACAAATAGCTTTTGAGTCATTCTTAATAATTTATATTGAAGTCGGTTGTACAACATTTTTAATTTTAAATTATATTAACTTATTTTTTATTCCCGACGTTTCGAATGTTTACAACACCTATAGGTAATGGAGAGACTGAAGTGTTCGACGTCCCAGTATCATTGTTACCTACGACTACTATCCGATATTTCGTCAATGAGGGTATCCCATAACTTCTGCCACCAGATCGGCGCCATTTAAGAATCAGGTGAAATATTTGACAGATTTCATAGCACGGGAAGTTAATTTTGTAAAAAAGTGTATAAGAGTATTAGTTTTATTTTATATAAATTTAATTAGAAATAAACAAAACAATGAATATTCCCATAACTATAACAATTTATAAAAATATATAAATTTATAAAAAAAAATTCAGCACTGAGGCATTGTGTTGTGTACATACATTTTACACTAGAAAACGAAAAACTTTTATTTAAAATGCAACTTTTCAATGAAGATGACACCGTGTGACAATCGAAGACAAGTTAGTGGGACTAAGGTGAACTCACCTTATTCCCAACTAGTGACATCTGGTGGCCGTAGGATTATCAGCCCTCCTCATTTTAATTGCCATTAAATTGATTATTACTTCTGGAGTGCACCCACAAAAATATAGGATACGAAGCAGTGCTTCGTATTTTTGGCAAATTTAACAGTATACCTAAGTATATTCAAAGACAATAGGCTGCTCCTAGTTGAAATTTGCTAAACTTTGTGGTATCCGCACTTCGGTTTTTAGCCGTATCATATATATACATTGCTGTAATACTTTGTGAGTTCAATGAACGAATCTCATTAACATTTAACCTTTAACAGTATCATAACGCTATGTAAGGAATTTAATTTACTAAATTTAATTCAACTGTCAAATGTTCCATAGAATTAATTAGATTATAACTTCGAAGGCAATGACTGCGATAAGGCTCGTCTAAAATTTATTGGAAAGAATTAACACCTTCAAGTTTTTTATAGCCCGTTCTCACATTCTAATAGCATACGTGCAACACTGCCATATTGAAGACGTATATTCAAGGTATTTTGATTTGTTATTGTAACGAGAAAGGATGCTAATGTATTTTCTTATGTAGCAATGATACGACATATAATATAATGTATGCATGTTTGTAGATAATATAGTTTTAGATTTAAGACTCTAATAATGTACCGTAAAGTGGCGGTGTAAGAATATCCACTTCCCCATATCATCCCGTGGGTGTCGTAAGAGGCGACAGAGGGAAACAAATCAGGAGATGGTCAGCATTGTATTTCTAATAACAACATAATTTTTAAAAAAAAACTGGGGTTGCCAACCCGCTTGCCAGACGTGGCGGCTATTGCAAATATCTCTCCTATGAGGCAATCTATGGAAAGCCTATGATCAGGAGTAGACTTTGATAGGCTGAAACGCTAACGGTAATGTAAGATAAGTGTGAAATGTTTGGGCACTATTTTATGGCAACTACCCTACTCAATTTAAAAAAAAGACCGGCCAAGTGCGAGTCGGACTCGCGCACCGAGGGTTCCGAACAAATCCGTAGGTATATAAGTTTCAAATTATTAAAAATACTTTTATTATTTGATGTAACTAAACAATTTATGCTTTTCGCAATTTTTCCTTTATCTGTGCTATAAAAAGTTGCTTCGTACCAAATTTCAAGATTCTGAGTTCACGGGAAGCACCCTGTAGGTTTTGATTCCCTTGGTAATGTCGAAAATTTGCGGCATAAACGGCTGTACCTTTTGTTTGCGTTGGCTTAGAAGTTTGATTTTTTCACAGCTCCAAGGGACAGAAGACGTCGTACGTGAATATTTCATATGAATTTCAGCTTGATACCTCCACGTGTTCCTGAGAAAAAGGGTCTTGACAGACAGACAGACAGACGGACAACAAAGTGATCCTATAAGGGTTCCGGTTTTTCCTCTTAAGGTACGGAACCCTAAAAATGTCGTTAAGTCTCGTGTTGTCAAATTCACTTTGACTTAAAGTAATAGAAACAGCACGAGACTCAACGGCCTCTCAAAATTGAGTAGCGTTTGAGTATTTGAGAAATGTGTCTTTTTCATACATATATGTATACGTGATAGAGCCATGCTGCAGCTGTATTAATAGTATAGTTGTAGCACGAATGGGTCGGCTCGACCGGGGAAGGACCACGCTCTCACAGAATGCCAGCGTAAAATAGCAGCTTAATACTGCTGTGTTTTTTAAGTTGAGTGTAGAGAACCGGAGACCCTTTGTAATTGAAAAGTAGCATTCTATCTTAGTCCTCACGGCTGACTACGCATCTCCATTTTGATTTGTAATAGAAGATAGATGTAGATGTCTATGGGTCACAGCAAACACTTACCATCAGGTGGACTGTGTGTTCGTTTGTCACCCTATCCTATAAAAAAAGCTGCATGGGTTCTATGGTACAGCGCTAAGACGAACAGAAAGTTGAAACGCAAAATGAACATGAAAGCGATATTGACAGCGCACTGGTGTGGACATACCTAGGTGGATTGAAAAGTACTCGGCCTAACACAGATCCACTCATTCTGAAAATCAAATCTACACACATTATTTAGTTCAGTTCAGACTAGTTCATTGTGTGAAGTTCGAAACGTGTGCGATAATTAGTTGTGATTTTATAAATTTATTAACAAAGTAATCGGACATAATTTTCGCGAATGGAGCAAATCGAGCAGCGTGCCGTCATTAAGTACCTCCATAAGAAGGGGCTATCATCAAAAGCCATCCATGATGACATGGTCAGTACATTAAGCGATTGTGTTCTGTCATATTCATCAGTCAAAAAATGGATAGCAGAATTTAAGCGTGGTAGAGAGAGTGTAAAAGATGAACCCCGCTCTGGAAGGCCTTCGACGTCAACTACTGACGAAAATATTAAAAAAGTACTTGATTTAATAATGGGAGACCGCAGATTAAAAATTAGAGAGATAGCCGAGATTATAGGCATCTCTTATGAATGAACTCAAAACATTATTGTCAACGAGTTGGGTTTCCACAAGGTGTCTGCGAGGTGGGTTCCGCGACTGCTTTCAGTTGAACAAAAAAGGACGCGATTGACTATTTCACGCGACTGTTTGGAGTTATTTGAAGCCGATGCAGATGATTTTTTGAATCGTTTTGTTACTATAGACGAAACATGGGTTCATTACTGTACACCGGAAACAAAACAACAATCAAAACAGTGGAGAAGACCTGGTTCACCACCCCCTAAAAAGGCTAAGTCGATTTTGTCGGCAAATAAGGTGATGGCTTCAGTATTCTGGGACTCGAAAGGTGTGATTATGATTGATTATCTTGAATGGGGTCAGACTATAAACTCTGATTACTACTGCACCTTACTACGTCGTTTACGAGAGGAAATAAAAGAAAACGTCGAGGAATGCTCAGAAGAAAAGTCCTGTTTCATCAAGATAACGCCCGTGTTCACACGGCAGTACAGTCAATGGCTGAAATTCACAACTGTGGCTTTGAACTGTTACCACATCCGCCGTATTTACCTGATCTGGCACCATCAGACTTTCTGTTCTCCCTAACCTAAAAAAGCACTTGGGAGGTCAAAGATTTTCGACAAACGACGAGGTCAAAGCAGCTGTAGACGCATATTTTGACTCTAAGGAAGAATAATTTTTTTTCAACGGTCTAAATGCTTGGAAGGGGAGGTGGCAAAAATGTATTGAACTTGATGGTGATTATGTAGAAAAATAAAAATATAACTGATTTAGTATGTGTTTATTTTCTTGGTTAGGCCGAGTAGTTTTCAATCCACCCTCGTAGTTATTTGGGTATTATTTTCTTAAGATTTTTTAAAGGCCGCTTATTATTATGAAGATTGTGAAGTTTTAAGTTTTCAATACAATAACCACAATTTAAATTTAAAAGTTTTTTGCAACCGACTTCAATATTAATTATTAAGAATAACTCAAAATCTGTTATTCAGAAATTGATCCACGTGTTAACAACGTTGAAGTACCAGATTTCAAATAAAAAAAGAATCATCGAAATCGGTTCACTCAGAAAGAATTTATGAGGGTAACACACAAATAAAAAACATACAGTCGAATTAAGCACCTCCTCCTGTTTGAAGTCGGTGGAAAAGCGATAACGTTTTGCTCCACGTAATAATAGTCTAATTTTCATTATTATTGTTGTACATATAATGAAAAACTTTATATGTGCGTTTTTATTTACCGAAATATTGCGTACGATATAAGTTATTAGCCTCTGAATCTATTTTTCGACTTAAAAACTTGCTCGAGTGTTTTTTTTAAATTAATCAAAATGAATTACTAAAAAATAAAAACCTACAACCTAGATTAAAGTGTACTGAATCTAAGGAGACCAAAATTGTCTCATTTCGTAAAGGTTTAGGCTGGTGAAAATGTTATCGCACGAAAAACAATATTTCAAAAAGAAAATGGAAGCAATTACATACTTTCAAGATTTGCAACTCTCTCTATCGCATGATTCAGCGATACGGAGCGAGCGGTATGAAACAGATAGCATTTTTGAAAGTACACGTGTTGGCATTTCACAATATTCTTAAAAGTTTAATTTCTTGTAGGCGACTCCGAATTGTGTTTTGTGGCAATTTTTGGGGTAAACCTATGTTCAGCGGTGGACTTGTGAAGGGCTGTAATGATGATGGTGAAAGAAAATTTATATTTATATCTGAGGGTTTATCACACGCACGTAGCTTACTAGCGAACAAAGCTCCGGACTGAACGGTATTAAATAGTTAAACTTTAAAAAAATAAAAACCTATTACAAAAAAACTTAACTTTTTTCGTTAATAATGTTTTAGCCCAGCATGTCATTTTATAAAAGGTTATTTGAACGAGATAAAGTTTTTGGATTAAAAAAAATACCATAAAAACAAGGATAAAAATATTTATCGCATAATGAATTAAAAAACTATGTGAATAATTTGTGAATTCACTTTTAATATAATTTTTTTTATTTTTTTTTTCTTATAAAAAACAAATAAATTGCCTGTTATGCTATAGTGCATTTTGAGTTGTTTTTATTTCTTCCGATTAAATTGTTTATTTTTATAATACCGTAATTATACGGCCTCTCCATACACTTTAGACCTCAACACAGCGCACCAATGCGGTAGAGCTATGCTGTAACTATATTATAACTGTAGCACGAATCATCATCATCATCATTACAGCCTTTCATAAGTCCACTGCTGAACATAGGCCTCCCCCAAGGAATGCCACAAAGCACGGTCCTGAGCCACCTGCATCCATCGACTTCCTGCATGCCTTACCAGGTCGTCACTCTATATCGTGGGGGGTCGCCCTACACTTCACCTACCGGTACGAGGCTGCCACTCGAGAACCTTTCTTCCCCATCGGTTGTCGGTTCTTCGAGCTATATGGCCGGCCCACTGCCACTTCAGCTTCAGCACGTATATACAGGGCTAAAACAGACTCTCACAGACCACCAACGTAAAAAAGCGGCTAAAGGCTGTAAAAAGCGGAAGTGCTTCGCATGGCAAGTGTAAAGAACCGGATACCCTTTATTACTAGAAACGAGGCGTTCCATCTTAGTCCTCAGGGGTGACAATACTAATAACTTTGACTACTAATAATTTTGATTCTTCATCTATAATAGATGTAGATGTCTATTGGTCACAGCATTCACTCAGCATCAGGTAGACTGTATGATCGTTTGTCACCCTTATTCTATAAAAATTGCAGTTTAAGGACTTTGGTGACAATGGGTAAAAGTTTAATACCTACTCAGACGGGCTCCTTGGAAGAAACGGAGTCGTATCACTTAGTGAACACATTTGAAGGTAAGCATCAAATATTAAGACGTCAGTACCTGTGTTTGTGTGCCAGACTAAGAGGCAGACCAGAGAGCAGACTAGAGAGCAACCCTTGCTTGATCCGCGCCGGCACCGATTTTATTTTAATTATATATTATTTATATTTCAATTTTAATTGCAGTTTTAAGAACTAATTTAGCACGTGCTCAGCGGTGTAAAAAAACATCGTGAGAAAACTATTAAATATTTCGGGGACATGTGAACTCTGCCAACACGCATTGTAACAGCGCGGCAGATTAATCGCTCCTTAATCCTCTTAGAAATAGCAGGACACCTGTGGTAATTAGTGGGACGAATATACTCTGTAACTTTCCTTTATTATTGTACTTATAACTTGTATATTTTTTCAACTTATATGCCAGTGCTTGATTACGATCCCACCCGGGATGAAGTTTTTATATTTTTATTATTTATTGTTTCATTTTCGTACGTTAACAGTGGTAGAGCCAGGCGGCAGCTCTTGCTGTCACACGGATGGGCCGGCTCGAACCGGGGTGGTATCACGACCTCACAGAAAACCAGCGTGAAGTAGAGGTTTACCTCTGCGTTTCGCTTGGTGAGTGCAGGTGGCCGGAGGCCCTTTTTACTGGAAATGAGGCATTCCATCTTAGTCCTCACGGGTGACAACGCATCTACATTTTGACTTGTAATTGAGGATAGATGTAGATGTCTATGGGCCGCAGCAACCACTTACCATCAGGTGGACTGTGTGCTCGTTTGTCACCCTTATCCTATAAAAAAAAAAAAAAAAACATTGTTGGTAAACCCGCTGTAATTCAGAAGCCGAGGCTACATCAAACTAACCGAATCCGCACTTAAATATAGTTACAATTTCAAAAATTTAAAAGCTCTACTTTGTAAACCTAGAGATGGGGTACTCGTCGTACAGCGGCTAAACCCTCGCCGTAAATTTCTCAGTACACTAAAAACCCGAGTACGATACCCACCGACAACAATAAAAATGTTATTAATATTATTAATAATTGCATAATACTCCATAATACTTCCTGAAATTGGGGGCCTGTTCTTTATAGCGCTTACTTCTTACTATAATTTTCAGCAAATTGAGCTTCATTTAATTTTCATTCATCGATAGAAATCGTAGATTGTAAATATTCATTTTCGCCGCACTCGGTGCACAGCCGATGCCGGATTAAGTTTTAATTGATCTACAATCGTAACTGCAATAGAACGCTGAGCTTTAAATCGAAAACGCACGGACATTGCTTTGTTATTCAATAAATTTTCACAAGGAATATAGCCATTGTTTAGTGATATCATGGTTATTTAACTGACTTACCTAAACAAAATATATTATAATATAATGTCGGTGAAATTTTACGTCATCGTAGTTATCACAAAGTGTCATAAGAGGCGATAAAGTAAATCGAAACAGGAGATGAGTAGCAGAATCTTCTTGAAACGCGAAATAATAATAAAACTTAACTTTAACTTAACAGTGGTAGAGCCACGCGGTAGCTTTTGCTGTCGCACGGATGGGCCGGCTCGAACCGTGGTGATACCTCGACCTTACAGAATACCAGAGAGGTGGCCGGAGGCCCTTTTTACTAGGAATGAGGCATTTCATCTTAGTCCTCACGGGTGACAACGCATCTACATTTTGATTTGTAATAGAAGATAGATGTAGATGTCTATGGGCTGCAGCAACCACTTACCATCAGGTGGACTGTGTGCTCGTTTGTCACCCTTATCCTATAAAAAAAAAAACTACGGTTGTTTACCCGCTATCCTAGCGTGGCAACTATGGTAGATAGGCATGAGGCAACCTTTAGGAAATATCTGTGTTCAGTAGTGGACTTTTGATGGTGTGTAGTCCATCTATCTATCCCATGAAGTGAAAGTTATCCTCCCCCATAGATTGCTTTAAAGAGGGGATTTCGCTATAGTTACAACACTTGGCAGGTGGGTGACAACCGCAGAGTTTATTTTGAATTTTTTCAGGAAAATGACCTACGTACTGTTTCAATTTCCCTTTTTCGTCTTTTATGACAACCATAGTATGATATGGGGTAGTAGGTTCTGTCACACTGTTGTAGGAGAATATAGATTATTAATAATTGTTATTGAAACTCATTTGTTACTAGTTCGGATCGAAAAATTCTCTCTCCTGGGTTCTTCACAGCAAAGAAAACCAGTGGGACATTTTTAAAGTAATATTTTACAATGAAAATCAAATAATTACAAAACCCATTTTTAAACAATCTTTGTAATTAAAAACACAAAATTCATGTGGAGTACCAGTATTTACCACGCTCTTTTATCTTTTTTCATTTTATAATTTTACATTTTGTCTTGCCGCGTGGAGAGAAAATTTAATACAAAGAGGAAAAGCGAAAATTTAATTAAAAAATTTAAAAAATGCTACTCATATGAGACTGTTCATAAAGATGCCGTTCATGCTTCATGAACGTACGCGAGCACGCGTGAGTAAACGATTTTTTGCTTCAGTATACTTGTATAAATTAATGCTGCTTTTTCATCTTGTATCAATACTTCTAATAAATATTTCAAATGCAATAAATCTGATTCATCAAAGTTACTTAATACCACAGAATAAACAATAGTACAAGAATAGAAGGATCACTCTCTCAAACTTGCAAGTTCAAACCTAGTTACATCTTTGCTAATGTTCTTAATACTTGTAGTCTTAACAGTGGTAGAGCCACGCGGCAGATTTTACTGTCGCACGGATGGGCCGGCTCGAACCGGGGTGGTACCACGACCTCACAGAATACCAGCGTGAAGTAGAGGTTTACCTCTGCGTTTCGCTTGGTGAGTGCAGGTGGCCGGAGGCCCTTTTTATTGGAAATGAGGCATTCCATCTTAGTCCTCACGGGTGACAACGCATCTGCATTTTGATTCGCAAACGAGGATAGATGTAGATGTATATGGGCCGCAGCAATCACTTACCATCAGGTGGACTGTGTGCTCGTTTGTCACCCTTATCCTATAAAAAAAAACTTTGCACTCCACGGACACGACCTTCGTCAAATTAGCCTACAGATTAAATCGTCGAAAAAAATTTATTGCCGCGCGCGTATTTCATCAAAATGCAACTTACGTCCACGTGCAAAGGTCTGTATCACTTAGCCCGTGACGCACCTTTGTTAAGGCCGCACCTACTGTAGGGTTAGGAGTTGTGAGAAAATAAATTGAATCCTTTGATATTAGTTGGTAGTAGAATACACCGAGGGAACATTGTTGTTGGAAGTAAAGACTTTACAACTTTAGACCTAGTCAGTTTGAATAGCCTATCGTGTAGAAGATGTGATGGAGGTCATGGTGAAATAAGGGCAAAAAGTTCTCATTACACTTCTAGGGGGTCGAAATGGCCAAAAACCAAAAAGTTCAAAGTTCTTATTTCAGCTATAACTCCGTCTCCTTCGAAGGCTCTTATACAGCCTTTACTTCCCGCATCCCACTACTTTAATGTGAGGAAGGTTAATATGCAACATCGAGAAAAATTTAGATTATAACAACGTGAACGTCTTTGAAACTGAAATAATTTATCTACTTACCATTTTTCAAAAAAGGAGGAGGTCCTTAATTCGATTGTATTTTTTAATGTGTGTTATCTCAGAACTTCTGCCTAGGTGAACCGATTTGATGATTCTTTTTTTATTTGAAAACTGGTGCTTATAATTTATATATCCCATTTAAATTTGATCAAGATCTGACCAGTAGTTTTGGAGTTATTCTTAATAATGCTTATTAGTATTGAATTAGGTTGTACAAAATGTTTAATTTCATAACTTGTATCCTCTTCTCTCTTTAAAAAAAAGACGTTACCTCCACACTAGGTGTTTTTGCTGTATCGCGGGGCAGGTTTCGTACATAGATTTCACAAGGACAAGCATCCAGACGCAGAAAAATTATTTGTAGGCCATACAAATACTTGTTCCGTGCGGGATTCGAACCCGCGCCCCTTAACGCTGCAACTCATTGCAAAGCCACTGCGCTAAGGAGCCGTTACTTGCCTGTTTCACATTTTTTGCTATTTAAAAAACATGTGACACGCGAAGGCATCTTTCTTTTATCGACCACGTGTTAAACTAATAACCAGTATATGCTGATCTTGTATTAGTAGCTAGTCTGGTACTGGGAGGTCTACTTATACTGAATGTTATTTAAGTTCATTGGAATTATACGCGAAAAAGTCAAAAACCGCGAAGCTGTGGTCGGGTCGCTGATCAAATAATAAAACTGTAACTATAGCGTTAGTAACTTGATACCTAATTATCTAGATCTACCTATAAATAATAATATCTTACCTTTCGGTATCATAAGGAACAGTAAAGGAAGAAAAGTCAACATTCCTATTGTTATTTAAGTATCCGTATGGTATGCAGTACCTTTTGGCTTTTTGAGAGGCCATACTTGAACAAAATTCAAAAATAAATAACAAAAGTGCCTAAATACTTAGAAGAGAAAAATACTTTTTTGTTAAGGTAAGGCGCGCGTAAACTCGATTCGCCTAGGTGGGATCTATTTCCCCCCCGAACGGGTTCCCGCCGTGTCGTGTCAGAGGGGCTTAGTAGCCGCGGCATGGTCACCCGTGGTGAACAAAGAGGAAGTGGTAATGTAGGCCAGCCCGTGGTGGCAACTCCGAGTGGGCTTGGCGAGCCCATTTCGGATGTGTGTTGATGGGCTGCTGCGAGAGGGGTGTCCTCTCCCTCTACTGATACGGATATTGCGAGGCGCCGCTCTCCCTACACTCCATAACTGAAATTTGGTTTGTGGCGGAGTCAGAGACCAGATCCGCTGCTAGGGTGGTGGGGAAGTCTAGAAAGTTCTTGGAGGTCTTGTTTTCCTGGTGTGCCTTGCCTGAGAAAGAGAATGGGAAGTAGAAGTCCTCCCCCAAGAAGGGGCTTTTATTGGGCCGCGGATGTATGTGAAAGCGTTCTCGTGGCGGGTATACGTAGGCATTTCCCCATGTAAAAGAGGTTGGATCTATTTATGTGGGCGTTAAATTTAGGACAATAATAGACCACATTTTTTTTTTTGATTTTACAATAATAATAACTTTCGATTTTTGATTTTCGGCTAAAATATAATCATCAATGACCATTTATTTTATTAATTTTTTATTCCACAAAACATACTCAAGATTTTCGGGTCGGCAACGCATCGGCATTTTGATTTTTTGAATTGAGATATTTACAATATCACTAGTGCTGGTGGGAATCGAACCTGGGTTGTTAGTGTACTATGATGTTTACGGTGACCGCTTAGCATATACTGCAGCCCATATACAGCTGCATCCAACTTTGAACAAGGAAAACTACAGGTGCGTTGTCGCTTCTGAGTACTAAGATGGAATGCCTCAGATCCTGTCAATATACTGGCTTTCAATACCCTTTAGACCGGAGCACAGCAGTGAATACATAACTATTTTGCGGCCGAAATATGTAAGAGGATGATCCTACCCAGTCAGACTCCTTGGAAGAAGCATTTAGCGGTGAACGTTTCATTTAACTTAAATATAAGAAACCATTATTTAAGGAATTTAGAATTTATTATGATGGTGGAATTTGGTATGATAATTTAAATTTCAAAGATAGTTCCATTTCTCAGAGAAGCAAGAAAAATGTGGGCTTGTCAACTGACTTAAAAAAGGAGGAAGCTCACGATTCTACCGTATTTTTGTGTGTTACCTCAGAGCTATTTCCAGGTGCACCGATTTTGATCATTCTTTTGAAAGCTAGTGCTTTTCA
This sequence comes from Parnassius glacialis, assembly GCA_033319125.1. NCBI lineage: Eukaryota > Metazoa > Arthropoda > Insecta > Lepidoptera > Papilionidae > Parnassius > Parnassius glacialis. The sequence goes on from JAVANC010000013.1 coordinate 2,771,604, forward strand.
TGTGATTCCATATAAATTTGATTAGGATTATCCTTAATTATGCGTATAAATTGACTTCGACTACATTGATGAACTTCTCATTTTCTTTACAGTGAAGTCGTTTATACAACATATTTAATTTTACCACTTGTACATATAGTGGTGTGGCACTTTTACGATAAATCCCTACGAATAAGAGATACTAAAATAGTAAAAGAACACTGATTCCTACCAAGGATGATACGCGAGGCTTTTGAAATTAAAAAAAACATCTTAATTTCAATAGAGAAGATGGATGGATGCTGCCATCTGCATGGGATCCTATAACTAACAAAATAAAATCCAAACCCAATCATACCACTGCAAAACTTGAAGATACTGTAAGTTAATTCTGCGTAAATCGAACCAAACTGAAGGTAGCCGGACTAACTGTAATATCGGGACGTTAAACATCTCAGTCCCCCTCGTGACCATGGGTTGCTGTAAAGCACCCGAAACGTCGGGAATTAAAATAGTAAATTTAACGCGATAAAATCCGTTAAAAGTTGTTTTATTCAAAATAAATAAGTAAGTGCAGAAAAATACTTTAATTATCAAAGATAGCAGATCATACTTTTTTTATAGGAGAGGAGGCAAACGAGCATGCGGTTCACCTGATGGTAAGTGACTACCGCCGCCCATGAACAACTGCAACACCAGGGAGGGAATTGCAGATGCGTTGCCGGCCTTTTAAAAAGGAGTACGCTCTTTTCTTGAAGGTCCCTAAGTCGTATCGGTCCGGAAAAATCGCTGATGGTAATCGATTCCACAAGGAAGTCGTGCGAGGAAGAAAACGTCTTCTAAATCGCACAGTGGTGGACCGCCAATCATCCAGATGGTGTGGATGGTATCGGGAGTTCTGCCGCGATGTTTGTACAAAGGTTTCTTTTATTTTACTTGCCAAAGGCATTATGACATATTTTAGTATATATTTTAATTGCAATTTGAAGTGTCGCGGTAAATTCTGCATATCTGAGAAGTTCCCCAGTTGAGGTGAACCCGCGTTGGGATCAGCGCAGCGAACACTTTTTGTGGCCAAAAACTCTCTGCGGTCTGTGCCCAGTAGCGACATGTATCAAGGCTGTCACTTTATTAGTTTCAATGAACTAAACACGAAGACTACGTTTGGTCCTATCTACGGAGAATGAGCTCTCGAAGTCTTGCAATAGGATTTGATTTTAATTTTGTTAATTATGGGATCCCAAGCAGGTGGTAGCACAAATAAGCATATTTTTTAATTTCAATCTCTCGCTAATCATCCTTAGTAAGAATCAGAGTTCTATTGCGAGAATTTGTTGTCTATCAGATATGATATAATGATTCCCCCTTCCATCTGGACAGCGAAAGCGATTAGACGTGCTCCCCGTAATATTTTTTAAATATTTTTGTTAAATTAAATTCTGACCAAATAGTTAGTTTTCGGCAAGTACTAGGACTGCATAACTTTAGGGTGATACGCAGTAGTACGGTAACGGGTATAAAAGAGACACCAACAGTGGAGACAAGCAGATCGATCCAAATTCGCTTCACCGACGTCACTCCAACTACGTACGTATACGTCACAAGAGACGCTTGCCTTGATTCATAGGCGAAAGCGTTTTAAAGAAAAGAAAAATGCCGCTAAAGAGAACACCACCGTCTACTCCGAAACAGGAAGCATCCCTGCTGCAGGTCCTTGAATCTGATGCAAATCAAAGCTCTGCTCCACCTACTGATACAGATAATGAAAGCTCCAATATGAACAATCGGAATAGAAATCGACCCCGTAAACGTCAGTATGATGACGAATTAGCTTCTTTTATGGTGGAAATGAGGAAATCCATTGGAATTTTAACTAAACAGCAAGATACAATACAGGAAAGCATTAAAGATATTAAGAAGCAAAACACTGACATCAAAGAATCCATGGACTTCATATCAAAGCAATATGAAGATATGAAAAACAAATTGGCCAAAATGGAATTAGATAGGAAATCCCATTTAGCTCATATTCAGAGTCTAGAACAAAAGGTAGAAAATTTGGAGAGGTCGCAAAGGCAAGCCAGTATTGAAATAAGAAACATTCCTATACATAAAAAAGAATCAAAGCAAGATCTGGTGCAACTAGTTAAAAAAGTTGGACAATCTGTCAATGTCTGTGTGGAAGAATTACAGATCCGCGACGTCTTTCGGCTTAAAACCAAAAAAGAAAATAATCAGCCAATTATTGTGGACCTCACAACAGTTACGCTAAAAGAAAATATATTAACTTCAGTTAAGGCCTACAACAAGTCAAAGAAGGACAATAAACTAAATACTGGCGACCTTAAAATAGATGGCGAACCCAAACCAGTTTTTATATCAGAGAGTCTCACCCAGTCGGCTAGGAAACTTTACTTCATGGCACGAGAATTTAGTAAAAACCACAACTATGCTTACTGCTGGACTGCACATGGGAAGGTGTTCCTACGTAAGAAGGAGGGTGCTCCATGCCGTCGCATTGACACGGAGACTGATTTACAGAAACTGCTCCAAACTCAAGACAAATGACTACCTGCCTATCGAAATTTATTGCTCCAGTTTTTCTTTGGTAATTCTTTATCATATTTGAAAATACTTTTATACCTTATTTTAAATTTTTTGTATATTTACTTAGTTTTTTACACAATTTTATTTTTTTATGGTATGTACAATTATTATTCGTTACCACAATTTGTAACGTTCTTTGTGAACAAGGTTACCACATACACCTTATACAAATTAGATACGATATTCTTACAATGTTTAGTTGTCGCAGAAACATTCATTCTTAAATGGGGGAACTATTACGCATCCGGTTCTACACAACTGATTGCTAGTATTTTTAAAAGGCGATCCAATAACGGATATCTCTGATGACATTGATTTTCTTGAAATATCTCAATTTATGGTGTGTAGTCCCGAATCTCTTATTAATTACATAGATTTATTGCAAGGATCTATTTCAGTTATGCACATGAATATACGGAGTCTATCATGTAACTTTGACGCATTTAATGTTTTATTACAGAGAATCTCTTTCCAATGCGATGTCCTCGTTTTAACTGAATGCTGGTTGAGTAAACTGTTAAACGTTCCAGAAATACCTGGATATATATCATATGCTTCAGGCTACCGCAATCAGAACGATGGAGTTGTAATTTTTGTCAAGTCCGAAATTAAGCATAGTACTTCATTAGAGACTGAATTAAAGGACTGTAATAGTCTTATTTTAAGATTTGGGAATGAAATTGCGATTATAGCTGTGTACAGATCACCATCATACAACAATATTGATAACTTTTGCAATAGTCTTGAAAATTGTTTGACTTCATTGGCGTCTGTTAAATCAGTTATCTTAATTGGTGATATTAATATAAATATAGCTTCCGATAGCTTTGATTCAAATTGTAGTAACTACATTGACCTAATGGCATCTCATGGTCTGCTTCCAACACATGTTACTCCAACGCGTATAAGCAGCTGTCTTGATCACGTTATGCTAAGATCAAATCGATGCTCTAAAACGTTTATTCTCGATTCGCTCATAACTGATCATGCGCCAATTATATTTGTGTTAGAGGCAAAAATCAAAAGAAACCTAGCTAAAGCTACCATAAGGAAAATTGATTATCCAATTTTATTCCAAGAATTATCTGTAACAGACTTTAACCCTGTATATAACGCTGCAAATGCAAATTTAGCAGCAAACTCTTTGATTGATATAATATATAAAGCAATTTCTTGCCACTCCACATTAATCTACTAGAGCTATTAAGCCCTGGATAACACCTGGTCTTGTACGATGCATTAGGAATCGTGACAAGTTACACAAAAAGGCTAAACTGGATCCTAACAATGCCATATTACAGCTAACCTACTCTAGGTACCGTAATTTTTGCAATAATCTTTTAAAGAAACTTAAAACCGAATTTGAACAAACCGAGTTGAAAAAGAATAAAGATAATCCCAAAGAAATGTGGAATACTATTAATAAAGTCGCTAGTCTAAAAAAAGCATCTCCGTCCCCCACTGAATTGTTAAACCTCGCCAAAGACCCCCATGAATCAGTAAACCTAATAAATGAATTCTTTGCAAGTATAGGTAAGTCCCTTGCTAATGATATACAAATTAGAAGAAGTACTTGTTTGACTGGTTCCGTAAACATCACGCATATTGAGTCACAGAGAGATTCGATGGCTTTACTTGATGTGGATTATAATGAAGTCGAGAACACTATTATGAACCTCAAAGATAATTGCGCTACAGGTGTTGACAGCATTCCTACTCAAGTTTTTAAGAACGCAAGAACTAGCCTTATTCCACCTTTGACCCACGTGATCAATCAATGTTTCACTTCAGGAGTTTTTCCTAACATCCTCAAGAGAGCTCTTGTACATCCTATTTATAAAAACGGCAATAGAGATATGATAGGGAACTACAGACCTATCTCGGTGCTGACAATAGTATCTAAAATTTTGGAAAAACTTTTAAATTCTAGACTTATTAAATTTTTAGAAAAGACAAATGCAATTGCACAAAATCAGTATGGATTTTTAAAAGGCAAATCTACTGATGATGCGACTTTGTACCTTACTGAGACTATTGTCACGCACCTTGATATGGGTCACAAAGTTGTTGGAGTTTTCCTCGATTTGTCGAAGGCATTCGACACTGTATCAATACCATTACTATTGAAAAAGCTGGAATTAATAGGTGTACGCGGAGTCGTCTTGGATATATTTTGTGACTATCTGTCAAATCGCTCACAGTGTGTCAAATTAGGTAACTACCAAAGTCTGGATGTTAATCTCTCTTACGGAGTACCACAGGGCAGTGTACTGGGTCCAACCCTCTTCTTAGTGTACATCAACAACTTGTGTAAACTTTCGTTACCGAACTGCAAAATTATCACTTATGCAGATGATACAGCGTTGATTGTGCATGGTGAGGATTGGGCTCGGGCTCAACAATACACTGAAAAAGCCCTCACTGAGGTAATGAGATGTTTGGACGACAATTTGCTTACGTTAAACTTAAAAAAGACCAAATACATAACTTTCACCCCACGGGCCAATACTCAACCATCCATTGACTTTTGTATAAGGGCACACACTTGTGATAGAATAAATAGTTGCTGCGGCTGTCCTCAGTTATCACCAACACATAGCTTAAAATATCTCGGTCTGATTCTAGATAATCATCTTAATTGGTCATTACACGTTAAATCATTAACAGCCCGAATTAGAAAATTAATTCCTATCTTTTACCTACTTAGAAAATCTGCTGATCGCGACACGCTCATGTGTGTTTACTATGCGCTTGTCCAATCTTTGCTCAAATACTGCATTGTCTCATGGGGTGGAACTAGCATTAGTACACTGCTTCCTCTGGAGCGTGCTCAGCGTGCAATCTTAAAAGTAATTTATAAAAGACCGCGTAGGTATAGCACGTCACTACTCTACCGTGAATGCTCAGTTCTTACGGTAAGAAAACTCTTTATCTTCCACACTATACTTCGTAAGCATCTAGGACTGCCATACGTTCCAACTCAAAAACTTAATAAGAGCAAGGTATGCACAACACTTCCACACAGAAGCACTATCGCAAAACGGCATTATTTTGTTATAAGTTCCCATCTCTATAACATCGCAAATAAAGCTTTAAATATTTACCCTTTAACCCTTCATCAATGTAAATTTGCTACACGGGATTGGTTACTGAATTTAGATTTTGACGAGATAGAAAATATTATTCGGATTAAAACCCTTCAATAAAACACCTTAATACACTCTCTCTCTCTCTCTCTCTCTCTCTCACACACACATACACACACACACACACACACACACACACACACACACACACACACACACACACACACACACACACACACACACACACACACACACACACACACTTACATATCCCACACATCCAATTACTCAAAACCCACACTACAAATCGTACAAACATAATACTCCCCCATGCATTCACGCTCCGCGTTTATAATTATACCATACATCAAACACACCAAGTGGTAATCTTGCTTAAATTTTATTTTGTTTTGTATCTACCTACATGTTATAATTTTTATTTTAGCTTGTAAAGATTGTAAATATTATTTGTTGAAAATTGTTGTAAAAGATCTTACCTATTGGGTTATTATTTGATTACCAGAGTGGAAGGCGCAGGCAGCCGTGGCACAGTTTATACTAGTACGGCTGCCGACGTTAACCTCTCAATGTAATTGATGGTACTTTTATTTAAATAGTGTAAGTCACGATGTAAAATTTGTGGAGTGAATAAATATTATTATTATTATTAATGATTGGGACGATACTGAACATGTTCACAGACTTCAGACTTTCCGGAATGTCGGTGTTCCACATCAGTGAGATGTTCTTTTAAGCGGGTTTTATTGAACTTTCATCTAAAGATATGTTAAAAAACCGCGCAATTAATGATAATATTCAGCAATTTAATAGTAATTATTAGATATAGATAAAGTCTTACAGATATAGCCTAAACTATTATTAATTTTTAGTTTTAATTACTTTACTTTTAATTAGAGTACTAAGAGAGGAATGGATAATAGTTTTATATCACAGAGGAAACTCTATAATAATAAAAATATCAAAGAGGAATCTATTTGGTGGTTTAAGGAAGTACTTTATACGTTGTAGAGCTATACTGCAGCTATATTAGTAGTATAGTTGTAGCACGAATCGGTCGGCTCGACCCCGGGGAAGGATCACGCTCTCACAGTATACTAGCGTAAAATAGCAGCTCAATGCTGCTGTTTCGTATGTTGAATGTAGAGAACCGGAGACCCTTTTTACTGGAAACGAGGCATTCCATCTTGGTTCTCACGGGTGACATCGCATCTGCATTTTGAGTCTACGGGCCACAGCAACCACTTATCATAAGGTGGACTGTGTGCTCGTTTGTCACCCTATCCTATAAAAAAATATTACAACCTTATACGAAAATTGGGTATAAGACTTCCATCATCATGATATCGGTCTTCTGTCACTTTACTAATCTTTATATTTCACACAACTGTAAATATTTTAACATATACATAATACAACTTTGGCAGTTAGCTAAAGCCCCGCCTGAACTAATTCAATGATCTTTTGTCAACAGCATTTTGCATACGATCCATTCCTAATTTTCAATCCATTAGAGAGTGTACTGCGGAGTGTGCGGATTTATCCCGATTCCTATCTTAATGGCACGTCTCCATCTACGCTGCTAACACGGGATTAGAAGGATTGAACCTTTATCATTTTTAAGCAGATTTGAAATTTCTTTAATTGTTACCAAAATTTGGTAAATTGAATTAAACTAGTACTCAATTCGACTGCATGTTACCTCATAACTTCTTACTGTGTCAACCGATTTCAATTATTATTATTTTATTTGAAAGTTGGTGCTTTCCATGTGGTCCTGTATAAATTTGATCAAGGTCTGACAAATAGCTTTTGAGTCATTCTTAATAATTTATATTGAAGTCGGTTGTACAACATTTTTAATTTTAAATTATATTAACTTATTTTTCATTCCCGACGTTTCGAATGTTTACAACACCTATGGTAATGGAGAGACTGAAGTGTTCGACGTCCCAGTATCATCGTTACCTACGACTACTATCCGAAATTTCGTCAATGAGGGCATCCCATAACTTCTGCCACCAGATCGGCGCCATTTAAGAACCAGGTGAAATATTTGACAGATTTCATAGCACGGGAAGTTAATTTTGTAAAAAAGTGTATAAGAGTATTAGTTTTATTTTATATAAATTAAATTAGAAATAAACCAAAAAATGAATATTCCCATAACTATAAAAATTTAAAAAAATATACAAATTTATAAAAAAATAATAATTCAGCACTAAGGGATTGTGTTGTGTACATACATTTTACATAACTTTTATTTAAAACGCAACTTTTCAATGAAGATGACACTGTGTGACAATCTACGTGACAAATTAGTTCACCTTAGCCCCAACTCATTTTTAATTGCCATTAAATTGATTATTACTTCTGGAGTGCACCCACAAAAATATAGAATACGAAGCAGTGCTTCGTATTTTTGGCAAATTTAACAGTATACCTAAGTATATTCAAACACAATAGGCTGCTCCTAGTTGAAATCTGCTAAACTTTGTGGTATCCGCACTTCGGTTTTTAGCCGTATCATATATATACATTGCTGTAATACTTTGCGAGTTCAATGAACGAATCTCATTAACATTTTAACCTTTAACAGTATCATAACGCTATGTAAGGAATTTAATTTACTAAATTTAATTCAACTGTCAAATGTTCCATAGAATTAATTAGATTATAACTTCGAAGGCAATGACTGCGATAAGGCTCGTCTAAAATTTATTGGAAAGAATTAACACCTTCAAGTTTTTTATAGCCCGTTCTCACATTCTAATAGCATACGTGCAACACTGCCATATTGAAGACGTATATTCAAGGTATTTTGATTTGTTATTGTAACGAGAAAGGATGCTATAATTAATTAATAATTAAAAAAAAGAATAATTGCCTGTTTTGCTATAGTGCATTTTAAGTTGTTTTTATTTCTTCCGATTAAATTGTTTTTTTTTATAATACCGTAATTATACGGCCTCTCCATACACCTTAGACCTCAACACAGCGCACCAATGCGGTAGAGCTATGCTGTAACTACATTATAGCTTCAGCACGTATATACAGGGCTAAAACAGACTCTCACAGACCACCAGCGTAAAAAAGCGGCTAAATGCTGCTGTGCGTCGTATGGCGAGTGTAAAGAACCGGATACCCTTTATTACTAGAAACGAGGCATTCCATCTTAGTCCTCAGGGGTGACAATACTAATAACTTTGACTACTAATAATTTTGATTCTTCATCTATAATAGATGTAGATGTCTATTGGTCACAGCATTCACCTAGCATCAAGTGGACTGTATGATCGTTTGTCACCCTTATTCTATGAAAATTGCAGTTTAAGGACTTTGGCGGCAGAAATAAGTAAAAGTTTGATACCTACTCAGACGGGTTAGGATACGACCCCGAGCCCACTCGGGCTCGGGGTCGTATCCTAACCTAGCAACCCATGCTTGATCCGCGCCGACACCGATTTTATTTTAATTATATATTATTTATATTTCAATTTTCATTGCAGTATTTAGAACTGATTAATAATAATAATAATAATAATAAAGGATTCATAATAGCTATTCAAGATCAAATCATAAACACAAAAAACTACAGAAAATACATAATAAAAGATCCTACAGTAATTAATGACAAATGTCGCATATGCCACATCCACCCAGAAACTATCCAACATATAACAGGCGCATGCACAGCTCTGACGCAGACCGACTACACCCACAGGCACAACCAGGTGGCCAATGTCATTCACCAAAAACTAGCACTCAAACACGCCCTCATTAAAAATACCAACACTACCTACTATAATTATACACCAAAAATTACCCTAGAAAACACCACACATAAACTTTTGTACGGCCGTGCCATTCTTACTGACAAGATAATCCATTATAACAGACCCGATATAATCCTACAAGACAAAATAAATAAAATTACTTACCTGATAGACATTGCAGTTCCCAACACACACAACATACAGAAGACAATCACAGAAAAAAATAGTAAGTACGCGGAGCTCAAAGATGAAGTGACTAGAATCTGGCGACAAGAAAAAGTATATGTAGTTCCTATAGTTCTCTCCACAACAGGCGTAATACCAAATCATCTCCTCCATAGCTTAACACTATTAGACCTAAAGGAAACCCTCTACATTACACTACAAAAAGCTGCTATATTAAATACATGCAGAATTGTCAGGAAATTTATGCAGATAGAAGAAAATGAAATAGTACCTCATGAAAACACGTAAATATACACACCTCACGCTGCATTTGCTTTGGTTTCGGCCCGTAAATGTAGTTAAATTCCAGTCTAAGGACTGAGAAGTGAAAAATACTTTCCGAAAATAATAATAATACTTTATTTCGACCATCAATAGTCATAGATTGTTAGTAAAACTTACTTAGCCTAATGTTAGTATGGAATACAATAGAAGTTGATATTAAAATGTTAGTTAAAATAGTACTTATCCTATATTAGTAGCTTAACCTACCCCCAGTCTCACATAGCGAACTCCAGGTGGGATTCTCCTCGTGCTGGTGTGTGCACCATTCCAAGCCCTCCAGAGCGGGCTATCCAGCTTCACAGCCAATGCGCCGAGAAGGGTGTTTGAGCTCCTCACTAGCCTGCTCATCATGGACGCGGCACGCCTGCGCATGATCGCGTAGAAGTCGTCCACACGAGCATCCGCAAACATAGCCGACGCACTGCAGTGTGGAGGCCTCCTCAATATCACCCTCAGCACATTGTTGTACTGAACACGCAGAGCACTGTAGGCCCGCCGCGTATAGTCAGTCCACAGACTGCACGTGTAAAAGTTTTGGCAATACGCCTTGAACAAAGTTAACTTGACTTGAGTCGTACTACGTGCAAATCTACGAGCCAACATATTGCCCCGGACCGACAGCGCTCGGCGCTCTCGTTCAATGTCACTGTCATCATCCAGGCGTTCAGTTAGAATATGTCCGAGGTACCTAAACTCAGCCACTTGTCTCAGAGGAATCCCACATAGCTGGATACGTGGCGTGAAATCAAGTGGTTTGTTTTTGCCTCTAAAGACAATAAATTCACTCTTTTTTGAGTTGTAACTGAGTCCAGTCTCCTCGGCATATTCTTCACAAATTTTCAACCCGAAATTTTCGAAGCCCGCTGACTGAGGGGCTCAACAGAACCATGTCGTCTGCGTAACTAAGATTATTCATGGATACACCGTCTATTGAGCAGCCGACACCTGCTCTGCTGAGCCTCTCAATCAGTCTGTTAACATAAAGATTAAACAGCCTGGGTGACGTCAGCCCTCCCTGCCTTACTCCGCACCCTAGTTTGTAGGGATCACTTAAGGCGTTACCCCATCTAACTGTGTTAGTCTGGTTACCGTACCAATATTCTAACAGTGAAACCAATTCTGGTCTCAAGCTACTTTCCCGTTTTAATTTTTGCCATAGGATTTTATCAGACACTTGGTCGAAGGCTTTAGACAAATCCAGGAAACACGCATAAACCTGAGTCTTCCTATCCGTGTAGTACCGCACAGTCTGCTTGAGACACAATATTGCGCTCTCCGTTGATAGTTCAGGCCTAAATCCGAACTGAGCATCATATAATTTAACTGCCTTACTTAACTGTGTATCAAGCAGACTGTCCAGAACCTTAGCCGAGATGGTCGCCAAGGATATCGGCCTGTAGTTGGTTTCATCCGCTGCATCGCCCGTCCTATTCTTAAGGATAGGCACGACCACTGTCATCATCATTGTATCGGGTAAGTAACCATGACTAACACATAGGAGTAACCTGAGGACTCTGTGAAGGTGCACACCCGCATATCTGAGGTGTTCGACGCTGAGGCCATCGTGACCTGGTGATTTCCCACGTTTCATATTGTTAATAGCTGTTTTAACTTCATCGATTGTGAAGCGCAGCGGACTACCCCCCATATTCACACTGGCCACAGCGTCGCCATCATTTACCATAGAATTAAGCTTGCACGGTTCCACCTTGACTGCGACTTGAACAAGTTCGCTATGTTCCGCCACACCACGCACGCCCCCCACTTGATCTGAGAGACTCGACCTTGCATTCAGTCTGTTCGTATGCTGCCAGAACTTACCAAATTGCTTAGCCTCACACGAAGATGCCAGAATATCCATTTTAATTTGTTCTTCATTATCCTGGCCCCACTTGAATTTGCTTTTAAAAGCTTTACGTGACTCTTTCATATCCTCGTATGCTGCTCCACACGTTGGCCTTCCAACACATACCCATGACCGAAAACAAAGACGAGCTCTGGCGTGAGCCGGCCTCACATGCCTATTCCATCCCACTATCTGTCGCTTTTTGTTACGCTGTACATTCTTATGACTATAAATTGCAGCATCCTGCAATATACTTTTATCGATTAATTTATGTTCAGATTTATCACAGAATTTATCACAACAATTATTTAACTCTACAGGAAAATCTACTAATCTTAATCTATTATTACAATATTCTGTGAAAAGTTTAATCTGTTCACTATCTCTATGCCCCCAAATTACCCTATTTGTAGTTTTAGACTGGATGGGCTGGACCTGCGAGAAACCTAAACTAATTTTACAGTCCACTTCAAAGGGATAGTGATCGGACCACGTTACATCGTTTCTTACGTGTATGCTTTCAACATATTTCCTAGCCATACTCGTTACAAGGCAATGATCCAACCATCGTGAGCAGCCGTGAGCATCACTAGTGTATGTGTACACATTTGAATTACTCGACAACATTTCATAGTCAGCACATACCCACGTCTGCTCACCACAAAAACTTAGCATTTCATTAAAAAACAACTCCCCCGGGTGTGCATTAAAGTCGCCTAACATAAAAACTATACTAATATCGCATTCCTCGATGATTGCGTTAATTTCACTTAGGCACTCTGTGAATTCCGCAAGGTTCTCGATACAGTTTGTGGGCATATAAACAGAAAAAATAAGCATATCTTGCTCATGTACCTGACACTTAATTGCGCACAGCCTCACACTATTACATTTCACTATTAAGCACGTGCTCAGCGGTGTAAAGAAACCATCGTGAGAAAACTATTAAATATTTCGGGGACATGTGAACTCTGCCAACACGCAATGTAACAGCGCGGCAGATTAATAGCTCCTTAATCCTCTTAGAAATAGGAGGACACCTGTGCTAACGAGTGGGACGAATATACTCTGTAACTTTCCTTTATTATTGTACTTATAACTTGTATATTTTTTCAACTTATATGCCAGTGCTTGATTACAATCCCACCCGGGATGAAGTTTTTATATTTTTATTATTTATTGTTTCATTTTTATACATTGTTGGTAAACCCGCTGTAATACAGAAGCCGAGGCTACAGCAAACAAACCGAATCCGCACTTAAATATAGTTACAATTTCAAAATTTAAAAGCTCTACTTTGTAAACCTAGAGATGGGGTACTCGTCGTACAGCGGCTAAACCCTCGCCGTAAATTTCTCAGTACGCAAAAAACCCGAGTACAATACCCACCGACAACAATAAAAATGTAGTTAATATTATTAATAATTGCATAATACTCCATAATACTTCCTGAAATTGGGGGCCTGTTCTTTATAGCGCTTACTTCTTACTATAATTTTCAGCAAATTGAGCTTCATTTAATTTTCATTCATCGATAGAAATCGTAGATTGTAAATATTCATTTTCGCCGCACTCGGTGCACAGCCTATGCCGGATTAAGTTTTAATTGATCTACAATCGTAACTGCAATAGAACGCTGAGCTTTAAGTCGAAAACGCACGGACTTTGCTTTGTTATTCAATAAATTTTCACGAGGAATATAGCCATTGTTTAGTGATATCATGGTTATTTAACTGACTTACCTAAACAAAATATATTATAATATAATGTCGGTGAAATTTTACGTCATCGTAGGTTACACAAAGTGTCACAAGAGGCGATAAAGTAAATCGAAACAGGAGATGAGTAGCAGAATCTTCTTGAAACGCGAAATAATAATAAAACTTAACTTTAATTTAACAGTGGTAGAGCCACGCGGTAGCTTTTGCTGTTGCACGGATGGGCCGGCTCGAACCGTGGTGGTACCACGACCTCACAGAATACCAGGGAGGTGGCCGGAGGCCCTTTTTACTAGGAATGAGGCATTCCATCTTAGTCCTCACGGGTGACAACGCATCTACATTTTGATTTGTAATAGAGGATAGATGTAGATGTCTATGGGCTGCAGCAACCACTTACCATCAGGTGAACTGTGTGCTCGTTTGTCACCCTTATCCTATAAAAAAAACTACGGTTGTTTACTCGCTACCCCAGCGTGGCAACTATGGTAGATAGGCATGAGGCAACCTTTGGGAAATATCTGTGTTTTGTAGTGGACTTTTGATGGTGTGTAGTCCATCTATCTATCCCATGAAGTGAAAGTTATCCTCCCCCATAGATTGCTTAAGAGGGGATTTCGCTATAGTTACAACACTTGGCAGGTGGGTTGACAACTGCAGAGTTTATTTTGAATTTTTATCAGGAAAATGACCTACGTACTGTTTCAATTTCCCTTTTTCGTCTTTTATGACAACCATAGTATGATATGGGGTAGTAGGTTCTGTCACACTGTTGTAGGAGAATATAGATTATTAATAATTGTTATTGAAACTCATTTGTTACTAGTTCGGATCGAAAAATTCTCTCTCCTGGGTTCTTCACAGCAAAGAAAACCAGTGGGACATTTTTAAAGTAATATTTTACAATGAAAATCAAATAATTACAAAACCCATTTTTAAACAATCTTTGTAATTAAAAACACAAAATTCATGTGGAGTACCAGTATTTACCACGCTCTTTTATCTTTTTTCATTTTATAATTTTACATTTTGTCTTGCCGCGTGGAGAGAAAATTTAATACAAAGAGGAAAAGCGAAAATTTAATTTAAAAATTTAAAAAATGCTACTCATATGAGACTGTTCATAAAGATGCCGTTCATGCTTCATGAACGTACGCGAGCACGCGTGAGTAAACGATTTTTTGCTTCAGTATACTTGTATAAATTAATGCTGCTTTTTCATCTTGTATCAATACTTCTAATAAATATTTCAAATGCATTAAATCTGATTCATCAAAGTTACTTAATACCACAGAATAAACAATAGTACAAGAATAGAAGGATCACTCTCTCAAATTTGCGAGTTTAAACCTAGTTACATCTTTGCTAATGTTCTTAATACTTTGCACTTCACGGAAACGACCTTCGTCAAATTAGCCTACAGATTAAATCGTCGAAAAAAATTTATTGCGGCGCGCATATTTAATCAAAATACAACTTACGTCCGCGTGCAAAGGTCTGTATCACTTAGCCCGTGACGCACCTTTGTTAAGGCCGCACCTACTGTAGGGTTAGGAGTTGTGAGAAAATAAATTGAATCCTTTGGTATTAGTTGGTAGTAGAATACACCGAGGGAACATTGTTGTTGGAAGTAAAGACTTTACAACTTTAGACCTAGTCAGTTTGAATAGCCTATCATGTAGAAGATGTCATGGAGGTCATGGTGAAATAGGGGCAAAAAGTTCTCATTACACTTCTAGGGGGTCGAAATGGCCAAAAACCAAAAAGTTCAAAGTTCTTATTTCAGCTATAACTCCGTCTCCTTCGAAGGCTCTTATACAGCCTTTACTTCCCGCATCCCACTACTTTAATGTGAGGAAGGTTAATATGCAACATCGAGAAAAATTTAGATTATAACAACGTGAACGTCTTTGAAACTGAAATAATTTATCTACTTACCATTTTTCAAAAAAGGAGGAGGTCCTTAATTCGATTGTATTTTTTAATGTGTGTTATCTCAGAACTTCTTCCTAGGTGAACCGATTTTGATGATTCTTTTGTTTATTTGAAAACTGGTGCTTATAATTTATATATTCCATTTAAATTTGATCAAGATCTGACCAGTAGTTTTGGAGTTATTCTTAATAATGCGTATTAGTATTGAATTTGGTTGTACAAAATGTTTAATTTCATAACTTGTCTCTCTTCCTCTCTTTAAAAAAAAACGTTACCTCCACACAAGGAGTTTTTGCTGTATCGCGGGGCAGGTTACGTACATAGATTTCACAAGGAAAAGCATCCAGACGCAGAATAATTATTTCTAGGCCATACAAATACTTGTTCCGTGCGGGATTCGAACCCGCGGCCCTAAGCGCTGCAACTCATTGCAAAGCCACTGCGCTAAGAAGCCGTTACTTGCCTGTTTCACATTTTTTGCTATTTAAAAACATGTAACACGCGACGGCATCTTTCTTATATCGACCAAGTGTTGAACTAATAACCAGTATATGCTGATCTTGTATTAGTAGGTAGTCTGGTACTGGGAGGCTTACTTACACTGAATGTTATTTAAGTTCATTGGAATTATACGCGAAAAAGTCGAAAATCGCGAAGCTGTGGTCGGGTCGCTGATCAAATAATAAAACTGTAATTATGGCGTTAGTAACTAGGTACCTAATTATCTAGATCTACCTATAAATAATAATATCTTACCTTTCGGTATCATAAGGAACAGTAAAGAAAGAAAAGTCGACATTCCTATTGTTATTTAAGTATTCGTATACTATGCAGTACCTTTTGGCTTTTTGAGAGGCCGTACTTGAATAAAAATTCAAAAATAAATTACAAAAGTGCCTAAATACTTATAAGAGAAAAATACTTTTTTGTTAAGGTCATCAATGACCATTTATTTTATTAATTTTTTATTCCACAAAACATACTCCAAGATTTTCGGGTCGGCAATGCATCGGCATTTTGATTTTTTGAATTGAGATATTTACAATATCACTAGTGCTGGTGGGAATCGAACCTGGGTTGTTAGTGTACTATGATGTTTACGGTGACCGCTTTTAAGTTACAGCAGCTATTGTGATATACTGCAGCCCATATACAGCTGCATCCAACTTTGAACAAGGGAAACTACAGGTGCGTTGTCGCTTCTGAGTACTAAGATGGAATGCCTCAGAACCTGTCAATATACTGGCTTTCGATACCCTTTAGACCGGAGCACGACAGTGCATACATAACTATTTTGCGGCCGAAATATGTAAGGGGATGTTCCTACCCAGTCAGACTCCTGGGAAGAAGCATTTAGCGATGAAAGTTTCATTAAGCGTAAATATAAGAAACCATTATTTAAGGAATTTAGAATTTATTATGATGGTGGAATTTGGTATGATAATTTAAATTTCAAAGATAGTTCCATTTCTCAGAGAAGCAAGAAAAATGTGGGCTTGTCAACTGACTTCAAAAAGGGGGAAGCTCACGATTCTACCGTATTTTTTTTTGTGTGTTACCTCAGAACTATTTCCAGGTGAACCTATTTTGATCATTCTTTTGAAAGCTGGTGCTTTTCATGTGATTCCATATAAATTTGACTAAGATTATCCTTAATAATGCGTTTTTAATTGACTTCGACTACATGGAAGATTTTCTCATTTTATTTACAGTGAAGTCGTTTATACAACATTTTTAATTTTACCACTTGTACGTATAGTGCTGTAGCACTTTTACGATAAATCCCTACGAATAAGAGATACTAAAATAGTAAAAGAACACCGATTCCTACCAAGAATGATACGTGAGGCTATTGAAATTAAAAAAAAAACATCCTAATTTAAATAGAGAAAATTGATTAATGCTGCATGGGATCCTATAACTAACAAAATAAATTCCAAACCCAAGCATACCACTGCAAGACTTCAAGATACTGTAAGTTCATTCTGCGTAAATCGAACCAAAATTTTATATTAAAAACTGAAGGTAGCCGGGCTAACTATGACATCGGGACGTCAAACATTTCAGTCCCCCCCCCCCCCCCCCCCCGTGACCATGGGTTGCTGTAAAGCACCCGAAATGTCAGGAATCAAAATAGTAAATTTAACGCGATAAAATCCGTAAAAAGTTGTTTTATTCAAAATAAATAAGTAAGTGCAGAAAAATACTTTAATTATCAAAGATAGCAGATCTTACTTATACAAAGGTTTCTTTTCTTTTACTTGCCTAAGGCATTATGAAATATTTTAGCATATATTTTAATTGCAATTTGAAGTGTCGAATTACCACGTTCCCGGCGGTAAATTCTGCATATCTGAGAAGTTCCCCAGTTGCGGTGAACCCGCGTTGGGATCAGCGCAGCGAACACTTTTTGTGGTCAAAAACTCTCTGCGGTCTGTGCCCAGTAGTGACATGTATCAAGGCTGCCAGTTTATTAGTTTCAATGGGGTAAACACGAAGACTACGTTTGGTCCTATCTACGGAGAATGAGTTCTCGAAGTCTTACAACAGGATTTGGTTTTAATTTTGTTAATTATGGGATCCCAAGCAGATGGTAGCACAAATAAGCATATTTTTTAATTTCAATTTCTCGCTAATAATCCTTGGTAAGAATCAGAGTTCTATTGCGAGAATTTGTTGTCTATCAGATATGATATAATGATTGGGACGATACTGAACATGTTCACAGACTTCAGACTTTCCGGAGTGTCGGTGCTCTATATCAGTGAGATGTTCTGTTAAGCGGGTTTTATTGAACTTTCATCCAAAGATATGTTAAAAAAACCGCACAACAAAAGATAATTTTCAGCAATTTAATAGTAATTATTAGATATAGATAAAGTCTTACAGATATAGCCTTAACTATTATCAATTCCTATCCTAATCTGGTAGAGTATTAAGATAGGAATTGATAATAGTCTTATATCACAGAGGAAACTTTATAATAATAATATCAAAAAGGAATCTATTTGGCGGTTTAAGAAAGTACTTTATACGTTGTAGAGCTATACTGCAGCTGTATTAGTAGTATACTTGTAGCACGAATCGGTCGGCTCGACCCCGGGGAAGGATCACGCTCTCAGAGTATACTAGCGTAAAATAGCAGCTCAATGCTACTGTGTTTCATATGTTGAATGTAGAGAACCGGAGATCCTTTTTACTGGAAAAGAGCCATTCCATCGTGGTTCTCACGGGTGACAACGCATCTGCATTTTGAGTCTACGGGCCACAGCAACCACTTATCATAAGGTGGACTGTGTGCTCGTTTGTCACCCTATCCTATAAAAAAATATTACAACCTTATACGAAAATTGGGTATAAGACTTCCATCATCATGATATCGGTCTTCTGTCACTTTACTAATCTTTATATTTCACACAACTGTAAATATTTTATCATATACATAATACAACTTTGGCAGTTAGCTAAAGCCCCGCCTGAACTAATTCAATGATCTTTTGTCAACAGCATTTTGCATACGATCCATTCCTAATTTTCAATCCATTAGAGAGTGTACTGCGGAGTGTGCGGATTTATCCCGATTCCTATCTTAATGGCACGTCTCCATCTACGCTGCTAACACGGGATTAGAAGGATTGAACCTTTATCATTTTTA
Source organism: Parnassius glacialis (assembly GCA_033319125.1). Lineage (NCBI taxonomy): Eukaryota > Metazoa > Arthropoda > Insecta > Lepidoptera > Papilionidae > Parnassius > Parnassius glacialis. The sequence continues at coordinate 2,790,734 of JAVANC010000013.1, forward strand.
AGCAGATTTGAAATTTCTTTAATTGTTACCGAAATTTGGTAAATTGAATTAAACTAGTACTCAATTCGACTGCATGTTACCTCATAACTTCTTACTGTGTCAACCGATTTCAATTATTATTAATTTATTTGAAAGTTGGTGGTTTCCATGTGGTCCTGTATAAATTTGATCAAGGTCTGACAAATAGCTTTTGAGTCATTCTTAATAATTTATATTTAAGTCGGTTGTACAACATTTTTAATTTTAAATTATATTAACTTATTTTTTATTCCCGACGTTTCGAATGTTTACAACACCTATGGTAATGGAGAGACTGAAGTGTTCGACGTCCCAGTATCATTGTTACCTACGACTACTATCCGATATTTCGTCAATGAGGGCATCCCATAACTTCTGCCACCAGATCGGCGCCATTTAAGAATCAGGTGAAATATTTGACAGATTTCATAGCACGGGAAGTTAATTTTGTAAAAAAGTGTATAAGAGTATTAGTTTTATTTTATATAAATTAAATTAGAAATAAACAAAACAATGAATATTCCCATAACTATAAAAATTTATAAAAATATATAAATTTATAAAAAAAAAATTCAACACTGAGGCATTGTGTTGTGTACATACATTTTACACTAGAAAACGAAAAACTTTTATTTAAAACGCAACTTTTCAATGAAGATGACACTGTGTGACAATCTACGTGACAAATTAGTTCACCTTAGCCCCAACTCATTTTTAATTGCCATTAAATTGATTATTACTTCTGGAGTGCACCCACAAAAATATAGAATACGAAGCAGTGCTTCGTATTTTTGGCAAATTTAACAGTATACCTAAGTATATTCAAACACAATAGGCTGCTCCTAGTTGAAATCTGCTTAACTTTGTGGTATCCGCACTTCGGTTTTTAGCCGTATCATATATATACATTGCTGTAATACTTTGTGAGTTCAATGAACGAATCTCATTAACATTTTAACCTTTAACAGTATCATAACGCTATGTAAGGAATTTAATTTACTAAATTTAATTCAACTGTCAAATGTTCCATAGAATTAATTAGATTATAACTTCGAAGGCAATGACTGCGATAAGGCTCGTCTAAAATTTATTGGAAAGAATTAACACCTTCAAGTTTTTTATAGCCCGTTCTCACATTCTAATAGCATACGTGCAACACTGCCATATTGAAGACGTATATTCAAGGTATTTTGATTTGTTATTGTAACGAGAAAGGATGCTAATGTAGTTTCTTATGTAGCAATGATACGACATATAATATAATGTATGCATGATTGTAGATAATATAGTTTTAGATTTAAGACTCTAATAATGTACCGTATAGTGGCGGTGTAAGAATATCCACTTCCCCATATCATCCCGTGGGTGTCGTAAGAGGCGACAGAGGGAAACAAATCAGGAGATAATCAGCAGTGTATTTTTAATAACAACTAAAATTAAAAAAAAAATGGGGTTGCCAACCCGCTTGCCAAACGTGGTGGCTATTGCAAATAGCCCTCCTATGAGGCAATCTATGGGGAAGCCTATGATCAGGAGTGGACTTTGATAGGCTGTAACGCTAACGGTAATGTAAGTTAAGTGTGAAATATTTGGGCACTATTTTATGGCAAATACTCAACCCCACTCAATTTAAAAAAAACCGGCCATGTGCAAGTCGGACTCGCGCACCGAGGGTTCCGAACAAATCCGTAGGTATATAAGTTTCAAATTATTAAAAACATTTTTATTTTATGTTTGTTACAGACGGCGAGGGGAGCCACCGCCCCGTCGCCCCTTCATACCCCGTTGCGCCCCGCGCACCCCGCACACCGCCAGCATATCACGAGATGTCGTCGACCAATCAGCGCGCGGCATCACCTCATGACGCTACTCACATACTGACACGCTCTCTTGCGAGATATAAGAAGGGCGTTTTGGTCTGTGAGTTGTTCATTTCAGAAGTGGCACACGAAGACAACAGCAAGAGAAGAAACCTCAAGAGAAATCAAGAGAGAAGAATTTATACTCCATTGAAGACTCATCTCTGTGTATATAGTTAATTAGTGAAAAGCCGCATTTGTAAATAGTTGAATACATTATAGTCTACAGTACCATATTTCTCTTAAGCAGTCCCAAGTGTAGTATACCTCAACATCAGTCACATAGTTAATCAATACAGTCCACTTGAATAGTAAAATCATAAGGTCCACTCCTGTCCCTAATAATGATGTAACTAAAAATTTATGCTTTTCTTAATTTTTCCTTTATCTGTGCTATAAAATGTTGCTTCGTACCAAATTTTAAGATTCTGAGTTCACTGGAAGCATCCTGTAGGTTTTGATTCCCTTGCGAATGTCGAAAATTTGCGGCATAAACGGCTGTAACTTTTGATTGCGTTAGCTTAGAAGTTTGATTTTTTCACAGCTCTAAGAGACACTAGACTTGAGTATTTGATATGAATTTCAGCTTGATACCTCCACGTGTTCCTGAGAAAAATGGTCTTGACAGACAGACAGACAGACGGACAACAAAGTGATCCTATAAGGGTTCTGGTTTTTCCTCTTAAGGTACGGAACCCTAAAAATGTCATTAAGTCTCGTGTTGTCAAAGTCACTTTGACTTAAAGTAATAGAAACAGCACGAGACTCAAAGGCCTCTCAAAATTGAATAGCGTTTGAGTATTTGAGAAATTGTCTTTTTCATACATATATGTATACGTGGTAGAGCCATGCTACAGCTGTATTAGTAGTATAGTTGTAGCACGAATGGGTCGGCTCGACCGGGGAAGGACCACGCTCTCACAGAATACCAGCGTAAAATAGCAGCTTAACACTGCTGTGTTTTGTATGGTGAGTGTAGAGAAGCGGAGACCCTTTTTACTGGAAAAGAGGCATTCCATCTTAGTCCTCACGGGTGAAAATGCATCTGAATTTTGATTTGTAATAGAAGATAGATGTAGATGTCTATGCGTCACAGCAACCACTTACCATCAGGCGGACTGTGTGTTCGTTTGTCATCCTATCCTATAAAAAAGCTGCATGTGTTCTATGGTACAGCGCTAAGACGAACTGAAAGTTGAAACGCAAAATGAACATGAAAGCGATATTGACAGCGCACTGGTGTACGAGTAGACATAGCTATTTGGGTATTATTTTTTTAAGATTTTTTGAAGGCCGCTTATTATTATGAAGATTGTGAAGCTGTAAGGTTTTCAATACAATAACCATAATTTAAATTTAAAAGTTTTTTGCAACCGACTTCAATATAAATAATTAAGAATAACTCAAAATCTATTATTCAGAAATTAATCCACGTGTAAACAACGTGTGAAGTACCAGATTTCAAATAAAAAAGAATCATCGAAATCGGTTCACTCAGAAAGAATTTATGAGGTAACACACAAATATAAAAACATACAGTCGAATTAAGCACCTCCTCCTGTTTGAAGTCGGTGGAAAAGCGATAACGTTTTGCTCCACGTAATAATAGTCTAATTTTCATTATTATTGTTGCACATATAATGAAAAACTTTATCTGTGCGTTTATATTTTAAAGAAATATTGCGTACGATATAAGTTATTAGCCTCTGAATATCTATATTTTCGACTTAAAAACTTGCTCGAGTGTTTTTTTTTAAATTAAACTAAAATGAATTACTAAAAAATAAAAACCTACAAACCTAGATTAAAGTGTACTGAATCTAATGAGACCAAAATTGTCTCATTTCGTAAAGGTTTAGGCTGGTGAAAATGTTATCGCACGAAAAACAATATTTCAAAAAGAAAATGGAGGCAATTACATTCTTCCAAGATTTGCAACTCTCTCTATCGCATGATTCAGCGATACGGAGCGAGCGTTATGAAACAGACAGCATTTTTGAAAGTACACGTGTTGGCATTTCACAATTTTCTTAATTATACACAATAGTTTAATTTCTTGTAGGCGACTCAGAATTGTGTTTAATGGCAATTTTTGGGGTAAACCTATGTTCAGCAGTGGACTTGTGAAGGGCTGTAATGATGATGGTACACACGCGCGTAGCTTACTAGCGAACAAAGCTCCGGACTGAACGGTATTAGATAGTTAAACTTTAAAAAATAAAAACCTATTACAAGAAAACTTAACTTTTTTTCATTAATAAACTTTTAGCCCAGCATGTCATTTTACAAAAGGTTATTTGAAAAAGATAAAGTTTTTGGATTAAAAAAAAAAATACCATAAAAACAAGGATAAAAATATTTATCGCATAATGAATTAATAAACTATGTGAATAATTTGTGAATTCACTTTAAATATAATTTACGCTGTTACGCTATAGTGCATTTTGAGTTGTTTTTATTTCTTCCGATTAAATTGTTTATTTTTATAATACCGTAATTATATGGCCTCTCCATACACTTTAGACCTCAACACAGCGCACCAATGCGGTAGAGCTATGCTGTAACTATATTATAACTGTAGCACGAATCATCATCATCATCATTACAGCCTTTCATAAGTCCACTGCTGAACATAGGCCTCCCCCAAGGAATGCCACAAAGCACGGTCCTGCGCCACCTGCATCCATCGACTTCCTGCATGCCTTACCAGGTCGTCACTCCATCTGGTGGGGATCGCCCTACACTTCGCCTACTGGTACGAGGCTGCCACTCGAGAACCTTTCTTTCCCATCAGTTGTCGGTTCTTCGAGCTATATGGCCGGCCCACTGCCACTTCAGCTTCAGCACGAATATACGGGGCTAAAACAGACTCTCACAGACCACCAACGTAAAGAAGCGACTAAAGGCTGTAAAAAGCGGATGTGCTTCGTATGGCGAGTGTAAAGAACCGGATACCCTTTATTACTAGAAACGAGGCATTCCATCTTAGTCCTCAGGGGTGACAATACTAATAACTTTGACTACTAATAATTTTGATTCTTCATCTATAATAGATGTAGATGTCTATTGGTCACAGCATTCACTCAGCATCAGGTAGACTGTATGATCGTTTGTCACCCTTATTCTATAAAAATTTCAGTTTAAGGACTTTGGTGACAATAGGTAAAAGTTTGATACCTACTCAGACGGGCTCCTTGGAAGAAATGGAGTCGTATCACTTAGTAAACTCATTTGAAGGTGAGCATCAAATATTAAGACGTCAGTACCTGTGTTTGTGAGCCAGACTAAGAGGCAGACCAGAGAGCAGACTAGAGAGCAACCCTTGCTTGATCCGCGCCGGCACCGATTTTATTTTAATTATATATTATTTATATTTCAATTTTAATTGCAGTTTTAAGAACTGATTTAGCACGTGCTCAGCGGTGTAAAGAAAACATCGTGAGAAAACTATTAAATATTTCGGGGACATGTGAACTCTGCCAACACGCAATGTAACAGCGCGGCAGATTAATCGCTCCTTAACCCTCTTAGAAAGAGGAGGACATCTGTGCCAATCAACGGGACGAATATACTCTGTAAATTTCCTTTATTATTGTACTTATAACTTGTATATTTTTTCAACTTATATGCCAGTGCTTGATTACGATCCCACCCGGGATGAAGTTTTTATATTTTTATTATTTATTGTTTCATTTTCGTACATTGTTGGTAAACCCGCTGTAATTCAGAAACCGAGGCTACAGCAAACTAACCGAATCCGCACTTAAATATAGTTACAATTTCAAAAATTTAAAAGCTCTACTTTGTAAACCTAGAGATGTGGTACTCGTCGTACAGCGGCTAAACCCTCGCCGTAAATTTCTCAGTACGCTTAAAACCCGAGATCGATACCCATTGACAACAATAAAAATGTTATTAATATTATTAATAATTGCATAATACTCCATAATACTTCCTGAAATTGGAGGCCTGTTCTTTATAGCGCTTACTTCTTACTATAATTTTCAGCAAATTGAGCTTCATTTAATTTTCATCCATCGATAGAAATCGTAGATTGTAAATATTCATTTTCGTTGCACTCGGTGCACAGCCTATGCCGGATTAAGTTTTAATTGATCTACAATCGTAACTGCAATAGAACGCTGAGCTTTAAATCGAAAACGCACGGACTTTGCTTTGTTATTCAATAAATATTCACGAGGAATATAGCCATTGTTTAGTGATATCATGGTTATTTAACTGACATACCTAAACAAAATATATTATAATATAATATCGGTGAAATTTTACGTCTTCGTAGTTATCACAAAGTGTCATAAGAGGCGATAAAGTAAATCGAAACAGGAGATGAGTAGCAGAATCTTCTTGAAACGCGAAATAATAATAAAACTTAACTTGAACTTAACAGTGGTAGAGCCACGCGGTAGCTTTTGCTGTCGCACGGATGGGCCGGCTCGAACCGTGGTGGTACCACAACCTCACAGAATACCATGGAGGTGGCCGGAGGCCCTTTTTACTAGGAATGAGGCATTCCATCTTAGTCCTCACGGGTGACAACGCATCTACATTTTGATTTGTAATAGAAGATAGATGTAGATGTCTATGGGCTGCAGCAACCACTTACCATCAGGTGGACTGTGTGCTCCTTTGTCACCCTTATCCTATAAAAAAAAAGTTGGTAGTAGAATACACCGAGGGCATACTGTTTTTGGAAGTAAAGACTTTACAACTTTAGACCTAGTCAGTTTGAATAGCCTATCGTGTAGAAGATGTCATGGGGGTCATGGTTAAATAGGGGCAAAAAGTTCTCATTACACTTCTAGGGGGTCAAAATGGCCAAAAGCCAAAAAGTTCAAAGTTCTTATTTCAGCTATAACTCCGTCTCCTTCGAAGGCTCTTATACAGCCTTTACTTCCCGCATCCCACTACTTTAATGTGAGGAAGGTTAATATGCAACATCGAGAAAAATTAAGATTATAACAACGTGAACGTCTTTGAAACTCAGATAATTTATCTACTTACCATTTTTCAAAAAAGGAGGAGGTCCTTAATTCGACTGTATTTTTTATGTGTGTTATCTCAGAACTTCTTCCTAGGTGAACCGATTTTGATGATTTTTTTTTTATTTAAAAACTGGTGCTTCTAATTTATATCATCATCATTATCATTACAGCCCTTCACAAGTCCACTGCTGAACATAGGCCTCCCCCAAAGAATGCCACAAAGCACGGTCCTGAGCCACCTGCATCCATCGACTTCCTGCATGTCTTACCGGGTCGTCACTCCATCTCGTGGAGGGACGCCCTACACTTCGCCTACCGGTACGAGGCTGCCACTCGAGAACCTTTCTTCCCCATCCGTGTTCGGTTCTTCGAGCTATATGGCCGGCTCATTGCCACTTCAGATTACTAATCCGTTGGGCTATGTCGGTTACTCTGGTTCTACTGCGGATAACCTCATTCCTAAGTTTATCACGCAGAGAAACTCCGAGCATAGCCCTCTTCATAGCTCGCTGAGTGACCTTGAGCTTCCTCATACGGCCAGCAGTTAAGGACCACGTCTCAGTTCCGTATGTCATCATTGGCAACACGCACTGGGTGTACAGTCTCGGTTTAAGGTTTTGAGGTATGTCTGACGAGAAGATGTGTCGTAGCTTCCCGAACGCTGCCCAACCGAGTTGAATCCGTCGATTGACCTCTCGGTCGAAGTCGGACTTACCTAGTCGGACTATTTGTCCCAGGTAAACATACCCGTCAACAACTTTGAGCTTAGTGCTCCCAACAACTACCAGCATAGGTGTGACATGGACATTAAACATAATCTTTGTTTTGTCCATGTTCATCTTAAGACCTATCTGTTGGAAGACACTATTGCGGTCATTGAGCATAGTGCTTAGGTCCTCCAGCGATTCTGCTATAAGGACTATATCGTCGGCAAATCGAAGGTGAGTGATGTACTCGCCATTGATGTTGATACTGTATCCTTTCCAGTCCAGAAGCTTGAAAACGTCTTCCAATGCAGCGGTGAAGAGTTTCTGGGATATAACATCACCCTGTCTTACACCTCTCTGCAATTGGATAGGTTTCGTACTCTGGTTCTGTACTCGGATAGCCATCGTAGCTCTACTGTACAAATACTTCAGCACTTCGATATACCGACAGTCAACTTGGCACCGCTGAAGGGACTGCAGCACCGCCCAAATTTCGACGGAATCAAAGGCTTTCTCATAGTACACATACGCCAGACATAGTGGGAAATTGTACTCCTCGGACTCATGTACAATTTGCCGAAGGGTATGTATTTGGTCTATGATACTAAAGCCCTTTTGGAAACCTACTTGTTCGGGAGGCTGGAAGTCGTCAAGTCTGCGCGCGAGACGATTCGTAATAACACTCGAAAACAGCACGTAGACGCGGCTCAGAAGGGAAATCGGTCTGTAGTTCTTCAAGAGAGCGTTGTCACCTTTCTTGAAGAACAAAACCACCGCACTTCTACTCCACGCCTCCGGTGTAATGCCAACATGGAGGACGGAATTAAAGAGCTTCTGAAGGACTTCAAGTACCGGTCTTCCACCCGCTTTCAGAAGCTCCGCTGTAATTCCATCCTCGCCTGGGGCCTTGCCGTTTTTATGGTGCTGGAGAGCCATTTTAACCTCGTTCAGACTGACGTCCGGGATATCTTCGGAATAGTGTCGGATAAGACTCGCTCTTGGATCGTACTCACACTTGCGTGTGGCTCCAACGATAACGTGTACAGCTGCCCATAGAACCTCTCAATCTCACTCAAATCTCAGGTGTCCCGGAAACGATGCTGCCACACCCTGTCTTTAGCTTTGACATTTAGCTCTTTCTGGCAGACAGATCTCTGGCATAGACTTTGGAGCCTTGATTCCGCTCGATCGCTTCTTCAATACGGGCTGTATTGAAGTTGCGTAAGTTCCGCCGCATGCATTTGGAGATCTGTGTGTTCAGTTGTCTGTATGCTGTCAAATTTATTGAAGAATTTAGCTTTATCTCCCGTCTTTATATATCCCACTTAAATTTGATCAAGATCTGATCAGTAGTTTTGGAGTTATTCTTAATAATGCATATTAGTATTGAATTCGGTTGTACAAAATGTTTAATTTCATAACTTGTCTCTCTTCCTCTCTTTTAAAAAAAAACGTTACCTCCACACTAGGATTTTTTGCTGTATCGCGGGGCAGGTTACGTACATAGATTTCACAAGGACAAGCATCCAGACGCAGAAAAATTATTTGTAGGCCATACAAATTCTTGTTCCGTGCGGGATTCAAACCCGCGGCCCTTAGCGCTGCAACTCGAGCCGTTACTAGCCTGTTTCACATTTTTTGCTATTTAAAAACATGTGACACGCGACGGCATCTTTCTTTTATCGACCAAGTGTTAAACTAATAACCAGTATATGCTGATCTTGTATTAGTAGGTAGTCTGGTACTGGGAGGTCTACTTACACTGAATGTTATTTAAGTTCATTAGAATTATACGCGAAAAAGTCGAAAACCGCGAAGCTGTGGTCGGGTCGCTGATCAAATAATAAAACTGTAATAATGGCGTTAGTAACTAGGTACCTAATTATCTAGATCTACCTATAAATAATAATATCTTACCTTTCGGTATCATAAGGAACAGTAAAGAAAGAAAAGTCGACATTCCTATTGTTATTTAAGTATCGGTATGCTATGCAGTACCTTTTGGCTTTTTGAGAGACCATACTTGAATAAAAAATCAAAAATAAATAACAAAAGTGCCTAAATACTTATAAGAGAAAAATACTTTTATGTTAACGTAAGGCGCGCGTCAGCTCGAGCGGGCGCGTGACGAACTCACGTAATTAGCCCCGCCTACGGGGCCGCGCAGCGTAGAGTATATTTTCATGCCTAAAGCGCGGAGTGAGACAGGCCTGGTAATATTATAAACTTATATTTACTTATCTTCACTTAATATTATAAATGTCTATAGGCCTGCCCCGGCTTCGCCTAGGTGGGATCTATTTCCCCCCCGAACGGGGTCCTGCCTTGTCGTGGCAGGAGGGCTTAGTAGCCGCGGCTTGGTCACCCGCGGTGTGCTTGTGCGGTGTGCGAGTGGGCTTGACGAGCCCACTTCGGTTGTGTATTAGTTGGCTGCGGCGAGAGGGGTGTCCTCTCCCTCTACTGCTACGGCTGAGGTGGTGTCGGGGGAGGGAGGAGTGTCGATATTGCGAGGCGCCGCTCTCCCTACCCTCCATAGCCGAAACTTGGTTGGCGGCGGAGCCAGAGTCCAGATCCGCTGCTGGGGTCGGATAAGCGGGTGCTACTGAGCGCTCGATTTTCCTGGTACCATGGCCTCCGCGTATTAGAAGGAATTGGAGCCCGTGGAGGAAGGTGTGCCTTATTTTCCTGGTGCGCCTTGCCTGAGAATGAGAATTGGAAGTAGAAGTCCTCCCCCAAGAAGGGGCTTTTATTGGGCCGCGGATGTATGCGAAAGCGTTCTCGTGGCGGGTATACGTAGGCATTTCCCCATGTAAAAAAAGGTTGGATCTATTTATGTGGGCGTTAGATGGACAATAATAGACCACATTTATTTTTTTATTTTTTTGAATTTACAAAAATAAAAACTTCAAGATTTTCGGCTAAAATATAATCATCAATGATCATTTATTTTATTAATTTTTTATTCCACAAAACATACTCCAAGATTTTCGGGACGGCAACGCATCGGCATTTTAATTTTTTGAATTGAGATATTTACAATATCTCTAGTGCTGGTGGGAATCGAACCTGGGTTGTTAGTGTACTATGATGTTTACGGTGACCGCTTTTAAGTTACAGCAGCTATTGTGATATACTGCAGCCCATATACAGCTGCATCCAACTTTGAACAAGGGAAACTACAGGTCACTTCTGAGTACTAAGATGGAATGCCTCAGATCCTGTCAATATACTGGCTTTCGATACCCTTTAGACCGGAGCACGACAGTGCATACATAACTATTTTGCGGCCGAAATATGTAAGAGGATGATCCTACCCAGTCAGACTCCTGGGAAGAAGCATTTAGCGATGAAAGTTTCATTAAGCGTCAATATAAAAAAATATTATTTAAAAAATTTAGAAATTATTATGATGGTGGAATTTGGTATGATAGTTTGAATTTATCAAAGATAATTCCATTTTTCAGAGAAGCAACAAAAATGTGGGCATGTCAACTGACTTCAAAAAGGAGGAAGTTCAGGATTCGACTATATTTTTTTGTGTGTTAACTCACAACTATTTCTAGGAATAGAATAGAATAGAATATTTTTTTTATTAATTATAGATTACATGTGTAATTCTTATTGAAAGTAATTTTTTACTTTACCACTGGTTCGAAAAAGCCCTCTGTCCTGAGAAGAACCAGCAAAAACCCAGTGGGACTTTTTTTTAAAATATATTTTACAATATAAAATGATTACAAACTATTTACAAAATTTATTTTAGAAACAGCTTGGAAGCGACCACCTTAATCCCAGGGGTTATTATCAACCATGTATTCTTTTATACTATTAACCCTTTTTATACAGTTTCAGCTTAACAAAACATTTAAACTTGGTAATAAGTGAACCGATTTTGATCATTCTTTTGAAACCTGGTGCTTTTCATGTGATTCCGTATAAATTTTATCAAGATTATCCTTAATAATGCGTATTTAATTGACTTTGACTACATTGATGATCTTCTAATTTTATTTACAGTGAAGTCGTTTATACAACATATTTAATTTTACCACTTGTACGTATAGTGGTGTGGCAATTTTACGATAAATCCCTACGAATAAGAGATACTAAAATAGTAAAAGAACACCGATTTCTACCAAGGATGATACGTGAGAGAGATACTAATTTGAATAGAGAAGATGGATGAGTGCTGACATCTGCATGGGATCCTAAAACTAACAAAATAAAATCCAAACCCAATCATACCACTGCAAAACTTGAAGATACTGTTAGTTCATTCTGCGTAAATCGAACCAGAAATTTATATTAAAAAAACTGAAGGTGGCCGGGCTAACCGTGACATCGGGACGTCAAACATCTCAGACCCCCTCGTGACCATGGGTTGCTGTAAAGCACCCGAAACGTCGGGAATTAAAATAGTAAATTTAACGCGATAAAATCCGCAAATAGTTGTGTTATTCAAAATAAATAAGTAAGTGCAGAAAAATACTTTAATTATCATAGATAGCAGATCTGACTTATACAAAGGTTTCTTTTATTTTACTTGCCAAAGGCATTATGACATATTTTTGCATATATTTTAATTGCAATTTGAAGTGTCGATTTACCATGTTCCCGGCGGTAAATTCTGCATATCTGAGAAGTTCCCCAGTTGAGGTGAACCCGCGTTGGGATCAGCGCAGCGAACACTTTTTGTGGCCAAAAACTCTCTGCGGTCGGTGCCCAGTAGTGACATGTATCAAGGCTGCCACTTTATTAGTTTCAATGAAGTAAACACGAAGACTACGTTTGGTCCTATCTACGGAAAATGAGCTCTCGAAGTCTTGCAATAGGATTTGGTTTTAATTTTGTTAGTTATAGGATCCAAAGCGGATGGTAGCACAAATAAGGATATTTTTAAATTTGAATCTCTCGCTAATCATCCTTGGTAAGAATCAGAGTTCTATTGCGAGAATTTGTTGTCTATCAGATATGATATAATGATTGGGACGATACTGAACATGTTCACACACCTTAGACTTTCCGGAGTGTCGGTGTTCCACATCAGTGAGATGTTCTTTTAAGCGGGTTTTATTGAACTTTCATCCAAAAAGATATGTTAAAAAAACCGCACAATAAAAGATAATTTTCAGCAATTTAAAAGTAACTATTAGATATAGATAAAGTCTTACAGATATAGCCTAAACTATTATTAATTACTTTACTTTTAATTAGAGTACTAAGAGAGGAATTGGTAATAGTTTTATATCACAGAGGAAACTTTATAATAATGATATCAAAGAGGAATCTATTTGGCGGTTTAAGAAAGTATTTTATACGTTGTAGAGCTATACTGCAGCTGTATTAGTAGTATAGTTGTAGCACGAATCGGTCGGCTCGACCCCGGGGAAGGATCACGCTCTCACAGTATACTAGCGTAAAATAGCAGCTCAATACTGCTGAGTTTCGTATGTTGAATGTAGAGAACCGGAGACTCTTTTTACTGGAAACGAGGCATTCCATCTTGGTTCTCACGGGTGACATCGCATCTGCATTTTGAGTCTACGGGCCACAGCAACCACTTATCATAAGGTGGACTGTGTGCTCGTTTGTCACCCTATCCTATAAAAAAATATTACAACCTTATACGAAAATTGGGTATAAGACTTCCATCATCATGATATCGGTCTTCTGTCACTTTACTAATCTTTATATTTCACACAACTGTAAATATTTTATCATATACATAATACAACTTTGGCAGTTAGCTAAAGCCCCGCCTGAACTAATTCAATGATCTTTTGTCAACAGCATTTTGCATACGATCCATTCCTAATTTTCAATCCATTAGAGAGTGTACTGCGGAGTGTGCGGATTTATCCCGATTCCTATCCTCATGGCACGTCTCCATCTACGCTGCTAACACGGGATTAGAAGGATTGAACCTTTATCATTTTTAAGCAGATTTGAAATTTCTTTAATTGTTACCGAAATTTGGTAAATTGAATTAAACTAGTACTCAATTCGACTGCATGTTACCTCATAACTTCTTACTGTGTCAACCGATTTCAATTATTATTAATTTATTTGAAAGTTGGTGCTTTCCATGTGGTCCTGTATAAATTTGATCAAGGTCTGACAAATAGCTTTTGAGTCATTCTTAATAATTTATATTGAAGTCGGTTGTACAACATTTTTAATTTTAAATTATATTAACTTATTTTTTATTCCCGACGTTTCGAATGTTTACAACACCTATGGTAATGGAGAGACTGAAGTGTTCGACGTCCCAGTATCATAGTTACCTACGACTACTATCCGATATTTCGTCAATGAGGGCATTCCATAACTTCTGCCACCAGATCGGCGCCATTTAAGAACCAGGTGAAATATTTGACAGATTTCATAGCACGGGAAGTTAATTTTGTAAAAAAGTGTATAAGAGTATTAGTTTTATTTTATATAAATTAAATTAGTAATAAACAAAACAAAGAATATTCCCATAACTATAAAAATTTATAAAAATATATAAATTTATAAAAAAAAAATTCAGCACTGAGCCATAGTGTTGTGTACATACATTTTACACTAGAAAACGAATAACTTTTATTTAAAACGCAACTCTTCAATGAAGATTGTACTGTGTGACAATCTACGTGACAAATTAGTTCACCTTAGCGCCAACTCATTTTTAATTGCCATTAAATTGATTATTACTTCTGGAGTGCACCCACAAAAATATAGAATACGAAGCAGTGCTTCGTATTTTTGGCAAATTTAACAGTATTCCTAAGTATATTCAAACACAATAGGCTGCTCCTAGTTGAAATCTGCTTAACTTTGTGGTATCCGCACTTCGGTTTTTAGCCGTATCATATATATACATTGCTGTAATACTTTGCGAGTTCAATGAACGAATCTCATTAACATTTTAACCTTTAACAGTATCATAACGCTATGTAAGGAATTTAATTTACTAAATTTAATTCAACTGTCAAATGTTCCATAGAATTAATTAGATTATAACTTCGAAGGCAATGACTGCGATAAGGCTCGTCTAAAATTTATTGGAAAGAATTAACACCTTCAAGTTTTTTATAGCCCGTTCTCACATTCTAATAGCATACGTGCAACACTGCCATATTGAAGACGTATATTCAAGGTATTTTGATTTGTTATTGTAACGATAAAGGATGCTATAATTAATTAATAATTAAAAAAAAAGAATAATTGCCTGTTATGCTATAGTGCATTTTGAGTTGTTTTTATTTCTTCCGATTAAATTGTTTATTTTTATAATACCGTAATTATACGGCCTCTCCATACACTTTAGACCTCAACACAGCGCACCAATGCGGTAGAGCTATGCTGTAACTACATTATAGCTTCAGCACGTATATACAGGGCTAAAAAAGCGGCTAAATGCTGCTGTGCTTCGTATGGCGAGTGTAAAGAACCGGATACCCTTTATTACTAGAAACGAGGCATTCCATCTTAGTCCTCAGGGGTGACAATACTAATAACTTTGACTACTAATAATTTTGATTCTTCATCTATAATAGATGTAGATGTCTATTGGTCACAGCATTCACCTAGCATCAAGTGGACTGTATGATCGTTTGTCACCCTTATTCTATAAAAATTGCAGTTTAAGGACTTTGGCGGCAGAAATAAGTAAAAGTTTGATACCTACTCAGATGGGCTCCTTGGAAGAAACTGAGTTGTATCACTTATTAAACACGTTTGAAGGTAAACATCAAATATTAAGACGTCAGTACCTGTGTTGTGAGCCATACTAAGAGGTAACCTAGCAACCTTTGCTTGATCCGCGCCGGCACCGATTTTATTTTAATTATATATTATTTATATTTCAAGATTAATTGCAGTTTTAAGAACTGATTTAGCACGTGCTCAGCGGTGTAAAGAAAACATCGTGAGAAAACTATTAAATATTTCGGGGACATGTGAACTCTGCCAACACGCAATGTAACAGCGCGGCAGATTAATAGCTCCTTAATCCTCTTAGAAATAGGAGGACACCTGTGCTAACGAGTGGGACGAATATACTCTGTAACTTTCCTTTATTATTGTACTTATAACTTGTATATTTTATCAATTTATATGCCAGTGCTTGATTACAATCCCACCCGGGATGAAGTTTTTATATTTTTATTACTTATTGTTTCATTTTCATACACTGTTGGTAAACCCGCTGTAATTCAGAAACCGAGACTACAGCAAACTAACTGAATCCGCACTTAAATATAGTTACAATTTCAAAAATTTAAAAGCTCTACTTTGTAAACCTAGAGATGGGGTACTCGTCGTACAGCGGCTAAACCCTCGCCGTAAATTTCTCAGTACGCGAAAAACCCGAGTACGATACCCACCGACAACAATAAAAATGTTATTAATATTATTGATAATTGCATAATACTCCATAATACTTCCTGAAATTGGGGGCCTGTTCTTTATAGCGCTTACTTTTTACTATAATTTTCAGCAAATTGAGCCTCATTTAATTTTCATCCATCGATAGAAATCGTAGATTGTAAATATTCATTTTCGCCGCACTCGGTGCACAGCCGATGCCGGATTAAGTTTTAATTGATCTACAATCGTAACTGCAATAGAACGCTGAGCTTTAAATCAAAAACGCACGGACTTTGCTTTGTTATTCAATAAATTTTCACGAGGAATATAGCCATTGTTTAGTGATATCATGGTTATTTAACTGACTTACCTAAACAAAATATATTATAATATAATGTCGGTGAAATTTTACGTCATCGTAGGTTAGACAAAGTGTCACAAGAGGCGATAAAGTAAATCGAAACAGGAGATGAGTAGCAGAATCTTCTTGAAACGCGAAATAATAATAAAACTTAACTTTAATTTAACAGTGGTAGAGCCACGCGGTAGCTTTTGCTGTTGCACGGATGGGCCGGCTCGAACCGTGGTGGTACCACGACCTCACAGAATACCAGGGAGGTGGCCGGAGGCCCTTTTTACTAGGAATGAGGCATTCCATCTTAGTCCTCACGGGTGACAACGCATCTACATTTTGATTTGTAATAGAGAATAGATGTAGATGTCTGTGGGCTGCAGCAACCACTTACCATCAGGTGAACTGTGTGCTCGTTTGTCACCCTTATCCTATAAAAAAAACTACGGTTGTTTACTCGCTACCCCAGCGTGGCAACTATGGTAGATAGGCATGAGGCAACCTTTGGGAAATATCTGTGTTTTGTAGTGGACTTTTGATGGTGTGTAGTCCATCTATCTATCCCATGAAGTGAAAGTTATCCTCCCCCATAGATTGCTTTAAAGAGGGGATTTCGCTATAGTTACAACACTTGGCAGGTGGGTTGACAACCGCAGAGTTTATTTTGAATTTTTATCAGGAAAATGACCTACGTACTGTTTCAATTTCCCTTTTTCGTCTTTTATGACAACCATAGTATGATATAGGTTCTGTCACACTGTTGTAGGAGAATATAGATTATTAATAATTGTTATTGAAACTCATTTGTTACTAGTTTGGATCGAAAAATTCTCTCTACTGGGTTCTTCACAGCAAAGAAAACCAGTGGGACATTTTTAAAGTAATATTTTACAATGAAAATCAAATAATTACAAAACCAATTTTTAAACAATCTTTGTAATTAAAAACACAAAATTCACGTGGAGTACCAGTATTTACCACGCTCTTTTATCTTTTTTCATTTTATAATTTTACATTTTGTCTTGCCGCGTGGAGAGAAAATTTAATACAAAGAGGAAAAGCGAAAATTTAATTTAAAAATTTAAAAAATGCTACTCATATGAGACTGTTCATAAAGATGCCGTTCATGCTTCATAAACGTACTCGAGCACGCGTGAGTAAACGATTTTTTGCTTCAGTATACTTGTATAAATTAATGCTGCTTTTTCATCTTGTATCAATACTTCTAATAAATATTTCAAATGCAATAAATCTGATTCATCAAAGTTACTTAATACCACAGAATAAACAATAGTACAAGAATAGAAGGATCACTCTCTCAAACTTGCGAGTTTAAGCCTTATTACATCTTTGCTAATGTTCTTAATACTTTGCACTCCACGGACACGACCTTCGTCAAATTAGCCTACAGATTAAATCGTCGAAAAAAATTTATTGCGGCGCGCGTATTTAATCAAAATACAACTTACGTCCGCGTGCAACGGTCTGTATCACTTAGCCCGTGACGCACCTTTGTTAAGGCCGCACCTACTGTAGGGTTAGGAGTTGTGAGAAAATAAATTGAATCCTTTGGTATTAGTTGGTAGTAGAATACACCGAGGGAACATTGTTGTTGGAAGTAAAGACTTTACAACTTTAGACCTAGTCAGTTTGAATAGCCTATCATGTAGAAGATGTCATGGAGGTCATGGTGAAATAGGGGCAAAAAGTTCTCATTACACTTCTAGGGGGTCGAAATGGCCAAAAACCATAAAGTTCAAAGTTCTTATTTCAACTATAACTCCGTCTCCTTCGAAGGCTCTTATACAGCCTTTACTTCCCGCATCCCACTACTTTAATGTGAGGAAGGTTAATATGCAACATCGAGACAAATTAAGATTATAACAACGTGAACGTCTTTGAAACTCAAATAATTTATCTACTTACCATTTTTCAAAAAAGGAGGAGGTCCTTAATTCGACTGTATTTTTTATGTGTGTTATCTCAGAACTTCTTCCTAGGTGAACCGATTTTGATGATTCTTTTTTTTATTGGAAACTGGTGCTTATAATTTATATATTCCATTTAAATTTCATCAAGATCTGACCAGTAGTTTTGAAGTTATTCTTAATAATGCGTATTAGTATTGAATTCGGTTGTACAAAATGTTTAATTTCATAACTTGTCTCTCTTCCTCTCTTTTAAAAAAAACGTTACCTCCACACTAGGAGTTTTTGCTGTATCGCGGGGCAGGTTACGTACATAGATTTCACAAGGACAAGCATCCAGATGCAGAAAAAGTATTTGTAGGCCATACCAATACTTGTTCCGTGCGGGATTCGAACCCGCGGCCCTTAGCGCTGCAACTCATTGCAAAGCCACTGCGCTAAGGAGCCGTTACTTGCCTGTTTCACATTTTTTGCTATTTAAAAACATGTGACACGCGACGGCATCTTTCTTTTATCGACCAAGTGTTAAACTAATAATCAGTATATGCTGATCTTGTATTAGTAGGTAGTCTGGTACTGGGAGGTCTACTTACACTGAATGTTATTTAAGTTCATTCGAATTATACGCGAAAAAGTCGAAAACCGCGAAGCTGTGGTCGGGTCGCTGATCAAATAATAAAATTGTAACTATGGCGTTAGTAACTAGATACCTAATTATCTAGATCTACCTATAAATAATTATATCTTACCTTTCGGTATCATAAGGAACAGTAAAGAAAGAAAAGTCGACATTCCTATTGTTATTTAAGTATCCGTATGCTATGCAGTACCTTTTGGATTTTTGAGAGGCCGTACTTGAATAAAAATTCAAAAATAAATAACAAAAGTGCCTAAATACTTATAAGAGAAAAATACTTTTATGTTAACGTAAGGCGCGCGTCAACTCGAGCGGGCGCGTGACAAACTCACAAAATTAGTCCCGCATATGGGGCCGCGGAGAGTGGGTATATTTTCATGCCTAAAGCGCGGAGTGAGACAGGCCTGGTAACATTATAAACTTATATTTACTTATCTTCACTTAATATTATAAATGTCTATAGGCCTGCCCCGGCTTCGCCTAGGTGGGATCTATTTCCCCCCCGAACGGGGTCCTGCCTTGTCGTGGCAGGAGGGCTTACTAGCCGCGGCTTGGTCACCCGCGGTGAAAAAAGAGAAAGTGGTAGTGTAGGGCCAGCCCGTGGTGGCAACTCCGAGTGGGCTTGACGAGCCCACTTCGGTTGTGTGTTGGTGGGCTGCGGCGAGAGGGGTGTCCTCTCCCTCTACTGCTACGGCTGAGGTGTTGTCGGGGGAGGGAGGAGTGTCGATATTGCGAGGCGCCGCTCTCCCTACCCTCCATAGCCCAAACTTGGTTAGCGGCGGAGCCAGAGTGCAGATCCGCTGCTGGGGTCGGAAAAGTGGGTGCTACTGAGCGCTCGATTTTCCTGGTACCATGGCCTCCGCGTATTAGAAGGAATTGGAGCCCGTGGGGGAAGGTGTGCCTTGTTTTCCTGGTGCGCCTTGCCTGAGAAAGAGAATGGAAAGTAGAAGTCCTCCCCCAAGAAGAGGCTTTTATTGGGCCGCGGATGTATGCGAAAGCGTTCTCGTGACGGGTATACGTAGGCATTTCCCTATGTAAAAAAAGGTTGGATCTATTTATGTGGGCGTTTGATTTAGGACAATAATAGACCACATTTACTTTTTTATTTTTTTGATTTTACAAAAATAAAAACTTCAAGATTTTCGGCTAAAATATAATCATCAATGACTATTTATTTTATTAATTTTTTATTCCAAAAAACGTACTCCAAGATTTTCGGGTCGGCAATGCATCGGCATTTTGATTTTTTGAATTGAGATATTTACAATATCACTAGTGCTGGTGGGAATCGAACCTAGGTTGTTAGTGTACTATGATGTTTACGGTGACCGCTTTTAAGTTACAACAGCTATTGTGATATACTGCAGCCCATATACAGCTGCATCCAACTTTGAACAAGGGAAACTACAGGTGCGTTTTCGCTTCTGAGTACTAAGATGGAATGTCTCAGATCCTGTCAATATACTGGCTTTCGATACCCTTTAGACCGGAGCACGATAGTGCATACATAACTATTTTGCGGCCGAAATATGTAAGAGCATGATCCTACCCAGTCAGACTCCTGGGAAGAAGCATTTAGCGATGAAAGTTTCATTAAGCGTAAATATAAAAAAATATTATTTAAAAAATTTAGAAATTATTATGATGGTGGAATTTGGTATGATAGTTTGAATTTATCAAAGATAATTCCATTTCTCAGAGAAGCAACAAAAATGTGGACATGTCAACTGACTTCAAAAAGGAGGAAGTTCAGGGTTCGACTATATTTTTTTGTGTGTTAACTCACAACTATTTCTAGGAATAGAATAGAATAGAATATTTTTTTTATTAATTATAGATTACATGTGTAATTCTTATCGAAAGTAATTTTTTACTTTACCACTGGTTCGAAAAAACCCTCTGTCCTGAGAAGAACCAGCAAAAACCCAGCGGGACTTTTTTTTTAAATAAATTTTACAATATAAAATGATAACAAACTATTTACAAAATTTATTTTAGAAACAGCTTGGAAGCGACCACCTCAATGCCAGGGGTTATTATCAACCATGTAGGTATTCATTTATACTATAATAACCCTTTTTATACAGTTTCAGCTTAACAAAACATTTAAACTTGGTAATAAGTGAACCGATTTTGATCATTCTTTTGAAACCTGTGCTTTTCATGTGATTCCGTATAAATTTGATCAAGATTATCCTTAATAATGCGTATTTAATTGACTTTGACTACATTGATGATCTTCTAATTTTATTTACAGTGAAGTCGTTTATACAACATATTTAATTTTACCACTTGTACGTATAGTGGTGTGGCACTTTTACGATAAATCCCTACGAATAAGAGATACTAAAATAGTAAAAGAACACCGGTTTCTACCAAAGATGATACGTGAGAGAGATACTAATTTGAATAGAGAAGATGGATGAGTGCTGACATCTGCATGGGATATTATAACTAACAAAATAAAATCCAAACCCAATCATACCACTGCAAAACTTGAAGATACTGTTAGTTCATTCTGCGTAAATCGAACCAGAAATTTATATTAAAAAAACTGAAGGTAGCCGGGCTAACCGTGACATCGGGACGTCAAACATCTCAGTCCCCCTCGTGACCATGGGTTGCTGTAAAGCACCCGAAACGTCGGGAATTAAAATAGTAAATTTAACGCGATAAAATCCGCAAATAGTTGTGTTATTCAAAATAAATAAGTAAGTGCAGAAAAATACTTTAATTATCAAAGATAGCAGATCTGACTTATACAAAGGTTTCTTTTATTTTACTTGCCAAAGGCATTATGATATATTTTAGCATATATTTTAATTGCAATTTGAAGTGTCGATTTACCATGTTCCGGGCGGTAAATTCTGCATATCTGAGAAGTTCCCCAGTTGAGGTGAACCTGCGTTGTGATCAGCGCAGCGAACAATTTTTGTGGCCAAAAACTCTCTGCGGTCTGTGCCCAGTAGCGACATGTATCAAGGCGGCCACTTTATTAGTTTCAATGAAGTAAACACGAAGACTACGTTTGGTCCTATCTACGGAGAATGAGCTCTCGAAGTCTTGCAATAGGATTTGGTTTTAATTTTGTTATTTATGGGATCCCAAGCAGATGGTAGCACAAATAAGGATATTTTTTAATTTCAATCTCTCGTTAATCATCCTTGGTAAGAATCAGAGTTCTATTGCGAGAATTTGTTGTCTATCAGATATGATATAATGATTGGGGTGATACTGAACATGGTCACATACTTCAGATTTTCCGCAGTGTCGGTGTTCCACATCAGTGAGATGTTCTTTTAAGCGGGTTTTATTGAACTTTCATCCAAAGATATGTTAAAAAAACCGCGCAATAAAAGATAATTTTTAGCAATTTAAAAGTAATTATTAGATATAGATAAAGTCTTACAGATATAGCCTAAACTATTATCAATTCTTATCCTACTCTGCTATAATACTAAGATAGGAATTGATAACAGTTTTATATCACAGAGGAAACTCTATAATAATTACAATATCAAAGAGGAATCTATTTGGTGGTTTAAGGAAGTACTTTATACGTTGTAGAGCTATACTGCAGCTATATTAGTAGTATAGTTGTAGCACGAATCGGTCGGCTCGACCCCGGGGAAGGATCATGCTCTCACAGTATACTAGCGTAAAATAGCAGCTCAATGCTGCTGAGTTTCGTATGTTGAATGTAGAGAACCGGAGACCCTTTTTACTGGAAACAAGGCATTTCATCTTGGTTCTCACGGGTGACATCGGATCTGCATTTTGAGTCTACGAACCACAGCAACCACTTATCATAAGGTGGACTGTGTGCTCGTTTGTCACCCTATCCTATAAAAAATATTACAACCTTATACGAAAATTGGGTATAAGACTTCCATCATCATGATATCGGTCTTCTGTCACTTTACAAATCTTTATATTTCACACAACGGAAAATATTTTTTCATATACATAATACAACTTTGGCAGCTCGCTAAAACCCCGCCTGAACTAATTCAATGATCTTTTGTCAACAGCATTTTGCATACGAGCCATTCCAAATTTTCAATCCATTAGAGAGTGTACTGCGGTGTGCGGATTTATCCCGATTCTTATCTTAATGGCACGTCTCCATCTACGTTACTAACACGGGGATTAGAAGGATTGAACCTTTATCATTTTTAAGCAGATTTGAAATTTCTTTAATTGTTACCGAAATTTGGTAAATTGAATTAAACTAGTTTCACGAATGTTATCACGTTTTCTACCGATTTCAAAAAGGAGCCGGTACTCAATTCGACTTTATGTTACCTCATAACTTCTTACTGTGTCAACCAATTTCAATTATTATGTTATTTTATTTGAAAGTTAGTGCTTTCCATATGGTCCTGTATAAATTTGATCAAGGTCTAACAAATAGCTTTTGAGTCATTCTTCATAATTTATATTGAAGTCGGTTGTACAAAATTTTTAATTTTAAATTATATTAACTTATTTTTTATTCCCGACGTTTCGAATGTTTACAACACCTATGGTAATGGAGAGACTGAAGTGTTCAACGTCCCAATATCATAGTTCTATCCGATATTTCGTCAATGAGAGCATCCCATAACTTGTGCCACCAGATCGGCGCCATTTAATAATCAGGTGAAATATTTGACAGATTTCATTGCACGGGAAGTTAATTTTGTAAAAAAGTGTATAAGAGTATTAGTTTTATTTTATATAAATTAAATTAGAAATAAACCAAACAATGAATATTCCCGTAACTATAAAAAATTATAAAAATATATAAATTTATAAAAAAAAATAATTCAGCACTGAGGCATTGTGTTGTGTACATACATTTTACACTAGAAAACGAAAAACTTTTATTTAAAACGCAACTTTTCAATGAAGATGACACTGTGTGACAATCTACGTGACAAATTAGTTCACCTTAGCCCCAACTCATTTTTAATTGCCATTAAATTGATTATTACTTCTGGAGTGCACCCACAAAAATATAGAATACGAAGCAGTGCTTCGTATTTTTGGCAAATTTAAGAGTATACCTAAGTATATTCAAACACAATAGGCTGCTCCTAGTTGAAATCTGCTAAACTTTGTGGTATCCGCACTTCGATTTTTAGCCGTATCATATATATACATTGCTGTAATACTTTGTGAGTTCAATGAACGAATCTCATTAACATTTTAACCTTTAACAGTATCATAAAGCTATGTAAGGAATTTAATTTACTAAATTTAATTCAACTGTCAAATGTTCCATAGAATTAATTAGATTATAACTTTTAAGGCAATGACTGCGATAAGGATCGTCTTAAATTTGTTGCAAAGAATTAACACCTTCAAGTTTTTTACAACCCGTTCTCACATTCAAATAGCATTGGTGCAACACTGCCATATTGAAGTTGTATATTCAAAGTATTTTGGTTTGTTAATGTTACGAGAAAGGATGCTAATGTATTTTATTATGTAGCCATGATACGACATATAATATAATGTATGCATGTTTGTAGATAATATAGTTTTAGATTTAAGACTCTAATAAACCTAGCAAGCTAACAGCATAGCAAAGTGGCGAAGCAATCAGCTTTGTAGCGGTTTCTAACGGTTGCCGTTGAGCAATGAGTTTCAAAATAGGAGGTTCAGATGCCTGGGTGATCAGTAATCGATTGCTGAAAATAGGATTTGAAAATTCGAAACCGTTCTCGAGATAATCGTGGGACAGACGGACAGACGGACAGACAGACGGACAGACGGACAGACAGACAGACGGACAGACATCGTGAAATCAATAAGTGACTTCGCAAGCTTCGCCACTTAATAATGTACCGTAAAGTGACGGTATAAGAATATCTACTACCCCATATCATCCCGTGGGTGTCGTAAGAGGCGACAGAAGGAAACAAATCAGGAGATGGTCAGCAGTGTCTTTCTACATACATACATACATATAATCACGCCTCTTTCCCGGAGCGGTAGTCAGAGACCACTTCTTTCCACTTGCTACGATCTTCACATACTTGTTTCGCTTCGTCTACTTTCATTATTCCCTTCATACATGCTCTACGGTTTAGGGTACTCTTGAGCTGGCCTTTTTTCTTGTATTTCTAATAACAACTTAAGTTAAAAAAACTGGGGTTGCCAACCTACTTGCCAAACGTGACGGCTATTGCAAATATCCCTCCTATGAGGCAATCTATGGGGAAGCCTATGATCAGGAGTCAACTTTGATAGGCTGTAACGCTAACGGTAATGTAAGATAAGTGTGAAATATTTGGGCACTATTTTATGGCAAATACTCAACCCTACTCAATTTAAAAAAAGCCGGCCAAGTGCGAGTCGGACTCGCGCACCGAGGGTTCCGAACAAATCCGTAGGTATATAAGTTTCAAATTATTAAAAATATTTTTATTATATGATGTAACTAAAAATTAATGCTTTTCGCAATTTTTCCTTTATCTATGCTATAAAAAGTTGCTTCGTACCAAATTTCAAGATACTGAGTTCACGGGAAGTACTCTGTAGGTTTTGATTCCCTTGCGAATGTCGAAAATTTGCGGCATAAACGGCTGTATCTTTTGATTGCGTTGGCTTAGAAGTTTGATTTTTTCACAGCTCCAAGGGACAGTAGACTTGAATATTTGATATGAATTTCAGCGTGATACCTCCCCGTGTTCCTGAGAAAAAGGGTCTTGACAGACAGACAGAGAGACAGACGGACAATAAAGTGATCCTATAAGGGTTCCGTTTTTTCCTCTTGAGGTACGGAACCCTAAAAATGTCGTAAGTCTCGTGTTGGCAAAGTCACTTTGACTTATACCTAGTCAGGTCATCAATTCTGTCACATCATCATCATCATCATTACAGCCCTTCACAAGTCCACTGCTGAACATAGGCCTCCCCCAAGGAATGCCGCAAAGCACGGTCCCGAGCCACCTGCATCCATCGATTTCCTGCATGTCTTACCAGGTCGTCACTCCATCTTGTGGGGGGACGCCCTACACTTCGCCTACCGGTACGAGGCTGCCACTCGAGAACCTTTCTTCCCCATCGGTTGTCGGTTCTTCGAGCTATATGGCCGGCCCACTGCCACTTCAGCTTACTAATCCGTTGGGCTATGTCGGTCACTCTGGTTCTACTGCGGATATCCTCATTCCTAAGTTTATCACGCAGAGAAACTCCGAGCATAGCCCTCTCCATAGCTCGCTGAGCGACCTTGAGCTTCCTCATACGGCCAGCAGTGAAGGACCACGTCTCATTTCCGTAAGTCATCACTGGCAACACGCACTGGTTGTACAATTTTGTTTTAAGGTTTTGAGGTATTTCTGACGAGAAGATGTGTCGTAGCTTCCCGAACGCTGCCCAGCCGAGTTGAATCCGTCGATTGACCTCTCGGTCGAAGTTGGACTTACCTAGTCGGACTATTTGTCCCAGGTAAACATACTCGTCAACAACTTCGAGCTTAGTGCTCTCAACAACTACCGGCATATGTGTGACATGGACATTAAACATGATCTTTGTTTTGTCCATGTTCATCTTAAGACCTATCCGTTGGGAAACACTATTGAGGTCATTGAGCATAGTGCTTAGGTCCTCCAGCGATTCTGCCATAAGGACTATATCGTCGGCTAATCGAAGGTGAGTGATGTACTCGCCATTGATGTTAATACCCTATCCTTTCCAGTCCAGAAGCTTGAAAACGTCTTCCAATGCAGCGGTGAAGAGTTTCGGGGATATGACGTCACCCTGTCTTACACCTCTTTGCAATTGGATAGGTTTCGTACTCTGGTTCTGTACTCGGATAGCCATCGTAGCCCTACTGTACAAGCACTTCAACACTTCGATATACCGACAGTCAACTTGGCACCGCTGAAGGGACTGCAGCACCGCCCAAATTTCGACGGAATCAAAGACTTTCTCATAGTCCACATACGCCAGACATAGTGGCAAATTGTACTCTTCGGACTTCTGTACAATTTGCCGTAGGGTATGTATGTGGTCTATGCCGTGTAGTGGCGGTCAAGAATATCCACTACCCCATATCCTCCCGTGGGTGTCGTAAAAGGCGACAAAGGGAAACAGGCGGGAGACTGGCAGCAGCATCTTCCTGATAATAGCCAAAATTACAATAAAAAAACTTCGGTTGCCAACCCGCTCGCCAAGCGTGGCAACTATGGCAAATACCCCCCAATGATCAAAACAACACACAGACGGCCCCCAGTCCCCGGCGGCCCCGCTATTCCTGGCTACGGTGGCGACCATGTTAACGGCAGGGCAGGGAGAAGAGGCTAAGAATCTCCGGTGGAGGTTCGGTTGCCACCTACGACGACTCGACCTGGCAACATACAACGCACGCACCCTGAGGACTGACGAGAAGATCGTGGAGCTGGAAGAAGAGATAGACAAGTTGCGCTGGCATGTTATAGGATTATCCGAAGTCCGAAGAGAGGGGGAGGACACGGTAATCCTCGAATCCGGCAACTTGCTCTATCACCGGGAGGGCGACCATCTGTCCCAAGGAGGTGTCGGATTTATCGTCCACAAGTCTCTCGTTAACAACGTTGTAAAGATCGGGAGTGTGTCGACGAGGGTTGCGTACCTTATACTCAGAATCACCAAACGGTATTCGCTGAAGGTCATACAGGTTTACGCACCAACCTCGGCACACCCCGATGAGGAGGTGGAGGAAATGTATGAGGATATCTCTAGAGCCATGCATTCCTCCAAAACCCAATATACGGTGTTAATGGGAGACTTCAATGCAAAACTAGGCACAAGAGAGAACGGTGAGCTGAAAGTAGGGAATTTTGGAAAAGGGGAACGGAACCCAAGGGGCCAGCAATTGGCCGACTTCATGGAGAAAGAGGGACTCTTTATGATGAACTCTTTCTTTAAGAAGCGGCCCCACAGGAAGTGGACCTGGTCGAGCCCCGACGGTTCGACAAAAAATGAGATTGACTTCA
The DNA here is from genome assembly GCA_033319125.1 of Parnassius glacialis. Taxonomy (NCBI): domain Eukaryota; kingdom Metazoa; phylum Arthropoda; class Insecta; order Lepidoptera; family Papilionidae; genus Parnassius; species Parnassius glacialis. The sequence continues at coordinate 2,818,556 of JAVANC010000013.1, forward strand.
TTATGACGACCAGACGACAACTGTTCAGTGATGTCTCAGTGATCGCGAGGGTAAAAACCGGCAACAATCACCGAATGGTTAGAGGCACACTGAACCTAAATGTTAAGTTGGAGAGGTCTCGTCTGATGAAGTCAACGCTCCGTCCCCCTCGTGCTCTAATCCAAAGTCCCGAAACCTTTCAGCTCGAGTTACAAAACCGTTTTCAGTGCCTAGAAGACTGCAATGAAGTAGACGATATGAATGACAAGCCCGTGGAAACTGTCCATGCGGTCGGAGCTAAGTTCTGCAAGACCCACCGCAGAAGAACACAAAAACTCTCCGATCATACTCTTAATCTCATGGCTGTTAGACGGGAGATGAGGCTACATTCTTCAACAGATTTGACAGCATACAGGCAACTGAACAGACAGATCTCCAAATGCATGCGACGAGACTTACGCAACTTCAATACAGCTCGTATTGAAGAAGCGATCGAGCAGAACCAAGGCTCCAAAGTCTTTGCCAAAGATCTGTCTGCCAGAAAGAGCCAACTGTCAAAGCTGAAGACCTTGAGACCTGAGATTTTGAGTGAGATTGAGAGGTTCTATGGGCAGCTGTACACGTCATCGTTGGAGCCACACGCAAGTGTGAGTAACGATCCAAGAGCTAGTCTTATTCGACACTATTCTGAAGATATCCCGGACGTCAGTCTGAGCGAGATTAGAATGGCTCTCCAGCACCTTAAAAACGGCAAGGCCCCAGGCGAGGATGGAATTACAGCGGAGCTTCTGAAAGCGGGTGGAAGACCGGTACTTGAAGTCCTTCAGAAGCTCTTTAATTCCGTCCTCCATGGTGGCATTACACCGGAGACGTGGAGTAGAAGTGCGGTGGTCTTGTTCTTCAAGAAAGGTGACAACGCTCTCTTGAAGAACTACAGACCGATTTCCCTTCTGAGCCGCGTCTACGTGCTGTTTTCGAGAGTTATTACGAATCGTCTCGCGCGCAGATTTGACGACTTCCAGCCTCCCGAACAAGCTGGTTTCCGAAAGGGCTTTAGCACCATAGACATGTTTAATATAAAATAAACCTAGCAAGCTAACAGCATAGCAAAGTGGCGAAGCAATCAGCTTTGTAGCGGTTTCTAACGGTTGCCGTTGAGCAATCAGTTTCAAAATAGGAGGTTCAGATGCCTGGGTGATCAGTAATCGATTGCTGAAAACAGAATTTGAAAATTCGAAACTGTTCTCGAGATAATCGTGGGACAGACGGACAGACGGACGGACAGACGGACAGACGGACAGACGGACAGACAGACAGACGGACAGACATCGTGAAATCAATAAGTGACTTCGCAAGCTTCGCCACTTAATAATTGAAATAAGTTTATTCATTATGTAACCATTTATATACCAAAATGTACTTAACAAAACATAGATTCTTATGACACTAAAGTTTATTCAAAATGGCCTCCGTGATTTTGAATACAGGCCTTCAATTTGCGCGGCCAGTCATCTATCGCAGCACGAACGAGGTCCATGTCAATATCGTCGGCTGCCTTAATCAAGGATGTCTTGAGTGACTCCAAATGATGATGAATGATGTGATGAGGCTTTGAGCACGCCTTTTCTTCCAAGTGTTGCCATATCTTGTAATCTAACGGATTCAAATCTGGACTGGAGGAAGGCCAGTCTTCGTGCCGGATGAAGTCGATTTCACGCGCCGCCAGCCAGTCTTGTGTGCTCTTCGCTCTATGAGCTGGCGCCGAATCTTGTTGGAATACCCAGTGCCTGTTATTGAACATGGTATGAGAAACAGGTTCCACAAGGTTCGTCAGGACTGTATTTTAATACACAACTGCATTCGTTTTTACACCTTTCTCACAAAAATGTACCTCTGTTAAGCCCCAATAAGAAACTCCCAACCATACCATGAGCGAGGATGGAAAATGATCTCGTTGGACACGCGGAATACGGTTGCTCGCTTTTTCACTACTGTGTGCGTACTATACCTTATCATTTTGTTTGTTGTAGCTCTCTTCTACGGTAAAAATTTTTTGCATCCGAAAAAATAATTTCCCGATATTTTTCCCGCGTACCGCTTCAACAAAGCGCAGCATCTCTTCAGTCTCAGGTCCATTAGACGAGCATTCAAACGATGTCCTGTTTTCCTTCGATATGCCCGAAGCCCTAAGTCTTCATTTAACACCCTTTTCACCGTGGTTCTGCTTAACCCCATCTGAAGGGCCAACAGTTTCTGCTTACGTTTGGGATTTTTTTTGAATTCGCGCCTTCACAGCTTTTATCACTGCTGGAGTCCTAACAGACCGCGGGCGACCATTTCTTGGCCTGTCATCTACACTAGAGTCTTCATTGTATCGTTTGATGGTACGATAAACGAATCTTTTGATTATATTCAAATTTTTCTGTATGTCAAAAATTTGAATTGGCGCGTAACCGCAACGATGCAACGCAATAACTGCAACACGGCCTTCTTTAAGCGTCCAATCCATATTTAAAAATGAGTAAAATTATAAAAAACAATTCGAAATTCGAATTCAATAAACTTTTTTGTGGCCAGCGTTTTAAAAGAAAAGTTTTTACTGTGTGACAATACTTATGACCTGACTGTGTAGTAATAGAAACAGCACGAGACTCAAAGGCCTCTCAAAATTGAGTAGTGTTTGAGTATTTGAGAAATTGTCTTTTTCATACATATATGTATACGTTACGATAGAGCCATGCTGCAGCTGTATTAATAGTATAGTTGTAGCACGAATGGGTCGGCTCGACCGGGGAAGGACCACTCTTACATAATACCAGCGTTAAATAGCAGCTTAATGCTGCTGTGTTTTTTTAGTTGAGTGTACAGAACCGGAGACCCTTTGTAATTGAAAAGTAGCATTCTATCTTAGTCCTCACGGCTGACTACGCTGCATTTTAATTCGCAAACGAAGATAGATGTAGATGTCTATGAGTCACAGCAACCACTTACCATCAGGTGAACTGTGTGCTTGTTTGTCACCTTTATTCTATAAAAAAAAGAATAAAGAGAAAAAATAACATTCACTCTACATACCGACTCGATTTCAAATGAAGCGACGTTGTAAGACGAGTGGTTGTTAACTTTTTAGAACCTCTAAAAAATTTCCATGTAGTTACTGCGTAAAAAATCAATTTGAAATATAACATACGTGCTAGGATTTTATATGAAGACAAGAAAGCGAATTTTAATAATTGGCTCGATACAACAATAAAGCTAAAGATTACGCTAGATCGTTGTGTAAAGGCGTATATTGTAGAGATCCCATTATGAGTGTATAGCTCTTATATGAAACAAATAGCTTAGTATTTTTTAGGTTATACTAGCCTTTGCCCGCGACTTCGTCCGCGTAGAAGAAAATGGTTCTGATAGGATTTTTAATTGGTTTTTACATTATTAATTTTGTCATAACACATAAATTATTATGTTAAAATATTTGAATACTTATAAAATATAACAATATTTATTATAGTGTAGGGATTTAAAGGTTAAACTAACATAAAAATTAAATAAAAATTTGTTATATTTTATGAATACGAAGCTCGGCCTTTGATCTGGTGAAAGTGACACGGGGGCATTAGCTTTTTACAACGAAATCGAAATACTACACCTACCGCAGTATTTTTTGTAAACAATATTTTTTGTTTTTCCTTCGGGTGCTAGAATCACCAGGCTACTCTGTGCGCTTACTCTGGAGCATGCCACATAGAACTGACCGTGGGAGAAGCAGCTTTCTCTTAAGCCTACTTTCGCTACCTTAAGAATTTGACCTAGAGCTTTGTTTATGGTTCGGCGAAGTAGACTTTGATAGGAAACTGCACTCTCTTGAATTCGAAGGGGTAATTTAACGGTGTTAGGGGAATCCTAGGAATAAATACAGACTCTCCTGGAGAACAACCTGTTAGTATATATTTTTTCAGTTGCAATGTGGTGCTATCGCATAATTTTGGTGGATTTATATCGTGCAGCAACATAATTGGCACGCCAACTCTCAATTTTAATATGTGAGTTTGGAGAACGGGAGGCTTGCTTCAGTGCATTCAGGAACTCGACCGGATAATGAGTGGCATCATCGGTGTTTATCACTGAGTCGACGGATTTATATTGATATTCGACCTCTTCGAATGATCTCAAAGTATTTAATTTATGACTGAGGCTTGTTCGTTTACACTCACATAACCATTCTGCAGGTTTATCGTGTATATTATTAATGTTTGGGTAAATTTTAGCTAAAAGCTCTTCTAAAGTGGAAACAGTGGTAGAGCCACGCAGCAGCTTTTGCTGTCGCGCGGATGGACCGGCTCGAACCGGGGTGGTACCACGACCTCACAGAATACCAGCGTGAAGTAGAGGTTTACCTCTGCGTTTCGCTTGGTAAGTGCAGGTGGCCGGAGGCCCTTTTTACTGGAAATGAGGCATTCCATCTTAGTCCTCACGGGTGACAACGCATCTGCATTTTGATTCGCAAACGAGGATAGATGTAGATGTCTATGGCCCGCAGCAACCACTTACCATCAGGTGGACTGTGTGCTCGTTTGTCACCCTTATCATAAAAAAAAACAATTTTACCTATTTCTGTAGGGAAGATTATATAACTATCCAGTTCCGGGAAATCACCATTTCCTATTTTAACAATAGGTCTGAAAACTGTCCGGCACAAATGAGACCGCTTCACGCACGCTATAACTTCGTCCGCACGCGTTCCTCTGGGCACTACTGGTAAAGTCTGCGGGAAATCACTTGCTAACAATACAGTAACTCCTCCCATTTGACAATTACTCTTAATACACTGTAAATATCTATTTAGGGCTTTGAAACCCTCTTTATGAGCCATAGTACTCTCATCCCAAACAATTAATTTCATTTTACGGAGTACTTCTGCCATATTACTTTGTTTGGGTATATTGCAGATTGGGGTTTCGTTTTGTATCAAATAGAGAGGAACTTTAAACGCGGAGGGTGCAGTTTTACCTCCTTCCAGCAGAGTGGCAGCAATTTCGATCGATGCAACCGCTAAGGCGATATCACGATTGTTTCTCACTTACACCAACAGTAAATTTGATAGAAAAGTCTTGCCTGTTTCACCAATATATCAAGATATCAGGTACACCTGTACCGATACTGGAAAGTATTTTATGATAGATATGTCTTTGTCCATTGGTTAGAGAGCCTTCACTACTTGACACCAGTTTTGCTGAGGAATTGACATCGTAACTTGTTTCGTTCAGGTAGTCCCGGTTATTGTGTAAGCCCTCAGACCTTTGAGGCTGAGGCAACCCGTATTGCTGTAGGCTTTATCCTACTAATGCTAATACAGCTCCTCCTAATATGACCATACATTTATTGTAGATTGACGAAAACTACTTTTACGGATTCTATCCCGTATATTTCCGAAAAATCCCGTAGAGGACATTATTCGTAGTGTTGAGGACTGTCTGTATAAAAATAATATTGGTAATGAATATTTAGAGGCCATACATGAAGACATTTCTTCTATGTTACGTTGAAGCTCAGCGCCGAAATTAAATCTTCCCAAAGATGAATTTAATGTATTGAAAAACTTACGCGACAGACCAGATCTCACGATTTTACGCGCAGATAAGGGTAATTCTACGGTTATAATGGATACGTCGAATTTCAATTTGAAAATACAACAACTTTTATCAGATGAAATTACGTACGTAAAAGTCAAAACAGATCGTACCACTAATATGCTTAAAACAACTAGAGATCTAATTAAGAAATACTCCAAGAAATTGAATCTAGACGTTCATTCGATAATACCTGCGTGTTTTGGCACCGAAATTGTATAGGTTACCTAAAATACACAAACCGTACGCTCCATTACGTCCAATAGGGAGTCAGGTCGATTTGCCAACTTACAGATTGGCTCAACACTTAGCAAAAGCACTATCACCGATCAGAGCACACACTAAAGATTCATACCATTTTGGCCATTTTCAAGGTGAACCCTTTCATGTATGGAAAACCCTAAAATCCTCTAAACTGCCTCCGAACTACTCAAATTACGCCTATTCTCATATAATTTGACTTCGTCTTTTTTGTTTTCTAGCACGAAAGCCGCCTGATCACTGCCCTTATTAATGTATTTACACATGTACTTTATCGATATAACATTAATAAGTGCCTTGAATGTCCTTGACAGAACCTTAATATAGGGGACCACCCACCTATTGTCTACTTAAATTTCTTTTAATATAAGTGTAAAGCCACCGTCATGATGATGATGATAATGATGGTGATAAGTGTAAAGCCACCGTCAGCCGGAGATCGTCTTCTGTACTGTGGCCAACTATCGTCACCTGTCCGTGTATCTCTCAAAAATTGTCGAAGATATTTTTGCTACATTTATTATCTATCATGCAGGGAGAATTATTATTAAGGTTCCCACATTGACCGTGTATCATATTATTTTTAATTATGTTGTATAAAATAGGATCTACATTTGGATTTGAAACCAGCAGTAAGTTCATCCACCACGTCAGGCGAAATGCGGTTAACCATCCACATCAATATGTGTATGTGAGGAACACCCCGCTTCTGCCATTCTTTAGAGAACATGAAACAACGTACCTCTCCAAATATTTTTCCTTTGGTTAGAAGTGCCATTATTTTCTTAACTTTAAGGTGAAAACCCCTGGCTATTATGTCGTGTCTATCATAATTTTCTTGCCCAGGCAAAAGCATCTCTGTGATTTCATCCCATTAAGGATTGCAAGTAAATATTATAAAGAGGTCGGGACGACCGCAGTGGTACACATACACCATGGCGTCTTGTGTCCGCTAATGCATATATTGTGGCCCCCCAATAAAAGAAGAAGGCAGTAACACCTTTTGACCCAGCTGATTTACACCAACGTCCTGTCTCCCTATTGCATATTGAAATTGAATTCCCTATGGCATATAATTGTCTGCTCTAAGCTGCGCCTGATTGTGTCTAATATAACTCAACCTTTCCGTCTTGATTTTCGCAAACATGTCAATTAAAACTGGCTGAACAGCGAACGAAAATATAGCAGGTGATTATCTTCTCCTTTTTGTAATCATTATCATTATATGACAAATTGCAGCAAATACCATTTTTTTAAGCGGTTGTTTGGTCTTAAGATCGCACTGGGGTACAGAAATTAAGTATCCATCGTTGCCGTAGCAAAACAAAAGTGGCTACTCTAATGCATCGTATGAGCGATGAATTTCACTTATTCGATGCAATGTGTTATCATGGCTCTCAATTACAATATCTTGCTTAGAAAATTGCTGTCCACCAACAACTAAAGGAACTTAATTTGACGTAGGTTGATTATACCGTCAACTGTGGCCATTTGTAGGCTTTCTTATAGCATTTACAACACCTTTAAACGTATTTGGGGTAGCAGATACTTTGTCCAGGGCTAAATTTAAGAGAGTTAAATCGTATACATCATGAGTATGTAGCATTTCTTGTAATTATCATACCAAGCCAGGTTTTACATAAAAAAGCTATTGCATCTCAATTGAACTTCTCTATTGTCCTCACTAACAAAATATACATATCTGTAAGAACTTTGGTTCATTCTGGGGTGGCGGAAGCAACTTCCAACCAAATAATAATAATTGACATAGTAAATTATAACATTTTGAATTATATAACTTACATTTAATAACTTGAAATTTTAAAATCGACTACCACCTATATTATTTTGTAATTTAAAAAAAAGTTTACATGCCGTATCTCATGGCTAAATAGATCTTTAAGCAACTTATTTTTTTGTAAAAACCTATCACTTACTCTATTTATGGCAATTAAATAAATTTGAATTTGAATTAATACACCTGGCCCTACACTCTAAATGTAGCCATAAAATCATCCTGTATTATCTTTTTAGCTCCAAATGAAGTCATTTGAAAACAACTATTATAATGCTGTATGCCAGCCATCAGGGTGGAGGTTTTTATCAAACAGTAAAGAACCTTCCCTGAATCGCAGCACATTCCCGCAGATTCATCCTTGTACTTGGGAATTTTACACCACTTGCTTTCGGTTTTCATCAATACCAAAACAACAGTATTATTAGTATACTACGCTATGTTACTGTCATAACTCAATCCAGAAAAGGCTTTAGAATTCAAAGATAGTAGACGTCTTTCAACTCGCTGTCCTTCATGATTTTATTTATATCATACATAAATGTGATACTCTGTACACTTCAAGGTGTTTGCGCCGACATTTACTTGCAGTCTGCTTGCCTGTGAACTTTAGGGTATTTTTTCTGATAATTAGCTGCGTGTTTACGATGATTAAAAGGTTCATTATGATTACATTTTTCTCTAGCTTACTTAAATTGCAATTTTCTGGCTACATTGATAAGCCTAGTCCTGAGTTTCTTCGCCTTATTTTTGTGACTTATTTGTCAAACTAATTTCATTTTTGACTGACTCTTGGGTAGTTAATGTTGGAGATTCTATGCAATTATTCATGTATAAAGAAGAAATTAAATGTGACTCACATTCAGATTCAATAATTGCATAAGTAGGCGTATGAAAGTCGTTCCCAACATTAGAAATTGGTGAAGGTTGAGTAAACGTCGGAGGTACAGCCATTTCTATCCGTAGTTTGTTGGCTATGGGCCGCTCATTACTTTTATTATCTCCATCGACATCAGCGTAAGCAACAAAGTGACCATCAGAAAAATCTGGGGAAAAACGTAACCTTTTGATGGTTGGTCTTCTGTACCAAATTTGGCGTACAGGTTGCCATTTCGATACACTTCAAATACAAGTGGGTATATTTGACCGACTGCAACTAACTCGCAGTTACCTCCATATGTAGTGTTGTAACATATCTAATGTATATTCTTCTTTTGTCCCATGATTGTTGCCATAACGGTCATAATACATAACAGCAATTTTATCCCCATCGTTCGTCAATGACGCACAAGTTCTTTACGTATATAATTGAACGTTCTTGTGTGCCATACAACAAATAAGAAAGCGTAAGGAAAAAACATACGCCATTCCCCACTATTGATACGATAGTAAGGTTTATTAATTTCCCATTGATGTTAAGATACTCTGCTCGTATTTTTAGAAATAGACACAGATAAATTTACAAATAAAAGAAAATTGCGAAAAACAATACACACTAAATTAAACTTCTGAGACAAACTACTACCTACTTAAATTTCTATATTAAAACTATATTAATGGGGTTGTTATAAACTATTACTATTTATAACTAATATTTATACTATTTATAACAACCCCATTATAATGTATTTCGGCAAAGTAACGCCTGATTGATGCCGTGTAGTGGCGGTTAAGAATATCCACTACCCCATATCTTCCCGTGAGTGTCGTAAAAGGCGACAAAGGGAAACAGGCAGGAGATGGGCAGCAGCATCTTCCCGATAACAACAAATTACAATAAAAAAACTGCGGTTGCCAACCCGCTCGCCAAGCGTAGCAACTATGGCAATATACCCCCCATGATGAAAGTTACGAAGAGACGCCCCCAGTCCCCGCCGAACCCGATATTCCTAGCTACGGTGGCGACCATGGTAACGGCGGGGCAGGGGGTGCTAAAAATCTCTGGTGGAGGTTCTTAGCACCCCCTGAGGACTGACGAGAAGATTGTGGAGCTGGAAGAAGAGATAGACAAGTTACGCTGGCATATTATAGGATTATCCGAAGTCCGGGGAGAGGGGGAGGACACGGTAATCCTCGAATCCGGCAACTTGCTCTATCACCGGGAGGGCGACCATCTGTCCCAAGGAGGTGTCGGATTTATCGTCCACAAATCTCTCGTTAACAACGTTGTAAAGATTGAGAGTGTGTCGACGAGGGTTGCGTACCTTATATTCAGAATCACCAAACGGTATTCGCTGAAGGTCATACAGGTTTACGCACCAACCTCGGCAAACCCCGATGAGGAGGTGGTGGAAATGTATGAGGATATCTCTAGAGCCATGCATTCCTCCAAAACCCAATATACGGTGTTAATGGGAGACTTCAATGCAAAACTATGCACAAGAGAGAACGGTGAGCTGAAAGTGGGGAAAATTGGAATAGGGCAACGGAACCCAAGGGGCCAGCAGCTGGCCGACTTCATGGAGAAAGAGGGATGCTTTTTGATGAACTCTTTCTTCCAGAAGCGGCCCCACAGGAAGTGGACCTGGTCGAGCCCCGACGGTTCGACAAAAAATGAGATTGACTTCATTATGACGACCAGACGACAACTGTTCAGTGATGTCTCAGTGATCGCGAGGGTGAAAACCGGCAGCGATCACCGAATGGTTCGAGGCATACTGAACCTAAACGTTAAGTTGGAGAGGTCTTGTCTAATGAAGTCAATGCTCCGTCCCCCTCGTGCTCTAATCCAAAGTCCCGAAACCTTTCAGCTCGAGTTACAAAACCGCTTTCAGTGCCAGAAGACTGCAGTGAAGTGGACGATATGAATGACAAGCTCGTGGAAACTGTCCATGCGGTCGGAGCTAAGTTCTGCAAGACCCGCCGCAGAAGAACACAAAAAATCTCCGATCACACTCTTAATGGCTGTTAGACGGGAGATGAAGCTACATTCTTCAACAGATTTGACAGCATACAGGCAACTGAACAGACAGATCTCCAAATGCATGCGGCGGGACTTACGCAACTTCAATACAGCTCGTATTGAAGAAGCGATCGAGCGGAACCATGGCTCCAAAGTCTTTGCCAGAGATCTGTCTGCCAGAAAGTGCCAACTGTCAAGGCTGAAGACCGAGTGTGGCAGCATCGTTTACGGGGCACCTGAGATTTTAAGTGAGATTGAGAGGTTCTATGAGCAGCTGTACACGCCATCGTTGGAGCCGCACGCAAGTGTGAGTAACGATCCAAGAGCGAGTCTTATCCGACATTATTCCGATAATATCCTGGCCATCAGTCTGAGCGAGATTAGAATGGCTCACCAGCACCTTCAAAACGGCAAGGCCCCAGGCGAGGATGGAATTACAGCGGAGCTTCTGAAAGCGGGTGGAAAACCGGTACTTGAAGTCCTTCAGAAGCTCTTTAATTCCGTCCTCCATGGTGGCATTACACCGGAGGCGTGGAGCAGAAGTGCGGTGGTCTTGTTCTTCAAGAAAGGCGACAACGCTGTTTTAAAGAACTACAGACCGATTTTCCTTCTGAGCCGCGTCTACGTGCTGTTTTCGAGAGTCATTACGAATCGTCTCGCAAGCAGACTTGACGACTTCCAGCCTCCCGAACAAGCCGGTTTCCGAAAAGGCTTTAGCACCATAGACCACATACATACCCTTCGGCAAATTGTACAAAAATCGGAGGAGTACAATTTGCCACTATGTCTGGCGTATGTGGACTATGAGAAAGCCTTTGATTCCGTCGAAATTTGGGCGGTGCTGCAGTCCCTTCAGCGGTGCCAAGTTGACTGTCGGTATATCGAAGTGTTGAAGTGCTTGTACAGTAGGGCTACAATGGCTATCTGAGTACAAAACCAGAGTACAAAACCTATCCAATTGCAGAGAGGTGTAAGACAGGGCGACTTCATATCCCCGAAACTCTTCACCGCTGCATTGGAAGACGTTTTCAAGCTTCTGGACTGGAAAGGATCCGGTATCATTATCAATGGCGAGTACATCACTCACCTTCGATTTGCCGACGATATAGTCCTTATGGCAGAATCGCTGGAGGACCTAACCACTATGCTCAATGGCCTCAATAGTGTTTCCCAACAGATAGGTCTTAAGACGAACATGGACAAAACAAAGATCAAGTTTAATGTCCATGTCACACCTATGCCGGTAGTTGTTGGGAACACTAAGCTCGAAGTTGTTGACGAGTATGTTTACCTGGGACAAATAGTCCTATTAGGTAAGTCCAACTTCGACCGAGAGGTTAATCGACGGATTCAACTCGGTTGGGCAGCGTTTGGGAAATTACGGCACATCTTCTCGTCAGGTATACCTCAAAACTTGAAAACGAGACTGTACACCCAGTGCGTGTTGCCAGTGATGACATACGGAACTGAGACGTGGTCCTTCACTGCTGACCGGATGAGGAAGCTCAAGGTCGCTCAGCAAGCTATGGAGAGAGCTATGCTTGGAGTTTCTCTGCGTGATAAACTCAGAAATGAGAATATCCGCAGTAGAACCAGAGTGACCGACATAGCCCAACGGATTAGTAGGCTGAAGTGGCAATAGGCCGGCCATATAGCTCGAAGAACCGACAACCGATGTGGAAGAAAGTTTCTCGAGTGGCAGCCTCGTACCTGCAGGCGAAGTGTAGGGCGTTCCGCCACTAGATGGAGTGATGACCTGGTAAGATATGCAGGAAGTCGATGGATGCAGGTGGCTCAGGACCGTACTTTGTGGCATTCTTTGGGGGAGGCCTATGTTCAGCAGTGGACTTGTGAAGGGCTGTAATGATGATGATGAACGCCTGAGTCTATTAATTATCTTAAAAATATATTATTTTACACAAACATATCAAACACAGATATTTTTACAATTAAAACTGAAAACCTTTAATTATACACTAACAAATCAAACTCAAAGAATCTTATTGAATTATTATAACAACAAAATATAAAGAAATTAAATAAACTACACTCAAAATATTCTAATGAAATAGTGAAAATAAAGTCCCAAACAAATTATACAGCAATCGCAAATACTCGCTAAGTAGATAATCTAAGAGATTTTCAAGGAATTTTCGGACGAAAATTAAGGTAGGTTTTTCATCCAAATAATCCAAGAACAAACAAAATTCAAATTTCTAATTCTAATCCGATTTAAATAGTCTTTTATATTTGACATTCCAATTTTAAAGAGTATTGCATTGCACCTTGCACCAAGCTTTTACGTAAGTTCAACGTTCTGAGTTTTCAAAGATGTGTCAAAATAAAATGTACTTTAAATCAAGAGCACTAAGGAGTATTGATATCTACTTTGATGCGAATCACCCCCAAAATAATGTTTTATACCTTTTAACCCTGTTAGGCGATGAGTTTCAATAAAATACGAAACACGTCTTCCATCAATTCTGTTAAAAAATGTATTTGCAAAATTTTAAGTAGATTAGAGTCTGATCTACTTAAAATTTTGCAAATACTAATCTACTAGTTTTTATAAAATAAATAAACAAAACAAATAAATAAACTAGTCTAATCATTAGACCAAAGAATCACGTTGGTTTATAAAAACTTTTCCCCGTTTTTCACCTCCTCAGAGATTTCGGAAAATCCTTTCTTATCGGATGGCTACGTCATTCAAAGAACACACCCCCCAAGTTCAGGTCTCACGATCAGCGGTTTAGGCTGTGCATTGATCAGTCAGTCAGTCATTCAAGACAAAGCATTTTATATGTATAGATTGAAAAGAGATTTTACAAATTAGTTTTTATTTTTATCATATAAAAAGCAAATCGAACAGTTTAAGCGCCCCCTATGATACGGTCAGTGACAGCCGATACATATTTTTTGCGGTTCAATTATAAATAATAATCTATGAGATTGATGTACGTTGTTTTTGCTAAAATTTTCCCCACTTGAGTTCAATTTCGATCGACATTTACGGGAAGCGAGGGAACGTTTCCATCGCTACATCAAACGCTACACACCATACTAAAAGGGGGTCTTAAACAATAAAGACTGCATCACTATTCACTTTGCATAGCCTGTAAATAATTGTTTTGGGTATGAATGTCTGTTCTTATGTAATTAATGTATATCATATGCCTCCAAAAACAATAAATCCTAGTTAGGGATAGTGTTTTAAATATTTCAGTTCAGAGTTGACAAAGGACGACACATATCGAAGTTTATCAACCAAAATGGCGATATATTGGTGATGGGCCGTGTGAAAAGTGTCCTTAAGCGACCAGCATGTGTGTAAATTTAGGTGTATCAGGATTGTGCCAAGTGGATAAGCAAAGACAACGGACTAACGAGTGAGTCTGTCTTGTCCGTCAACGTCAACTGGCAACTGTGAATATCACGTCGTAGTTCTGCAAAATATTACATTAGTATTAGTATGTAGGTAATTAAATTTATTATGTTACCATTCCAGTATCATTGCAATTATACCTACTTGTTATCAATAATAACAGGAAAATGACAAAAACAAATAACAGCTTACAAGTTAAATCAAACATGAGAATAAAGCAAAGTCAATGCAAGTTACTTGTTGCAAATTATGCGCTTGGGCCTCGTCGACGACTTTGGTGCGCTATAACTATTATAGCATTCGATGGGACTTTCTTGGTCGTAGAGTCAGATAGTCAGATATATAGATGGTATGTATATCAGTTATTGTGGTTTATAACATATTATCTTCTCTGTTTAGCCTGAAAGTAGACCGGTAGACAATGCTCTGTTGCATTAAGTCTGCCTTTTTTATTTGGTGTGCAAATAAAGCATAAATAAATATGCTTAGTCACTGTGTAAATAACAACAAATTTGTTTATTTAAGTCACAAAATTTGTGATAAAACACAGTGATTTATAAACCATTACCTCGCCATTAAAATAAAGCCTCATGGAAAAAATCCAAACTTATTGAAGTATGAATAAACGAACGTAGCATCGTTAATCATTGTCACAACATCCGCGATCCGAGGAGACAACAAGCGACACTCCCAAAGCTGCAATTTAGCGTGACAATCGGCGACCATAAAAATTCCATTAGCATGCATTTATGGTTTTTGAAAAAAAGAAAGAAATATTTATTTTGACACACAGACAAGACAACAGAACACGGAAACGAAGTGAAAACAAAAAAGCAGGCTAAAATGAGAAAAGAAAGATAATTAAAATTATTAGGAAGAAAAAATTATATATGTATATATTCTTAAAACTAGTGCCTCGGGGTCGTGCCAAAGATAGGAACCAACTCAGCGTGATGTGAAGTTGGAGACCCAACGCTGTTTTTCTATTGGCCCCCTGAATAGCACTCGTCTTCACCTCCGAAATCAGTTACCGTTTACTTTAGTAAGAACAATCAGTTTACGTAAACCCTATGAAAAAACATATATAAGTATTTATATAATAAATGATTATTAAAATAGGTATATACTATATAATAAGATACAGATTAAATACGTAATTAATAATAGGATACAGCACGTGAAACTATACCAACATAATAACATCAACAATGAAGAAGAAAAAAAAAACAGAAACAGAAAATGTTCTTCTCAAATAACCATCAAATATAGGACATGTTATTGTTAGTGTTTTGTATTGTATTGTAGTGTGCCATGCATGTAGGTCTTTTTGTGCATTTAATAAGTACTTTTTTATTTGAATTTTAAAGCTATTAATAGAGCTTAGCTCCTAAGAGGTGGTGGTATTGGATTGGCCTTTTTATGCCTACACTCATAACTATTACATTCGCTAATCTCTCACTCACTCACACATTGGTCGCATTCTAATTTCCGATTAACCGCTATCACTTCAGTCTATGTTCGATCCCTGCCTCGATAACACGCCTCGATAACTGAGTGGCACGTGCCCGCCATGTATGAACATTTTGGTGATGAATTGTCGTATCAGTGAACCAGCCACCTGATTACATTAAGTCCTTTCTTTATCCCACAGGTATGTTAATCGACATTTTCGAGGCTGCATAGCAAAATTCTCCCTTGAAGGATACCGACTTATGCTTTTGTACAGAAAGTTGCTGTGAATACTGTCGTCTATCGTATTGCCTTCTTGTAGCAACCCAGTTGAGTTTATTGTACAAGTAAGACGATTCTTGATGTTTTATGACGCCAAAAAGCAAGCACGCTAGATGCAATTTCTGTCTCAAATATCTTTTAAGGTCAAGGGGTTATTGTTCTTAGGGAGCGATCGAACGATAGCTATTTTCCAAAGGTCGAGGAAGGTAGAGGTTAAGATTAAGTTATTAATGATTGTGTGTATAATTTGAAAAGAGTTAGGTTATGTCATGTTTATTAATTTAATGATAAGTTATCAATTCCTATTGAATTTTAACAGTGGTAGAGCCACGCGGCAGCTTTTGCTGTCGCACGGATGGGCCGGCTCGAACCGGGGTGGTACCATGACCTCACAGAATACCAGCGTGAAGTAGAGGATTACCTCTGCGTTTCGCTTGGTGAGTGCAGGTGGCCGGAGGCCCTTTTTACTGGAAATGAGACATTCCATCTTAGTCCTCACGGATGACAAAGCATCTGCATTTTGATTCGCAAACGAGGATAGATGTAGATGTCTATGGGCCGCAGCAACCACTTACCATCAGGTGGACTGTGTGCTCGTTTGTCATCCTTATCCTATAAAAAAAAATGTTTTTCAATCAAATGCAATAGGAATTGATAACTTATCATTAAAAATAATAAACATGACATCACCTAAATCTTTTCAAATTATACACACAATCATTAATAACTTAATCTTAACCTTGTTGGGAACACTAAGATCGAGGTTGTTGACGAGTATGTTTACATAGGACAAATAGTCCGATTAGGTAAGTCTAACTTCGACCGAGAGGTCAATCGACGGATTCAACTCGGCTGCGCAGCGTCCGGGAAACTACGACACATCTTCTCATTAGACATACCTCAAAACCTGAAAACGAAACTGTACAACCAGTGCGTGTTGCCAGTGATGACTTACGGGTCTGAGACATGGTCTTTCACAGCTGGCCGTATGAGGAAGCTCAAGGTCGCTCAGCGAGCTATGGAGAGGGCTGTGCTTGGGGTTTCTCTGCGTGATAAACTTAGGGATAAGGATATCCGCAGTAGAACCAGAGTGACCGACATAGCCCAATGGATTAGTAAGCTGAAGTGGCAGTGGGTCGGCCATATACCTCGAAGAACCGACAACCGATCGGGAAGAAAAGTTCTCGAGTGGCAGCCTAGTACCAGTAGGCGAAGTGTAGGGCGACCCCGCACTAGATGGAGTGACGACCTGGTAACACATGCAGGAATTCGATGGATGCAGGTGGCTCAGGCTCGTGCTTTGTGGCATTCCTTGGGGGAGGCCTATGTTCAGCAGTGGACTTGTTAAGGACTGTAATGATGATAATGATGATGATTGCATTTGATTTCAATCTGAGAATGATGCGTAAAATGTCTATTTGACTAACCGATGAGATAGTGAGCGTTGCATTGCCGAACCTGTGAAATTCAAAGTAAGTTAGGTATGACAATGAAGCTTGTGATTTTCCTGGAACGTCCAAAAAGTGATTATTTATTTAATTTGCCTTATTTCATTTTATTTTTTTAAAGGAGAGGGGGCTAACGAGCATGCGGCTCACCTGATGGTAAGTGACTACTGCCGCTCATGAACAACTGCAACACCAGGGGAACCAGGGGAATTGCAGATGCGTTGCCAGTCTTTTAAAAAGGAGTAGGCTCTTTTCTTGAAGGTCTCTTAGTCGTATCGGTCCGGAAATATCGCTGATGGTTATCGATTCCACAAGGAAGTTGTGCGAGGAAGAAAACATCTTCTAAATCGCACAGTGGTGGACCGCCAATCATCCAAATGGTGTGGATGGTATCGGGAGTTCTGCCGCAATGTGCGTTCGTGAAATTTGGCAGCTGAGACTAATCCGAACAATTTCTCAGAGCACTCCCCGTGGTAAATGCGAAAGAAAATGCAAAGGGATGCAACATCTCTTCGCAGTGCCAATGAATCGAGCCGATCGGAAAGGACTCGGTCGTCGATGATTCGAGCTGCTCTACGCTAGATGCGGTCAAGTGGACACTGGGGAGCCACTGCGTAGAGATGGGAACAATATTCCATGTGAGGCCAAACCTGCGCCTTGTAAAGTTGCAGGCGGTGTGCCGGCATGAAATACTGTCCCGCTCTGCTGAGCACGCCAAGCTTTTTAGAGGCCAATTTAGCCTTCTCTTCCAAGTGACCACGAAACTGCACGTCACTCGATATGTTCGAACATCACTAGTGCTGTCGTCCGCATAGCAATGAATGTTACCAGTTAGCAACATATCATTGATATGCAGAAGAAACAGCGTTGGTGATAGCACACAGCCATGTGGAACACCAGCGTTAATAGGCTTGTAGTCGGAGCATGCACCGTCTACAATGAACTTGATGCTCTGATCTGCAAGGAAGCTGGTGATCCAATTGCACAATTTCTCGGGAAGCCCATAGAAAGGGAGCTTTGAAAGAAGCGCTTTGTGCCAAACCCGATCGAAGGCCTTCGCAATGTCCAAACTAACGGTCAACGCCTCCCTCTTGGACTCTACTGCCTCCGCCCATTAAATTTAATTATTAAAGTGAGAAGGCAATTATACGGTCTGCTTTGGAGGTGCTCACTATTCAGATTTTTTCAAAGCAATATTGAATTATTAATTTTATTTTAATGATGTGGCCAAAGTATGCGGCTTTTTCATTATGTAAATATTGTATCACTAAGGATTTAAGCTGCTTGTAGTACTCTTTACAAGATACCGCCTTATTTTTACAGTATTTAGTCAAGGCATCATCACGAATTTTTATCATAAACCTAATATTATCCGTAAACAGCCGTGAGGAATGCTCCTTTAAGATACTTCATAATGGGTGCATGTGCATCGAACACGAATAAGATGTTACGGTTAAAGATATTAACTATTTCATTTACGGAACACGAAGACAAATTTTTGAAGTTCAAGTAAGGTATATCAAAATTAAACTTATCTAAGCATAATATGTTATTTAATGGCCTATATTGTACCAATTGGGGCATAGGCTTGTCCTTTTTGATATAGAGTACACAAACAATGATTACATGTCTATATAAATTATCAGGCAGAAACATACGCTTCGATTTTAAGTCAGAGCAAACAAGATCTATCAATGCAAGTACTCTCTGGAATCCCTACATATGCCTTGTGGAAAGCAGCAGAATAATTACAACAGGTCCTTCAAAAGCGTCATTGCCAAGGCAAGGTCTGAGCACATCGGCAGAATTGGTGAGAAGCTAGTTCGCCTTCCTTCGGGAACCCGTGCATTCTGGTCTCTCGCCAAGGCTGTCCAAGGGAACTTCTGTCAGCCATCTCTTCCATCTCTGCACAGAGAGGACGACTCACTGGCCCATGCCACAAAGGAGAAAGCCGATCAGTTGAGCTCTCTTTTTGCGTCCAACTCGACTCTAGATGACGGGGGGAACACACCGCCGACCATCCCGCGATGTGAGTGCTCCATGCCGGATGTGCGATTTACACAACGCTCGGTCCGCAAAGCACTCTTCTCCCTGGACGTCAACAAGTCGAGTGGGCCCGATGGAGTCCCTCCCATTGCGCTGAAGACGTGTGCTCCGGAGTTGGCACCGGTTTTAACGCGTCTTTTCCGGTACTCCTACTCCAAGGCGTAGTCCCGAACTCATGGAAGACAACTTTGGTGCACCCGATCCCTAAAAAAGGCGACCGCTCAGACCCGTCCAACTACAGGCCTATCGCCATCACCTCCTTGTTCTCCAAAATAATGGAAGCCATTATAAACTGTCAGCTCATGAGGTACCTTGAGGATCACCAGCTGATTAGTGACCGCCAGTACGGTTTTCGTCGGGGGTCGATCAGCTGGTGATCTTCTAGTCTACTTAACTCATAGATGGGCGGAGGCAGTAGAATCCAAGGGGGAGGCATTAGCCGTTAGTTTGGACGTAGCGAAGGCCTTTGATCGGGTCTGGCACAAAGCGCTTCTTTCGAAGCTTCCTTCCTATGGGCTTCCCGAGAATTTGTGCAAATGGATCACCAGTTTCCTTGCTGATCGGAGCATTAAGGTCGTAGTAGACGGTGAATGCTCTGATTTCAAGCCTATCAACGCTGGGTGTTCCACAAGGCTGCGTGCTATCACCAACGCTGTTTCTCCTGCATATCAATGATATGTTGCTAACTGACAACATTCATTGCTATGCGGACGACAGCACTGGTGATGCCTTATATACCGGCCGTGCCAATATTTCTCGGGGAAACGTCGCCGAGTACCGGGACAAACTTGTGTCTGAAGTCGAGTCTTTGGCTTAACAAAGTCTCGGATTGGGGCCGACTAAATCTAGTCCAGTTCAATCCCCAGAAGACACAAGTTTGCGCGTTTACGGCTAAAAAGAACCCCTTTGTCGTATCTCTTCAGTTTCAAGGCACTCCCCTTACTGCCTAAGCCAGTATCGGAATCCTTGGCGTCGACATATCGAATAGTGTGCAGTTTCGTGGTCACTTGGAAGGGAAGGCCAAATTGGCCTCTAAAAAGCTTGGCGTGCTCAGCAGAGCGAGACAGTATTTCATGCCGGCACATCGCTTGCAACTTTACAAAGCGCAAGTTCGGCCCCACATGGAATACTGTTCTCATCGCTGGGCCGGGGCACCCCAGTGCCAGCCTTCCACTTGACCGCATCCAGCGCAGAGCGGTTCGAATCGTCAACGACCGAGTTATTTCTGATCGGCTCGATACACTGGCACTGCGTAGAGATGTTGCAACTCTTTGCGTATTTTATCGCATTTATCACGGGGAGTGCTGTGAGGAATTGTTCGGACTAATTCCAGCCGCTCAATTTCACCATCGCACATCGCGACAAAACTCGCGGTTACCATCCATACCATCTGGATGATTGGCGGTCCACGACTGTGCGATTTAGAAGAAGTTTTCTCCCTCGCACGACTTCCTTGTGGAATCAATTACCACCAGCGAATTTTCCGGACCGATACGACTTAGGAACCTTCAAGAAAAGAGCTTACACCTTTCTAAAAGGTCGGCAACGCATCTGCAATTCCCCTGGTTTTGCGGTTGTTCATGGGCGGCGGTAGTCACTTACCACCAGGTGAGCCGCATGCTCGTTTGCCCCCTATTCTATAAAAAAAAAAATACTGTCCGCTCTTGACAGGAATTTTCCGCAAGTTCCGCATTTAGGCGTACTGCTAATAGTAAAAACTCAATTGTATCTAAAAGCAAAACAGCTAATTTCGCCTTATAAAGCAATTAATACTTGGTGACTCACGCGCAAACAAACAATGCAATCAGACGAAGTGGCGACAACTGACACCGGGCGACAGAGATAGAATGATGCAACGACGCTCGTTGTAAAGGGCCCCCGAGACGGTCAAACGGTTTGGTTCAAACACGTAGATTTTGGTTTGAGTCAAACCAATTTCATCGTTTACGCCGTTGGTTTGACAGGTTTGATCAAACATTACGTGTTTGAAGCTCGTTTGATGGAAATTTATATTTTGGTTTTTGTTTGAAGCACCGTTTGATTGTCTTCGCGATGTGTTTGATCAAACCTCATCAGTCTTGTGCTGAATTTCGAAGCGATATGTTCTGTGTGGTTTCCAAAATGCTAAATACCTCAATGTCATAGACAATCTTAGATTTACTGGAATAGCTTGCCTCATGTTAGTAGGTAGCCTGTTTTTGAATTAATGTTCGAACTTTATTCAATAAATCTTTATTAGAATTATTGTCCATCCTCAGAAAGTTCTTATAATCATCTGGTACGCTAGTTTCTAGCACTCTTTGTAGATGTTCGTGTGTGAAACGATATCTTAATTTCTACCATTCTTTGCACCAAATTCTTTTTCTTTTTTCTTATTATTTAAGCAAGACATATACACGAGAAAATATTTATCCATAGTCGACGGCATTTTTTGAAACCGCAACAGGACTTTCTTGTTTGAACTTTGAAGCCACACTGCGCGCTTCTGTTTGATGCGAATTCAAAGCGACATCAAACGGTTTGGTCAAACACGTGAGGTTTGAATCAAACCGTTTGACCGTCTCGGGGGCCCTTAAGAAACAACACGCCGTAGCTGGCGGTGTCAGTGACCGAACAACCGACCAAATGAAAGTAGGGTTACCAGATGACAGGACTTTTTCTGACATGCCCAGAATTTAAGCACTTGTCCTGACAAGTGCTTAAATTCTGGGCATTCCCTGGATGCAGGGAAAATTTGAAATCGTCAGGAATTTTTAAACAGAAATAGAAAAACATGAGAAATTAAAATATTTGTCAAACAGTTTGATTGCAAAAAAATAATAAATTAATAAAATCAGATGAATGAAACAATTGAATTGTTTCATTCATCTGATCAAGTTTTTATTTTTTATTGATTTATGTTGCACACATCCTGTAGTGGCGATGTAAGAATATCCACTACCCCATATCATCCCGTAGGTATCGTAAACGCTGACAGAAGGAAACAAATCAGATGGGCAGCAGCGTCTTACTTATCTATACAAATAAATAAAATTGAAGTGTCTGTTTGTAATGTCAAAATTACAGCTTTTTACTAAATGCATATGAAAGTAAATACGGTACTAAAATACATTTTTTAGTTTTTGTCTCTCTGTCTGTCTGTTTGTTCCGGCTAATCTCCGAAACGGCTGGACCGATTTTGACCGGACTTTCACTGAGAGATAGCTGATGTCATAATGAGTAACTTAGGTTACTTTTGTTTTAGAAAAATAATTAGAGTTCCGCGCAAAAAAATAATACTCTAACACGCAAGCGATGTCGCGGGGAACAAATAGTAATAACTAAAAATAAAAAAACTGCAGTTACCATCCACTTGCCAGGCGTGGCAACTATGGCAAAAAGCCTCCAATCTATGGGGGAGGCCTATGTTCAGCAGTGTACTTTTAACGATAACGGTATATTGCGCATAATTATGTCAAGCAAGCACATTAGATATTTTTGCAGTCTCCTCGTCAATGTCAGGAAATTTATTGAAAAGTCAGGAATTTTACTAGTAAAACTCATTTTCGGATCTGGTAACCCTAAGTGAAATGGATGTTGCGAAGAATATTTGAAACTTTGCAATATTTCTTGTTATCATTCACTAATCATTCACTTAATTTCGATTTTAATCATCACTAACAGAGAGCTCAGACTGTTGACTTTTAATTGATGTAAAATTTATTATTAAAAATAAACATTTAGTAGGATTTCAAGCAGATTTAAACGGAGCAGTTAATAAAATTATTGACTAGGACGACGCAAGAAGACGAATCTTCGTAATGCGTTTTTGTAATTGTTTCAATATTTATTTTAATAAAGCTAAATAAGTAAAATGATAGGGCATAGACTTCTTTTTATTTCTATGTAGGTTTTAGGACAAAAAACAGTTTTAGGTGATAATTCTCTTCAACTTATAAATAGAAATAATTATAGTGGCGCCAATGGTGACCGATCTTGGATTGATAACGTGCTGTGAAAATTACAGACAGCGAATACATAACCTATAATCTATCACGGCTGAATTTTTACGTACGATAAAATATCTATTAGCTACTCTTTTACCTTTTCTCTCTTTCTCTATCTTTCTATTACACAATTAAAATTATTAGATGACTTCAAAAAGAATGGGGCTTATAATTTGAGTGTACGTTTTTTTTTGGATTTTAGGTACAAGATATTTGAACCCTAAACCAATATCGACGACAAGTTTTCAACCCATTTTTTAAAAAAAGGAGAAGGTTCTTAACTCGACTATTTTTTTTATGTATTTTACCTCAGAACTTTTTCTAGGTGAATAGATTTTGATGATTCTAAAGCTGATGCTTCTCATGTGGTCTCATATAAATTTGATCAAGATCTGACCAGTAGTTGTTTAGATTATCCTTAATAATGCATATTTAAATGACTTCGACTACATTGATGATGTTCTTATTACATTTATATTTAAGTCGGTTGAACAAAAATCTTAATTTCTCCACTTGTTATTAAATAGGTTATGCTTTAAGAGTACAGTCATAAGAAAGTAAACCATGTAAATCAGAAGAAACATTCCACCACTAAAGATGGTATAATAGAAGATGAAGTTTTAATGTAAGCATTCAAACAATAGTAAGATTGTATTATTTCTTAGTCTCCTTTCAAAACCTTCAATAACTCTTTTATCGAAAAGTAAAAACTGATTTCAAAGAACAAAAAATAATAATATAATTTCACATTCTGTGTAGAGGCTTTAGTTCTAGAATACACTTTATCTAAGAAATGTTAAAAGTTTTTTTCCTATGAAGATAAAAAACTAGCCTATATTTTTAAATTAATATTGTACGAGTAAATTCTGCAGAGTTTGAAAACATTAAATATCTCACCTTGAGTTATCAGTATAAAATTAGCAAAATTTGATTTATTTAATGCGTATTATATGCAGTTGTAGTGTAATAATATCCACTACCTAATATCATCCCGTGGGTATCGTCGACAGAGGGAAACAACCAGGAGATGGGCAGCAGCATCTTCCTGATAACAGGTAAATAAAAAAAAAACTGTGATTGTCAACCAGCTTGTCTTGTCATCTATAACAAATATTATGAGCTGTTTATTCAACAATAGATTTTTCATAAATTGTAATTTACTAAGCTTAAACGTAGAAGAAATAAGGATGGTTATAAAAAGTTGGTACACGACTTTTTTTTAAATGAAGTGCTGTTGGTTGTTGAGAATTATGATGATATTTATTATTTGCAATTTCAACATAATATGTATTTTATTATCATATGTAACGTATATATTATATTTATGTATCATACATATTTTTTCATATATTCACATACACTATATGTAAAGATTTTGTATATTATATGTATATCATAGTACATATGTATGTGGGTATATATATACATATATATATATATATATATATTTACACCAGCTACAAAACCTCATCACTCCATATGTTGACTGGCAGAGAATGCCGATAGGCATTAATTCGGTTCTTTTGTTATCCTAGTTATTAATGTGTTAACAGTAAAGATATAAAATTTTATTTTACAAGTGTTATATTTTTCTAAAGTCTTGAATCAAAAAAATACTTTTCCTTAAAATGAAAATCCGCCAGACGTAAATTAAAAACTACGGTGTACGGTGCAAACGGAAAAGACTGGTACCCGTTTCTCGTACACCATCAAAAGCATTATTTAAATGAGTACCAACATACACAAATTACTTAAGGCAACCGTCGCTTTGCTGTAAGCTGCCGGAACTGGTGAATTTGGACTCCAACAGTTTCATTTGCATATACAAATAATGGCGACTATTTGTATGCGGTGCTGAAAATTCCCTACTGTTTATTTTACGCAGATTTCCCTAAGTTTTGCAATGCATTCGAATATATCTGGAGAAGCGAGTGGCACAGCCAGTCAGCAGATATAAAAAATTAAACATCAAAATTTAAAACCATCGTCCGAATTATTACAAAAGAGGTCTCACTTTATTTACAATTAGTGCAGTTAGAAAAAAATTAGACCCACTAGTGAATTATTTTCGAATATGTAGTCTTAAACAGGAGTAATTTAATATGTTAGAAACTAGAATGTAGAGCTACAAGAACAATCTTTAATCCCACTTATGATGTTTTTTTTGGAACGAAGTTCCTTATCGGACGGTACGGGTTTGGCGGATAGGAGCTAGGCGACAAAAAGTGGAAGATTTTTTCGTCACTACCCTTCGTGTCATTGTGTGCAAAAAAAAATTATTTGTATTATTTATTTTTTGGTATTGGTTAATTAATAATATAATACGTTTATCAATAATAATATAATACGAAAGGAACTTTGTTCCAACCGAGTGTTCCACGACACTCATCCATGGTTTTTTTTTCTTTTTTCTCATATATGCAGGTTTCCTCACGATGTTTTTCTTCACCGCCGAGCATGTGGTAAATCGGCACTTTAAATTGCACATAACAATTTCATTGGTGTCGGTGTCGATCGATCCCGGGTTGCTAGCGTGCTGTGAAATTTACAGCAAACGCTAACCATCTGAGCTACCACGGCTTTTAACACCATTATATGCAAACTAAAAGCAACACTACAATCTCAATGTAACACAGGGCAGCCTCTTGACAACACAATCTTCCTTGCATACGACAGTGAGACTTGTAGAATTACCAACTGATCTCGCTTAGTCGCCTGCGCGATACTTTATACTGCTACAACAAGTGGGAGTTCTACCGTCATTTGTTCGTATTTCCTTTTATTTTTTTACCCTCATTCCCAACACCTTATATTTAAATGTAATAAGCTTCCAGTGCGTAATTTAATCATCTAATTAGTATGTTGACTAAAGCCAACATTCGATTTTTCAATAGTTCGAGTTTTAAAATTAAATCGAAGCTTGTCTTTTACCACCAGATAATATCTAAATATGACAGTAAACAAGTTTTCCAAGGAGTTTTGCGCAGTTTTGCTGCTTTTGTATTATCGTTTATATAATAGTTAAAAGTGGATTTTATACAAATTTAGATAAAAAAATGATTAACTATCAGTGTGAACGACGTTAAGGTGATCCTGCTCAGCAGAACGAGACAGTATTTCATGTCGGCACATCGCTAGTAGCTTAACAAAATGCAAATCCGGCCTCACATGGAATACTGTTCTCATCTCTGGGATGGGGCACCCCAGTGCCAGCTCCTTCCACTTGACCGCATCCAGCGCAGAACGGTTTGCATCGTCGACGACCAAGTTTTTTCTGATCGGCTCGATATACTGGCACTGCGTAGGGATGTTGCATCCCTTTGCATTTTCTATCAAATTTACCACGGGGAGTACTCTGAGGAATTGTTTGGACTAATTCCAGCCGCCAAATTTCGAACGCACATCGCGTCATAATTCACGATACCATCGTCACCATCTGAATGCTTGGCGGTCCACGACTGTGCTTTTTACTAGGACTTTTCTTCCTCGCACGACTTCTCTGTGGAATTGTTTACCACCGGCGATTTTGCCGGACCGATACGATTTAGGGACCTTCAAGAAAAGAGCTTACACCTTTCTAAAAGGCCGGCAACGCATCTGCGATTCTCCTGGTGTTGCGGTTGTTCATGGGCGGCGGTAGTCACTTACCATCAGGTGAGCCGCATGCTCGTTTGCCCCCTCTTTTATAAAAAAATGTAACTGAGATTTTAATTGTCATTATTCTGGTCAAAAGGATAAAACTGACATTTAAAAATTAAATTATTTTTAATATGTGAGGTTCATCAGGATCAAGCCAAATGGAACTTCGTAGTCTCTGCCTGCCTCTCTAGGTAACGGGTTCATTATAAGGTATTATGATTTTTTACCGTACCGTGTAGTGGAGTTGTAAGATTCGTCTACCCGATATCGTCGCGTGGATATCGTAAGAGACGACAGAGGGAAACAAATCAGGAGATGGGCAGCAACGTCTTCTAATAATGACAAAAAATTGGGGTTGCCAATATGCTTGCCAAGCTTAGCAAGTGGATTGGCAACCCCAGTAGTATGTAAACCCAGAGTACAAACGAACATAACATTTATTCCTCTATGAGGCAATCTTTGGGGAGATCATTCAGTCTATGGGGAGATCTATAGTATCTAGGGGGAGATATATCTAGAGAATCTATGGGGAGACCAAATAATCAATCTATGAAGGAGGCCTATGTTCAGCAGTGGATTTTAATAGGCTGTAACGGTAAAGTTATATTACAATTTTCATATTTACGCGATTACTTCACATAGAATGAAACTAATATATATGATATTCATGGCGTTTATTTTAACTTATTTTTTAATTCAGTTTATTTTTCTTTAACATTTTTATGGCACCCACGGTTACGGGGACTGAGTCATTTTCCATAGTTACTATGCTTGACACCTTATCCACTAGTATTTCGTATTGGTTTAAATACATATATGTACTATGAAAACGTTTGCAAAATAATTTCACGGCTTATAATCATTCAGTAGCTGAGCGAATAGGCTCTGCTCTCTCTCTCTGCTGCTCTGCTAAAGAAGAAAATTATAACTTTATCAGGGTTAAAACCTATTTAGATTATCTTGGAAAGTAAAACATTATCTCAATACAAAAGCCATATAAATCGTTAAAGCCGTTTCCGCGAAACCAATTGCATAATATATAGAAGAATTGCTTGTTTAGATTAGTCCGAGAATTACTACCTTAAGAATAATTTCATCTGATTTATCCGACTTTTCTATCTCTATCTATAGCTTTATAAGTGATATTTTTATGTAATACAGCAAATAATATATCCCTTGTTATTTATTGTTGGAACGGTATATTATATTTAGTCTTTTTGAACATTTTTATGCACGATCATTTTGAAGGTTCAGAATAAGTAATATAGACAAATGTTGAAGAAAAATTAGTTTAAAATAATCTCAAACATTCTGCCCTTTTTATCTTTTAATTTCAAAATGCATGTTAAGGCATTATTTTAACTGATTGTTATTCATAAATATCTAACGTATACTATTTTACTACGCACGCACACAATCATAAGAGTTGATCGGTCGTCAAAAACGTTGTGAACGTTGTGAACACAGAATCGCACGCGTAGAATTGTTGCCCATAAATTACATTCAATTTGGGATAGTTTCAAATAATAGTCGAAGCCTTATTTACTCGTATTTTCAAAAACTACAACAACGGCACATAATTATTTACATACTTGAACTTAAGTTTAAAATTTGACTACTATTTGAAAAATAAGCCTGTATATAAATGCCCGTATCCAAAGTTATTATTTTTATACCTTATTTACCCTTTTACATCCACATTAGTTTCTCAAATTATCCATGGTTGACTTTCTTAATATTTATATATTTATTTATAAAAAGCTGAAGTAGAGAGACGCTGAAGGGTCCATATTATATCCCATATAAACTATAATAATAAATAAATATGTTTAAAGCGTCTACGTGCTGTTTTTGAGTCATAACAAATTGTCTCGCTCGCAGATTCGACGACTTCCAGCCTCCTGAACAAGTCGGTTTCCGAAAAGCCTTTAGCACCACAGACCACATACATGCCCTTCGGTGACTTGTACAGAAGTCCGAGGAGTACAATTTGCCACTATGTCTGACTTATGTGGACTATGAGAAAACCTTTGATTCCGTCGAAATTTGGGTGGTGCCCCAATCCCCGCAGCGGTCCTAAGTTGTCTGTCGGTTTATCGAGATGCTAAAGTGTTTGTACAGTAGAGCTGCTACGATTGCTATCCGAGTACAGAACCAGAGTACGAAACCTATCCAAATGCAGAGAGGTGTAAAACAGGGTGAAGTTATATCCCCGAAAATCTTCACCGCTACATTGGAAGACGTTTTCAAGCTACTGGACTGGAAAGGATATGGTATTTACATCAATGACGAGAACATCACTTACCTTCTATATGCCGACGATATAGTCCTACGACAGAATCGCTGGAGGACCTAAGCACTATGCTCAATGACCTCAATAGTGCCTCCCAACGGATAGGTCTTAAGATGAACATGGACAAAACAAAGATCACGTTTAACGTCCATGTCACCGCTATGCCGGTAATTATTGAGAGCACTAAGCTCGAAGTTGATGACGAGTATGGTACTGGGAAAATAGTCCAACTAGGTAAGCCCAACTTCAACCGAGAGGTCAATAGGCGGATTCAACTCGGCTGGGCAGCGTTCGGGAAATTACGACATATCTTCTCGTCAGGTATACCTCAAAACCTGAAAACGAGATTGTACAAGCAGTGCATGTTGTCAGTGATGACTTATGGAACTGATACGTGGTCCTTCATTGTTGGCCGTATGAAGAAGCTCAAGGTCGCTCAGCGAGCTATAGAGAGGGCTATGCTCGGGGTTTCTCTGCGTGATAAGCTTAGAAATGAGGATATCCGCAGTAGAGTCAGAATGACCGACATATCCCGACGGATTGGTAACCTGAAGTGGAAATGGGCCGACCATATAGATTCAAGAACCGACATCCAATGGAGAAAAAGGTTTTCGAGTGGCAGCCTCCTACCGGTAGGTGAAGTGTAGGGCGACCCCCATTAGATGGAGGGACGACCTGGTAAGATAAGCAGGAAGTCGATGGAGGCAGGTGGCTTGGGACCGTGCTTTGTGGCATTCTTTAGGGGAGGTCTATGTTTACCAGTGAATTTATGAAGGACTATAATGATGATGAAATAAATTTAAACAAAAAAAATATTTTTTTAAATTTGTTAAACAAAATTTTGCCGTAACTTAAATTATTAAATTCATAAATTTAAAGGAAAAAAGAATCAAAGGATTACAACGGGGAGAAAATTGGAAAAAGGGGGAATAAAGTAATCGGTGTGGCTTTTCAAAACGAAATTTATGAGGAATGGAAATGTCGTTGCTTTCAATAAATATTTGTTAAGTATACTAAAGTTTTATTGTGATAAAAATGTAAATGTAAAGGCAGTTATGAAAAGATTTTGTTGACAGAAATGCAAATATTGTTTAAGGAAATCTACTTAATTAGACAAGGATTTAATAAATAAGAATTACTTAAGCACCCAGCCCACCTACTGGAAGGTGAATGCCATGCCTCATAGAGACCTATATCCGTCTCAATATTGGAACGAAGTTCTTTATCGGACAGTACGGGTTTGGTGGATTTAGGGAGCTAGGCGACAAAAAGTGTAAGATTTTTCCGTCACTACCCCTTGTGTCAGAGTGTAGACGGCCTTGGCGGTGATATAAGGAAGTGAGATGGAATAATATCCATCTCCCTCACACTTTTACTTATCTTGTCATGAAAGAAATATTATTTTATTACAAATGACGCTTCATTTTAACAGACGCTAGTAATTCATTTATTTATATTTGTTATCTATACAAATAAATAAAATTGAAGTGTCTGTTTGTAATGTCGAAATAAAAACTTTTCCTATACGAATATGAAAGCATATACGGTATTTATAACAAACATACGATTTTTAAAATATTTGTCTGTCTGTCTTTCTGTTTGTCTGTCTGTTTGTTCCGGCTAATCTCCGTAACGGCTGGACCGATTTTGACCAGACTTTAACTGGCAGATAGCTGATGTTATAAGTAACTTATGCTATTTTTATTTTAGATAAAGAATTAGGGTACCGCGCAAAAAATATAAACACATGAAATCCAATCGTAATAAATTACGCACGGACGAAGTCGCGGGGAACAGCTAGTCAATAGTATAATACCTACGTTTATCAATAATAATATACTACGCAAGGAACTTCGTTCCAATCGAGTGTTCCACGACACTTACGCATTTTTTATTATAGTATTATATAGTATATACTCGATTTTTGCCCCGTTAGTCCAGTGGTCAAAAACGCGGTTACTGATCATGAGGTCACGGGTCAGCCTAAAAAAAATTATTGGGTTTTTCTGTCCAGAAATCAGCATCCAGGAGTCTGAAAATTGGCGGTATATCACCCCAGTTCCTAGGAAAGCACGTAAAGCTATCGGTCCTGCGCCGAATCTCTCTCGAATTGTGTCAAATAATATGAGAGTGGGGGAATAGAGAGTGCACTTGTGCTTGCGCATACCCTACTATAATCCTGTCCTACGCAGATAGTTAGTCTTCGTAGAGACTGGCCGCTGTGACAGAAATTCCTTCTGGAGGACATTATATATTCGATTAAGAGTTAAACTGATCTTGTGTTGTAACCGGTGAGAATGGAATGCCTCGTTATCAGTATCTCCAGTTCGCTTTACTCATCATACAAAACACAGCAATACTATGCAACTTTTTCTCGCTGGTATTTGTGCGAGCCGATCCATACGAGCTGCAGCTACAATATCCTGCGGCATATCTTTAACACGTATAACTGAAGGTATACTGCGTCCACTTATCATTTTATAAGTCATTCATTCGAAGTACAGTAGAACGCCGATTATCCGAATTAATTGAGACCGGGGTCGATTCGGATAATCGAAAATTCGGATAATCGGACATAGACTCGTATATAATATAGAAAAACGAACTTTCACACATAGAATAAACTTTATTAAGTTTATAAATGGTTACAGCTACACTCATTTTTTCACTGAACATTCGCGCCTTTTCACTTGAAATCGATCCTGAAATCGGTTGTCCAATCTGTCTTGTCTGTCTAATCGTTGCTGCAGGAACCACTTAAAACAGCATTCTCAAGCTGTTCATCCTTTGCCTTTTTCATTACTTTCTCCACATCAACACCTGTTTCCAACGCAGTCACAAAAGTTAAAATTTTTTCACTATTATTTTTAATATCAGTTAACCAAGTACTGTAAGTAAGTAACATTACTTACGTACAGTACTTGATTTTAATTTTTTATATTACGCTTAGGACCGATTCGGATAATTGACGATTCGGTTAATCGGCGTTCGGATAAGCGGCCTTCTACTGTAAGTAAAATAACTTAAATATCGTTAGGAACCGTGACGTCACTGCGACACGAACGGTGGACGTCACTGCGACACGAACGGTGGAAAAATCGCCTTGGTAACATTAAATGAGGACCCTTTACTACATTGTGGTCAAGAAAAGATTTTTGCGCTGAAATGTACATTAAAAGGGACGCTACCTTAGGGAAACTTCTCACCTGCCGAAACATTCAATAACAAAAATAATTTTTAAAGACATCACTGTCAAATATGTTTTATAACTGGCCAACTAATTGAGACCTCTAGAAACTTCTGAATACAGACATTTTTTATCAGTGCGTATAAATACAAAGGTTAAATTCTACTTTACCTCATTCTTACTTAAACAAATTATCTAATAATTAAATCTCAAGCGTTAACTTGAAATATACACTTTACATTTTCAGATACATGACAATTGAAGAAAATTTCTAGAGGGTAATTTTCTCTACATGGGTACCATCATCTTATCTATTTCTACAGCCAAGAAATAAGTAGTGCATCTTTTGTTGTGCCCCAAAAAGGGTTTTCTTAGCTTTCAAATTGGAAGCTAGTAACAAATTACACAAATGACACATATATTTCTTGATACGTAAAGCAAAAAAGTTGAGCCTTAACCTTCATGAAACACCACTAACTTAAGATCATCATTTTATATAGTTTAAGCAAAACCACAGGACAGTGACAGCAAGACACAAATTTATAATAATTTTAAAAATTTAATATTCATTGAATCTATTTTATTCACCGTACTTCTTTTCCATCATATATTTAACGCCTTGATAATTGTAAGCAATTAGATTCGAAATGTCAATTTATTCCTTTGTTTATTTTTACTTTAATGCTCAAAGTAATACATGAGATGGACTTAATACCATTCTCTCCCAGAAGGAAAGTGGTACCTAGTGTGTACGGTCCGTAACAATGAGCGCGGCGAGTGTCGTTTTACATCTGCTGCCTTTGTCCGATCCCCTATTTTATTAGTTACATTTTTAAAATACAATCGATGAGCCCTTTCCATCGAAATATTTATTAACATTTTTTTAAGAATTTTTTATTTTATTTTTATTTACAACGTAAACACGTGTCTTGGCTTCTTCCGAGAAACTATCACCCCATCTCATTCAGTATAAACTTCTTCAATTTTAACAGCCCGTGAATGTTAACTTCTGAACGTGCGCCTATCCCGTTGTAGGGAGTATTTGCCTAGCAATGCTTGAAGTCTTACGCATTTGACGCTGCGGACCGTCGTTGCTCTAGCTATTTTACGTCTGTTGTAAGTGAGATGGTTATAACCGCCATCTGTCGCAAACCATAAGGTAAGTACAACTATTTCCGTGGAATTTTTAAGAAAAATCGAAAGGATTTTTTACATTTTTGAAGGATTTAGCTATTTTTATTAGAACCATTATTGTTTCTTCTCTTGATATAGACAATAGGTTTAGCTATTAGATCTTGATTTGTATTCTAAATTAAATATGGAAAGAAGTCGATTAGTGTTATCGGGAGTTATATTTATAACGCGATAAAATCCGTAAAAATTAGTTTCTATTAATGTGAAGTCTTCGCGTAAATATAAGAAGTAATTTGCAAGTAAGTTATATTATTAATAATAATATAGTTTATTTTTAAAATAAGTAGTTATAATTTATAAGATATGGCCGACAGAAGGATGCCGATGAGGTGCTAGCCCACGGCACTGTCGACATTGAATAAGCCCCGCCGAAAATACCACTGCCACTTAACAATTATTGTTAACGACATATAGCACTAAATGGAATAATAAAGCGTCTTGTGTAGCGACAACATAGCAATACATACGTCTTTCTTAGAATAGAATAGAATAGAATGATTTTTTATTCAATATTGATAATTACATAATACTTATTGAAAGTAATCTTTTATTTACCGCTGGTTCGGAAAATACCTCTGACCTGAGAAGAAAGAGCAAGAAACCCAGCGGGACTTTTTTTTCCAAACATATTTTACTTAACAATAATGTTACGCGCCACTATTAATGTCTTGTACATGGCAACACTAGTTACACTAGCACCCTCTAGTGTCGAGTAAAAGAAAGTGTTGCGCGCCTTGTACATGGCAACACTAGTTACACTAGCGCCCTCTAGTGTCGAGTAGCAGAACTAGGAGAGTCGAGATCCTTCCAGAAATGTCGGGACCGATATGTACTCGAACATTCTAGATGTCGCTACAGTAGAAGGTTCTGGAAACTATCTGAGGCCCTATATAAGGCCGATATAGACCACGACCGGGGCAGTATTGAATTGGCGATACAAGAGAATACTTCGAAGCGAAATAACTGCGAACTAAAGTGATTGTGTTTTATTATTAGCGTGGTTTTGGATTGTAATTAGTATTGTGTAATTAAAGTGTCAATTTTGGTTATTTAATCGGCAGTTTTTAAATGTCTCGAACCCCAAGCTCGTAACAATAATTTTGTTTATACAATTTTGAAATGAATTTTCATAGAACCAGCATGGTGGCGCGATTACCTTATTCCCAGGGGTTATTTTCATTCATGTATTCCTTGATATTATAATAACCCTTTTTGTACAGGTTTTCTTTAATAAAACTTTTAAACTTGTTTATTGACAAACTGAACATTTTCTGGGATTTTGTTGTAAAAGCGCATACATTGCACTATAAATGAATTATTACTGATTCCGTGGAGTCTAGTAACTGGCATTACAAGCTTTTGTTCGTTCCTAGTGTTTAAGGTATGAACATCCTTATTCTTATTAGAGCTATTTATGTTTGTATGTACATACATTACATTTTCATAAATATATTGGGATGCCAAAGTTAATAATATGTTTATTTCTTTAAATTTTTCTCTAAGGGACTCTATACAATTTTGGTTACAAATCGCCCGTACGGCTCTTTTTTGCAAAACAATAACATAGCAAAATTGCATAAGACATTATGCTATGAAAGTAACTAAAATACACTACTCTAGCTGTCTCAATATCTGTGACACTTCTAATCTTTCTTACAGCATAAGCTGCAGAACTAAGTTTGCTTGCCAAGAAACACAGAAACAGTGGTATCCGCAAAAATCCTTAATATAAATAAATATATAATAATATAAATAAAATCCCTAATAAATAGCCCTGTTACAGATTAAATAATGTTACCCCGGCTTTTTAATTGACGGCTTCGTGGCGCAATGGCTTAGTAATTAATTGCAGCGATAAGGGCCGCGGGTTTGAATCCCGTACAGGACAAGTATTTAAACGGCATACAAATAATTGTTCAATAATTGGATGGTATAAATCCCAGTGTGATGGTAAGTTTATTAAAGAAAACAAAATTAAGGAAAATAATTAGAAAGTAAAATAACCTTATTTTACGGACTTTAAAACGTTTTGATTCCCTGTTGTTTTCGCTCGGTCACAGTGACATACCCGTGGGACTCGAAGCCTGTTGTCGTGAACTACTTGCTTGACGTGCTGCAGTTCGGAGGCCAGGTGTTGAAGGTAGCTTACGTTAACTATGATATCAAGACGTCAAACATATCACTCTCCCCATGACCATGGGTGTTGAGAAGAGTAGAGTAAACATCCGAAATAAAAAGTTAAGATTAAATGCGATAAAACTCGTAAATTTAGTTGCATGAATGAAAAATAAGAAAAAAAATGTGTAGCATTCGTATAAATATAAGAAAACATTATGAAATATAATATTATATTTTTGTACAAGTGACGAGTCACCCGCATCGAACATCGAACTTCAATTTGCGATTTAATCCTAAAACGTACGTATTGTTTGCTTCGCCAACAATACTTCATATTGCAACATTGTAAATATATTTACAAGGTCCTTGTTACCCTTCGTTGTTTCATTGTACACAGAGGATATTAAGATGTTATTAAAGCAATATGAACTGTCATTCAGTAGATTTGGAAAAGAAAAGGTTTATTGTTATAATTCTGAGGTAGACGACTAATTTTAACAATGAACAAGACAAAGTCTGTCAGGATATTGACTTTTAAAAAGATAATAAAGGGCGGAACACACTGACTGTGAACAACGTCATCATATCTTCCATACAGTTTCATATTATATTACAGCCGGTGACACAACATACTCATTACGTTCACATAGAAATACTCATTGACTCTATTCTTTGCAAAAAAAGAGTTGATGCCAAAATCTGTAATAACTTTTTGTTCAAAAACTAAATTAAAGGTGTAATTTAATTAACTAAGATACGTGCAATAAAATAAAATGATGTATGTTACCCAGTTTGTAGAGCATCTCCCGCCCTCACTCATTTGTGTGCACTATCCCCGTCACCACTAATCCCAGCACCACTACTTCCAACACCACTACCTTAGGAAAGACACCATGGTCGATAATATGACAAGTGTTATATGATCGATTATGTACTTAACTATTTATCTATACAAATAAATAAAATTGAAGTGTCTCTTTGTAATGTCTAAATAACAACTTTTTACTAAATGCATATGAAAGCATATACGGTACTTATAACAAAAACACTTTTTTTTAATTTTTGTCTGTCTGCCTGTCTGTCTGTCGGTCTGTATGTTCCGTCTAATCTCCGAAACGACTGGACTGATTTTGACGGGACTGTCGCTGGCAGATAGCTGATATTATAAGGAGTAACTTAGGCTACTTATATTTTAGAAAAACAGGGTTCCACGCAACATAATTAAAACCCTAAATTACACATGGATTATAAAATAAGAGAGGAGTTAATAAGGCAATTTTTTTTTGCTCCCGAAGCAATTGGAAAAGGGCTACCACAGAGGGAGGCAGAAAATGCATTACGCATACCACGATAGCCGGTCTATCGTGGCTATGGGGGACTCACTGCCTAAAAGGGGAACCTAAGTGATACCCCCTAAAAACTGCCTTTGGGGACTGGCAACCAGCTGTTGAAAGCTTCTTATGCCGTATCTAAAGCGACCCTCTTTTGGGAAAAGAGGGCGCAGACGGCTAAATGCCGTTTAGGGAGTGTCTACGAAGGCATATTAATTTTAAATAATTTTTAATTTAATTAGAATTGGCCTGAGCCGCCAGGAGGCAGTTCAGGTCGTTTGACAATTTATTAGGTTTTGCGGTTGTTCATGGGCGGCGGTAGTCACTTACCACCAGGTGAGCCGCATGCTCGTTTGCCCCCTATTCTATAAAAAAAAAATACTGTCCGCTCTTGACAGGAATTTTCCGCAAGTTCCGCATTTAGGCGTACTGCTAATAGTAAAAACTCAATTGTATCTAAAAGCAAAACAGCTAATTTCGCCTTATAAAGCAATTAATACTTGGTGACTCACGCGCAAACAAACAATGCAATCAGACGAAGTGGCGACAACTGACACCGGGCGACAGAGATAGAATGATGCAACGACGCTCGTTGTAAAGGGCCCCCGAGACGGTCAAACGGTTTGGTTCAAACACGTAGATTTTGGTTTGAGTCAAACCAATTTGATCGTTTACGCCGTTGGTTTGACAGGTTTGATCAAACATTACGTGTTTGAAGCTCGTTTGATGGAAATTTATATTTTGGTTTTTGTTTGAAGCACCGTTTGATTGTCTTCGCGATGTGTTTGATCAAACCTCATCAGTCTTGTGCTGAATTTCGAAGCGATATGTTCTGTGTGGTTTCCAAAATGCTAAATACCTCAATGTCATAGACAATCTTAGATTTACTGGAATAGCTTGCCTCATGTTAGTAGGTAGCCTGTTTTTGAATTAATGTTCGAACTTTATTCAATAAATCTTTATTAGAATTATTGTCCATCCTCAGAAAGTTCTTATAATCATCTGGTACGCTAGTTTCTAGCACTCTTTGTAGATGTTCGTGTGTGAAACGATATCTTAATTTCTACCATTCTTTGCACCAAATTCTTTTTCTTTTTTTCTTATTATTTAAGCAAGACATATACACGAGAAAATATTTATCCATAGTCGACGGCATTTTTTGAAACCGCAACAGGACTTTCTTGTTTGAACTTTGAAGCCACACTGCGCGCTTCTGTTTGATGCGAATTCAAAGCGACATCAAACGGTTTGGTCAAACACGTGAGGTTTGAATCAAACCGTTTGACCGTCTCGGGGGCCCTTAAGAAACAACACGCCGTAGCTGGCTGTGTCAGTGACCGAACAACCGACCAAATGAAAGTAGGGTTACCAGATGACAGGACTTTTTCTGACATGCCCAGAATTTAAGCACTTGTCCTGACAAGTGCTTAAATTCTGGGCATTCCCTGGATGCAGGGAAAATTTGAAATCGTCAGGAATTTTTAAACAGAAATAGAAAAACATGAGAAATTAAAATATTTGTCAAACAGTTTGATTGCAAAAAAATAATAAATTAATAAAATCAGATGAATGAAACAATTGAATTGTTTCATTCATCTGATCAAGTTTTTATTTTTTATTGATTTATGTTGCACACATCCTGTAGTGGCGATGTAAGAATATCCACTACCCCATATCATCCCGTAGGTATCGTAAACGCTGACAGAAGGAAACAAATCAGATGGGCAGCAGCGTCTTACTTATCTATACAAATAAATAAAATTGAAGTGTCTGTTTGTAATGTCAAAATTACAGCTTTTTACTAAATGCATATGAAAGTAAATACGGTACTAAAATACATTTTTTAGTTTTTGTCTCTCTGTCTGTCTGTTTGTTCCGGCTAATCTCCGAAACGGCTGGACCGATTTTGACCGGACTTTCACTGAGAGATAGCTGATGTCATAATGAGTAACTTAGGTTACTTTTGTTTTAGAAAAATAATTAGAGTTCCGCGCAAAAAAATAATACTCTAACACGCAAGCGATGTCGCGGGGAACAAATAGTAATAACTAAAAATAAAAAAACTGCAGTTACCATCCGCTTGCCAGGCGTGGCAACTATGGCAAAAAGCCTCCAATCTATGGGGGAGGCCTATGTTCAGCAGTGTACTTTTAACGATAACGGTATATTGCGCATAATTATGTCAAGCAAGCACATTAGATATTTTTGCAGTCTCCTCGTCAATGTCAGGAAATTTATTGAAAAGTCAGGAATTTTACTAGTAAAACTCATTTTCGGATCTGGTAACCCTAAGTGAAATGGATGTTGCGAAGAATATTTGAAACTTTGCAATATTTCTTGTTATCATTCACTAATCATTCACTTAATTTCGATTTTAATCATCACTAACAGAGAGCTCAGACTGTTGACTTTTAATTGATGTAAAATTTATTATTAAAAATAAACATTTAGTAGGATTTCAAGCAGATTTAAACGGAGCAGTTAATAAAATTATTGACTAGGACGACGCAAGAAGACGAATCTTCGTAATGCGTTTTTGTAATTGTTTCAATATTTATTTTAATAAAGCTAAATAAGTAAAATGATAGGGCATAGACTTCTTTTTATTTCTATGTAGGTTTTAGGACAAAAAACAGTTTTAGGTGATAATTCTCTTCAACTTATAAATAGAAATAATTATAGTGGCGCCAATGGTGACCGATCTTGGATTGATAACGTGCTGTGAAAATTACAGACAGCGAATACATAACCTATAATCTATCACGGCTGAATTTTTACGTACGATAAAATATCTATTAGCTACTCTTTTACCTTTTCTCTCTTTCTCTATCTTTCTATTACACAATTAAAATTATTAGATGACTTCAAAAAGAATGGGGCTTATAATTTGAGTGTACGTTTT
The DNA here is from genome assembly GCA_033319125.1 of Parnassius glacialis. Classification (NCBI taxonomy): domain Eukaryota; kingdom Metazoa; phylum Arthropoda; class Insecta; order Lepidoptera; family Papilionidae; genus Parnassius; species Parnassius glacialis. Next base: position 2,858,383 of record JAVANC010000013.1, read on the forward strand.
TTTTTGGATTTTAGGTACAAGATATTTGAACCCTAAACCAATATCGACGACAAGTTTTCAACCCATTTTTTAAAAAAAGGAGAAGGTTCTTAACTCGACTATTTTTTTTATGTATTTTACCTCAGAACTTTTTCTAGGTGAATAGATTTTGATGATTCTAAAGCTGATGCTTCTCATGTGGTCTCATATAAATTTGATCAAGATCTGACCAGTAGTTGTTTAGATTATCCTTAATAATGCATATTTAAATGACTTCGACTACATTGATGATGTTCTTATTACATTTATATTTAAGTCGGTTGAACAAAAATCTTAATTTCTCCACTTGTTATTAAATAGGTTATGCTTTAAGAGTACAGTCATAAGAAAGTAAACCATGTAAATCAGAAGAAACATTCCACCACTAAAGATGGTATAATAGAAGATGAAGTTTTAATGTAAGCATTCAAACAATAGTAAGATTGTATTATTTCTTAGTCTCCTTTCAAAACCTTCAATAACTCTTTTATCGAAAAGTAAAAACTGATTTCAAAGAACAAAAAATAATAATATAATTTCACATTCTGTGTAGAGGCTTTAGTTCTAGAATACACTTTATCTAAGAAATGTTAAAAGTTTTTTTCCTATGAAGATAAAAAACTAGCCTATATTTTTAAATTAATATTGTACGAGTAAATTCTGCAGAGTTTGAAAACATTAAATATCTCACCTTGAGTTATCAGTATAAAATTAGCAAAATTTGATTTATTTAATGCGTATTATATGCAGTTGTAGTGTAATAATATCCACTACCTAATATCATCCCGTGGGTATCGTCGACAGAGGGAAACAACCAGGAGATGGGCAGCAGCATCTTCCTGATAACAGGTAAATAAAAAAAAAAACTGTGATTGTCAACCAGCTTGTCTTGTCATCTATAACAAATATTATGAGCTGTTTATTCAACAATAGATTTTTCATAAATTGTAATTTACTAAGCTTAAACGTAGAAGAAATAAGGATGGTTATAAAAAGTTGGTACACGACTTTTTTTTAAATGAAGTGCTGTTGGTTGTTGAGAATTATGATGATATTTATTATTTGCAATTTCAACATAATATGTATTTTATTATCATATGTAACGTATATATTATATTTATGTATCATACATATTTTTTCATATATTCACATACACTATATGTAAAGATTTTGTATATTATATGTATATCATAGTACATATGTATGTGGGTATATATATACATATATATATATATATATTTACACCAGCTACAAAACCTCATCACTCCATATGTTGACTGGCAGAGAATGCCGATAGGCATTAATTCGGTTCTTTTGTTATCCTAGTTATTAATGTGTTAACAGTAAAGATATAAAATTTTATTTTACAAGTGTTATATTTTTCTAAAGTCTTGAATCAAAAAAATACTTTTCCTTAAAATGAAAATCCGCCAGACGTAAATTAAAAACTACGGTGTACGGTGCAAACGGAAAAGACTGGTACCCGTTTCTCGTACACCATCAAAAGCATTATTTAAATGAGTACCAACATACACAAATTACTTAAGGCAACCGTCGCTTTGCTGTAAGCTGCCGGAACTGGTGAATTTGGACTCCAACAGTTTCATTTGCATATACAAATAATGGCGACTATTTGTATGCGGTGCTGAAAATTCCCTACTGTTTATTTTACGCAGATTTCCCTAAGTTTTGCAATGCATTCGAATATATCTGGAGAAGCGAGTGGCACAGCCAGTCAGCAGATATAAAAAATTAAACATCAAAATTTAAAACCATCGTCCGAATTATTACAAAAGAGGTCTCACTTTATTTACAATTAGTGCAGTTAGAAAAAAATTAGACCCACTAGTGAATTATTTTCGAATATGTAGTCTTAAACAGGAGTAATTTAATATGTTAGAAACTAGAATGTAGAGCTACAAGAACAATCTTTAATCCCACTTATGATGTTTTTTTTGGAACGAAGTTCCTTATCGGACGGTACGGGTTTGGCGGATAGGAGCTAGGCGACAAAAAGTGTAAGATTTTTTCGTCACTACCCTTCGTGTCATTGTGTGCAAAAAAAATTATTTGTATTATTTATTTTTTTGTATTGGTTAATTAATAATATAATACGTTTATCAATAATAATATAATACGAAAGGAACTTTGTTCCAACCGAGTGTTCCACGACACTCATCCATGGTTTTTTTTCTTTTTTCTCATATATGCAGGTTTCCTCACGATGTTTTTCTTCACCGCCGAGCATGTGGTAAATCGGCACTTTAAATTGCAAATAACAATTTCATTGGTGTCGGTGTCGATCGATCCCGGGTTGCTAGCGTGCTGTGAAATTTACAGCAAACGCTAACCATCTGAGCTACCACGGCTTTTAACACCATTATATGCAAACTAAAAGCAACACTACAATCTCAATGTAACACAGGGCAGCCTCTTGACAACACAATCTTCCTTGCATACGACAGTGAGACTTGTAGAATTACCAACTGATCTCGCTTAGTCGCCTGCGCGATACTTTATACTGCTACAACAAGTGGGAGTTCTACCGTCATTTGTTCGTATTTCCTTTTATTTTTTTACCCTCATTCCCAACACCTTATATTTAAATGTAATAAGCTTCCAGTGCGTAATTTAATCATCTAATTAGTATGTTGACTAAAGCCAACATTCGATTTTTCAATAGTTCGAGTTTTAAAATTAAATCGAAGCTTGTCTTTTACCACCAGATAATATCTAAATATGACAGTAAACAAGTTTTCCAAGGAGTTTTGCGCAGTTTTGCTGCTTTTGTATTATCGTTTATATAATAGTTAAAAGTGGATTTTATACAAATTTAGATAAAAAAATGATTAACTATCAGTGTGAACGACGTTAAGGTGATCCTGCTCAGCAGAACGAGACAGTATTTCATGTCGGCACATCGCTAGTAGCTTAACAAAATGCAAATCCGGCCTCACATGGAATACTGTTCTCATCTCTGGGATGGGGCACCCCAGTGCCAGCTCCTTCCACTTGACCGCATCCAGCGCAGAACGGTTTGCATCGTTGACGACCAAGTTTTTTCTGATCGGCTCGATATACTGGCACTGCGTAGGGATGTTGCATCCCTTTGCATTTTCTATCAAATTTACCACGGGGAGTACTCTGAGGAATTGTTTGGACTAATTCCAGCCGCCAAATTTCACGAACGCACATCGCGTCATAATTCACGATACCATCGTCACCATCTGAATGCTTGGCGGTCCACGACTGTGCTTTTTACTAGGACTTTTCTTCCTCGCACGACTTCTCTGTGGAATTGTTTACCACCGGCGATTTTGCCGGACCGATACGATTTAGGGACCTTCAAGAAAAGAGCTTACACCTTTCTAAAAGGCCGGCAACGCATCTGCAATTCTCCTGGTGTTGCGGCTGTTCATGGGCGGCGGTAGTCACTTACCATCAGGTGAGCCGCATGCTCGTTTGCCCCCTCTTTTATAAAAAAATGTAACTGAGATTTTAATTGTCATTATTCTGGTCAAAAGGATAAAACTGACATTTAAAAATTAAATTATTTTTAATATGTGAGGTTCATCAGGATCAAGCCAAATGGAACTTCGTAGTCTCTGCCTGCCTCTCTAGGTAACGGGTTCATTATAAGGTATTATGATTTTTTACCGTACCGTGTAGTGGAGTTGTAAGATTCGTCTACCCGATATCGTCGCGTGGATATCGTAAGAGACGACAGAGGGAAACAAATCAGGAGATGGGCAGCAACGTCTTCTAATAATGACAAAAAAATTGGGGTTGCCAATATGCTTGCCAAGCTTAGCAAGTGGATTGGCAACCCCAGTAGTATGTAAACCCAGAGTACAAACGAACATAACATTTATTCCTCTATGAGGCAATCTTTGGGGAGATCATTCAGTCTATGGGGAGATCTATAGTATCTAGGGGGAGATATATCTAGAGAATCTATGGGGAGACCAAATAATCAATCTATGAAGGAGGCCTATGTTCAGCAGTGGATTTTAATAGGCTGTAACGGTAAAGTTATATTACAATTTTCATATTTACGCGATTACTTCACATAGAATGAAACTAATATATATGATATTCATGGCGTTTATTTTAACTTATTTTTTAATTCAGTTTATTTTTCTTTAACATTTTTATGGCACCCACGGTTACGGGGACTGAGTCATTTTCCATAGTTACTATGCTTGACACCTTATCCACTAGTATTTCGTATTGGTTTAAATACATATATGTACTATGAAAACGTTTGCAAAATAATTTCACGGCTTATAATCATTCAGTAGCTGAGCGAATAGGCTCTGCTCTCTCTCTCTGCTGCTCTGCTAAAGAAGAAAATTATAACTTTATCAGGGTTAAAACCTATTTAGATTATCTTGGAAAGTAAAACATTATCTCAATACAAAAGCCATATAAATCGTTAAAGCCGTTTCCGCGAAACCAATTGCATAATATATAGAAGAATTGCTTGTTTAGATTAGTCCGAGAATTACTACCTTAAGAATAATTTCATCTGATTTATCCGACTTTTCTATCTCTATCTATAGCTTTATAAGTGATATTTTTATGTAATACAGCAAATAATATATCCCTTGTTATTTATTGTTGGAACGGTATATTATATTTAGTCTTTTTGAACATTTTTATGCACGATCATTTTGAAGGTTCAGAATAAGTAATATAGACAAATGTTGAAGAAAAATTAGTTTAAAATAATCTCAAACATTCTGCCCTTTTTATCTTTTAATTTCAAAATGCATGTTAAGGCATTATTTTAACTGATTGTTATTCATAAATATCTAACGTATACTATTTTACTACGCACGCACACAATCATAAGAGTTGATCGGTCGTCAAAAACGTTGTGAACGTTGTGAACACAGAATCGCACGCGTAGAATTGTTGCCCATAAATTACATTCAATTTGGGATAGTTTCAAATAATAGTCGAAGCCTTATTTACTCGTATTTTCAAAAACTACAACAACGGCACATAATTATTTACATACTTGAACTTAAGTTTAAAATTTGACTACTATTTGAAAAATAAGCCTGTATATAAATGCCCGTATCCAAAGTTATTATTTTTATACCTTATTTACCCTTTTACATCCACATTAGTTTCTCAAATTATCCATGGTTGACTTTCTTAATATTTATATATTTATTTATAAAAAGCTGAAGTAGAGAGACGCTGAAGGGTCCATATTATATCCCATATAAACTATAATAATAAATAAATATGTTTAAAGCGTCTACGTGCTGTTTTTGAGTCATAACAAATTGTCTCGCTCGCAGATTCGACGACTTCCAGCCTCCTGAACAAGTCGGTTTCCGAAAAGCCTTTAGCACCACAGACCACATACATGCCCTTCGGTGACTTGTACAGAAGTCCGAGGAGTACAATTTGCCACTATGTCTGACTTATGTGGACTATGAGAAAACCTTTGATTCCGTCGAAATTTGGGTGGTGCCCCAATCCCCGCAGCGGTCCTAAGTTGTCTGTCGGTTTATCGAGATGCTAAAGTGTTTGTACAGTAGAGCTGCTACGATTGCTATCCGAGTACAGAACCAGAGTACGAAACCTATCCAAATGCAGAGAGGTGTAAAACAGGGTGAAGTTATATCCCCGAAAATCTTCACCGCTACATTGGAAGACGTTTTCAAGCTACTGGACTGGAAAGGATATGGTATTTACATCAATGACGAGAACATCACTTACCTTCTATATGCCGACGATATAGTCCTACGACAGAATCGCTGGAGGACCTAAGCACTATGCTCAATGACCTCAATAGTGCCTCCCAACGGATAGGTCTTAAGATGAACATGGACAAAACAAAGATCACGTTTAACGTCCATGTCACCGCTATGCCGGTAATTATTGAGAGCACTAAGCTCGAAGTTGATGACGAGTATGGTACTGGGAAAATAGTCCAACTAGGTAAGCCCAACTTCAACCGAGAGGTCAATAGGCGGATTCAACTCGGCTGGGCAGCGTTCGGGAAATTACGACATATCTTCTCGTCAGGTATACCTCAAAACCTGAAAACGAGATTGTACAAGCAGTGCATGTTGTCAGTGATGACTTATGGAACTGATACGTGGTCCTTCATTGTTGGCCGTATGAAGAAGCTCAAGGTCGCTCAGCGAGCTATAGAGAGGGCTATGCTCGGGGTTTCTCTGCGTGATAAGCTTAGAAATGAGGATATCCGCAGTAGAGTCAGAATGACCGACATATCCCGACGGATTGGTAACCTGAAGTGGAAATGGGCCGACCATATAGATTCAAGAACCGACATCCAATGGGGAAAAAGGTTTTCGAGTGGCAGCCTCCTACCGGTAGGTGAAGTGTAGGGCGACCCCCATTAGATGGAGGGACGACCTGGTAAGATAAGCAGGAAGTCGATGGAGGCAGGTGGCTTGGGACCGTGCTTTGTGGCATTCTTTAGGGGAGGTCTATGTTTACCAGTGAATTTATGAAGGACTATAATGATGATGAAATAAATTTAAACAAAAAAAATATTTTTTTAAATTTGTTAAACAAAATTTTGCCGTAACTTAAATTATTAAATTCATAAATTTAAAGGAAAAAAGAATCAAAGGATTACAACGGGGAGAAAATTGGAAAAAGGGGGAATAAAGTAATCGGTGTGGCTTTTCAAAACGAAATTTATGAGGAATGGAAATGTCGTTGCTTTCAATAAATATTTGTTAAGTATACTAAAGTTTTATTGTGATAAAAATGTAAATGTAAAGGCAGTTATGAAAAGATTTTGTTGACAGAAATGCAAATATTGTTTAAGGAAATCTACTTAATTAGACAAGGATTTAATAAATAAGAATTACTTAAGCACCCAGCCCACCTACTGGAAGGTGAATGCCATGCCTCATAGAGACCTATATCCGTCTCAATATTGGAACGAAGTTCTTTATCGGACAGTACGGGTTTGGTGGATTTAGGGAGCTAGGCGACAAAAAGTGTAAGATTTTTCCGTCACTACCCCTTGTGTCAGAGTGTAGACGGCCTTGGCGGTGATATAAGGAAGTGAGATGGAATAATATCCATCTCCCTCACACTTTTACTTATCTTGTCATGAAAGAAATATTATTTTATTACAAATGACGCTTCATTTTAACAGACGCTAGTAATTCATTTATTTATATTTGTTATCTATACAAATAAATAAAATTGAAGTGTCTGTTTGTAATGTCGAAATAAAAACTTTTCCTATACGAATATGAAAGCATATACGGTATTTATAACAAACATACGATTTTTAAAATATTTGTCTGTCTGTCTTTCTGTTTGTCTGTCTGTTTGTTCCGGCTAATCTCCGTAACGGCTGGACCGATTTTGACCAGACTTTAACTGGCAGATAGCTGATGTTATAAGTAACTTATGCTATTTTTATTTTAGATAAAGAATTAGGGTACCGCGCAAAAAATATAAACACATGAAATCCAATCGTAATAAATTACGCACGGACGAAGTCGCGGGGAACAGCTAGTCAATAGTATAATACCTACGTTTATCAATAATAATATACTACGCAAGGAACTTCGTTCCAATCGAGTGTTCCACGACACTTACGCATTTTTTATTATAGTATTATATAGTATATACTCGATTTTTGCCCCGTTAGTCCAGTGGTCAAAAACGCGGTTACTGATCATGAGGTCACGGGTCAGCCTAAAAAAAATTATTGGGTTTTTCTGTCCAGAAATCAGCATCCAGGAGTCTGAAAATTGGCGGTATATCACCCCAGTTCCTAGGAAAGCACGTAAAGCTATCGGTCCTGCGCCGAATCTCTCTCGAATTGTGTCAAATAATATGAGAGTGGGGGAATAGAGAGTGCACTTGTGCTTGCGCATACCCTACTATAATCCTGTCCTACGCAGATAGTTAGTCTTCGTAGAGACTGGCCGCTGTGACAGAAATTCCTTCTGGAGGACATTATATATTCGATTAAGAGTTAAACTGATCTTGTGTTGTAACCGGTGAGAATGGAATGCCTCGTTATCAGTATCTCCAGTTCGCTTTACTCATCATACAAAACACAGCAATACTATGCAACTTTTTCTCGCTGGTATTTGTGCGAGCCGATCCATACGAGCTGCAGCTACAATATCCTGCGGCATATCTTTAACACGTATAACTGAAGGTATACTGCGTCCACTTATCATTTTATAAGTCATTCATTCGAAGTACAGTAGAACGCCGATTATCCGAATTAATTGAGACCGGGGTCGATTCGGATAATCGAAAATTCGGATAATCGGACATAGACTCGTATATAATATAGAAAAACGAACTTTCACACATAGAATAAACTTTATTAAGTTTATAAATGGTTACAGCTACACTCATTTTTTCACTGAACATTCGCGCCTTTTCACTTGAAATCGATCCTGAAATCGGTTGTCCAATCTGTCTTGTCTGTCTAATCGTTGCTGCAGGAACCACTTAAAACAGCATTCTCAAGCTGTTCATCCTTTGCCTTTTTCATTACTTTCTCCACATCAACACCTGTTTCCAACGCAGTCACAAAAGTTAAAATTTTTTCACTATTATTTTTAATATCAGTTAACCAAGTACTGTAAGTAAGTAACATTACTTACGTACAGTACTTGATTTTAATTTTTTATATTACGCTTAGGACCGATTCGGATAATTGACGATTCGGTTAATCGGCGTTCGGATAAGCGGCCTTCTACTGTAAGTAAAATAACTTAAATATCGTTAGGAACCGTGACGTCACTGCGACACGAACGGTGGACGTCACTGCGACACGAACGGTGGAAAAATCGCCTTGGTAACATTAAATGAGGACCCTTTACTACATTGTGGTCAAGAAAAGATTTTTGCGCTGAAATGTACATTAAAAGGGACGCTACCTTAGGGAAACTTCTCACCTGCCGAAACATTCAATAACAAAAATAATTTTTAAAGACATCACTGTCAAATATGTTTTATAACTGGCCAACTAATTGAGACCTCTAGAAACTTCTGAATACAGACATTTTTTATCAGTGCGTATAAATACAAAGGTTAAATTCTACTTTACCTCATTCTTACTTAAACAAATTATCTAATAATTAAATCTCAAGCGTTAACTTGAAATATACACTTTACATTTTCAGATACATGACAATTGAAGAAAATTTCTAGAGGGTAATTTTCTCTACATGGGTACCATCATCTTATCTATTTCTACAGCCAAGAAATAAGTAGTGCATCTTTTGTTGTGCCCCAAAAAGGGTTTTCTTAGCTTTCAAATTGGAAGCTAGTAACAAATTACACAAATGACACATATATTTCTTGATACGTAAAGCAAAAAAGTTGAGCCTTAACCTTCATGAAACACCACTAACTTAAGATCATCATTTTATATAGTTTAAGCAAAACCACAGGACAGTGACAGCAAGACACAAATTTATAATAATTTTAAAAATTTAATATTCATTGAATCTATTTTATTCACCGTACTTCTTTTCCATCATATATTTAACGCCTTGATAATTGTAAGCAATTAGATTCGAAATGTCAATTTATTCCTTTGTTTATTTTTACTTTAATGCTCAAAGTAATACATGAGATGGACTTAATACCATTCTCTCCCAGAAGGAAAGTGGTACCTAGTGTGTACGGTCCGTAACAATGAGCGCGGCGAGTGTCGTTTTACATCTGCTGCCTTTGTCCGATCCCCTATTTTATTAGTTACATTTTTAAAATACAATCGATGAGCCCTTTCCATCGAAATATTTATTAACATTTTTTTAAGAATTTTTTATTTTATTTTTATTTACAACGTAAACACGTGTCTTGGCTTCTTCCGAGAAACTATCACCCCATCTCATTCAGTATAAACTTCTTCAATTTTAACAGCCCGTGAATGTTAACTTCTGAACGTGCGCCTATCCCGTTGTAGGGAGTATTTGCCTAGCAATGCTTGAAGTCTTACGCATTTGACGCTGCGGACCGTCGTTGCTCTAGCTATTTTACGTCTGTTGTAAGTGAGATGGTTATAACCGCCATCTGTCGCAAACCATAAGGTAAGTACAACTATTTCCGTGGAATTTTTAAGAAAAATCGAAAGGATTTTTTACATTTTTGAAGGATTTAGCTATTTTTATTAGAACCATTATTGTTTCTTCTCTTGATATAGACAATAGGTTTAGCTATTAGATCTTGATTTGTATTCTAAATTAAATATGGAAAGAAGTCGATTAGTGTTATCGGGAGTTATATTTATAACGCGATAAAATCCGTAAAAATTAGTTTCTATTAATGTGAAGTCTTCGCGTAAATATAAGAAGTAATTTGCAAGTAAGTTATATTATTAATAATAATATAGTTTATTTTTAAAATAAGTAGTTATAATTTATAAGATATGGCCGACAGAAGGATGCCGATGAGGTGCTAGCCCACGGCACTGTCGACATTGAATAAGCCCCGCCGAAAATACCACTGCCACTTAACAATTATTGTTAACGACATATAGCACTAAATGGAATAATAAAGCGTCTTGTGTAGCGACAACATAGCAATACATACGTCTTTCTTAGAATAGAATAGAATAGAATGATTTTTTATTCAATATTGATAATTACATAATACTTATTGAAAGTAATCTTTTATTTACCGCTGGTTCGGAAAATACCTCTGACCTGAGAAGAAAGAGCAAGAAACCCAGCGGGACTTTTTTTTCCAAACATATTTTACTTAACAATAATGTTACGCGCCACTATTAATGTCTTGTACATGGCAACACTAGTTACACTAGCACCCTCTAGTGTCGAGTAAAAGAAAGTGTTGCGCGCCTTGTACATGGCAACACTAGTTACACTAGCGCCCTCTAGTGTCGAGTAGCAGAACTAGGAGAGTCGAGATCCTTCCAGAAATGTCGGGACCGATATGTACTCGAACATTCTAGATGTCGCTACAGTAGAAGGTTCTGGAAACTATCTGAGGCCCTATATAAGGCCGATATAGACCAGGACCGGGGCAGTATTGAATTGGCGATACAAGAGAATACTTCGAAGCGAAATAACTGCGAACTAAAGTGATTGTGTTTTATTATTAGCGTGGTTTTGGATTGTAATTAGTATTGTGTAATTAAAGTGTCAATTTTGGTTATTTAATCGGCAGTTTTTAAATGTCTCGAACCCCAAGCTCGTAACAATAATTTTGTTTATACAATTTTGAAATGAATTTTCATAGAACCAGCATGGTGGCGCGATTACCTTATTCCCAGGGGTTATTTTCATTCATGTATTCCTTGATATTATAATAACCCTTTTTGTACAGGTTTTCTTTAATAAAACTTTTAAACTTGTTTATTGACAAACTGAACATTTTCTGGGATTTTGTTGTAAAAGCGCATACATTGCACTATAAATGAATTATTACTGATTCCGTGGAGTCTAGTAACTGGCATTACAAGCTTTTGTTCGTTCCTAGTGTTTAAGGTATGAACATCCTTATTCTTATTAGAGCTATTTATGTTTGTATGTACATACATTACATTTTCATAAATATATTGGGATGCCAAAGTTAATAATATGTTTATTTCTTTAAATTTTTCTCTAAGGGACTCTATACAATTTTGGTTACAAATCGCCCGTACGGCTCTTTTTTGCAAAACAATAACATAGCAAAATTGCATAAGACATTATGCTATGAAAGTAACTAAAATACACTACTCTAGCTGTCTCAATATCTGTGACACTTCTAATCTTTCTTACAGCATAAGCTGCAGAACTAAGTTTGCTTGCCAAGAAACACAGAAACAGTGGTATCCGCAAAAATCCTTAATATAAATAAATATATAATAATATAAATAAAATCCCTAATAAATAGCCCTGTTACAGATTAAATAATGTTACCCCGGCTTTTTAATTGACGGCTTCGTGGCGCAATGGCTTAGTAATTAATTGCAGCGATAAGGGCCGCGGGTTTGAATCCCGTACAGGACAAGTATTTAAACGGCATACAAATAATTGTTCAATAATTGGATGGTATAAATCCCAGTGTGATGGTAAGTTTATTAAAGAAAACAAAATTAAGGAAAATAATTAGAAAGTAAAATAACCTTATTTTACGGACTTTAAAACGTTTTGATTCCCTGTTGTTTTCGCTCGGTCACAGTGACATACCCGTGGGACTCGAAGCCTGTTGTCGTGAACTACTTGCTTGACGTGCTGCAGTTCGGAGGCCAGGTGTTGAAGGTAGCTTACGTTAACTATGATATCAAGACGTCAAACATATCACTCTCCCCATGACCATGGGTGTTGAGAAGAGTAGAGTAAACATCCGAAATAAAAAGTTAAGATTAAATGCGATAAAACTCGTAAATTTAGTTGCATGAATGAAAAATAAGAAAAAAAATGTGTAGCATTCGTATAAATATAAGAAAACATTATGAAATATAATATTATATTTTTGTACAAGTGACGAGTCACCCGCATCGAACATCGAACTTCAATTTGCGATTTAATCCTAAAACGTACGTATTGTTTGCTTCGCCAACAATACTTCATATTGCAACATTGTAAATATATTTACAAGGTCCTTGTTACCCTTCGTTGTTTCATTGTACACAGAGGATATTAAGATGTTATTAAAGCAATATGAACTGTCATTCAGTAGATTTGGAAAAGAAAAGGTTTATTGTTATAATTCTGAGGTAGACGACTAATTTTAACAATGAACAAGACAAAGTCTGTCAGGATATTGACTTTTAAAAGATAATAAAGGGCGGAACACACTGGCTGTGAACAACGTCATCATATCTTCCATACAGTTTCATATTATATTACAGCCGGTGACACAACACACTCATTACGTTCACATAGGAATACTCTTTGACTCTATTCTTTGCAAAACAGTGTTGATGCCAAAATCTGTAATAACTTTTTGTTCGAAAAATAAATTAAAGGTGTAATTTAATTAACTAAGATACCTGCAATACAATAAAATGATGTATATTACCTAGTCCGAAGAGCACCTCCCGCCCTCCCTCATTTGCGTGCACTATCCCCGTCACCGCTAATCCTAGCACCACTACTCCCAATCCCAACACCACTACACTAAGAAAGACACACCATGGTCGATGATATGACAAGTGTGAGATGGATTATATATTTACTATTTATCTATACAAATAAATAAAATTGATGTGTCTGTTTGAAATGTCAAAATAACAAATTTTTACTAAATGCATATGACTGGACTGATTTCGACGGGACTTTCGCTGGCAGATAGCTGATATCATAAGGAGTAAGTTAGGCTTGTTATATTTTAGAAAAGCAGTTAGGGTTCCATGAAACATAATTAAAACCATAAATGACACATGGATTATAAAATAAGAGAGAAGTTAATAAGGCAGTAATCGGCCAAAGATTTATTAAGTACTAACTGTTCCTCGCGACTTCGCCCGCGTGTTATTTGTGGTTTTAATTTTTTTGCGCGGTACCCTAATTCTTTTTCTAAAATAAAAGTAGGTTAAGTTACTCCTTGTGATATCAGCTATCTGCCAGTGAAAATCCCGTCAAAATCGGTCCAGCCGTTTCGGAGATTAGCCGGAACAAAGAGACAAAAACTTAAATAAGGGTAGTTTTGTTACAGTACCGTTTATACTTTCATATGCATTTAGTAAATCGCTGTAATTTTGACATTACAAACAGACACTTCAATTTTATTTATTTGTATAGATAAGAACCGTATTTACTTACATATGCATTTAGCAAAAAGCTGTAATTTTGACATTACAAACAGACACTTCAATTTTATTTATTTGTATAGATATCTTAACTTTACTCTGACCTTGACGAAACGGAGACCGCAAAGTCTCAGAGATTGCAGGGCGAGGACAGCGTGGGATCAGGCGAGGATTTATTCAACGTCGGAAAAAAACAATATTTTCGGGCCTAAAAAGTGGAATAGAAATAAAACACAACTAAGAATTTTAATATTTTTAAGGCCCTGTTATTTGTGTACTAACTCACTTATCGGATTTTTATCTGTCATTCTGTAATATAATATTTACGCGAATACTACACATTGAATAAAACTATTATTTACGGATTTTTATCGCGTTTAATTTTCTTATTTTATTCCCTCACGGGGGGATATTTTTTTATAGGATAGGGTGACAAACGAGCACACAGTCCACCTGATGGTAAGTGGTTACTGTGACCCATAGACATCTACTTCTATCCTCAATAAAGACTCAAGATGCAGATGCGTTGTCACCCGTGAGGACTAAGATGGAATGCCTCTTTGCCAGTAAAAAGGGTCTCCGGTTCTCTACACTCGCCATACGAAACACAGCAGCGTTAAGCTGCTATTTTACGTTAGTTTTCTGTGAGAGCGTGGTCCTTCTCCGGTCGAGCCGACCCATTCGTGCTACAACTATACTACTAATATAGCTGCAGCATGGCTCTACCACGTAAAAATGACGTCAAACATCTCTTTATACTTCGAAATGTAATAAGAGAAAATTAAACGCGATAAAATCCGTAAAAATAATTATATTCAATGTCATTCTATATTTTTCTGTTATTAAATTAAATTTATTATTTGATTAAATTAACAGGTATTGTGATAATTTAATTAAATATTCAAGAATTTAGGCATTTTAACTGCTCTTAGGGCTATAAGTTTAAACGTTAGTGTTAATTTAATTTGTTATTAATCCATATTCAAATGATTTCGTGTAATTAAGAATATTTACATGGTCAAACGGGCTGTTCACAGAGAAGTTGCATTCTTTTCTACCGACTTCAAACAAGAGGAGGTACTTATTTCGACTGTATGTTTTTCTTTTTTATCTTTTATCTCATAACTTCTTTCTGGGTGAACCGATTTCAATGATTTTTTATTTGAAAGCTGGTGCTTCTCATGTGGTCCCATATATGATCAAGGTCTGACTAAAAGTTTTTGAGTTATCTATAAGTACAAATAAATAAAATTGAAGTGTCTGTTTGTAATGTCAAAATAACAGCTTTTTCCTTAACGCATGTGAAAGTATATACGGTACTTATAACAAAAACACAATTTAAAAATTTTTGTCTATCTGTCAGTCTGTTCTGGCTAATCTTCGAAATGGCTGGACCGATTTTTACGGGCCTTTCACTGGCAGATATCTGGTACTATAAGGAGTAATTTAGGCTACTTTCATTTTAGAAAAGAATTAGGGTTCCGTGCAAAAACATTAAAACCCATGAAATCCAATAGTAACAAATTACACGCGAGCGAAGTCGCGGAAAACAGCTAGTTATTTTATAAAAACATAACATGCTATTGTATAATATGTAACCTGTGTTCAGAATATGGTAATTTGAATTTTAATCTTTTTTTCTTTGTAAGTGGTAGGAATCCTCGTGTGCTAGGTGTTAGTGTGGGTAGGTACCACCCTCTTACCTACCTGCCGCCAAATAGCAGTGCGTGTCACCAGTAGCTACAGTGTTTCGGTATGATGGGTATAGAGAGTGGGTATAATTACTCAGAGACGAGAACGCATTTATAGCTTATACGTGGAAGAGCCATGCTGCAGCTATATTAGTAGTATAGTTGTATCGTGCTACAACTATACTACTAATATAGCTGCACACTATATACACACTGCTACGTTTCGTATGGTGAGTGTAGAGAACCGGAGCCCCTTTTTACTGGAAAAGAGGCATTCCATCTTAGTCCTCACGGTCATAAACGAGAATAGATGTAGATGTCTTTGGGCCATAGCAACCACTTACCGTCAGGTGGACTGTGTGCTCGTTTGTCACCCTATTCTGTAAAAAAGTCTTCTTTATAGTTGGCTGCAGTTGTCCATGGACTTCACTAGCCACTTACCATCATGTGGATTGTGAATCATTTGAATAAAATAAAAAAAAGATAAATAATTAATTATCTAGTAACGAAAAAAGTGTGTCAACGACTACACTGCTAGTGAAATTGTTGAAAAACCAAATGATCAAGTTGCAGTAACAGACTCGCAAAGGAAATACACTAAAGACGTTAAAGTACAAGAATTAAGCGCACCTGGCACAGAATCACTAGAAGAAGTTGTTACAAATAGTCAAACTGTAACCGCACAAGAAAACGTTGAAGACGAGATGTCGTCAGGGTATAATAGTCGTAGCTCGAGGTTGTCTGGAGGTAAATTTTCATATCTATATTTTAAATAACTTTTGTTTAATTACAACTTACTGGTAACTCACCTTGTCAGTGTAAGCATATTTATTACCCCATATATCCCGAGGATGTCGTAAGAGGCGACAAAGGGAAACAAACCAGGAGTTGGGCAGCAGCGTCTTCCTAATAACGGCTTAAACCAAAAATAAACTACGATAGTCAACCCGCTTGCCAAGCCTGACAACTATAGCAAATATCCCCCCTATGGGGAACGCCTATGTTCAGCAGTGGAATAGACAGTAACGGTAACGGTAACAGTAACAGTAAGTACAATTGAAAGTAATAAAGTAATATTTTAATTAGATCGTGCCGAATACTATAATGTTTCTAATCTATTTAATTATTAACGGTAGTAACAGACTTGTATGAAATGTGCAAATTTTCGTTTAATTTAGAATATTCCAGCATCACCCGAAAGTCTAGCAGTGGTGGGTATGAGTCATCTACTGAGACGAGCTTATCATCTTACTCCAGACATGAAAGACGTAGTAGATACGAGACAAGCGGTAATATTGAAGGCGTTAGCTCCTCCAAATACGAGTCTAAATATTCGAGCGCAGGTGCCCGGATAGAAGGAGGTATTACCTATGGCGTCGAATCTAGCTATGAAAGTAAGGCAGAAGGAGGATTAAAATACGCTCTTGAATCTAATTATGAATCTTCAAATAAAATCGATAGCATTGCATCGAAATAAGGCATTGACACTAACGGAAAAATCGACGGTCGCTCCTCAAAGTTCAGTATCCAAAGCAGCTATGACGGAGACAAAATTGAAGGCGGAGATAAAATTGAATCCTCCATCGAGGCAACTAGTAAAATTGACAGTATTATTTTAAAATATGGACGAGACATCAATGGAAGGGCTGGAGGCTGTTCAACAAGGCTTAGCATTGATACGGGTTATGACGGCGAAAATGAGAGTGGTACTAGGATCGAATCTGATTACCAGAAATCAATAAACAGGAAATCTATTTACGAAAGAAAATACACCAAAACTGCTTTGTCTAACGGTTCAGTGACTGGAGAATTGGAACAACAAAGTCAGCCACGAAATCTGAAACTTTAGATTGGAAACCTATTTTCAGCAAGACCCTCGAAGGGCAGAACATCGAGCGTAAGTACACTACACCTACCACAACTTTAGTAGAAACACCTTAGTGCTTGTACATATGCTTTTAGTTACCTAACGTACACAAAACATTGTGCTAACAATGCTTCTATGTCCAAAAGTATTTGTACGGTTCAAAGGCAGAGATATTACTACATTTATTTTAAATCCTTATCCCATTATAACAGTTTATATATCAGACGGTGTCACAGAACCGTACAAATTAATTTCTATAACAATGATCTGAATCCCAAACGGGTGAGAACGCGGCGTTTGAATGCGCTCTTCTCGAATCTGATGATGTGAAAGTGACTTGGCTGAAGGACAGCAAGCCTTTAACTGACCGGCTGATGGACCGCTGCTCTATAACATCGATCGAAGGCAGCCACAAATTGCTTCTGATGCACTGCAGGGAATATGACGCAGGCACCTACACGGCTCTTGCAGAGAACGTAAAAGGCAACGCCCATTGCACAGCTCAGTTAGTCGTCCAAGAGCGTAATTGTTATGTTAAATATTCTTTTACTTACGTAGGGCTTGGTCGAATTAATTACTACTAGTATATTTCCCGAGCAAATACCGCCCTATTACGTGTCTACTCACCATACATAAACACTGACATCTATTTCGAGTGCGTGAATCATTCGTCACTTGGATTTAAATCAGGTGATGTCGCGTGCCTAAAATGGATGTCGGGGCGGTGGTCGTGGAACCAAGGAGCCACTCCTCATTGATGTGGTTACTGGCAAGGTGGTTAAACGCAACCGTTGGAACCTCTCCGCCGCCTGGATAGACTACAAAAAGGCATTTGACTCGGTGTCTAAAGTCTAATACATGGCTTAAGAGTGTCCTCGAGCTGTACAAAGTTGACTGTGCAGTTTGTGACTTCCTCGGGCAGTGTATGGGGCATTAGAGTACGATCCTTTGTCATCTCGGTGAGCAGAAGACGGCTGCGGAGAACCACATAAGGATAAGAATGCGTATCTTCCAGGGTGATTTCTTGAGTCCAATCTAGTTCTGCCTCCCTCTGCACCCTTTCAGTACCTTACTGGTGGGTTCCGGGAGGGGATTTCAGCTTCGGAGAGGAGGTACAAACTTAACAAACATTTTCTATATGGATGATCTCAATTTATTCGCCTCCAGTCGCTCTCATCTTATGGAAATGCTAAACATCACTTGTGATTTTAGCAATTCTACTAGAATGGAGCTAGGGACGGATAAGTGTGCGGTCCCCCATATCGAAAGGGGTAGGATTGCTAAATCTGAGGGCATAGACTTATCTATGCCCAACAACATAAAACCCTATCCGAGGCTGAAACATACCGATACCTTTTGTCGGGCGTTAATAAGACACACGCACATAACGGTTGGATTATCTCTCTATCCTTAGCCTACGAGCAATGGCAATATCCAGCAGTACAGTGCATTTCCGACCGGGAGACCGTATGGAAATAGAAGAAGCTCTACGGGTGGTTCTACAAGGCTCTTCATGAGCCTTTCGTAGACACAGTTGCCTCCCGACACTGGCTACGTTTTGGTGACCTCTTCGGGGAAACCGAGGGTTTTGTTTGTGCAATACAGGATTAGGTTATTAAGACCAACAACTATCGGAGATACATCCTAAAGGATGGCACCGTCGACATCTGTCGAGCTTGTCGCCATCCCGGTGAGTCACTTAAGCATGTCATCTCCGGTTGTTCGGCGCTTTCTCACTCTGAGTACTTGCACACGCACAACTTAGTGGCCAGGATTCTACATCAGAAGCTCGCTCTAAAATAAGGTCTCGTGGTTCAAAAACTGCCTTATTATAAGTACTTGTTGGAATCTGTGCTCGAAAATGACCGTGCTAGACTCTACTGGGATCGGACCATCATCATAGACAGGACTATTCTTGCGAATAAGCCTGATATTGTGCCGATGGACCACGCACTGTCAAGGATTTTTTTGGTCGACATTACCATTCCGTATGACGAGAACCTCAAAAAAAGCCGAAACAGATAAGGGAACAAAATATCTGCCTGGCTCACGAGGTGACCGAGATGTGGGGTGGACTGCCGACGGAAATTATACCTGTAGTCGTTTCTGCGAACGGGTCCATCCAAGTCAGTCTCTCGGGTCGTCTGAGGCGACTGGGACCACGTGACGGACCGCTCCAAGCTCAAATGCAGAAGGGGGTGCTCCTCAATACCGCCCGCATCGTCCGCCGGTTTCTTTCCCTTTCCCCCTAACCCTCGGCCCTTTGGTCTCCCCTGCCGAGGGCTTCCAGCTAGTTGAGTTTGTATTTATTTATGTATTTATTTAATTTTATTAATATTTAAGTATGTTTATCATTTTCATTTACAATTATATCTTTATACAAACCAACCAGATGAGAAAACTATGTAATAGTGGCGTATGGGGTCCACTATTAACAGACTCCGAGTGGTCTAGTGGCGGAGAAATGAAACTATTTCTTGATATGCCTTACTGGCTGCTACTACTATATATTTACCCCACATAATAATAATGTCCTTTAGACCGAATTTCGGTCACGGCAGTCAGTCTAAACGGAGGCTATCCATTTGAGCTAGACACTACTCTCTATTCCCTCACTCTCATAGTCCGGTGGGACAGTAAACCGACACGACTGGAAGAGATCAGGCGCAAGACCAACGGTTTTACGTCCTTTCCGGTGCACGGCATGGAAACACCGCCAACTTTCTGACTCCGGGTCACTGAGAATTTCTTGACAGAAACTCAATAACTGATTTTTGCTCGACCCGGGACTAGAATTCGAGACTTCTTTTTATTTTTCTATTTTTATCTTTAAAAAAAATACTAGCAATGCTAGCTTAAAATACTTGTCTAAGGAATGGTTCACGACAGTAGTCGAAGAACGGATTCGAACCCTCAACCTTTCGAGGTTACGTTCCGCACCCTGCTTTTGGGCTACTGTATTATACCTCATGTTACTCAATTGCATTTACGAACACTACCCAACGAGGCAGTTAATAAAGTACAATATAGTTTTAACAGTGGTAGAGCCAGGCGGTAGCTTTTGCTGTCGCATGGATGGGCCGGCTCGAACTGGGGTGGTACCACGACCTCACAGAATACCAGCGTGAAGTAGAGGTTTACCTCTGCGTTTCGCTTGGTGAGTGCAGGTGGCCGGAGGCCCTTTTTACTGGAAATGAGGCATTCTATCCTAGTCCTCACGGGTGAAAACGCATCTGCATTTTGATCTGTAACAGAGGAAAGATGTAGATGTCTATGGGCCGCAGCAACCACTTACCATCAGGTGGACTGTGTGCTCGTTTTTCACCCTTATCCTATAAAAAAAAAATCGATACTTGAACACGTTATACATCTTAGCACACGCCTTGCCGATTAAAGGTTAAACGAGAAACTCTACGCGCCACTAATCTTAGCAATTAGTCGACGTTGGTTTAAGATAGCTACGTTGGTGAAAATTTTCGCAAGCTTTCGTTTAAAGCTTAATCTGGGCGGTATTATTTTTATCTTAATTAATACGTTGTAGGGCTACGTTGCAACTAAGTGAGGGTGGATAATATTAGGTGACGCTAGGGCAGGAGATTGCTACAGGAATCTTTTCATCAGGATGTCATAGTAGTCCAATGATAAGCAATGCCTTTTTCAGAAAAGATTTGGATTATTAGCATGGTTAAAAGTTCATTGGTGTTCACAGTATCTTGTACACTGTTTAATGGGCTCCCTGTCTTTGGTGGCCTAGTTCACATGTTTATAATGTCCCCTAGACCGAGTTTCGGTCACAGTGGTCTCAATGGACACTAGCCATCTGCACGACCGGAGAGAGATTAGAACCAGGACTCCTTTGGAGTGTCAGATGTTAATGAGGAGCGGTGATCACTTACCATCAAGTATGGCCGTATGCTCGTTTGCCTCATCTGATTCAAAAAAAACTTCATATTTCACGTCAAAACTCCATGCGGCTGTCATATTTAATAGATCGCAAACTTCGGTGAGATCGTTATTCGATTTAATAATCAAATGCTTTCGCATAATGAAATTCCACAAGAGTTTTCTTACGAGTTCAATTTAATCTTCGATTTCATTGCTATATTACGGGTACCTTAACATGTCTAATAAAATTAAATATCAGCTTCTGAATTGTACCATATAATAAGTTAATATAATTATACTAAATTACGTGAACATCGAAAATTGAAGTACTTTTTTCTATATATTATAAAAGTAGAGGAACGAAACTTATATATTATTTCACAGTCAAAACTCATAACCGGTCAGAACCACTTTTCGCTGCAAAAATCAGGCAAAAATGGTTTTGAACGATACCCTTAGTGAAAAACAGTTTTGACTGATTTTTGTAGTCAAAAGTGGTGTTGTCTGATTTAAGCTTCAGACTAACGGTTAAGACTCGCAATATCATCAACAGTAGGTTAAAGTGCGGCTGGCTGGACATTGTAATGATATACAATATAATATTGAATAAATTGATTTTTTTAATTTCAGAAATTCAAAAAGTATAAATCAAAAGAAGTTTTAACTAACATTGTTGATCATAACTACTTTTAACCAATGTCATCATTCATCATCATCATTACAACCTTTCACAAGACCACTGCTGAACATAGGCATTCCCACAAAGCACGTTTCTGAGCCACCTGCATCCATCGACTGCCTGCATGTCTTACCAGGTCGTCACTCCACCTAGTCATTAACCGATGTAATTTGGTCAAAATCACTTTACCCAGGATTTTTGCAGTTAAAATTGGATTTGACCAACGGCCTTAGTCAAAACTACTTTTGTTCTGCAAATAACAGTTAAAAGTGGTATTGACAAACGTCCTTAGTTAAAACTATTTTTGCCTCATTTTTCTACCGACTTCAAAAAGGAGGAGGAACTCGATTCGACTGTGTGTTTTTTATGTGTGTTACCGCATAGCTTTGTTTTACGTGAACCGATAACGATGATTCTTTTTTTATTTGAAAACTGGTGCTTTTCATGTGGTTCCATATAAATTTGATCAAAGTCTGACTAATAGTTTTTGAGTTATCCTTAATAATATATATAGAAGTCGGTTGTACAAAAATTTCAATTATTAGAGTCTAAAGTGGTTTTGACCGGCTATGAGTTTTGACTGTAACATATACACTGCGATAGATGTGCATAAAAAATAAAACATGTTTGTACGTTGCCGGCAAAGGAGATAAAATAAAATCAACTTATACGTATTTGCTTGTTTCTGCTGCGTTGGTTTAGAGGTCAGAAAATCGATTGATTATAATGTCCCGGGTTAGAATTTCGGGCTGGCTTAATAAAAATCAGTTATCGAGATTTCTGTCCCCGTGCCTCAGACGTAAAGCCTTTGGTCCTGAACCTGATCTCTCTTCGATCGTGTCGATTTGCCGCCATATCGAGTGTGAGTGAGGGAACAGAGTGCACTTGTATGTGTATACATAATGTCATATGGTATTTTACTATGGGGACACGCAACTAACACTGAAATTATATTTGTTTTACAGAAGAGGGCCATAAGAGCAATTTATGATTTAAAGCCTAAAGAGTCGCTGCGACAAAAATTTAAGGAAATGAATATATTAAATTTGGCCTCTCAATACATTTATGAAAATGTAATATACGTACACAAAAATAAAACCATCTATACCCATATTGCGCAAATAAAGAATTAACTTGAACTTAACTTGAACTTAACTTGAAAATTGGTTTTACAAAAATAAGCGATATTCATTCTGTAAATACTATGAACAGACACAAGCTAGTAGTACCAGTCACTCGACTCCATCGAGTCGTTAATTCATTCTTGGGGCGATGTTTACGCTTTTACAACAAAATTCCAGAAAATATGCAAAATTTGACCTGCTCAAATTTCAAAAACTTTATTAAACTAAGTTTATATAAAAAGGGTTATTACAATATTAAAGAATTTGTAGATGATAATAACCCCTGGAAATGAGGTGATCGCTACCAACCTATTTGTAATTTGTTGTGTTGTTAATTTGTGTAACATACATGATTGTAAGCTGTTATTTAAAAAAAAAGTCCCGCTGGGTTTCTTGCTGGTTCTTCCCAGGACAGAGGTTTTTTTCGAACCAGTTGTAATTATACAAAAGAGTGACTTTCAATAAGTATTATTTATAATCTATACTTAATAAAAAAGTTTTTGTTTCTGTTTCTTGTGCTTGCGTATACATGCGGGCACTATGATCGTGACCTGCTTGCACTGTTGTGTTCCGGTCTGAAAGCTATGAGAATCAGTATAGTTGCAGGCTGGGAGGCATTCCATTCTAGTCCTCGAAGGTGACAACACTTCAAGGGCTCCAGTATCCATTTACCATCAGGTGGAATGTAAGTTCGTTTTGCATGCCGAGCGCAAAGCGCGTAGGTATGTTCTACTAGCGCCTAAAATCAAGATTCCAACGTTTTGTCGCATGAAATCGTATCCAGCAATCATATTATACATATAAATGATATAAAAAGCACATTTTCAGAAAGATAAATTATTATTGAACTTATTAATATTTTTTATAAATCGATTAATTGCTATTTTTACATAAAAAAGGGGTTTTAGTGGCTTATGGTGTGGATTTATTAAGTCCTCAAGGCTTGTAAACACGATAACTTTTGAAAATATCAATTGTTTAACACAATCTATTTTTTAATCTCTTCATCTATCATGTGGGAAGCCACTAAATGTAAGTGGCAGTGTAATTTTGTTTTGTTTAGCTATAATTAATTTTTTTCGGCTCCAAAATGGCTAAATTTTCGGTGTTTTCGCAACCTTGTGTTAGAATTTATTTCAGTAAATAGAGACTGCCTGTGCCTCACTCGCTTAGTTCGGCGTTAACCGCCGTTATGAGTGGATACTGTATTGGTTGCTTGCAGCGGTTCAAAAAGATCTAGAAAATATTCGAAAAATAAATTTCATACATACTTGATTATTATAATAATCAGAGATTTTTATTACAATATTTTAAAAGCACAGAATAAATAATAGTAGTACGTACTAAAAGTAAGTAGGATGTAATATTTATACTTGAATACGTCTTGGACTTTTTGGAGTGACATGAATGATGATATGATGATCATATGAGCATTATGAGTCGTGCACTTTGGATTTTTTAATCTTTTTCAAAATGAAGTTTAACATAAAATTATAGGAAAATTGGAAGTATAATAAGGTTATTAGTGAAAACTTGTGTGTATTTAAACTAATTTTAAAAAAAATCCGTATAATCATGCTATACGTATTTTTTAATGATAAGGCATGCTCAATTGGATTTACCAATAGTTTATTTTATAATTTTAGTTGTTATTATAAAGAAACTGCTGCCAGTCTCCTTGTTTGTATATTATCTTTACTATATATTCTCTTACGGCATCCACGGGACGATATGGGGTAATGGATATTCTTAAGCCTGGCGTAGACTACAGCAGAAATGCGTCGAATCGAAGCGAGTCGCATTTATTCTTAGTGCGTCCATCTCTGACGAATCGAATCGAATTGTTCATTCACTAGAGCCCAATGACTTCGTCAATCCTACTTAGCGGTACCATGTAGCGACATCTATGGAAATGTATTAAATAACAACTGGTTACTTCGCCTACGCGGATCCCAGATGTGGAAGACCATGTACCTTCCCTGTTGGACCTTCTGCTGACCTCTCATCCGGACGGATATCAGGTCTCCGTCGATGCCCCTCTGGGCTCTTCGGACCATTGTCTGATCCGGAGTACGGTGCCACTCACGCTCCAATCGCAGTTGCGATCTACAGCTTGCCGCCGTGTTTGGCACTATAGGTCAGCTGATTGGGACGGGATGCGGTCTTTTTTTGCATCCTACCTTTGGGGCGGGTTTGCTTCTCGCCGGAAGATCCCAGCGTTGTTGCCGATTCTGTTGCTGATGTGGTACTTCAGGGTATGGAACTTTTATTCCATCCTCTGTGGTGCCCATCGGAGGCAGATCCCAGCCATGGTTTGGTCGCTCCTGTAAAATAGCATCACGCTATAAGCAGGAGTGCTACCAGGCCTGGGCTGACGCATCAACGTCTCGGGATGTAAACACCAGCGCATTAAAAAAGAAGTATAATTCCGCCTCCAGGTCCTTCAAAAGCGTCATTGCCAAGGCAAGGTCTGAGCACATCGGCAGAATTGGCGAGAAGCTAGTTCGCCTTCCTTCGGGAACCCGTGCATTCTGGTCTCTCGCCAAGGCTGTCCAAGGGAACTTCTGTCAGCCATCTCTTCCATCTCTGCACAGAGAGGACGACTCACTGGCCCATGCCGCAAAGGAGAAAGCCGATCTGTTGAGCTCTCTTTTTGCGTCCAACTCGACTCTAGATGACGGGGGGAACACACCGCCGACCATCCCGCGATGTGAGTGCTCCATGCCGGATGTGCGATTTACACAGCGCTCGGTCCGCAAAGCACTCTTCTCCCTGGACGTCAACAAGTCGAGTGGGCCCGATGGAGTCCCTCCCATTGTGCTGAAGACGTGTGCTCCGGAGTTGGCACCGGTTTTAACGCGTCTTTTCCGGTACTCCTACTCCCAAGGCGTAGTCCCGAACTCATGGAAGACAGCTTTGGTGCACCCGATCCCTAAAAAAGACGACCGCTCAGACCCGTCCAACTACAGGCCTATCGCCATCACCTCCTTGTTCTCCAAAATAATGGAAGCCATTATAAACTGCCAGCTCATGAGGTACCTTGAGGATCACCAGCTGATTAGTGACCGCCAGTACGGTTTTCGTCGGGGTCGATCAGCTGGTGATCTTCTAGTCTACTTAACTCATAGATGGGCGGAGGCAGTAGAGTCCAAGGGGGAGGCATTAGCCGTTAGTTTGGACGTAGCGAAGGCCTTTGATCGGGTCTGGCACAAAGCGCTTCTTTCGAAGCTTCCTTCCTATGAGCTTCCCGAGAAATTGTGCAAATGGATCACCAGTTTCCTTGCTGATCGGAGCATCAAGGTCGTAGTAGACGGTGAATGCTCTGATTTCAAGCCTATCAACGCTGGTGTTCCACAAGGCTGCGTGCTATCACCAACGCTGTTTCTCCTGCATATCAATGATATGTTGCTAACTGGCAGCATTCATTGCTATGCGGACGACAGCACTGGTGATGCCTTATATACCGGCCGTGCCAATATTTCTCGGGAAAACGTCGCCGAGTACCGGGACAAACTTGTGTCTGAAGTCGAGTCTTTGCTTAACAAAGTCTCGGATTGGGGGCGACTAAATCTAGTCCAGTTCAATCCCCAGAAGACACAAGTTTGCGCGTTTACCGCTAAAAAGAACCCCTTTGTCGTATCTCCTCAGTTTCAAGGCACTCCCCTTACTGCCTCAGCCAGTATCGGAATCCTTGGCGTCGACATATCGAATAGTGTGCAGTTTCGTGGTCACTTGGAAGGGAAGGCCAAATTGGCCTCTAAAAAGCTTGGCGTGCTCAGCAGAGCGAGACAGTATTTCATGCCGGCACATCGCTTGCAACTTTACAAAGCGCAAGTTCGGCCCCACATGGAATACTGTTCCTGGCCCCACATGGAAATACCCCATGGAATACTGTTCTCTGGGCCGGGGCACCCCAGTGCCAGCTCCTTCTACTTGACCGCATCCAGCGCAGAGCGGTTCGAATCGTCGACGACCGAGTTCTTTCTGATCGGCTCGATACACTGGCACTGCGTAGAGATGTTGCATCTCTTTGCGTATTTTATCGCATTTATCACGGGGAGTGCTCTGAGGAATTGTTCGGACTAATTCCAGCCGCTCAATTTCACCATCGCACATCGCGACAAAACTCGCGTTACCATCCATACCATCTGGATGATTGGCGGTCCACGACTGTGCGATTTAGAAGAAGTTTTCTCCCTCGCACGACTTCCTTGTGGAATCAATTACCACCAGCGAATTTTCCGGACCGATACGACTTAGGAACCTTCAAGAAAAGAGTTTACACCTTTCTAAAAGGTCGGCAACGCATCTGCAATTCCCCTGGTGTTGCGGTTGTTCATGGGCGGCGGTAGTCACTTACCATCAGGTGAGCCGCATGCTCGTTTGCCCCCTATTCTATAAAAAAAAATAAAGAACGATGTATTTAGCGTGCCAAATTTTCATATCGATATACATCGCAACCGCTTCCGTAGATAGATAATAGATTGCGCTAGTATATAGGTATTTATATTCAAGTGTGAGCCCCGATGATTACGGCATTTGGATTGTATATAGGAATGCAAATTCTTCATCAAAATAAGTCGTTTTTACGTCATGGACAGCTCTGATGAAGAGATGTTTTTATTTAATCGTGATAATGTAGATTTTCATGATTAAACAATTCTGGATATTGTTAGACCAGTGATATCAATAGTTCTTCGTTCATTTTTATTTAAACAAAAAGATTTTTACGAAAACGAAATAGAAATTAATTAAAATACGCTGGCGTGCATCCACTTCTCCACGTCGACTGAGGTGCGCCGAGTTGAATCGAATCGCATCGGCGAAGAAATTCGCCTATCAAGCAATTCGTGCGGTCGATTCAATTCGGCGCGCCGTGGCTCGTCGCTAATGGACGCAGTTTCATAGTCAATATAATTATAGGAGGCGACTTTCTGCGATTCGATTTGACTCGGCTCGGCGAGCCTAGTGAACGCTTAGCCTTACACTGCAACTACACGGTAAAAAAATACAAGTACTCGTATAAATCATAAATGAACAAACAGCAAATAACTAAAGTTTCTTACTCAAAGCGTTAAGTATAAAAATAACCTACAAGTAATGGAATCCGTCACGGGGACAACCCACGCTATCTCGGCGCTCCGCAGATACTCTATTTACTGAGATTCTCCGGTCCATTTGCATAACTGAAAAGAAATGTCCTCTGTTTGTTCTGTTGAGCGAAAATTTTAAGCTCTATTTTATAAAATTAGGTGACAGCATATTTTGTCCTATAATTTTGTGTGTCATTTAAAGGTTGGCTAACCTTTAAAAACGGACGAAGATTTTAATAATAAATTAATTGTATTAAATTGTAGAAGAAAACAGGATCATAATACAACGTGTAACAAAAACGCTAGGGCTCCCGTTAAGTGCGTTATCAGGCTCACTATTCAAACTTATGGATAAAACTTTACTTAAGAAATAAAAAATAAAAAAATGAATTAAATTTATATTTGCAAATTGTATGTGGTTTTATTACCTACGCACTTATTACGCATTACTCCGCAGCCAATGCAGATGTAACAGAATCTAATACAATTTGCAAAAAAAAAAAACATCCGTGTGTCGTGTAACACTCGGATGGAACGAAGTTCCTTTCATAGTATATATATTTTTTATAGGTTAAGGGTAAAAACGTGCACACAGTCCACCTGATGGTAAGTGGTTGCTGCTGCTCATAAACATTTAAATCTATCCTCGATTACGAATCAAAATGCAGATGCGTTGTCACACGTGAGGATTAAGATGGAATGCCTCGTTTCCAGTAAAAAAGGGTCTTCGGTTCTCTACACTCACCATACGAAACACAGCAGTATTAAGCTGCTATTTTATGCTGGTATTCTGTGCGAGCGTGGTCCTTCCCCGGTCGAGCCGACCCATTCGTGCTACAAATATACCATTAATATAGCTACAGCATGGCTCTACCACGTATAAAATATTATTATATTATTGATAAACGTATTATATTATTGATTAACAAATACAAATAAATGAATTACTAGCGTCTATTAAAATGAAGCGTTATTTAAAATAAAATAATATTTCTTTCATGACAAGATAAGAAAAAGTGCGAGGGAGATGGATATTGTGCAATCTCGCTTCCTTATAGGCGTCAAGGCCGTCTACGCCGGTATATTTTAAGTCTATGGTCCACACTACGTCAGAGGGGGTTGTGACGGAAAAATCTTACACTTTTTCTCACCTAGCCCTCATTAAAAAATTCGTACTGTACGATAAGGAATTTTGTTCCAGAAGTTATTTTAATTTAATTTAACTTTTTATGATCGAGTTTTCTAAAGTACAGTTATTTCTATATGTTTCAATACTGATTTTAATAACGTACTTAATGAGAACCACAAGGTTTTTGTTACATGTTGTATAATACTACGGCGTTATTTTGTCTAGATCCAATGATTTATATTCTGTTTCGTAACTTTTTTTATAGGATAAGGGTGACAAACGAGCACACAGTCCTCCTAATGGTAAGTGGTTGCTGCGGCCCATACACATCTACATCTATCCTCTATTAAAACTCAAAATACAAATGCGTTGTCACCCGTGAGGACTAAGATGGAATGCCTCATTTCCAGTAAAAAGGGTCTCCGGTTCTCTACACTCACCATACGAATCACAGCAGTGTTAAGCTGCTATATTACGCTGGTATTCTGTGAGAGCGTGATCCTTCCCCGGTCGAGCCGGCCCATTCGTGCTACAACTATACTAATAATATAGCTGCAGCATGGCTCTACCACGTAAACTAAATCGAATACAGTATTCAATAAGCGATTTCTTATCTTTCTGCGTTGCGTATGCTTAGAGCTGTGCGAAACGCCTATAGACGTGGCCCGGAATGAAAATCATTGGATTGATACTATGATGTTAGACATTGACAATTTTGATCACAAGGCATGTATTTTGTGTAATGATAACTGCCCTATATATCTAGGGTTCTTAAGCGCAACTAATAATCTTGAGATCCCTAGTCCAAATCACGGGTCAGGCCAAAAGAAAATCAGTGTTTGAATTTTACTGTCAAGAAATCCTCTGTAGCAGCCCAGAGTCAGAAATTTGGTGATTTCACCCCGTGCCTCAGAAAGCACGTAATGCTGTTTCTGCGCCTGGTCAGTGGTCACTCTCCGGTCGTGTCGAATTACCGTCCCATCGAACTATGAGAGTGAAGGAATAGAGAGTACACCTGTGCTTGTGCATGCACTAGAGCATTATTATTCATTCCTGTGAAAATGGCTAGTCCCCTTTGAGACTGGCCGCCGTGACCTGTATTCATTCTAGAGCACTTTGTTATTAATTGAAGACAAGAACTGAAGATTCCTTTTACTGGTAACGGGACTTTCTAACTTAGTCCTCAGGATGCATTTTGATACTTAATCAAAGAAAGTCGTAAGTGCCTATGGGCGACATCGTCCATTGCATGAATTGTGTGATTTTGTAACATCTTTTGTAATACGAATAAACTAGTAGCATCCCACAATAGACCTTTTTGTCATACTTTCTGGTATCTAGTCACCGTCTTTAAATATTCCATTAGGCTCTAAAACCCAAGGGATATGTAATAATACAAATAATAAGGGAGTAATCTATATCTTCTATATATAAATAAAATGATAGAGGTTTGCAGTTGTGCTCGCATCACAGAAAAACTACTGGATAGATTTTAATCAGGTTTTCTAAGTTTTATTTTTCAGACACCTGGCTCTTATCTTAAAAAAATTCTTGCGATATCTTCATTTAAATATAAAGTTATTAATTTTCAGAAGCAACGATTTTGTACGGGATTTTTCACACGGTCATACGTAGTTTGCTCTCGTGTTACTAGCCCAGATAATTTATATATTTTAGCTACAAACGGTGCAACGAAATATTGTTTACAAGGAAATTTTGTCTTTTTAATATTTTTTCCTCCGCACATACGAAAACTATTTTTATATAACAAGCAACGCACGAAGTCGCGGATATCAGCTAGTAGATGTATATTTTTAATACTAGCAATGCTAATAACATGACTAATATTTCCTTTAACCACTTCTGGTAAGCTTAAAATGCTTGTGTTCGAACCCATGACCTTTTGAATTCGTGGTCCGGACCCCGCCATTAGGCTGCTGTCGTTTCTGTTTATTTTAAGCAACGGAAATCCACCAGAACGACCTCCGACCTTCCAATCACCATTCACATCACGTAACGGATTGAGCCTTTATTTTCCGTAATTTACTATGTGATTTATTTTACAAAACGGAAACAATGACCAGGTGCGGTAAAATTATTTTGAATGGACAAAATAGGTTTATACACCTGGTTAAAGCAGGCTTGGGAATTGTTCCAATAAATTATTTGCACAAGATATTTTAAAAGCGTCGTTTAGGAATCGAAATCGCGTATCAGATAATTAAATAAAAAAATACTAAAGCATGTGTGCAGTTTACACATCCGTAAAGGAGAAAGCTTCAGAAAAGTAAACGATTGAGAAGGCTACGAAGTACCGCACAAAAAGGACACCAAAGTAATAGGAAACACTATACTGTATTCCGCCGTGTAGTGGCGGTCAAGAATATCCACTACCCCATATCCTCCCGTGGGTGTCGTAAAAGGCGACAAAGGGAAACAGGTGGGAGATGGGCAGCAGCATCTTCCTGATAATAGCCAATAGTATAATAAAAAAACTGCGGTTGCCAACCCGCTCGCCAAGCGTGGCAACTATGGCAAATACCCCCCAATGACGAGAGTAACAAAGATACGGCCCCCAGTCCCCGGCGGCCCCGCTATTCCTGGCTACGGTGGCGACCATGGTAACGGCAGGGCAGGGGGTGCTAAGAATCTCCGGTGGAGGTTCGGTTGCCACCTACGACGACTCGACCTGGCAACATACAACGCACGCACCCTGA
The DNA here is from genome assembly GCA_033319125.1 of Parnassius glacialis. Taxonomy (NCBI): domain Eukaryota; kingdom Metazoa; phylum Arthropoda; class Insecta; order Lepidoptera; family Papilionidae; genus Parnassius; species Parnassius glacialis. Next base: position 2,890,324 of record JAVANC010000013.1, read on the forward strand.
GGACTGACGAGAAGATCGTGGAGCTGGAAGAAGAGATAGACAAGTTGCGCTGGCATATTATAGGATTATCCGAAGTCCGAAGAGAGGGGGAGGACACGGTAATCCTCGAATCCGGCAACTTGCTCTATCACCGGGAGGGCGAACATCTGTCCCAAGGAGGTGTCGGATTTATCGTCCACAAGTCTCTCGTTAACAACGTTGTAAAGATCGGGAGTGTGTCGACGAGGGTTGCGTACCTTATACTCAGAATCACCAAACGGTATTCGCTGAAGGTCATACAGGTTTACGCACCAACCTCGGCACACCCCGATGAGGAGGTGGAGGAAATGTATGAGGATATCTCTAGAGCCATGCATTCCTCCAAAACTCAATATACGATGTTAATGGGAGACTTCAATGCAAAACTAGGCACAAGAGAGAACGGTGAGCTGAAAGTAGGGAAATTTGGAATAGGGCAACGGAACCCAAGGGGCCAGCAGCTGGCCGACTTCATGGAGAAAGAGGGACTCTTTATGATGAACTCTTTCTTCCAGAAGCGGCCCCACAGGAAGTGGACCTGGTCGAGCCCCGACGGTTCGACAAAAAATGAGATTGACTTCATTATGACGACCAGACGACAACTGTTCAGTGATGTCTCAGTGATCGCGAGGGTGAAAACCGGCAGCGATCACCGAATGGTTAGAGGCACACTGAACCTAATTGTTAAGTTGGAGAGGTCTCGTCTGATGAAGTCAACGCTCCGTCCCCCTCGTGCTCTAATCCAAAGTCCCGAAACCTTTCAGCTCGAGTTACTTAACCGTTTTCAGTGCCTAGAATACTGCAATGAAGTGGACGATATGAATGACAAGCTCGTGGAAACTGTCCATGCGGTCGGAGCTAAGTTCTGCAAGACCCGCCGCAGAAGAACACAAAAACTCTCCGATCACACTCTTAATCTCATGGCTGTTAGACGGGAGATGAGGCTACATTCTTCAACAAATTTGACAGCATACAGGCAACTGAACAGACAGATCTCCAAATGCATGCGGCGGGACTAACGCAACTTCAATACAGCTCGTATTGAAGAAGCGATCGAGCGGAACCAAGGCTCCAAAGTTTTTGCCAGAGACCTGTCTGCCAGAAAGAGCCAACTGTCAAAGCTGAAGACTGAAAGTGGCAGCATCGTTTCCGGGGCACATGAGATTTTGAGTGAGATTGAGAGGTTCTATGGGCAGCTGTACACGTCATCGTTGGAGCCACACGCGAGTGTGAGTAACGATCCAAGTGCGAGTCTTATCCGACACTATTCCGAAGATATCCCGGACGTCAGTCTGAGCGAGATTAGAATGGCTCTCCAGCACCTTAAAAACGGCAAGGCCCCAGGTGAGGATGGAATTACAGCGGAGCTTCTGAAAGCGGGTCGAAGACCGATACTTGAAGTCCTTCAGAGGCTCTTTAATTCCGTCCTCCATGGTGGCATTACACCGGAGGCCCAGAGCAGAATTGCGGTGGTCTTGTTCTTCAAGAAAGGTGACAACGCTCTCTTGAAGAACTACAGAACGATTTCCCTTCTGAGCCGCGTCTACATGCTGTTTTCGAGAGTCATTACGAATCGTCTTGCGCGCATACTTGACGACTTCCAGCCTCCCGAACAAGCCGGTTTCCGAAAGGGCTTTAGCACCATAGACCACATACATACCCTACGGCAAATTGTACAGAAGTCCGAAGAGTACAATTTGCCACTATGTCTGGCGTATATGGACTATGAGAAAGCCTTTGATTCCGTCGAAATTTGGGCGGTGCTGCAGTCCCTTCAGCGGTGCCAAGTTGACTGTCGGTATATCGAAGTGCTGAAGTGTTTGTACAGTAGGGCTACGATGGCTATCCGAGTACAGAACCAGAGTACGAAACCCATCCAATTGCAGAGAGGTGTAAGACAGGGTGATGTTATATCCCCGAAACTCTTCACCGCTGCATTGGAAGACGTTTTCAAGCTTCTGAACTGGAAAGGATGCGGTATTAACATCAATGGCGAGTACGTCACTCACCTTCGATTTGCCGACGATATAGTCCTTATGGCAGAATCGCTGGAGGACCTAAGCACTATGCTCAATGACCTCAATAGTGTCTCCCAACGGATAGGTCTTAAGATGAACATGGACAAAACAAAGATCATGTTTAATGTCCATGTCACACCTATGCCGGTAGTTGTTGGGAGCACTAAGCTCGAAGTTGTTGACGAGTATGTTTACCTGGGACAAATAGTCCGACTAGGTAAGTCCAACTTCGACCGAGAGGTCAATCGACGGATTCAACTCGGCTGGGCAGCGTTCGGGAAGCTACGACACATCTTCTTGTCAGACATACCTCAAAACCTTAAAACAAAATTGTACAACCAGTGCGTGTTGCCAGTGATGACTTACGGAACTGAGACGTGGTCCTTCACAGCTGGCCGTATGAGGAAGCTCAAGGTCGCTCAGCGAGCTATGGAGAGGGCTATGCTCGGAGTTTCTCTGCGTGATAAACTTAGGAATAAGGATATCCGCAGTAGAACCAGAGTAACCGACATAGCCCAACGGATTAGTAAGCTGAAGTGGCAGTGGGCCGGCCATATAGCTCGAAGAACCGACAAGCAATGGGTAAGAAAGGTTCTCGAGTGGCAGCCTCGTACCGGTAGGCGAAGTGTAGGGCGTCCCCCCACGAGATGGACTGACGACCTGGTAAGACATGCAGGAAGTCGATGGATGCAGGTAGCTCAGGACCGTGCTTTGTGGCATTCCTCGGGGGTGGCCTATGTTCAGCAGTGGACTTGTGAAGGGCTGTAATGATGATGATGATGATGATGATGATACTGTATTGTATCTCGTTCTCTCGCAGACTATATCACATAGATGTATATGTTTGTCTCTTTTAGTGCCGCTTTTTGTTTCATCGAGTTTCAGATCACAACGAATCTATAGAAGTTATCACTTCAAAAAAAAAGGATTTATAAAGTCTAAAAGGAATAGTATATTTTCCACATTATTCAAAACCGTCTGAATTCAGGGCTAAGATAAACTTCATCCCCTATTCTTTCAACCTTATCCTAATCCTGAAAGAAGATGTAGTGACAAAAAATTGAGGAAGCTATGCTGACATGGTTTGGCCATGTCGAGGGAATGAATGAAGAATGATTGACAAAAAAGTGTATAAGGTGAGTGTGAATGAAAGTGTTGGAAGGTGTAGACCTAGGCGGACGTTTCTGAGCGGATTTCAAATAAAATGACCATAGGAAAACTGTGCTGTCCACGTACTTTTTCAATAGTTTATTCATAAGTGAATCAAGTTTTTTTTTTGTTTTTGTTGGTAACAATATAGATAGGAAACATATAAAGATTTTTGTGAAATAAAAAAAAAAACTAAATAAACCTGTAAAATATTGCCATAAAGTAAACATTTATGTTGACGAAACCATCAATTTCAACATGTCCACCCTAAATACCTTGCCAACAAAAAGATCTGATTTAGACAAATTTTTGTTAAAACAGTTCATATATTTGACCGTTATATTAAAAACTTTATTCAAGAGCACAAAATTAATGCATGTTTTAGAGTTTTCTAAAATAAATAAAATAGATAAATCATTTTAATTGTTGTCCTCAAAAACAAGGTTGGCGGAATTTTCCTTTACGAAACGCATGTAACACGTACTACAAAGTGAATATATATTAAATTTGTAGATTTGTCGCACTTCTGGTAACATTTTCAAAGTAAACGTCATACAAAGTTTGAACGCCTATCTGCCAATTTGACGTAATTCGTTACGAAACGCGGTGGTGATTGTGTGTGATAAAATTTTGTTCCATTACAAATTCGTGTTTTCTCAGGTAAGAAGGTTGCTACGTTTTGTTTTTTCCTTAATTTTCTCTCAAAACAGTATAATGATGATAATATGTAACATAAATGTCTTATATTCATTACTGTTTACTTAAAAATGATTGATTTCAATTTCAAGCCCACTTTTCGTAACATCAATTACGTAACGTTACATATTAGCGGAACTAATTTTGTTAGGTAACGGAATTATAAGGGCATGTCTAACTTTGAATTAGAGTAGGTAGTTTGTCTGAAAATGTCTGCAGCTACAAAATATTTTTTTTCATCTTTCAGATACTTTTAAAAGTTATCTTTTCAAAACCTACCTACAAAACAGAATGCCTCTCACTGGGGCCGAACGGGCAAAACGATTCCGAGAAAATATAAAAAAGAAGATAAGGAAAAGTATGAAGTTGACAAGAAAAAAGAATTAGAACGAGTAAAAGAAATGTTAACAAAGAATAAATGAGCTCAGCGAAGAAGAAAAACAGAAAAACGAAGACAGTGGAGAAATCAAAATAGAAATCAAAACAGCAAAAAAGAAAAGAAAGTATCTTCTGAAGAAAGAAAATAAGAAAGTAAGACTTCTGAACCAAGAAACATTAAAATTTGTAATCGTTTGAAGAAGATAATATTTTTTCGCGATCGATCGATGCGATGCAATCGAAAAAAAATGAAGAAAGATTTTACTTATTAGTTGGACGATTTTTTAAGTTCCTATATTTTATAAAACTATTACTATAGTATTACACTAAATAGAGATTAAATCTTTTGAATTTTTAATTTTATACTAAAACGTAACCGTTAAAATATTATTAATATTAAAAGAACTTTTTTTATAGGAGAGGGGGCAAACGAGCATGCGGCTCACCTGATGGTAAGTGACTACCGCCGCCCATGAACAACTGCAACACCAGGGAGGGAATTGCAGATGCGTTGCCGGCCTTTTAAAAAGGAGTACGCTCTTTTCTTGAAGGTCCCTAAGTCGTATCGGTCCGGAAAAATCCCTTTTCGTAACACATTATTCCATTAACGTAACTGTCCCACAGTTATTAGTTTTAATTTTTACGTTTATCTTACAAATATTGTTGATTTGAGTGCTTTTGAGAGTTTCGTAGTGTTTATTTTTTATTTTTTTTATTTCGTTAATAGAGTTTCATATTGAACGTGTTTCAAATATTGTGGTAAATGATATTTTTTATCCCAAAATATCTGAATTGTTACGTAATGGAGCTTTACACAGTAGATTATCTAAATTTCTACGAAGAATTTTGTAATAAGCTTAGTTTTTAAAAAGATTTTTCTTTGATTTCATTCAAATAATAAAATTTATATGAATAATAATAGTTTTATTTTATTAAAATAGTAATTAAAAAAGTAACGAAACTGAATAAATACTGGAGTATGCGGTCACTTAAATTGGATTTTTATGAATATTATTAAAACATTCTTAATATTTTTTACATTATCGGACAATTTATTAAATTTACCACCGAAATATTCCACATTTAAGTCTATTACGATTTATGGAAAATATTAGGTTCCGCTTACGTAACGCATCATTTTATTTGAAATCCGCTCTTCTAGACCAAATCAGGGAAGTCTTGAAAAAAGGCTAGGTCAAGAGTACCCTAAACCTAAGAGCATGTATGAAGGGAAAAATGAAAGTGGACGAAGCGAAATGAGTATGTAAGGATCGTAGCAAGTGGAAAGAAGTAGTGTCTGCCTACCCCACGGGAAAGAGGCGTGATTATATGTATGTATGTATGTTATTCTAAGCCTATCTAACAAAAAAGACTCATTCATTACTGCGATGCTGGTTCTATTATATTTCATATAAATAATTGTACAAAAGTATTTTTTTAAATTATGTCTAAATAATAATTCCCCTGGGTTCCTTGCTGGTTCTTCCCTTTTTTTTTTACATGGGGAAATGCCTACGCATGCCCTCCTCGCGGGGGCAAGGACGGGTTATGTCGGACTCGCACCGACTAAAACCCCATGGTGTTCCACCCACGTCGCATATTGGCAGGGCCACGGGAACGCTTTCGCACACTTCCGCGGCCCCACCTGCGCTGGCCGCCCCATGGCGGCCCCTCCTCGGGAGAGGACCACTCCTCCCCCATCTCCTTCTCCGGTAAGGCGCAGCAGAACACATGGTGCGCCCTCCTCCTCGGCCTCCAATTTTACATGCGCAACGGACGCCCCCGTGTCCGATGCGCGAAGGCCATGGGGCCAGGAAAAACTAGCACTCAGGAGCACCAGCCTTCCTGACCCCAGCGGCGGATCTGGTCTATGGCTCCGCCGCCAACCAAGATTCGGCTGCGGAGGGTAGGGAGAGCGGCGCCTCGCAATACCGACACTCCTCTCCCCCCGCAGCCCCACCACCACCGCATCAACGGTGCGGCCCCGTTTGAGTCGCGGAGGATAGGGCGAGTGGCGCATCGCCATACCAACACTCCTCTTCCTCCGCGACTCCACCTCGGCTGCAGCGGTAGAGGGGGCGGACACCCCTCTAACCGCAGCCCACCAACACACATCCGTAGTGGGCTCGTCAAGCCCACTCGGAGTGGCCACCTCGGGCCGGCCCTACACCTCGGGCCAGCCAAGGGGTTCCTCTTTGTTCACCGTGGTTGACCAAGCCACGGCTACTAAGCCCCCCCGCCACGACAAGGCGGGAACCCGTTCGGGGGGGTGCTGGTTCTTCCCTGGGCTAAGAAGTATTATTTAATAATGTATTTTGAATAAATATTATTCTCTTCAATTCTATTCTTTTCTATTTTATTTTATTGAAATCGGTTCAAAATTATCAAGGATATTGAGTAACATGAATACTAAAATGCAGTCAAGTTTGGAACCTACACGTATGCGGGCATGGTCTATTTAATATATATTTGGGTATATTTGTTAAGTTAATATGATATTTATTTATTTACTAGCAACCTGTCCGTCATCGGCTGTTAAAAATCTATTCATACTATATTATTTAAATGTATGATAATAAAGACCATTTCTTTTATCAATATTTCATTTATCAGAAAAAAATATCCAAGTTTATCGGATAAATACTAGATCGCTTCTGACATTATTCTCTATCTGCTAGTAGCGTTTTTTTTTTTTATAGGATGAGGGTGACAAACGAGCACACAGTCCACCTGATGGTTAGTGGTTGCTGCGGCCCATAGGCATCTACATCTATCCTCTATTACAAATCAAAATGCAGATGCGTTGTCACCCGTGAGGACTAAGATAGAATGCCTCATTTCCAGTAAAATGGGCCTCCGGCCACCTACACTCACCAAGCAAAACGCAGAGGTAAACCTCTACTTCACGCTGGTATTCTGTGAGGTCGTGGTACCACGCCGGTTCGAGCCGGCCCATCCGTGCGACAGCAAAAGCTACCGCGTGGCTCTACCACTGTTTCATTACAATCGTATAGCCGTTTGGAAGATTAGTAAAGACAGACAGAAAGTTTTTTAAGTGATTATTCATGACTGGCTCCATGGCGGCATTTCGATATCACAGACAGAGACTTCAATTTCATTTATATGTAAACTCGTAGATTTGGTACACCAACAAGTTTCATGTATATATTAATTCTTATAAAATTTAGAACAAACATGAAATCCAATAACAGCTCAACACATCGTTTGTTTATTTTCTAACATAATTTCTAAGTTTATTAATTTATTTTCTCATTCTGAATTCAAAATAGTAATTTGAATTGTTTCTATATCTGTTTCTATAATTGATTAAAACGGGCAGCTCATTCATAAATATAAAAATAATGTATTTATTTGCATACTAGCTCTTCCCCGCGACTTCGCCCGCGTGTAATTTATGATTTTAATTTTTTTTTTGCGAGGAACCCTAATTGTTTTCTAAAATAAAAGTAGCCTAAGTTACACGTTATGACATCAGCTATCTGTCAGTGTAAGTCCCGTAAAAATCGGTCTAGCTCTTTCGGAGATTAGCCGGAACAAACAGACAGACATACAGACAAAACAATTTTAAATTGTATTTTGTTATAAATACCGTATATACTTTTATGTGCGAGTAAAAAGCTGTAACTTTGATATTACAAACACACACTTCAATTTTATTTATTTAAGGAATAATAAATATGGATATATTTATAATTCATTCTTTATTATATACTCGTATCTACCATATAATAAAGAATGAATAATGAATATATACATCTATAAATATATCTGAGTTACATTTACTTACATGAGAAACTTCTTATACTTTAAATTATCTCAAACCTCAAATATATCTATTAAAAAAATTAATTGATATAGATAAGAAATAAAATGGTCCTAAAACACTTCCTTACGGTACTCCAGTTTGTACTATTCAGAAACATAGGTTATTTCTTTTCTTGATTTTAGACAAATTTTTGCAATATGTGTACTTTGTTTTCTGTTAAGAAAATATGACGTTAGTAGATCTAGTGCATTACCTCGTATACCGTAGGCTTCAAGCTTTTTGAGTAATATTTTATGATCAACATAATCGAATGCTTTAGTAAGATTTACATACAGTGCACGTACAGGTATTTTATAAATAATACTAGACATAAGGGTATTAAAAAGATTGTATAAAGCCATATTTATAGTCTTATTTTTTCCAAATCTGAATGACAGAGTGAGAAATTGTTTAATAAGAGAAGAGTGTGGTTTGCAAGATGATGTTGTGAGCAGAATTAAGAAAGGAATGCTACGGTGGTTTGGTCATGTAGAAAGAATGAATGAGGAAAGAGTGACAAAGAAAATTTATGTTGCAGATGTGAACGGCAGAGTCGGGAATGGTCGCCCTAGGCGAAAGTTTATCGACCAAATTGGCGATATATTGAAAATGGGCCAAATCAAGAGTACCTTTAACCGACGAGCGTGTATGCGTAGGTATATGGATGTGGAGGAAGCGAGAGAGGTCTGTCAGGATCGTGCCAAATGGAAGTCCATAGTCTCTGCCTACCCCTCTGGGTGACAGGCGTGAGAGTTTATGTTATATGTTATGTTCTTATGTTTTTCTAAATCCTATTTGTTATTCTCTAAGAATATTGTATGTTGCGAGGTAATTATACAAAGAGTTATAAATTATTTTCTCAAATACTTTTGAGAGTACAGGTATAAGTGTAATAGGCCTATATTTAGACATATTCTCCCGAAATTCTTGTTGAACAGTGGTTTGACAATTGTAGATTTTAGTCTTTCTGGAAATATACCATTACAAATACATACATTTAAAATATAACTAAGTACCGGAGCAATTGCACCGGATATGTATTTCTAATCTCTTGTACAAATTTTATCACAACCGGCACTGTTTGTATTTTAAGAGATTTTATAGCTTTATCTATGGCAAATGATGTTGTGGATGGTATAAATATTGAATTGGGATTGTTGAAAGTCAACTTATAAGGTTCATCACTATTTGGGCGGTCTTTATTAATTTTGTTTGTATAGAAATTATTCAATCTTCTAGCTATCACTAACGGATCCTCAATTATATCACCATCAAAAATAATTTTAATAATTGCTTCTTCCTTTGTGCTATTTTGATATTTATTTATCACTTGCCAGGGAGCTTTAAATTTATTTTTTGCTGTGTTAATAAAGTAATTATTTTGCAGCTCTGGGGCAACTTTGATAATTTTGTTTAGACGTTGGGAATACTATTTTATTATATTTTATTTTCTTCGCTGCGTTTTTACAATATTGCCAAAATAACTGTCGTTTACGCTTATTACATTTTTTATCCCATTAGATAACAATTTTGATTGTTTTCGTGAGTAAACTTTAATTTGAATGTCAGGAAAGCATAGGCGATAGAGAAGAGATTTTTTTCCTTATAAACCTCGTTGAAAGTGAGAGAGCTCAAATATTCGTTAAATTTGTGAAGATTCTCTACATTATAATCGCGTTTCCTTATATATCAGAAGTCAACTTGTGAAAGACTATAAAGGCAACAGTAACAGTAACGGCATATAAATAATAAGTAACAAACAGGTACTAGTCCACCCGATAATGAGGTGATGCTAGCTTATATACACCTACATCTATCTTTAAGTAAGTATCAAAACGCACATGCGATTTTACTCCTGAGGACTAAGTTGTAGTGCATGTTACCTACAAAATGGGTCTCTGGTTTTATGCTGCTATTTATACTAATAATCTGTGTGAGTGTACTCCACCTACTACGTAGTCAATTCGAAAGAGACTATTTTAAATTTTAAATATTTAATTTTATATATATTATATCGTTTTGTTTTTAAATAGATAAGATCATTTCTTTCTCCTAAGCTACAACGGCTTTTATTCAATAAGTCTCTAACTTAAAAATAAAACTGGCTGTTTTTAAGTCGACTTTAACTTTTCTTATCCGAGTTTGAAGGTATTAAGTCCCATCTTTTAGTCGTGTGAAGTTCCATATTGCACTAATTGCAGAGTTTCGGCGCAAGATATTAAAATTTCTTACTAAGCAACTTTTAATTGGTTTCTAAAGATTAAGTACGTAAATATTATATCTCATTTAATCATCTTCCATCTTAACAGAAACAAGTATAATATACTAAAACACATTCCCAACTACATTAATATAACTTATATTATATGATACATTATTATATACAAACACAACACCACTTTCTATACAAATAAGTTATTTACAGCCAAAATTCGTTGGAGAAAAGGAGATGCAAAGAAACAATTTATTTTAATACCTCAGAAAAACGGAACCAAAAATATGGTAAAATGAAGTTATAAATTAATTATCTCTACCTAACATTTAAGATAGATAACTGTGCAACCCAGTTAAAGGTCTACTATATATTTATTATAGTATTTACATTAATCGTTAATTCAAAATGTTTAAGTGTAGAGTAATACATATATACTTAGTCGGGTCATAAGTTCTGTCAAAACCTTAATATTTAACATTTTAGAATACTGGCTAGATGAACTTCACCAATTTAAAAAATATAACGGTTGCGCTTTCCGAAAATAAAAAAGACATTAATTTTCATTCATTTTCAAATATGGAGTGGTCGAAGAAAGAATATAGAGTAGCGGTTATCGCGTTGCACCGCTGTGGTTACGCGCCAAATGAGATTTTCAATATTCTACAAAAATTGAAAATAACCCCAGGATTTGTTTATCGCACTATCAAACAATTAAATGGAGATTCAAGCTTCGAAGATCGGAAGAGGACTGGCTGACCTCATACAGTTAGGACACGTGCGATCATTAAAGCAGTGAAGGCGCGAATCCAACGAAATCCTGTTCGTAAACAAAAAATCTTAGCTCTTCAGATGGGCCTAAACAGAACCACGGTCAAAATAGTGACAAATGAAGACCTAGGACTACGAGCTTATCGTAAGAAGACCGTGCATTTTTTGAACGAGCGTTTGAAAAAGTTAGGCTGGATAGATCCCGCGCTTTGTTACGGCGGTACGCGGGAAAAAAATGCCGTGAAATTTAGTTCTACGGATCTTTAAATTTACACGAGCACCATGACATAATATTGTTAAAAAAGAAATGTACCTCTAATGAAACTTCCATGTCGTTTGTGATGAGAAATAAATAAATTATTATTATTATATGTTATCTCGTTTGGAGGAGAAAAATGATTGTGTGTTTCCCAGTGGTTTTGGGTTTAGTGTTAGCGTTGATAGTGTGCGCAATATACATGTTTTTAACCATCAATTTTATATCCCGAAATAAAAATAAAAATAAATATATTTATTGTTGTGCGTATCATTAGAAGCAACTTAGCGAAACGCCCAAAAGGTTACATGGCATTCGACAGATGATTCAATAAGGCCAGACGTAAAATACCCACACCCACGAAAAGCAGTGTCAAATAAGCTAGACATCTGGTGCAGCGACTGTCATAACACCTGCCAAGATGAAATTTCACAGCTAATACCTATTTCATGTGGTATATTAATGAAGAAGTTTAATGAAGAATTTCGGTTACGACGGTCTCGATGAATACTAGATCTTGTCCTGCGCAGATGACAAGATTATAGTACACACATTTGTGCACAAATACAAGTGTACTCTCAATTCCCTCACTCTCATGGTCTGATGGGACGGTAATTCGACACAACCGGTGAAAAACCAGGCGAAAGACGAGCTTTACTGTGCTTTCCATGGCACGGGGGAGATACACCACCACTTCCTGAATACGGATTACTACCAAGAATTTCTTGCTAGAAAAACCTGATCTATCTAATGATTTAAAAGTCAGGCTAAAGACACTTATTAAGGAAATTAGAATAGAATTTGTTTTCCAACATGATTTTGTAATGTTATTTGTAAAGTTCAACTAACTAAAACTGCTACCTAATATTTAAAATAGATAATTATTAAATTCAGCCAAGTCAGGGCGTGCCGCTAGTATTAGAACGAAGTTCTTTATTGGACGGTACGGTTGCAAAAATGCCGAATTGTTGAGTTTTTTACTACAAAAAGAGATCTGCCATTGGTAACGCCAGTTAACAATCTAATTTATAAATCTAATAGAATACTTGGTACATGACTAACACCTCCCCTCCCCTCTCCTCTCTATGCACGCACGGCCGTTGGAGGCGACACAGCGCCACGCAACGGCAATCCAGTTGCAATTGAAGAATACCCGCGATCGCTTCACCGCACGAGGACATTACGTCCTCTGACCCCGCTTAAATATTAATTTATCACCGGACATTGTGTCCTTGTAATTTCACAAATGTGACGCGTTTTCCGCGATTACAATAAGACGAGAGTAAAGGAGTGTGTTGTCTAGAACTGATCTACTAGAATGCGTGCGCCGACCACGTGGTGACCTGCAGTTAGCTGACGCGTCGGGAGAAAGGCGAGGCACCCCTTCACAAGATTAGTGCGTGCATTCCACTCTCATCCATTTTTTGCTCTGCTTGTTGTATGTACCAAATACAGTCCACAAAACTTCATCAAAGAATTCAAGTTACTAGCGCGTTCAGCCATGTCAAATTTAGATAAAGGTGGCATTACATTTCATACTTATGTAATTTTTATTCACATTATGCTATTTACTTCTTTTAAAACTTAAATTTACAATAATAACGGTCGTATCGTTTCGGGTTAGCTTACCACAAGCCGCTCGCCATCATACAATATGCAGATCGGTCGAGCGACTGATCCGAGTTGTCGCTGTCACCGAGCTATACTGTTATAATGTATCTACATATAATGATTTCTTATAAAAATTAAAAGTCATTTAATATACCAACATATAATTGTGAAATTTTTAGTTATTGTTTTCATTTTTATGTGTGAGTTTCGTATTGACAGTCGATCGTTTTTGTGTGCACAGATTACCGCCTGCATAAAATGACAGACAGTTCTATGTTGCGAAAAAACGCTATGGCTTCTCCCCTCCTGACCACCGGTGGCTCGTTTTACTCTATTTCAGAAATGTATTATATTGAACATAATTTTGTAATGTTATTTGTAACGCTTAGTTTACTTACACTAGCTTACAGTTATACACTAAAAATGCAAAGTTAAAAAATCTCGTCTAGTTACCCTCGGAACCTGTACACACACGCCTCGTTAAACTTTATCGATATCAGACAACGACCAGCTTTTGATTACAGTGCGGCCCGGCTACAGCCTCTGGCAATTTTTAAAATTTCTGTCCACATACAGTAGACAATTTAGAAAATACTATCAAGCTTCTGTTTATACCGAAAGGTAAATGCCCTTTTGGTATTTTCTAAATTGTGTACTAATGTATTTGTGAACAGAAATTAAAATTTTTTGCAAACAATAACTTTCTAAATTTAAAATTTATTCATAACCTGAGCATAGCATACCAAGGCTTCAATTTACTTTGAGCTCATTCTGCGTAGATCGTACTAAAATTTTTAATTATTATTTCGCTGCTTTTGCAGCTAAAGATGGCCCAGGTTAATTGAACCGATATCAAGACAACGAAAACATCGGAGAACCCCCTCCGTGAATATAATGCGATAAATTAGAAAATATATATTTTATTCAATAGGATGACGATGACTTATCCAACTGCCTATCCATAACAGCTGCGCAAGAGGCTTTCGAATTATATTTTATTACTAGCGCCGCGAATTCGCATGCGTGTTAGGGTTTTTATTGTTTTGAGCGGAACTCTATTTCTTTATTAAAATAAAAGCAACCTAGGTTACTCCTTGTGACATCAGCTATCTGCCAGTGAAAGTCCCGTCAAAATCGGTCCAGCCGTTTCGGAGATTAGCCGGAACAAACAGACAGACAGACAAAAAATAAAAAATTTTATTTTAGTTATAACAACTATATTTACTTTCATATGCATTTAGTAAAAAGTTGTAATTTTGACATTACAAGCAGAAACTTCAATTTTATTTGTATAGATTATGGTTGTCATATTTTAAACAATTGGCTGCCTCGTGGTCAAGTGGTCGTAAATGTGGTTGCTGATCATGAGGTCCCGGCTTCGAATCCCGGGTCGGGCTAATATTAATTATTGGCTTTTTCCGTCAAGAAATTCTCAGTAGCATCCCGGAGTCTGGAAGTTGGCGGTGCTTACCCCGTACCTAAAAAACACGTAAAGCCGTTGTTCCTACGTCTTATCTCTCTCCAGTCGTGTTTAATAACCATCTCATTGGTTAACGAGAGTAAGGGAATAGAAAGTGTACCTGTTCTTGCACTAGGGCAATATATCCTGTCCTGCGCAAATAGCCCGCCGTGACCATAATTCTCTATGGAGGACATTATTTATTATTTTAGACTATGTATCAACGTAACTGATACACTTGCTCTGCTGTTTTCCATTATATTGTGTTCATCATGAGACATTACTCAGTAAACTTCAACGTTCCGGTGTAAAAAATTTGGCGCTTAGATTTATCACTTCATATTTAAATATCACAACTCAAAAAGTCGTGATCAATGGTAAAAGTTCCTCCGGATCGGGTTCCTCAGGGCTCGATTCTTGGCACATTCCTGTTCTTAATCTACATTAATGACTTACCTTATCTCATTTCATTTTCAAACTCAAACGGCAGTCAATTAATTTTAACAATATAAATAATTGCTCTATCGAAATTAGTACATTGGTTTAATACATACATATAATACATACATAAACACTCACGCCTGTCACCTAGAGAGGTAGGCAGAGTCTACGGACTTCCATTCGGCGCGATCCTGACACACCTCTTTCGCCTCCTTTACATCCATATACCTACGCATACACGCTCATCGGTTAAGGGTACTCCTAATCTGGTCCATTTTCAATGTATCGCCGATTTAGTCGATAAACCTTCGTCTAGGGCGTCCCTTACCGACTCTGCCGTTCACTTCTGCAACATAAATTTGCTTTGTCACTCTTTCCTCGTTCATTCTTTCTACATGACCAAACCACCGAAGCATTCCTTTCTTAGTCCTGTTCTCAACGTCATCTTGCAAACCACACTTTTCTCTTATCACACTATTTCTCACCCTGTCATTCAGATTCAGCCCTAGTATACTCCTTAATGACCGCATTTCCGCAACCTTTGTTTTAACGCGAATAATTACAATACCTAATGTTAAACATTCGAATACCAATGTGCTCTTAAATGGGGAAGAGTTGGGTCCTGTGAAAATTACTGCTTTTCTTGGTATTACTATTAACGCGAAACTTCAATGGGGCCCCCATATATCTAAATTAGCAAGCAGACTTAGTTCTGCAGCATAATATGCTGTTAGAAAGATAGAAGTCTCACAGATGTTGAGATAGCTAGATTAGTTTAATTTAGTTACTTTCATAGGGTAGTGTCTTATGAAATTTTGCTAATGCGTAATGCGACTGATATTGAATCCATATTTGTTTTGCAAAAGAGAGCCGTTCGGATTTATAACTTATTTATCCTCATTTCTAACGGTTATCCTCATTTCTAAGTTTATCACGCAGAGATACTCCGAGCATAGCCCTCTCCATAGCTCGCTGAGCGACCTTGAGCTTCCTCAAACGGCCAGCAGTGAAGGACTACGTCTCAGTTCCATAGGTCATCACTGGCAACACGCACTGCTTGTACAATTTCGTTTTCAGATTTTCAGGTATGTCTAACGAAAAGATGTGTCGTAGTTTCCCGAACGCTGCCCAGCCGAGTTGAATCCGTCGGTTAACCTCTCGGTCGAAGTTGGACTTACCTTGTCGGACTATTTGTCAGGTAAACATACTCGTCAACAACTTCGAGCTTAGTACTCCCAACAACTACCGGCATAGGTGTGACATGGACGTTAAACATGATTTTTGTTTTGTCCATGTTCATCTTAAGACCTATCCGTTGGGAGACACTATTGAGGTCATTGCTTAGGTCCTCCAGCGATTCTGCCATAAGGACTATATCAAAGGTGAGTGATGTACTCGCCATTGATCGCATCCTTTCCAGTCCAGTAGCTTGAAAACGTCTTCCAATGCAGCGGTGAAGAGTTTCGGGGATATAACGTCATCCTGTCTTACACATAATAATTAATATCATAGTAAATAAAAAATAAAAAATTACTATAAATAATCTATAATAGTGCCAGACCTTCATTCTTGCCTTAATTTACACTTAAAACACAAAAGAGTATTTTATAAATTACTTCACAAATATACGTGAGTACTTGGTATGCAACTTACGCGGCAAAAAGTCCTTGAGGCTTGTCAAGGTCACCGGTTGTTAGTGTTGTTTTTTATGTTTGAAATATGGACCTTAAGAGCAATTGAAAAAAATATGAAGTATTATGTCACGCCAATCCCACGTTTAATGGACGGGTCGCGAGGATTGGGCCCCGAAAATCCTAGTTTAAACTCGCTATAATTATCTCTCGCTATATATAAAAAAATAGTATGTATATAAATTAACGTGTCCCTGTTTCACATGTATTGCTTGTTGAGTCAATTTATTATTAAATAATTCGTTCCTTAATAAAAGGATTACAAAAGGCGGAGTTAGTGCCTTTTGGAATTCTCTCCCAGTTAACCGGGGACGTGTGTAAAATAATGTGATAGATGCCAAATATAAAATGAATATATTTAAAAATTAAATATAGGCTAATAAATAAAATAAAGATAAAGGTTTTCATTCATAAAGTGTTTACGTACCAATCTTATTTGATATTTATCTAACGTCTTCCCATACAACACATTTCCCATACAAATCGAACGATGGCCACACAGGACACTGCAAAACTGAGTGTGTTTGTCATTACGCCATACAAAACATGAGGAAAAAAGAATGAGGGTATATTTAGCACAAATAACAGTCAAAATATTAACGCATACATTTCTGGCAATATGTATTTCCTACAAAGTCGAACAATTACGTCAATATTCAGAATCAGTTAAAGCAAACTCAGAATCAGTCATAATTCCTTACTAAGATTCCATTAAGCTTAGTAAGCTATTTTCCGATAACAACAAAAAAACTGCAATTGCCAATATGCCTGCCAAGCATGGCTATAATATGATATGGCTAAGAACCACTCTTTAAATCTATGCATAAAACAAAGGGCTCCTACCAATGTTCATCAATGAACTTTGATAGACTTAATTGATAGTGATGAACTTTGAACAGAATGCTCGTGAGCGGTAATGCTACCTTTTGCGGGTAGCAGCAAAAAACAGTCTGGTACTGGAGTCTAGCCTGATAGGCAAGACTATCCTTAACGAGACTTTTACAAGCGCCATAACTGACGTTTTAAGCGCCGGAGGTAAGGCTGACACATGCTGACACAGTAGCGCGTGAAATATAAAGTTTTATACGTGGTAAAGCCATTCTGCAGCTATATTAATAGTATAGTTTTAGCACGAATGGGTCAGTTCAACCGAGGATCGACCACGCTCTCACAGAATACCAGCGTAAAATAGCACCATAACGCTGCTGTGCTTCGTATGGTGAGTGTAGAGAACCGGAAACCCCTTTTACTGGAAACGAGGCATTCCATCTAAGTCTTCACGCGTGACTAGGCATTCCCATTTTGATTCACAGTCGAGGATAGATGTAGATATCTATAGGCCACAGCAACTACTTATCATCAGGTGGGCTGTATGCTCTTTTGTCAATCTTATCCTATTAATAAAAAAGAACAAAAAAAGTATTCTTGCATAAAGAATTATTAGAGGACTCCAGATCAACTTTTTCAATGAGCTGAAGTTCATTAATGGCCACCACTACAAACAACAGGACTGCAGCAGTGGGCGAAATCATTTCCCTAACCTTAGAAATGAACAAAAAAACGAACTGAGAATTGAATCTCGTCAACAATAATTACATAATAAAGTTCCTCTTTGTAGTGGCAGCATAAAAATGTCCACTACCCCATATCGTGCCGTGGGTATTTAAAAACCAACAGAGGGGAAACTGAAATAGAATATGGACAGCAGCATTTTCATGATAACAACTTAAAATTATAACACACTAACACATTGTGGTTGCGAAACCACCTGCCAAGCGTGGCAACTATGGCAAAATCATGAGGCAATCTATGGGGAAGATCAATGTTTAGCAGTTTTTTTATAGGCTGTAATGGTAAAGGTATACAATAAATATTATCAAACGAAGTCCGTAAGAATAGTACATTTCATGGCCCCAACGTGTCACGGCTCCATTCTCCTCACGTAGCTTTTCCTCCCTCTTACATTTTATTGACCGCTTTGCCTCAAGAAAAGTTTTGCGTCAGAAAATAAATATTTGAACGTTGCGTATCGAACGGATTTTAATATTGAAACCCGTAATCATCTTAAATTTAATATTTCCAATAATATTGCTGTTAAAGGGTTAACTTCAATGTTTCCAAGTAAAAGCTTATTAAGGCAACTTGAGGAAAAATTTAATTATCCAAAACTGCCGACGCTTTAGAACAGTAAATAAGTTTTTGTTATCAGAACTATTTCTTAACTTCTTTTTAGTGGTAACAAAGTATTCTATCCAAGTTTTCAAGAATGAAAACATATGTACATTTTGATTCTATATTAAAATTAAGGTGTCTATGAGCTACAGTATCCACGTACCATCACGTCGTTTATCACTAATACTTGGATAAAAAAAATTGAAGATTTTCTTCTACTCGCCACAATGAATAGGCGGGTTTGCCAACATCCTTGTCCTGGTCTTTTTTATTTACTATTTCTTAGTACTACTTTTCTGCAGTACCCTTCTTTCTGGCATTTAATTACTGTTTTCTTGTTACTGGTTTTTTTTCCTTTCCGTACGGCTAACAATTTGGTTTATCATTCTTAAACGTTATATTTATAATATTTTAATACGTCTTATTCTTACATTATTTCGCTCATTACAGTTACTATTTGCATAATATCCTTACTAAAATTTCTTACATGTATATAATAAGTTACAATTATATAGATATATTCTAAAATTGCTATAGATGTTTTTTATCTGTTCTGAATACAATATTTTCTTTATTCTACACGTTACTTTTACTAACTATATTAATAATTTTGAAGCTTTACGTTACATAGGATTTCCTACTCTTAGAATACTTCTGTCTTTACACCTAATATTTATATATCCTTACTTAAGTAAATTATTCTAGAATATCCTTAAGTAACTATTTTTTCTTCTTTCCCTTTTTTATTTCTCTTTTTTATATACTGTTTTCAATATGGTCTTTGTACATATTATATTTACTAACTAAATCAATAATATTTTAAAACTTTACATTACTGAAGGTTTCTTTTTCTAATATTTTACTATCTTTACTTTATCTTTATTTTACTATTTGTATTTACAGATTGTTGTTTAACGTACCTCGTCCTGGTAATGTTGGTCCCTATTACCAAGATACAGGTGCGAATTAGTGTACGGCGTTTTCAAATATATTTTGTGGGTTCAAGTGGATTGGAACTTGGGGAAGAAGTTGGTATACGCACCTTTACAGCGCCATTAACGGCATTTACATATACTCGGCAGTGAAGGAAACGTTGTAAGAGCACCTGCACTTACCCTAGTAGTACTTTATTTATTTCTCAGATTCAAAGTATGTCTAGGGCATGTCAAGCCCACACTGGTATATTGCGGTGGATTAACTATTCAATTACCCTGTCAGAAATGAGGGGTAAGGTCTATTTAACTTAACATCAATTACCACTACGTGGTAGGGTTGTTTTACTATTTACCAGTGTCCGCCATCTTGCATTCTGGTGCTGTAATATACTCAACGCTATGTTCTCTTTTCAAAGCTAAGAGAAATAAATAATGATTACTAGCGCTGAGGTGTTATCTTTTTTCGCAAGTATGACAACTTATCTGTTACCTCATTTATCTGAAATTGGTTGCTATGGTGTGCCCTTGGGCTTCAATAACCTATTACAAACAGACCGGCTGAATCTCCAGATGGCGTATTCTCTATACAAACGTATTTCTCTATTTTCTCGTCTAGCCCGCTCGTTCGAACCCAGCGCGACAGCAGTAGATCGGTACCTTTTCTTCGAACTTCTTGCAGCCTGGATATATGCTCTTAAGGTGCTCGACGCAAATAGATTAAAATGATGCTTTGTGGTGTTCTATTGAGGAAGCCTGTCCAACAGACACTTCTGGTAATGATGATGGTGATATTGATGCGAAAATAAAACTTCCAATATCAATTACGATGATACACATCTCGAAAATAAATTTTGCCAAATACACACTTGTAGCCCGGCGTTCAAATTCAGGTTTGCAAACGATACGAGTATTTTCGCATATCGTTTCCTTTTACATCCACAAATCCTATGAGAAAATCTGTAACCTTATATACGAAACGGGATACCGCTGCTCTCTCGGGTGGTATACGTCTTTATTAATTGAGACCCGGGCGACGCGGACAGCCGCCGACATCGTTCCTGATTCAACGCCGAATAGCGAGGATTTTCAGTGAGATGGGAAAAGTTATTTCGTAGATTGTTGTTACAGTGTCAGTTTGTTGATTCACGTGAAATTGCTCTGGGTCTATGTGATATATCTTCTAAGCCCTTTATTTTGTACCTTTTTACTTATTTAGTAAGTGTCTAGGAATGAGTATTTTAGTATTTTCCTGAGTGGTTTTCATAATTAGTATTGTCTTATTCCAATTATTCATCATTACCATGTATAACATAGATCCACAAACTATTTTCAGTAGTGAACTCTCTAAGAAATGCCACAAATTACGGTCCTGAGCCAAATGCATCAACGGTTACTTGGTAGAACAACGCGAAATGGGTCGACGAGTTCGGGAAAGGACCATCCTCTTACAGCCATAAAACCATAATACCAGCGTGAAATAACGGGTTAATGTTGTTGTGTATCGTGTGATGAGTACAGAGATCTGGATCTTTTACTGGAAATGAGGCATTCCATCTTAGTTCTCAGGGGTGACAACGCATCTGCATTTTGATCCTTAACCATTGATAGGTGTAGCTGTCTATAGTTCACAGCATCCACTTACCATCACGTGGACTGCGTGCTTCTTTGTCATCCTTAAAAATTGACTTCCAGCATCGTCACTCTATATAGCTGCCCTAAACTCCCCTAAGCGAACCCCTTACCGGTACGAGAAATTAAATCACTTAAGAATCTTATTTCACCCTTATTTTACTGATTCTTTAAGTAATTATATGTATTATTTATAATATTATATAAAAAATTCATCTCATCGTCATTATTACAGCCTTTCAAATTCACTGCTGAACATTGGCATCCCCTTTTGAAAACCACAAAGTATGTTCCTGAAGGCCAGATCCACCTGCAAACATCGAATTCCTGTACCTTTTATCTTTATATTAAAATATTATACTATTAATCAAATTCTACAATAGAAAGCTTTTATCTTTTATTTTATATGATAAATAAAAGAGCTTTCATTTATGAAACGTATTTAAGTCAATCATGTTTGATATTTGTTCCGATTAACTTTGACCTTTCTATTGTTAAATACTCGGCCGATATGGGGCAGCTCGGCAACTACCTGGCTGCTACCTGCCTTCGTAACTGCCTAAGTTTTACAAGGATATGGTATGAGTAATAGACTTGCGGACAATTTTCATACATAAGGCAAAGTCATAAAGAATGGCAACCTCGTAAATTTAACTTGCAGGAAATCGATGAATGAAGGCAGGTTAATTAGGGCTGTGTTTTGCAGATTTCCTTGGGGAGGCATATATTTACCAGCGCACTTGTGCAAGGCTTTAATGATGACGATTATGATGATATACTTTTACAGATTATATGGGCCGCTCCAATGGCACCGTTGAAATTGTTAATTTCAATTATGAGTACTGATTTACCACGTGCTCCACGTTGAAGAATAACATCGTGGAGGAAACCAGCATTTCTCTAAATTATATATTTCGAGAACCTGTTCCTTACCTAATTAGAAACACCTACTCTATAATTCACTTATAAACGAGAGAAGACCTGTGACCCAATAGAGCTATGAATATATGCTGCGACTTGAGCAACCTGTTACTCTGAAACGTACCAAAATGATTTTAATATTTACATCTAAATTATCTACACACATAACTGATATAGCGATTTCCAATATCAGTTACTATTATTCGTACCAATTAGGGAGAAATTGTTAGCACGTTACGTTAGCAAGTTAGCACAAAACGAAAAAAACGAAGCCCGTATAGGACCTTTGTTGTCCTTTCGTCCGTCTCTCCGTTAATAGTTTTTTGTTCAGGAACGGGTGGGGATACTAAATTAAAATAATTATTATAATTTACCATAATAAGTTTATGGTTTCTTAGAGCAATGAAATAAAGCGAAGCTTTGAAAAGATTCAATCATTTATGTCATATATACTCTAATAATACTCTCAAACTCGCTCATCAAAACCTGTTGCAAAACTTTTTATTGACCTAGAATTTGCCTTTAATCATGAAATTTGGCAAGAAGCAAGGTCTCGCAGAAAGCAAAATTGTTAATCTGTAATTATATCACGTAAAAAAGTATTTTTTACGATTTGGCAGTTGAAGTATCGACCATAACATAGACCGATACAAGGCATAACATATTTTTCAGCTGCAAGATTAAGTTTGTCCTTTAATTCAGCTTACCTTTTCGTTAGAGCAATGTTCGGTACCTACTTTACTTATAATTACCGGGATAGATGAATATATTAAACATAATTAAGTATATGCGGAACCCTCAGTACGCGAGTCTTACTCGCACTTGTCCGGGTTTTATTAACAACAACAAAGAACTCCCACAGAATTGAGACAGGGAGCAGCGACAAATGAAATAATTCTCCAAAGTATAGATACAGCGACCGCTTGGTAGGATAATGGTAGCATTTTACTGGGGCGCTTTGGAGTTTGCAGGTTCGACAAAATAATTGTTTCGCGTTTGGAAATATACCATTTATGTATACAAAATGCCTACACTGTACAGAGATATATTATATAAAGGGAGGAGGGCGGGGGGGGGGGGGGGGGCAAACACCAAGTTCTTAGGGCTTGTGCTCACGCACCTGCGTATATTAGTGATACTTCTCAATGCCGGCTTGTGACAACTGAATTAAATGTCTCGATAGGGCCACCCACAGTCTGCAAGGTGCAACCTCTGCAAGTGAAAATGTTATATATCAGGGGTCTAATATCAAAGGCGGCAAAGTCCAGTTATAGTAATTTTGAGTCATTTACAAAAAACTAATAACATTTAAAATATATTACATATTATTGTTGTAATATATTTATATAAAGTGGTATTTTGATACCTTTTATTTAAAGCTGTATTTTAATGCTAAAACAAGTCAGATAACTAAGAAACTTAAATAATATGATGGACATTGCCACATTTGTTAGTAAAGTAAGGACTTTACCGTTTTTGTTATGGATGGTTATGGACTTAGCCATATTTGTTAGGATATAATTTAAACAGTAAGCTGTCAAGGTTGTCAAAAAAACATGAAATTTAATTGAAATGTTTTATTTAACTTTGTTAAACCAATCAAATAAAAAAAATACCAAAGTAATCATTTCTAAACTTTCAATGCTGTGTTTTCCAAGCGAGATTCACAATAGCTAGTTTCATCATTGTCTATATTATTAATGTCTCCAATATTTTGATTGATAATAATATTATTGTAGTAGCTCAATTCATTGATATCTTGCTAATCTGATCCATAATGTTTTGCAAGTAAAGTAGAAACATTATGAATCTTCTGTAGATTTATTGTGACACCCAGTGAAATTTCACGTGGTGTAATCATCATAACATTTTTTTCTCGGCGACACACACTACGAAGGACACCTAAATCACTTTTTGTTCGTGATGTTTTACGCTTTGTTGAAACACTCTTGGCATATTTTAAAATAAGGGTGTGTAGTGCTTGTTTAGTAGCTGATTTGTAAAACGCTGCATTAAATTTCATGATATTATCATTCATGGTCAAAGAGTTGCACTGAAATCCCTTCTTATGCGTGAAAATAATTCGCTCGGGCGACATGGACGATTCATATCTAAAAAGAAAAATAATTATTTGTAGTTACTTTAAAGTTATTGAGTTCTATCAACTCGACTTCCTAATTCTGTTTCTACGTCTAAAATATATTCGTGGAAAGTTTCACCTCAATCGAGTGGGTACTGAGTAGTTACGCTGTAAAGAAGTAACAAACATCCATACATCCACCAAACTTTCGCACTTAGGTAAAACATGTATTAGTATGATATGTACAATATTATTATACATAAAGGATAAAACTCAAAATGTGTTACAGACGAACAATTTAATTTAATATTATAAAAATATGAATATATTTAATAAAATATTATAATTATTATTTTGTAGTTAAAAAAATAATTTGAGCGTTCAACCCTAAAGAAAGTAGCTACTGACCTTAGTTTTTTTGACTTATTTTGCTTCCAGTTTTCGGGATTCACGGCTCTTTTCCTGGCTTTATTTTTAGGCACAACTTTAGGTCGGCAGTCCATCTTCACTTTTATATATATATATTAATAATTAAATAGTCTAAACACTTATAATTAAAGAAAATAAGGACATAAATAATGCAATTTCGTTAAAAACAGCCTTTGAAACAACTCGTCTCTGATTGGTCGAAATGGACATTACTAATTTTGTTATGTTAGTCAGGGACTTTCCCGAATTTGTTATAAAACGTTTTGTTGATGCACAGAAATCTATTGGATTTTACCGGATTTGTTCGAATCTCTCAAAGTGATCTAGTAAAAAAGATGTTGCTACAACCAATAAAATTAAAATCGACGTTTGACATTATATGGGACTTTGCCGCCTTTGTTATTAGACCCCTGATATAGTTTACCACGGGCTCAACATCGTGTGGAATTGACTTATTTATTAATCCATTTATTTATTTATACATTTAGCACACAGTTCGCCCTATGGTAAGTGGATGCTGCGCCTCATAGACATCTCCATTTGTTTTCGATTAAGACTAAGATAAAATGCCCCGTTTCTAGTAAAACGGGTTTCCAGTTCTTTACACTCACCACACGGAACACAGCAGCTTTAAGCTGCTATTTTACACTAGTATTCTGTGAGAACGTGCTACCCCGATCGAATCATACCCAGATACAATAACTGCAGCATGGCTCACCACGTAAAAATAAAGAAATTGAGTTGCTTGACCTTTATATTCAGTCGGTTTATATTTTATTTAATAGATAACTTTTATCTGACTGTTGAAAAATCAGGTCTTAAGTATTCAAATTTATTTTCTATTAAACCAAACGAATAAGGGATGAATATTAAAAACATACTTTCCCGTATAAACTTAAATATTTCTAAAACCACTTTCTTAGAAAATCTTTAGGTAGATGTTCTCAAAGAAGTCATTGACCGAGCATCAACTTGTCTCTAAGCAATTGAAACTGTTTCAATGTTCACTTGTTTACTCAGCGACTTTAGAGGGCGGAGACATTCTAGGTGAATTTATATTAAACAAGTAAACTTAATTCACACAGCATTTTGTTAAAATGACAAACATTGAAATTTGGTGTAAATTGTATACGAATTAACATTGTTTCTTCTTCATTTAGTGAACATAATTTGTGTGTTGTTTAGTATGCTTCTGTGAGAGTTCTTGTGCCATGTTTAGAGGAAAAAGGGACAAGTTAGTCAGCAAGCGAACTTCATCTTATTTTTATTACATTATTTACGTGGTGGAGCCATGTTGCAGCACATTATTATGGTTGTAGCACAAATAGGTCGGTGCGAACGGGGAAGGACCACGCCATAACAGAACACCAGCGTAAAATAGCAGCTCCATACTGATGTGTTTCATATGGTGAATGTAGAGAACCGGAGACCCTATTTACTGGATACTAGTCATGCCATTTTAATCGGCATGCGTGACAACGCATCTGCATTCTGATTCTTAATCGAATATAGATGAAAGGTGGAGTGTGTGCTTGTTTGTTACCCCCATTCAATAAAAATATCAGGTTGGATAGTAGTCAAGTACTGGATTATAATTGTTAAAAAATGTATGTGTGTCCGATTCGTCTGCCCTTACTATTTACTATTTATCCAAAACAGAAAGACGCTTTCAAAACTCCGATCAATCAAGCTGCGTAGATCTTATTTAATTAAAGATTATCCCTTCATTGTGGTGATTAAAAGTCACTTAGCGCAAACATTAAACCTCTCCGCCATTACGGCTTGCAATTAGTGAGAGATTAAGAAATTTCTGCACAATTTATGGAAACTATTTAAAAAGGTATTTCTAGTTTTAGAATTAAATATGTCTTGAATTGCAGGAGATTATAATGGGGTATTTGACATTAGTTTACTGATGATAAAGAAGTAATGTAAGAGGTGATGTAGCCTAACACGGCAAATTAGCTTAACAAATTCCAATTCTCAGGCTGTGAAGAGTCCTCCATTGTAAACGGATGAAAAGATAGATGCAGGCAAGTTACTATTCATTACTGTAACAAGTAGTGGCGGTATCACAATATCCACTGCCCCATATTGTTCCATGTGTTTCGTAAGAGGCGACAGAGGGAAACTGAAACGGGAGGAGGGCAGCAGCATCTTCCTGATGACAACTCATAATAACAAAAAAGTGTATGGCAAAATCACCTCTAGGAGGCAATCTATAAGGGAGAAATCTAGAACCTACAGACTTTTCACATTTTTACTCAACTTCGGCGAAGCCAAAAGAATGACAATATAATTTTTACCCGATACGAAGCCGTGGTAGATCATGGGGTAAGCGTTTTTTTTTAAATTGTTCATGATTCGAGTTCGTTCGAATGAGGTTTTATTTTTACCGTGTCGTGGCGGTGTAAGAACATCCACTACTCCATATCAACCCGTGGGTGTTGTAAGAGGCGATAGAGGGAAACAAATCAGGAGATGGGAAGCAACCATTTCCTAATAACGACTAAAAATAAAAAACTGCGGTTGCCCACCCGCTCGCCAAGCGTGGCCCCTATGAGGCAATCTATGTGGGAGGCCTATGTTCAGCAGTGGACTTTAATAGGCTGTAACGATAAAGGTAACGGTGGAGATTTTATTTTATTTTTGCCGTAAGTCTTTCAGTTGTCGTATTTAAAAAAATCAAATGTAACTAAATTATATTTGCAAACAAGACAAATCGAGTATAAGCCGCAATAACTTCACCGCGTTTCTACTGGAACGATATTAACTGGGGCTTGGACAGTTTCATTTGCATTAGAAATAAAAATGGCCGCTATTTGTCCCGCGAAGCAGCGTTCCCTTGAGGCGTTATTCGCTGCTCTATTTCATTTACCAGAGACTATATATATTTTAGTTTAACTTCTTATTGAAATGTTGAATACAAAAATTATTTATGCCAAGAGGCCCAGGCCTCTTATTTAATTAGTTATTTTATTTTATTTTTAAGGTTTAGTTTTAGTTATTTTAATTTAATAATAGTTCTAGTCTAGTATTATTTTTTTTTATTCTTCCATATTTTGTTTGTTAATTATTGTAAAGTTCTTTTTTATATTATTATTTATTAATATTAGTATATTTAGGTAATAAATAAATAAATAATTTAGCACGGTTTAATTTAAAGTTCAAATGATTATAATATGTTATGATTCATAGAAAAATAATTCCATTTACTGCACTTTCATTACTGATCGGTATATTATAATTTACTTGTAACATCAGTTTTGCCTGTATAGTGGCGGTGTAAGAATATCCATTATTACCTCATATCATTCCGTGGGTGTCGTAGGAGGTGACAGAGAAAAACAAATCAGGACATGGACAGCAGCGTCTTCCTAATAAGGACTAAAAATAAAAAACTGCGGCTGTCAACCCGCTTGCAAAGCGTGGCAACTATGGAAAATATCCCCTATGAGCAATTTATGGGGGAGGCATATGTTCAGCAGTGGACTATATGGTGTAATGAATGGATGCACAGAAAATAATCTACCAGGAGCACATGACCCACAGAGAGATGAAATTATTAAACTATACAAATATCCCTTTTATGAGGCAATCTATAAGGGAGGCCTATGTTCAGCAGTGGATTTAAATAGGCTGTAACGGTATATTATATTAGTTTACATATTTTTTAATTACATAACATAAAGATAACATTATTTATTAGCTTAAAATTACAAAAGCTAAAAACTAAAGTTATGCTACAGTCTTACACCTTGCCGTATAGTGCCACGAACGCTGGCTGCGTTTCCTCGCTGAAAGGATATTCTTAGTATTCGAGCGAGAAAAGATCAACCCCTCACCGATAGTCTCTATAGCTAATGGCACAAATATGTTGTCGTTTCTCAGAGACTGGCTCTAAACGAAGTATATATTGTTTTATTGGAGTTATTTTATGTTCAGCAGTGGACTTTAATAGGTTGTAACGATAAAGGTAACGGTGGAGGTTTTATTTTATTTAGCCGTTAGTTTGGACTTAGCGAAGGCCTTTGATCGGGTCTGGCACAAAGCGCTTCTTTCGAAGCTTCCTTTCTATGGGCTTCCCGAGAAATTGTGCAAATGGATCACCAGTTTCCTTGCTGATCGGAGCATCAAGGTCGTAGTAGACGGTGCATGCTCTGATCTCAAGCCTATCAACGCTGGTGTTCCACAAGGCTGCGTGCTATCACCAACACTGTTTCTCCTGCATATCAATGATATGTTGCTAAATGGTAGCATTCATTGCTATGCGGATGACAGCACTGGTGATGCCTTATATACCGGCCGTGCCAATATTTCTCGGGAAAACGTCGCCGAGTACCGGGACAAACTTGTGTCTGAAGTCGAGTCTTTGCTTAACAAAGTCTCGGATTGGGGCTGACTAAATCTAGTCCAGTTCAATCCCAACAACACAAGTTTGCGCGTTTACCGCTAAAAAGAACCCCTTTGTCGTATCTCCTCAGTTTCCAGGCACTCCCCTTACTGCCTCAGCCAGTATCGGAATCCTTGGCGTCGACATATCGAATAGTGTGCAGTTTCGTGGTCACTTGGAAGGGAAGGCCAAATTGGCCTCTAAAAAGCTTGGCGTGCTCAGCAGAGCGAGACAGTATTTCATGCCGGCACATCGCTTGCAACTTTACAAAGCGCAAGTTCGGCCCCACATGGAATACTGTTCTCATCTCTGGGCCGGGGCACCCCAGTGCCAGCTCCTTCCACTTGACCGCATCCAGCGCAGAGCGATTCGAATCGTCGACGACCGAGTTCTTTCTGATTGGCTCGATACACTGGCACTGCGTAGAGATGTTGCATCTCTTTGCGTATTTTATCGCATTTATAACGGAAAGTGCTCTGAGGAATTGTTCGGACTAATTCCAGCCGCTCAATTTCACCATCGCACATCGCGACAAAACTCGCGTTACCATCCATACCATCTGGATGATAGGCGGTCCACCACTGTGCGCTTGCACTCGCACGACTTCCTTGTGGAATCAATTACCACCAGCGAATTTTCCGGACCGATACGACTTAGGAACCTTCAAGAAAAGAGCTTACACCTTTCTAAAAAGTCGGCAACGCATCTGCAATTCCCCTGGTGTTGCGGTTGTTCATGGGCGGCGGTAGTCACTTACCATCAGGTGAGCCGCATGCTCGTTTGCCCCCTATTCTATAAAAAAAAATTGGAATGGGGAACGAGGTGACGTAACCAAGCTATTTCTAACATGTTTTGTGTGGTTAATTGTGTAACATACATGATGTAAGCTGTTAGTTAAAAAAAAGTCCCGCTGGGTTTCTTGCTGTTCGTTCCCAGGACAGAGGTTTTTTTTCGAACCAGTGGTAATTAAACAAAAGAGTGACTTTCAATAAGTATTATTTATAATGTTTTTTATATAAAAATGTTTCTGTTTCTGTATTGGAGTTATTTCATAAATTCATTTAGACAAGAAGTCGATAGATGTAGATGGCTCAGGATCGTGCTTTGTATTTGTGACGTTTCTTGTAAAAGACCTGTTACTTGTTAAAAGCTGTAATGGTGATGGTGATATAGATTATGATGATGATGATTTTCAATATTTTCTGTATACAAAACCCACAAGCAAGTGCATTTTTACTGAAAACGAGGCACTCCATCTTAGTCCTCAGGGGTGACAACTTATCTACATTATGAATCTTAATCGAGGATAATGATATCTATGGGCATCAGCACCCACGTACCATCAGTTTAATTATGTACCCGTTTGTTATCGATATTCTAAAGGAGACCAGTATGAAATTATATTATGTATAAAACAGCGTTGGGATTAATTTAAATATATTGTTTTATAATAGAGCGTACTAGAATTTAAGTAGTTTAATAAGCGTCTAATTAAACTCATAAATAGAAAACTTACACTTTATAAAAAAAGGAAATTTATGGTGGACAGTGTGATTATGACAACTTTCCTAATGCACGGCGTGATGTTAAAAATATGAAGTTTTGTGCTATGAACGATTTATTAATCACGCTGAGGGAAATATTCGAGTTGACCCCAAGTACTTTTGGTCGTTCATTAAATCAAAGCAAAAAAGCTGTGATATGCCTGATACTCTATACTTTGGTGATATATATGCATCAGATGGTCAGACAATTGCTGATCTATTTAATTCATTCTTCCGTTCTGTATTTGAGCCACCTGGCAAGAATGTTATGAACTGCGATACGGAAAATAATAATTGTATAATTAATTCTGTTTACATTGATAACGTTAAAGTCGAAAAATATTTGAAGAATCTCGATATCAATAAAGGTACTGGCCCTGATGGTATTCATGCAATCTTCCTCAGACAATGCAGGAAGCATTTAGCAGCTCCTCTTTCATTACTCTTTAATATTTCTTTAGGGCAAGGTGTGATGCCCTTGCTTTGGAAACAATCCATTATTGTTCCCATATTTAAGCATACATAATATATAAATACAAGCACAATATAGCTAACTACCGTGGTATCTCCAAACTATCTATTATACCCAAGCTATTTGAAAAAATTATATAGGACTCTCTATTTCCTGCAATCAAACCGCAAATAGTTTCAAGTCAGCACGGTTTCATCCCTGGTAGATCCACAGAAAGTAACTTATGCGAGTTTCAGGATGAAACATTGGTGGCCAAGGAAAGAGGCTATCAGGTTGACGCCGTGTAAGCCGATTTTTCAAAAGCCTTCGATAAAATTTCGCACAATCTACTGATTGCTAAACTTGTAAACGTCGGTATACACGGCGATCTCTTGAGATGGCTAACCTCATATCTGCATGATAGGTCTCAGGCAGTAGCTGTGGTATGCCTCAGGGTTCTCATCTCGATTCTCTTCTTTTTACAAACTCTCACGCCTGTCACCCAGAGGGGTAGGCAGAGACTATGTACTTCCATTTGGCGCGATCCTGACACACCTCTCTCACCTCCTTTACATCCATGTATCTACGCATACACGCTCGTCGGTTAAGGGTACTTCTAATCTGGCCCATTTTAATGTATCGCCAGTTTGGTCGATAAATCTTCCTCTAGGGCGTCCCTTCCTGACCCTGCCGTTCACTTTTGAAACATAAATTTGCTTCGCCACTTCTTTTTAATATATTTATAAACGGTGTCATGCGCAGAATTCAACATTCAAAGGCATTATTATACGCTGATGATACTAAAATATTTACCTTCGTTAAGAATTTCGAACACGCTTTTCTATTTCAAGAAGATTTAAAAAAAAATTATGAATATTACTCGGCTAATAATCTAAAATTAAATATTGATAAATGTTATACTATAACTTCTTCCCGAAAAAAAACGACCGATTGTTTACAATTATAAATTAAATAACATTTTGATTAAAAGAGTGACCGAAGTGAGGGATCTGGGGGAATATCTCGATAGTAAACTAGACTTTGCGTCTCACATTGACAAATCTACTGCCAAGGCTTATAGAATGTTAGGTTTTGTCTTCCGACAATGCAAGGATTTCAAAAACATAACCACGTATATTATGCTGTATAATTCTTTAGTAAGAAGTCATCTTGAATACGCATCTACGGTGTGGAACCCTATTTACGCTACTTATGTAGAACAAGTAGAAAGGATTCAAAATAAGTTTCTGAAAAGACTTAGTTACAAATTTAAGGATCATTCTGCGCTACATCATTCATTAAAATTACGGCGTGAACATAGAGATCAGGTGTTTCTGTTTAAACTTTTACATAACTATATAGATTCCCCTTTCCTTCTAAGTCGTATTTCATCTAGATGCCCTAGGTTGAGTGCTCGCTCCAACGCAGTTTTCTCTACTCCTTTTTGCAGAACTAAGTATTCGAAAAACCGGTTTCTGGTTTGTGCTTGTAACACACTACGTGAGCGTTATAACCATATTGACATATTTAACTGCAAACTAAACGGTTATATTACATCTATTGAGCAAGTTGATCACGCTTAGGTGGTGTGTGTACTTCATGTCCTCTATCTGATTATAAAATTTCCTTTACTAACATTGCTATTAGGTATACAATAAGTATATCTTTCTCTTTGCCAAAACTCTAATATGTAATTCATTTAATAATCATATTATAATATTAAGTTTTCGCAATGTAATTCTTAACGTTGGAAACTGTTCTGGCTAATGTATTGTTGTTAACATTCATCTCACATTCAAATGTGATACAAAAGCTGTAAGTTTCTTTGAATAAATAAAAAAATGAATTCGACCTCATTTCGCCCCCTATTTGTCACTGGAATTAACTGAAAGAAAAAAGAAATAGTTTCAAATTAAAATACTGCTTTCAAAACCGCCTGCTAGTAAGGCTTGTCTACATTTTGCAACTACATCAAAATCAACAAATACTTATAGATATGAGTGTCTTCTAAGTTAAATCTTAAACATATGGCTTGAAAAATGAATTGATGAAGAGATTCCAGATGATAACCGCCATATATTTTTAGGGCTCCGTGCCTTATGGGATACCTTATAGGCTATATTGTGAGTCCTTATAGGATCACTTTGAAATGTCATTCATTATAAATTTTAGTAGAGACACGCTGCAGTATATTACTATGGTTGCTTCACGAATGGGTCCACTCAACCTGCAGACCGACAGAATACCACCGTGAAGATCTTAGTCCTCGGGGGCGACAACGCGTCTGCATTTTGATTATTGATCAAGGGTAAATTAAGATGTCTATGGGTTGCAGCTACCACTTATCATCTGGTGGATTGGGGTGTCAATAACTTTTTTATAGTATAAGGGTGACAAACGAGCACACAGTCCACCCGATGATAAGTGGTTGCTGTGGCCCATAGACATCTACATCTATCTTCGATTACGAATCAAAATGCAGATGCGTTGTCACCCGTGAGGACTAAGATGGAATGCCTCACCATTTTTTTAGAAAAACATACAAAAGTTTGTAAAATAAAAAAGGTATACATGAAAAGACAAGTTTCAACAAGATGTTTTTGTATTAGTAGTTATATTGCTTTGAGAGACTCAAAAGCATGTTTATTTTCCTTATACATTATTTTACAATTTTTATATCTTCCTTGACCTTGAGGAGAAGAAGATTTGAAGATAAAAATAAAGAATATATTTACAATTATATAATATAACCATAATATAGCTGCAGAGTGACTCTACCACGTAGATATACAGACTTTGTTTACTTATATACCAAAATTCCGCTATAATGTTGTAATTAGTAACTTTGTTTTTTTCTTTTTTGACGTGAAAACTTCTTTAGCGGCGTTATACACTTTTTTTGTAATGGGTAAAAAAATTTAAACTCGCGTCAGGTCACGTGTCCTGATCGAAAATTCGTAAGACAGACGGAGAGTAGACAGCCGGCGCGGCGTATGAGAGGAAGTAAGTTAGGTTTAATTAATTTTCATTCATTAATTAATATAATTTTATTATTTAGATTAGGTTTCGATCGAGTCTACTGTACTGCTTAACGAAATTATTAATATAAATACATATGTACTTACACATTATACATGTAATATTTGTAATATGTTTATACTTTATAGCATTAACCTATATTTTCACAACATCACAATAAGCACATGTGCGGTGTAGGTTTACCAAACAAATAGTTTCGAATGAAAATAAATGAAATGAGATAATAATAAATAATCTCCGCCATTCCAAAATATCAAAAATGCACAACGTTAATATTCAAGTTTTCACTTCTGCCGGCACTCCCGGAGTGCAACCCGTCGTTTTTTTTAAGCATAGCGAACGCAAGCACAGCAACTAAACCTCAGTGGTTTGCGCTATGCTTAATCATCATCATCATCATCATTATAGCCTTTCATAAGTCCACTGCTGAACATAGGCCTCCCCCGAGGAATGCCACAAAGCACGGTCCTGAGCCACCTGCATCCATCGACTTCCTGCATGTCTTACCAGGTCGTCACTCCATCTCGTGGGGGGTCGCCCTACACTTCGCCTACCGGTATGAGGCTGCCACTCAATAACCTTCCTTCCCCATCGGTTGTCGGTTCTTCGAGCTATATGGCCGGTCCACTGCCACTTCAGCTTACTAATCCGTTGGGCTATGTCGGTTACTCTGGTTCTACTGCGGATATCCTCATTCCTAAGTGTTGTGGCTTCGGAACAGTCCCGATATTACTTCCTTTTCCTAAGTATTTCCTATCCTCCCGCCTCCCCCGTATACGCACTACTCAAAATGGTGCGCCACCTGTCATCGAGAAAAATAAACCGCGCACGCATAAAACGTGTTCGTTACTGCTCGTTTAAAAATACTCAATAAATAAGTTGTAAGACTATCGTGCAATTGCTCGTGTCCATATCCATTCGAAGTGCAGTGTGGTATCTGTGTATACACGAGAACTTCAGCCTAAATTTACAGACTTCACCATAACCACGAGGAGTGCTCCAGTCTTGTGAGTATCCTTGCCTTATCTACCCAGTTCTAAAGTTATTTTCATTTACTTCCCGGTTGGGATCATCGGGGTAGCCAGCCCTTGGTCTGGTTGTTCTCTGGTTCCCAAAACCACCCACAAAACACATTGCGAAACATTCAAGCCGTAACATAATTTCTGGTCCATACGATCCGGGTACCTATGCATTTCTATTTTTATACAGTCCGCTCCTTATTAATATATAATATCAAGTTCAATTTCTAAGGAAAACTTTGATATTTAATCTATTTTTCTTATAATTGAAAGTAACTTATTCATTTCAATTATTATCCTGCTAGACTTGAATGCTCGTGAAGTGTTTCGTATTGCTCATACTTTGCAGACTTATCTTATTTGGTTGCGTTATAATTGCTAAGTTTATTTCGAATGTGCATTGATAGTCTTACGCTTTGAAAATTATTATAAGCTGAGGGTATTTTATAATTATTGTTGGAAAAAATTACTAAATCAGTTTATGGAAATGATTCATTTGGTCTTGGCATAATAGCACTTAAGTATAAATACTGGTATATCTTTGAATGTTGGGTCGTTTGTTAATTGTTATCTAATTCAAACAGTTAAAAAACGTTAACATTAAATTCAGTATTTGAATGTTAATTTACTTTAGACAAACTTAAATATTGTTTTAAATATCTGTCGTTAATAATTATACTTAACATTCATATTTAATATTTCGCTGTTATTTTATAATCATGTCGCAAGAAGAACTGAAACTTAAACTTTATACGTCACAGCGAGAGTATGTTTTTCGTTCTATTCAAACTCTTTTCGATTTATCCATTCAAATACGGGAAGACTCCAGTTCATCTAAAGTTAGCCAATTTAAATCTAGATTTCTTAAAATTGAGAACATTCGTGATGAATATGTGTTGCTTACGGAAAAAATTAATTCGTTAAAACTAGCGCTGTTTCCTAAAGAAAAAATAGATATGCAAGCGTTGTCTGCATTTGATGATATGTACTATGAAGTCCTAAGTTTTGCCGCGGAGATGTCCCTACCGGAGCGCAAACGAGGCGGCAGCCCAACGTCCGCTGACGTTAACTACACCTTTACGCCCGACGCGGAAAAGATACAAGCTGCCACAAATTGAGCTTCTGAAGTTCGACGGAAAAATTGAGAATTGGCAAACATTTTACGACACTTTCGTAACCTTAATTCATAATAATAAATCAATCGCGAATATTACTAAATTTCACTATCTCATTTCTTGTTTATCGGGATCCGCTTTAGGGATCGCAAAGAAGGTAAAATTAACTTCCGATAATTATGAGCTTGTATTCAATGAACTTATTAAGCGTTATCAAAATAAGCGCATTTTAGCAGTGGCGTATTTAGATCAAATAAATAACTATCCTTATTTAAAAACTCCTAATTTCAATGATTTACAAACATATACTAATATTCTTTGTGAGTCAGTCAATGCCCTTAAGGCCTTAGAGCTAGATGACTTAGGCGATTTTATTTTATTTAACGCAGCGTTTCGCGCACTGGACTCAGATACGCGCCACCGCTTCGAATCTAAAAATAAATCGGAAATTCCTTCTTTTCAAAATCTTATGCAGTTTCTTCAAAACTATGTAAAAGTTTTAGAAATAAATGCTAATGTTGACATTAGGGCGCGATCTTCTCAATTTTTAGGCGGTAAACAGATCAAGAATGTTTCACCGCGGGCACCGAACCTGAAACGTTCCGTGCTCACTACTCAGTCTAAGCCTACTAGTTCGAAGCAGCTGGCTTCACTAGAGTGCTATTGTTGTGGCGCAGCACACAGTATCTATAAGTGCCCCACTTTTCAATCTTTGGACACCAGTGCTAGAATAAATATTGTCAAACAAAATAATTTATGCATTAACTGTTTACGAAAACATTCTCTTGATAAATGCGTCTCAAAAATGAGATGTTTTATCTGTAGTGGTAATCATCACACTCTGGTACACATCGACAACCAAGTTCGATCACCGACCGCGGTGACCACCGGTTCGAGTAGCGCCCACACTAACACGAGTGCATTCGTGGGAGAGGCTCGTGGCCCGTGCGTGGTGCTGCTCGGGACGTGCATGGTGCGTGTGCAGGACTCTAATGGCACGTTCCATCAAGTTAGAGCGCTCATCGATAGCGGCGCTCAGGACTGCTTCATCACTATGAAATGCGCAAAGAGACTTGGTTTTCAATTACGTCGATGCACCACAACTGTGGCTGGACTTGGACAACAGTCTGTGTGTCAAGTCAAGGGAGTGACTCAATGCTCTATATGCCCGTGTGATTCGAATGACCCACAATTTGATATTAATCCTATAGTCATCGATAACATTACTTCTAAAATGCCAACCACTGATATTCCTCTAGCGGTTCGAGACTGTTATAAACACTTAGTATTAGCGGATCGTGACTTTGACAAACCGTCTGATGTTGATTTATTGCTAGGTGCTGAAGTATTTCATCACATCTATGACGGCCGTGTCATTCACCCAGAGCCCGGCTATCCTGCTGCTTTACATAGCGTCTTTGGTTGGGTTCTCTCAGGACCCACCAATGTGGAGAGTCCGGTAAAATCGGTTGGCACTTCATTAATTACTTCAACCAATTCATTGGAGAGGATGATGAAACGATTTTGGGAAGTCGAGGAACCGCCTCATCAACATATACCTGCTCCAGAAGATCGGGAGGTTGAACTCCTGTATTCCACTCAAACTTATAGGGAATCGGACGGTCGATATGTAGTCCCTATCTTATTGACGCAGTCGTCTGTCTATATGGGAGGCTCATATAATAGTTCTTTGTCGCAGTTTATAAATCTTGAGAAAAAACTTTGCCGACAACCAGAACTTAAATCACTTTATAACGATTTTATGCGTGATTATGAGCAGCTTAATCATATGCAACCAGTGGGAAAGGATATTACACCTGGTAGATATTTCATTCCTCACCATTGCGTGATTCGTCCAGAAAGCATAACGACCAAACTTCGCGTTGTATTCAATGCGAGTCACAAGACGACTAAAGGACTATCTTTAAACGATATTGTTTATACTGGACCGAAGTTACAGGCTGATTTGGTTGACATTATTACTGGATTTCGGGTCCATGATATAGTTTTTACATGTGACATATCTAAGATGTACAGACATGTAAAATAACTGACGCAGTTGAACCTTCTACCTGGAGGCATGTCTCGACTCAGGACAATCCTGCTGACTTTCCTAGCCGAGGTCTCTCGTGTGCAGAATTGGTCAATTGTAAGCGATGGTGGTCAGGACCAGATTGGATGCTTAGTGATCCAGATCACTGGCCAGCTTAAATTCGGTGTAAGCCCCAGGATGAGTTGCCAGAGTTGAGAACACGCACTCTGATTGCTCAATCTCGGGAATCTGATAAAGACATTATGAAGGTGTTATTAAATCGGTATTCATCCTTATTGCGACTACAGCGAATATTGGCATGGGTCTTTCGCTTCATTTCTAATTCGCGCAAAGAACCAAGCCAACGCGAGAAAGGTCACTTGACTACGAATGAGGTAAAGTGATCTCTGCTTAGCCTTATTAATTATGTCCAACGGGGCAGCTTCAATCAAGAGATGTCTAAATTAAAATCGCAGAAGCCTCTACCTAAATACTTACAAAAGTTGTCTCCGTTTATTGATAACCTAGGACTCATGCAAGTGGGTGGACGACTTACTAATTTTAACTTACCTGAGCACACAAAACATCCATATTTGTTACCGAAACAATCTATTTTATCTCAATTAATTATTAGCTATTATCATAAACGGTATTTGCACTGTGGACCTCGCACGTTACAATCACTAATTGTTCGCAAGTTCTGGATTTTAGGAATTAGAAATCTTATTCGTTCTATTTTAACAAAGTGTGTAACTTGCTTTCGGGTTAAACCTATACCCTATCAGCCGTCTATGGGCAACCTGCCACCTTGTAGATCTCAACAAGGTTACTGTTTTCAACAGGTAGGGATTGATTTTGGCGGTCCTTTTCTTATAAAAGAAAACAGACGACGTAACGCACGAGTCAGTAAGGCTTACATATGCTTGTTCATTTGTTTATCTGTAAAAGCAGTTCATTTAGAACTCGTATCTGAACTGTCTACAGAAGCGTTTCTAGCCGCCCTAGACAGATTCGTGTCTCGACGTGGAATATGTCAACATATTGTGACAGATTGTGGCACTAACTTTGTAGGCGCTAAACGATATCTTGAGGAAATGGTTAAATTATTGATAGATAACAAACAGGATATTTCTGATCAATTAACGTCTCGTGGAATCTCGTGGAAATTAAATCCACCTTCAGCACCTCACTTTGGAGGCATTTTTGAAAGTGGTATAAAATCTACTAAATATTATCTCAAGAGGGTCATAGGCTCACAAGTCCTGACGTTTGAAGAACTAACTACAGTTTTAACTAAAGTTGAAGCGATGCTGAACTCAAGACCGATTTGTCAGTTATCGTCTGATCCTGGCGAAGTTGATGTTCTCACGGCCGGTCATTTTATTATAGGACGTCCTTTAGTAGCTCTACCAGAACCGTCCGTTGAAGATATGAATCCTAGAACACGCTGGCAGTTACTTCAAAAGCTTTCTCAAAGTTTTTGGCGTATTTGGCAAAGTGATTATTTACATACGCTTCAACAAAAAGTTAAGTGGTTTAAGGATGATCACAAACATCCTAATATTGGTCAAGTCGTTTCAATCATTGAACCTAATCTACCACCTAACAAATGGCGCCTAGGTCGAGTAGTCCAAATCCACCCCGGAAAGGACAATATTATCCGGGTTGTGACCTTAAAGACCAAAAGAGGCTTACTTACAAGACCAGTAGTCAAAGTCTGCCCTCTTCCTCTTGATTGAATCTTATTTTTATTGTTTTATTAAGCTAGATTGTAAGTTCTAATTTTAAAATTAAATTAACTACGTTTGATTTTCTTTTGTAGTTTAGTTAAGGTTATCAATGCACAACTTAGCTCAAATATCTATTTAGTTTATATTAATTTATATTCTATGAGCAACTGGGGACCTGGAGAGCTGCCGGGTCGATGGTTGTTTTGTGAAATCCCTAGGTGATTTCAAGTGGGAGGGAATGTTGTGGCTTCGGAACAGTCCCGATATAACTTCCTTTTCCTAAGTATTTCCTATCCTCCCGCCTCCCCCATATACGCACTACTCAAAATGGTGCGCCACCTGTCGTCGAGAAAAAAAAGAAGCAAGATGGCCGCGCACGCATAAAACGTGTTCGTTACTGCTCGTTTAAAAATACTCAATAAATAAGTTGTACGACTATCGTGCAATTGCTCGTGTCCATATACATTCGAAGTGCAGTGTGGTATCTGTGTATACACGAGAACTTCAGCCTAAATTTACAGACTTCACCATAACCACGAGGAGTGCTCCAGTCTTGTGAGTATCCTTGCCTTATCTACCCAGTTCTAAAGTTATTTTCGTTTACTTCCCGGTTGGGATCATCGGGGTAGCCAGCCCTTGGTCTGGTTGTTCCCTGGTTCCCAAAACCACCCACGAAACACATTGCGAAACATTCAAGCCGTAACACTAAGTTTATCACGCAGAGAAACTCCGAGCATAGCCCTCTCCATAGCTCGCTGAGCAACCTTGAGCTTCCTCATATGGCCAGCAGTGAAGGACCACGTCTCAGATCCGTAAGTCATCACTGGTAACACGCACTGGTTGTACAATTTCGTTTTAAGGTTTTGAGGTATGTCTGACGAGAAGATGTGTCGTAGCTTCCCGAACGCTGCCCAGCCGAGTAAAATCCGTCGATTGACCTCTCGGTCGAAGTTGGACTTACCTATACTACCTATATTTATTTTTATTATTACCTATATTACCTACTACGGGCTATTTGTCCCAGGTAAACATACTCGTCAACAACTTCGAGCTTAGTGCTCCCAACAACTA
The DNA here is from genome assembly GCA_033319125.1 of Parnassius glacialis. NCBI lineage: Eukaryota > Metazoa > Arthropoda > Insecta > Lepidoptera > Papilionidae > Parnassius > Parnassius glacialis. Next base: position 2,931,410 of record JAVANC010000013.1, read on the forward strand.
CACCGCCACTACACGGCTGTGCTTAACGTGTATTAATAATTGTACCATTATATGGGTAATAAATAAAAAAAAAATTAAGAGCTTCCTATACGGCGTGTAGATACGGTGAATTTACGGCAGCTACGAACGATTAACTTCCTAAATATTTGATCCATTACTGAGAGATTGGTTTACTTTGGAAGTTTACCTTTAACGTTAAGATAAACAAACCATAATTTAAGTTCGTGAATTCCAATTATTTGTGAATATTTTTACAATAAACATAGATTATATTTTGATTATATCATTCAAATAATTCAAGTAAATATTTACACACACTATGTGTGTAAATGTATATGTGTATAAGTGAATAAAAGAAGCGTCAACCGATGGAGAAGAAAGGCTTTGAGTGGCGAACCCTGGTAAGCGAAGTAAAGAACGACGCCCCACTTGATGGAGTGACGACCTGGTAAGTCATGCAGGAAATCGATTGATGCAGGTGGCTAAGTATAAGCAATATGACAACTTCATTGGTCTAGTGGTCGTGAACGCGATTGCTCGTAATGAGGCCCGGGTTTGAAACCCGGGTCGGACCAAAATCAGTAATTGCGTTTTACTGTTAAGAAATGCTCAGTAGCAGCCCGGGGTCAGGAAGTTCACGTTGTTTCCCCCATGTCTCTAAAAGCACGTTAAGCCGTTGGTACTGCGCCTAATATCTGTCCGGTCGTGTAGGCTTGCTGTCCCATCGGACTATAAGAGTGGGGAAATAGAGAGTGTACCTGTGCTTGCGCATTCACTCCGGCACTATTATCCTGTCCTGAGCAGATGCCTAACTTCCGTTGAGACTGGCCGCCTTGAGCGAAATTATGACATTATGACAATACGTGAACTATGCCCACCAGCAGCCAACATCATTCCGAGGATGCTGCAGAAACAGAAACAGAAACTTTTTATACAATATAGATTATAAATAATACTTATTGAAGGTCACGATTTTGTTTAATTACCGCTGGTTCGGAAAAGACCTCTGTCCTGACAAGAACCTTTTAACCAGCGGTAGAGCCACGCGGCAATTTTTGCTGTTGCACGTATGGGCCAGCCCGCGTCAGGTTGGTACCAACCTCACAGAATATCGGCGTGAAGGGGAAGCTCTGCTTCTACGTTTCGTCTGGTGAATACAGGACGTCGGAGGCCCAATTTCCTCCCCCCCCCCCTCGCATCAACATGGTAGCGAAATCAAATGAAAGACTACCCCAGGAGGGTACCAGCACCACTGGTAATGGAGAATCCCTCACTGACGATCCATGACCAAGCTACTCCACTCCTGAGCGTGGGTGCTCAATCTGCCCAGTGTATTCTGGGTCAGGGAGGGGGGGGGGGGGAATTCCGCTCAAAAAAGTAACTGCTCGGGGAGAGCTGAGCAACAAGACCAAGGCGACCCCTTTCACGCTATCCGTGAATTTCTGCAACATCAGGGGACTTCACTGGAACCTAAACATCGTCCACTACCATATCGAGACGGTGAAGCCGGCCTTGCTCTTTCTGACCGAAACGCAGGTCAGAAAGAGCAAGGCCGGTCCTCTCCTGCTGATGCTTCGTATCTATCCTACCCAGGGTACAAATTCGAACACTCCTTTGTGCCTTAGGCTGGAATTTACGTATACGTCAGAGAGAACATCTGTTCTCGAAGCCTCGGCAGTCTTGAGATTCGGACATGTGCACCCTTTGGTTACGCGTAGACAGCACGACCATCCGTGCGTCTACGGGTGCATCTATAGGTCCCATAGCGGTAATGCCGAAACAGACCGACTCATTGACCACATCCAAATGGCTCCAGATTCCTTGGCTACAGCAGATTCCATCCACAGGGTTCGTGATCCTCAGCGATTTTAACACCCACCACGCCGAATGGCTCGGTTCACATTTAACCAATCATGCTGGGAGATCTGTTCATGATTTTGCTTTAGCATATTGTCTGATACAACTGATTACTTCACCTACGTGGATTCCTGATGTGGAGGATCATGTACCTTCCCTGTTGGACCTTCTGCTGACCTCTTATCCGGACAGATATCAGGTCTCCGTCGACGCCACTCTTGGCTCGGACCATTGTCTAGTCCTGAGTGTGGTGCCACTCACGCTGAAATCGCGCTTGCTTTCTGCAGGTTGCCGCCGTGTTTAGCACTATAGTTCGGCCGATTGAGACGGGATGCGGTTTTTCTTTGCATCCTACCCTTGGGGGCGGATTTGCTTCTCGCCAGACGATTATAACGTTGTTGCTATTCTGTCGTTAATGTGGTACATCAGTGTATGAAACTTTTTATTCCTTCCTTTGTGAGCCCATCGGAGGCAGATCTCAGCCATGGTTTAGTCGCTCCTGCAAAATAACATCACACTATAAGCCTAAGTGCTACTGGGCCTGGGCTGACGCATCAATGTCTCGGGATGTAAACACCAGCGTCCTTAAAAACATGTGTAATTCCGCCTCCAGGTTCTTAAAGCGAGTCATTGTTCTTAAAGAGAGTCAAGGACGGCTCCGTGGCGCAGTGGCTTAGCAATGAGCTGTTGCGCTGCGGGCCGCGGGTTTGAATCCCACACGGATCAAGTATTTGTATGTCCTACAAATAATTGTTCCGGGTCTGGATGTTTGTCCACGTGCAATTTATGTTTGTAAACTGCCTCCACGACACAGGGGAAAATCCTAGTGTGGAGGTAACGTTTATTAAAAAAACAAAAAAAAATTGCAAAGGCGAAGTCAGAGCACATAGTCAGGATTGGCGAGGAACTTGTTCGCCTTCTTTCGGGAATCCGTCCATTCTGGTTTCTCGCCAAGGCTGTCCAAGGGAACTTCTATCAGCCATCTCTTCTATCTCTGCACAGGGAGGACGACTCACTGGCCCATGCCGCAAAGGACAACTCCGATCTGCTAGGCTCTTTCTTTACATCCAACTTGACTCTCCAAGACGGGAAGAGTACACCGACGAAGTGCTCCATACCGGATGTGCGGTTTACATAGTGCTCGGATCGCAAAGCACTCCTCTCCCTGGACATCCATAACTAAATGTATTAAATTTACAACGACGAATGTTAAAAAATCTGAGTAACAATGTGTTTTAAATGGGGAAGAACTGAGACCTGTTGAATCCTATATTTTTCTTGGCATCACTTTCGACGCAAAGCTTCAGTGGGACCCCCATATACCCAAACTAGCAAGCAGACTAAGCTCTGCAGCTTATGCTGTAAAAAAGATTAGAGATCTCACTAATGTCGAGACAGCTAGATTAGTTAATTTCAGTTATTTTCATTGCATAATGTCTTATGGGATTTTGCTATGGGAAAATGCGGCTGATTTAGAATCTATTTTTATTTTGCAGAAGAGAGCCATAAGAGCTATTTACAACCATAAACTGAGAGAGTCTCTTAGAGAAAATTTTAATGAAATAAATATATTAACTTTGGCCTCTCAGTATATTTACGAAAATTTAATGTATATTCACAAAAACAAAGATAGTTTTTGTTAAAAAAAAAGTGATATACACTCTGTAAACACTAGGAACAAACACAAGCACGTGATACCAGTCACTCGACTCCACAGGGTCAGTAATTCATTCATGGGGTAATGTGTACGCCGTTACAACAAAGTCCCAGAAAATATACAAAGTATCTCTATTACCAAGTTTACATTTTTAATGAAAACATGGTTGATAATAACCCCTGGGATTGAGGTGGTCGCTTCCAAGCTATTTCTAAAATAAACTTTGTAAATAGTTTGTAATAATTTATATTGTAAAATTTATTTTCAAAAATGTCCCGCTGGGTTTCTTGCTGGTTCTTCCCAAAACAGAGGATTTTTTCAAACCAGTGTTAAAGTAAAAAAAGTACTTTCTATAAGAATTACTTGTAATAAATATTGAATAAAAATTATTCTATTCTATTCTAATCTCTTTTAACTGCCAGCTCATGCGGTACCTTGAGGATCACCAGCTGATGAGTGACCGTCAATACGGTTTTTTTCGGGGTCGATCAGCTGGTGATCTTTTGGTCTACCTGGCTCATAGATGGACGGAAACAGTAGAGTTCAAGGCATTAGCCGATAGTTTGGACTTTGCGAAGGCCTTCGATCGGGATTGGCACAAAGCGCTTCTTTCAAAGCTCCCTTTCTATGGGCTCCTCGAGAAATTGTGTAATTTTATCACCATTGCAGATCGGAGTATCAAGATTGTTGTAGACGGTGCATGTTCCAATTACAAAAATATTAATTCTGGTGATCCACAAGGCTCCGTGCTATCTACAACATTATTTCTTCTGCATATCAATTATATGTTGCAACACGGTAAAACTCATTGCTATGCGGATGACAGCACTGGTGATGCTCTATACTTCGGCCGTGCAAATATTTCTCGCCAAAACGTCGCCGAGTACCGAAACAAACTTGTGTCTGAAGTCGAGTTTTTCCTAAACAGTCTCGAATTGGGGGCGACTAAATCTTAACCGGTTTAATCCTCAGAAGACACAAGTTTGCGCGTTTACCTCTAAAAAGAACCCATTTTTCGTTTCTCCTCAGTTTCAAGGCACTCCTATTGTTGCCTCAGCCAGTGTCGGACACCTCGGCGTCAAAATATCGAGTGACTTGCAGTGGTCACTTGGAAGAGAATGCCAAATTGACCTCTAAAAAGCTTGGCGTGCTCAGCAGAGCAGGATAGTGTTTTATACCAGCACACCGCTTGCAACTTAACAAGGCGCAGGTTCGGCCTCACATGGAATACAGCTCCTTCCACTTCACCGCATCCAGCTCCGAGTGACTGGAATCATTAACGACCAAGTCCTTTCCGATCGGCTCGATTAATTGGCGCTTCAAAGAGATGTTGCATCCTTTTACGTTTTCTTTTGCATCTACCACGATTAGTGCTCTGAAGAATTGTTCGAATTAATCCCAGGCACCATATTTCAAGAAAGCATATCGCGGCAAAACTCCCGATACCATACACCCATGCATTGAAGATATATTTAACCATCTAGATGCTTGGCGGTCCAGCACTGTACGTTTCACTAGAAGTTTCCAAATGTCAAACAATTTAATACTGATGTAATTTTAAATGGGGAGAAACAGAGTCTTGTAGATACCACCATTTTTCTTGGAACCACACTAGATGCGAAGCTTTAATGGAGCCCCCATATATCAAAACTAGCAAGCAGGCTTAGTTCTGCAGCATATGCTGTAAAAAAGATTAGAAGTCTTACCAGTGTTGAAACAGCTAGACTAGTTTACTTTAGCTATTTCCATAGCATAATGTCGTATGGTATTTTGCTATGGGGACACGCAGCCGACACTGATATTATATTTGTTTTACAGAAGAGGGCCATAAGAGCAATTTATAATTTAAAGCCTAAAGACTCGCCGCGACAAAAATTTAAGGAAATTAATATATTAACTTTGGCATCTCAATACATTTATGAAAATGTAATGTACGTACACAAATATAAAAGTAGTTTTTACTTAATTTAATATATGGGACACCATTGAAGCTTCACGTTTTGTGTGATTCGAAGAAAAATGGTGGTATCGACTAGACTCAGTTCCTCCCCAATTAAAATTACATTAGTATTTAAATGTTTTACATTTGGAGACAAAAATTTTATACATTTTGTTTTAGTGCCATTTAAGTGCAAATTGTTACCAAATTGAGCAAATTGAAACCAATTCACTAATTTAAATATAGCATTATTTCCTACGTCATATTTAAATAAATGTTGTTTTAATTTTAAATGTAATAAAGTGTCATCAGCAAATTGTACTACATCATGGTTATCAATAACTATATAGGATAGGTAGTTAATATATACAAGACACAGAAAGAGGTCGAGAATTGAGCCCTGATGCACGCCCATTTGTACTATCGACCCGAAATAGTTCATGCAATTAATGACAACTTTTTGCGTTCTGTTGCTTAAATATTAAACAATTAATTTAAGAGCATCGCTTCTTACACCGTAGTGTTGAAGTTCCGTAATTAATTTTGCATGGTGAACACAATCGAAGACTTTGGATAGGTCACAGAATGTACCCAAAGCATCCCTTGAATCCCACCATGCATTGAAGATATATTTAATCAGCTAAACACCAGCATCAATTGTCGAGCGACTCCTTGTGAAACCGAATTGATTTTATTGAAGTTAGTTAAAAATTTAACGTTTGATCAAGAATATTTCCTTCAAAATTTTTACTAAGTGTTAGCAGTACATAAAAATAGGTCTAAACTTAGCGAGGTTTAATGTACTGCCAGATTTAAATAAATATATTACTTTACTATGATTCATTAAGGTATGTCAGGATCGCGCCAAATGGAAGTCCGTAGTCTCTGCCTACCCCTCTGGGTGACAGGCATGAGTGTTTGTATGTATGTATGTATATATGTATGCTTCATTAAATCAGAAAACACACCAGATTAAATACTAGTATTAAAATAATAGCTAGTTGAGGTGTGACTGTACCTATTATAAACGCAGTAACTTTAACGGAAATACCCTACAGATCTTTAAGAAGAAGAGAAGTTTTTTTTTAATATCAACATTTTAAGATATTTTAAAATATTTCATGATGATACTTTATGAAATGTAAAATTCCTTGTACACGCATTTATATTTTGTTTAAGTAAATGATACGTTATCACCCGTCAGGAATAATATGTAATGTTTCATGGTTTTTTGTTTATAATACTGGTTTCTAAACCCTTCTGACTGGAATACAGTAATTCAAGCACTGCTATTTAGTGGAAGACATAAATAAGAAGTGGTAACCAACTAAACGGGCCCCAGGCAGAAATGGATTCCAGTCACCTCGTAAAATTAATAATGATGTATAAACAAGTACGTATATGCAAGTAATTAACACGTCACGCACGTAAGTTGTTTTCTTAAACATTACCCCCACACTAGGATTTTCTCCCGTATTGTGGAAGCAGTTTAGGAACATAAATTGCACAAGGACAAACATCCAGGCCCAGAATAATTATGTATAGGCCATACAAATACTTGTTACGTGCGGGATTCAAACCCGCGGCCCTTAGCGCTGCACCACATTGCTAGGCCACTGCGCCACGGTGCCGTCAAAAAAATTAAGGACATACAACATGTACGAGTATCTACGTTTTTACGTGGTAGAGCCACTCTGCAACTATATTATAGTTGTAGCAGGAATGAGTCGGCTCTTTCCTGCTGTGATTCGTGTGGCGAGTGTAGAGAACAGGAGAACCTTTTTACTGGATACGAGCTACTCCATCTCAGTCCTCAGGGATAGCAACGCATCTGCATTTTGATTATTGATCAAAAATAAATTAAGATGTTTATGGGCTACAGCATCCACTTACCATCAGAAGGACTGTGAACTCGTTTAGCACCCAATCCTATTTAAAAAACAGGATATATTGCCCGAGTATATGCGCAATGCACAGGTGCACTTTCTATTCCCTTACTCTCCTTGACCGATGGGATGGTTATCAAACACGAACGGAGAGAGAGAAGTGCAGGAACAATGACTTTACGTGCTTTTTTAGGTACGGGGATAAACACCGCCAACTTCCTGACTCCGGGATGCTACTGAGATACCATCAGATGAAATGTGTGCTCGTTTTTCACCCTTATTCTATAAAAAACGTACGTAACTAACTTAGAAGAGCTACGTAGTTCTACGCAGTTAGGTTCTACTTAGTACCTAACTATGTAGAGCTCCGCTGCAGTGTGTTATGCCTGTTGCACAAATGGGTCGGCTTGAATGTGAAAGTGCCATGTTTGCACAAAATACCAGCGTAAAATAGCAGCATATTACTCCTGCATTTCGAAACGTGACTATTAAGAATCGGCGATTCTGTTTACTGGTAACGGGGTATTTAATCTCAGCTTGACCGCGCATCTACATTTTTATTCTTAACGAGGATAGACGTAGGCGTCTATGGACCACAGCATCAACGTATTATCTTATGGTATAGTATGCTTGCTAGTCAGTCTTCTATATACAAATAAATTAAATTGAAGAGTCTGTATGTAATATCAAAATAACAGCTTTCTACTATAATATGCATATGAAAGAATAAAATAGCTGATGTTATAAGAAATAACTTAGGCATACATTTATTTTAGAAAAAGATTTAGGGATCCGCCCAAAAAAATTGATTGTAATTGAAAGACCCGTGAATTCTAATCCTAATAAATTTAAAAGTAATTGGTAATGGATTGTGAACTTTAGTCAAATATTTGCAATCAATGAAAGTCTACTAAAGGCTCAGGCTTCATGACCAAACGTATAGTAGTAGTCAATTATCCTTTCAGTAAATATAGCATTTTCAACACACCTGCTCCAGCGGTCGTTACGAGTATAATGTAGAATACATTAGAGAAAGCAAGGGCTCCGATCCGGAACGTGATGTGAATAGTAATGAACGGTCACTGGCGGAGTGAACAGCATTTGACCTCTTCCAGTATGGCAAATTCGCAAAATGATATAAAAATATGTGAGTTTAAAAGGACTCAAATAACACTCATTTATCATGAGCAGTGATCCTGATCAGGATACTAGGAAAAATTTATAATTATTGTATTGTCATCGCTGCTGATTTTCAATTCAATCGGCCGTCTACAAATTGGTGTATATTACATTAAAAAATTGTTACATTAATAGATAGATAGATAGACACGCAGAGCTAATAAAAGCGTGTTAACAAAGCAATAAATTAAAAAAAATTATAATTATTATATTATCATCATTGCTAATTTTCAATTCAATCTGCCGTCTACAAATTGGTGTATATTATATTAAAAGATTGTTACATTAATAGATAGATAGATAGACACGCAGAGCTAATAAAAGCGTGTTAAAAACGCAGTAGTTTTTACGTGTATCTGTTTAGTATTTAGTAGTAATTAGTAGTCACACGGCTGGCCACAGGTCTCCTCTCCTTTTTGTGAGGAATGTCGAGAAATTATTCTGCTCAGTTCCAATTTGTAAGCGAACTTCACATGTCTTTGAAATATTTTATTCGTCAGACATGTGTATTTTTCACGTTGTTTTCCTTCGCTCTCGAAAACGTTTAAACTTTAAATCATCTTAATTGATTCTGATGCGCTTTTCACCATCAAATAAATAGTAAGTTTTAGATAAATTTTCGTACATACACATGAATTTTTTAAAGTAGAGTAAAAAGTCTGATCGGCAAGGGATAAAAAGCAGGGTTACTAAATAATTTCATTTCATCCTTAACTCATAACAAGTCAACATTCATAAACATAAAAGCCTTTCATAAGTCCACTGCTGAACATAGGCCTCCCCCAAGGAATGCAAAGCACGGTCCTGTGCCACCTGCATCCATCGATTTCCTGCATGTCTTACCAAGTCGTCAATCCATCTAGTGGGGGGACGCCCTAAACTTCGTCCGCCGGTACAAAGCCGCCACTCGAGAAACTTTTTTCCCCATCGGTTGTCAGTTCTTCGAGCTATATGGCCGGCCCTTTGCCACTTTAGCTTACTAATCCGTGGGGCTATGTCGATCACTATTCTTCTACAATCGATATCCTCATATCTCAGTTTATCACGCAGAAAAATCCCCAGCATAGCTCTCTCCATAGCTCGCTGAGTGACCTTGAGCTTCCTCAGACGGCCAGTAGTGAAAGACCACGTCTCACTTCCATGGGTCAACACTCAGTCTCGTTTTCAAGTTTTGAGGTATATCTGACGAGAAGATATGCCATAATTTCCTGAATGCTGCCTCTCGGTCGAAGTTAGACTTACGTAGTAGGACTATTTGTCCCAGGTAAACATACTCTTCAACCACCTCGAGCTTAGTGCTACCAACAACTACCGGTATGTGTGTGACATGGACGTTATACATGATCTTTGTTTTGTCCATGTTCATCTTAAGACAAACCCGTTGGGAGACACTATTGAGGTCATTGAGTATAGTGTCATCTTAAGACGTATCCGTTGGGAGACACTATTGAGGTCACTGAGTATAGTGCTTAGGTCTTCCAGCGATTCTTCAGTGATTATAAGGACTATATCGTCGGCAAGTCGAGGGTGAGTAATGTACTCGCCGTTGATATTAATACCGTATCCTTTCTTGTCCAGTAGCGTTAAATCGTCTTCCAATGCAGCGGTGAAGAGTTTTGAGGATATAACGTCACCCAGTTTTACACCTCTCTGCAGTTAGATAGATTTCGTACTCTGATTCTGTACTCGGATAGCCATCGTAGCCTTACTGTACAAACACTTTAGCACTTCGATATACGGACAGTTAACTTGGCACCGCTGAAGGGACTGCAGCACCATCCAAATTCTGACGGAATCAAAGGCTTTCTCATAGTACACATATGCCAGATATAGTGGCAAGTTGTACTCCTGGAACTTCTGTACAATTTTCCAATGAGTATGAATGTGGTCTATAATGCTACATCCTTTTCGGAAACCGGCTTGTTCGAAAGGCTGGAAGTCATCGAGTCTGCACGCGAGACGATTCATTATGACTCTCGAAAACAACACGTAGGCTCAGAAGGGAAATCGGTCTGTAGTTCTTCAAGAGAGCGTTGTCGCCTGTCTTGAAAACCAAGATCACCGAACTTCTACTCCACGCCTCCGGTGTAGTGCCACCATGGAGAACACAATTAAAGTGTTCTGAGGACTTCAAATACAGGTTTTCCACCCGCTTTTAGAAGCTCCGCTGTAATTCCATTCTCGACTGCGGTCTTGCCATTTCTAAGGTGCTGGAGAACCATTCTAATCTAGCTCAGACTGATGTCCGGAATATCATTGGAATTGTGTCGAATAAGACTTGTTCTTGGATCGTTACTTACACTTGCGTGAGGCTCCAACGAAGATGTGTACAGCTGCCTATAAAACCTCTCAATCTCACTCAAAATCTCAGGTGTCCCGGAAACGACGCTGCCACACTCGGTCTTCAGCTTCGACAGTTGGCTCTTTCTGGCAGACAGATCTCTAGCAAAGACTTTGGAGCCCTGGTTCCGCTCGATCATTTCTTCAATACAAGCTTTATTGAAATTACGTAAGTTCCGTCGCATGCATTTGGAGATCTGTCTGTTCAGTTGCTTGTACGTTACTGTCACTTGCTGAAGACTGCAGCTTTATTTCCCATATAATAGCCATGAGATTAAGTGTGTGATCGAAGAATTTTTGTGTTCTTCTGCAGCGTGTCTTGTAAAACTTAGCTCCGACCGCACGGACAGTGTCGGGACTTTTGGTTTGGAACACGAGGACGACGGAGCTTCATTAGACTTCATTAGACGATACCTCTCCAACTTAACGTTTAGATTCGGTGTGCCTCTAAACATTCGGTGATCGCCACCAGTTTTCACCCTCGTGATCACTGAGACATCACTGAACAGTTGTCGCCTGGTCATCATTATGACGTCAACCTCATGTTTTGTCGAACCGTCGGGTCTCGACCAGTTCCAATGCCTGTTGGGCCGCTTCTGGAATAAATAGGTCATCATAGAGACCCTTTTTTACCATGAAGTCGGCCAGCTACTGACCCCTTGGGTTCCATTGCCCTATTCTAAATTTCCCTTCCTTCAGCTCACTGTTTTCTCTTATCCCTAGTTTTGCATTGAAGTCTCCCATTAACACCGTATAGTGAGTTTTGGAGGAATGCATGGCGCTAGATATATCCTCATGCATTTCCTCCGCCACCTCACCGGGATGTGCCGAGGTTGGTTGGTAAACCTATACGACCTTTAGCGAATACCATTTGGTGATATTGAGTATAAGGTGCGCAACCCTCGTCGACACACTCTCATTCTTTACAACGTTGTTAACGAGATACTTGTGGACGATAAATACGACACCACCTTGGGACGGATGGTCACCCTCCCGGTGGTAGCACAAGTTGCCGGATTCGAGGATTGCCCGCTTTTGGGCCTCGGATAATCCTATAATATTCCAGCGCAACGTGTCTCTTCTTCCAGCTCTAGGTAGGGCTACTCGTCAGTCCTCAGGGTGCGTGCGTTATATGTTGCCAGGTCGAGTCGTCTTAGGTGGCAACCGAACCTCCACCGGAGATTATTAGCACCACCTGTGCCGCCTTTAGCATGGTTGCCACCGTAGCCAGGAATAGAGGAGCCGCCGGGGACTGGGGGCCATCTTTTCGTAACTTTATTCTTGGGGTTTATATTGCCATAGTCGCCACACTTGGTGAGCAGGTTGGCAATCACAGATTTTTATTGTTGTTTTGCTGTTATCATAAAGATTCTGCTGTACATCTTCTGCGTCAGTTTCCCTCTGTCGCCTCTTACGACAGCAATGGCAAGATATGGTGTAGTGAATGTTCTTAACCGCCACTACACTACAATATAAGTCGCGGCCCGCTAATAAGTTTACCTGATATAATATGTTTCTAGGGCAGGCGGAAAATCGTACATTAACCTAAAGTATTATGTTAGCATCGAAACAAAACGACAGGTATTGCCTCCATACATTTCATTATCGATTACGTATCGTTATGCGCTAAACGCGTCTCATGGTACGGGGTAGGGTGAAGGAAGCGGTCATTCAGAGATAACAAACCTGTTTCGACACGGTTCGCGGTCTCAAGTCGTGCGTATTTGCGAGAGCGGGCGGAGCAGGACTCATCATAATTTGAGATTTAAAATTTTCGGTTATAGTTCTTGTCTTCATTTTTATTAAGTTTGTTTTGTTTGTTGTATTGTTACGTTTTATATAAAAAAAAATTGTTATTGTTTTGTGACATTTTGTATATTATCACAGGTATGTAATCAACTCCATCGACATCAAAATCTTATAAAGATTTTACGTCACCACGAAAGAAGCGGAAAGTGTCACATATTTCGGAAACAGAAAAGAGAATCTTTGTAAAAGTCTATAAATATGTAAAAGAAAAATGGTCTAGTGACGTATATCCTATATAGTTTTATTATCAATATGGCGAACTCTTCCACGTCGTCATCATCAGAAAATGATTCTGAAATAGATACAGAAATATAGTCTATCAAGTGTCCCTGACAATCTATTATGAGAAGTTTTATGTATGCTTCAAGGTTGACTGCTAAAGAATACTTAGCATTAAAAGTTCGTCTTTTTACCCGACTGCCAAGAAGTGGTTATGTTCTGTACAACTACCTACCTATCTACCTACTTATTAAGCTACTTACCTACTATTAACGTAATAATGGAAATTGTAATAACTCCTATGATTTATAAATAATAAATTTAAATTAATGTTAATTTCCTTTTTAATTCATATGAGTACAAGATACTCTTCTTTCTTCATAATATAATAATATACACAGGGTCTGCGAAGAACTTAGCACTTGGCACTCTTATCTTTCACTCTGATGATGTATGTAATGATACAAGGATAAAAAAATAAAACGTAAAAAAAAGGTTGGCTACCCGGATGATATCGTCAAAGGTCAATGTATGCTTTTCCGCCTGCCCTAGAAACATACTATAGTTAGTAGCTACTACAGCACACATGAATACCATCACCCAATCATCATCATCATCATCATCATTACAGCCCTTCACAAGTCCACTACTGAACATAGGCCTCCCCCAAGGAATGCCACAAAGCACGGTCCTGAGCCATCTGCATCCCTCGACTTCCTGCATGTCTCACCAGGTCGTCACTCCATTTAGTGGGGGGTCGCCCTACACTTCACCTACCGGTACGAGGCAGCCACTCGAGAACCTTTCTTCCCCATCGGTTGTCAGTTCTTCGAGCTATAGCCTATTCCTGGCTACAGTGGCGACCTTCACCAAAGTGAGAATAATATAAAATGAAAATTCTTTATTTTTCTACGTAACAAATTTAAATTGCGAATCAAAAAGGGTTTCTTTTTGTAATTTGGATAAACACACACTTATTTCATAATAATTATTTTAAATTATTATTATATTAATTATAAATACCCTGATGATGCCGTGTATCCAAATCACAAAAATGAAGCTGGAGTTTCACCCAGTGACAACTATCGCAAGTATAACGCACGAGCGAAGTCGCGGGGTACAGCTAATATTATATAAAATTATAAAATAGTTCCTTATATCAGGAGAAGAAGCGTTGGTGTCCTCGTTTTTTATATAATTTTTCTAAAGACCAATGGTACATTACTCTTAATCAAAACTAAAATGAATAGACTCATTTCTAAGAAAAGCACGTTTTTAAAGTTTTAAAGTTACTCTACATTAAAAAATAAATGCAAAATTAAAGCTATATAAAGTATTTCAAACCCGAATAGACCAGTTCCCAAACCAAAAGCAGCACCTGTTCATAAGCATGACACATGTGGCAGCGATCGCCCTTCGTAGTGGACGATGACCTATCACTAAATGCGCCAGGAACAAGGACATTTAAGCGAGCACGACATATCCGAGTCTAACCGGCACTAAGATGTTACTGTTAATAATTATTAATACTTATTTTACAAAGCATACTTGTAATTTTCTATAGGATTATTTTAAAACATTTATTCGTTTTAAAGTGTTATAATGTCCTCCAGACCGAATTCGGTCAAGGCCAGTCACAACGGATACTAGCCATCTGCGCAGGGCTGATTGCAGACTACGAATCATAGTGTCCCAGCGTATGCGCAAGCAGTTCACTCAGTGCACTCTCTATTCTCTCACTCTCATACTCTGATGGGATGGTAACTGACACGACCTGAGAGAGATCAGCATCGATGAATTTACTTGCTTTCCGAGGCACGGGGGTGAAACACGTCCAACTACATGACTCCGAGCTGCTTCTGAGAATTCCTTGACAAAAAAAACCCAATAGCTGACTTGGGCCGACCTGGGACCCCATATTCAGCAGACTTGCTGAGGACCACTAGTCTAACGTGAGAGTCAAATCATGTAAAGTGTGGTTTTTAATACATATATATGCACACAAAAATAAATAAGTTCAAAGTGAAATATTTTGAAATGCTCTAAAAAGAAGAAAAAAAATTGGTTAATCCAATTGAGCATGCCTTCGCATTAAAAAAATTATGTATACATAGGCTGCACTAAAAGTATCGGGAATGGAATATTTCCACTGTTCCTGTTATATAAAAATCTTTTTAATTTAAAACTCCTTGGTTTTAAAAATCGAGTGCCATTTATTTATTTAAAAAAAGATTCTCGGTCTTGTCACAAGGTTTTGTCAAACTTGTTTAGTCGTTGAGAAAATGGAATTGACTCGAGAAAATTCAAGAGCGATGATTTATTATGACTTTCGAAGTGGTTTAACACAAAAACATGTGTGTTGACCGGATGATTTCTGCATTTGGTGATGAAGCCCCATCCAAAACCACAATTTATCGCTGGTTTGCTGAATTTCAACGTGGACGTGTCAAGCGCAGTGATGATCCCCGTCAAGGTCGTCCAAAAACTGCAGTCACCCAAAACAACGTTGATGCTGTGCGTAAGCTGATTGAGGAAGATCGACATGTGACATACCGCAAAATTCAGGCAACTTTGGACATTGGCATGAGTCAAATACAAATAATCTTACATGAACAATTAGGTGTAAAAAAGTTGTTTTTCCGATGGATACCGCATTCGCTCTGTGAAGAGCAAAAAGCGGCTCGCGTTACTTGGTGCGTCAGAACTCTCGAAATATTCCACGCAGGAACCTCAAATGCTGTAAACAACATTGTATCAGGTGACGAATCCTGGATATACGCGTACGAACCCGAAACAAAAAACCAGTCACGAGTTTGGGTGTTCGAAAATGAGTTAAGCCAAGAAAAATTGTTCGTTCACGGAGTGTTGCAAAAAAATGGTGGCCACGTTTTTCTCCAAAACCGGCCATGTTAAGACTATTCCTCTTGAGAGACAAAGAACGGTTAATGCAGAATGGTATGCTAGCATTTGTTTGCCACAGGTCGTTTCTGAACTCCGTAAAGAGAACTGCAACCGCCGCATCATCCTCCATCACGACAATGCGAGTTCTCACACCGCACACAGAACAAAAGAGTTTTTAGAGCAAGAAAACATAGAATTATTAGACCATCCGCCGTACAGCCCCGACCTAAGCCCTAATGATTTCTATACTTTCCCTAAAATAAAGAATAAATTGCGTGGACAGAGATTTTCATCACCTGAAGAAGATGTGGACACCTACAAAACGGCCATTTTGGAGACCCCAACATCCGAATGGAATGGTTGCTTCAACGATCGGTTCCATCGTATGGAAAAATGCGTCAAATTTCGCGGAGAATACTTAGAAAAGCAATAAATACAATTTTAAACAGTAATGTCGTGTCACTTCCTTGATTCCCGAAATTTTCAGTGCCGCCCTCGTATGGCATGATTATACAGAATTTTTTTAAAGTAGTTTAAATACATTTCGACAGCACTATCAGCTTCAACACCTTCGAAAACCATGAAAATGACACCCATGATGAAAAAATTGGTACCTATTTTAGCCGCCATCTTGGATTTACATTTCGACAGCACTATCGGCTTCAACACCCTCGAAACCCATAAAAATGACACCTATGATGAAAATATTGATACCCATTGCAGCCGCCACCTTAGATTTACATTTCGACAGCACTATCGGCTTCAACACCAGCGAAAACCATGAAAATGACACCCATGATGGAAAAATTGATATCTATTGCAGCCGCCATCTTGGATTTACATTTCGACAGCACTATCGGCTTCAACACCCTCGAAAACCATGAAAATGACACCCATGATGAAAAAATTGGTACCTAATTCAGCCGCCATCTTGGATTTACATTTCAACAGCACTATCGGCCTCAACACCCTCGAAAACCATGAAAATGACACCCATGATGAAAAAATTGGTACCTAATTCAGCCGCCAGCTTGAATTTACATTTCAACAGCACTATCAGCTTCAACACCCTCGAAAACCATGAAAATGACACCCATGATGAAAAAATTTATACCTATTGCAGCCGCCATCTTGGATTTACATTTCGACAGCACTATCGGTTTCAACACCCTCGAAAACCATGAAAATGACACCCATGATGAAAAAATTGATACCTATTGCGGCCGCCATCTTGGATTTACATTTCGACAACCCTATCGGTTTCAACAGCCTCGAAAACCATGAAAATTTCACCCATGACAAAAAAATTTATACTACATACCTACTTTTAGTACGTACAACTATTATTTATTCTGTGCTTTTAAAATATTGTAATAAAAAAAATCTCTTATTATTATTATAATCAAGTATTTAAGAAATTTGGTTATTCGAATATTGTGTATTTGTATAGCGATCTTTTTGAGCCGCTGCAAACCACCGAAACAATGTCCACTCACGACGGCGACTGACGGTGACGCCGATACCCCAAAATATAGTATATTATCTATGGACGCCGAACTGAGTGAGTGAGTAAACTACTCTGTGGCTGTAGCTCCCCGTTCACAGAAATAATTTACATACAAGGCTACCAAATCAACGAAAATTCCGCCATTTTGGAGATAAAAAAAATTAATTATAGCTAAACAAAACAAAATTACACTGCTATTTACATTCCGTGGCTCCCACATGGTAGATGAAGATATTAAAAAATAGATTGAGTTATACAATTGATATTTTCAAAAGTTATCGTGTTTATAAGCCTTGGGGCCATGATAAATCCACACCATAAACCACTAAAACCCCTTTTTATTTAAAAATAGCAATTAATCAATTTTAAAAAATATTAATAAGTTCAGCAATCATTTATCTTTTTATCAACGTGCTTTTTATATCATTTATATGTATAATATGATTGCTGGATACGATTTCATGCGACATAACGTTGGAATCTTGATATTTAGGCGCTAGTAGAACATACCCACGCGCTTTGCGCTCGGCATGCAATAAACTTTAAATTAAATCAAACCCATCAATTTATTACATTATACAATTTATCTATACAAATAAATAAAATTAAAGTGTCTGTTTGAAATGTCAAAATAATAGCTTTTTACTACATATATGCATTTTTTATAGAATAGACTATATAGTAACGACTGGTCGTTGCTGCTGGTGATAAGAGGGCTGGTTCTTTTCTCGCTCAAAGACTAAATATAGCCATTAGGAGGGGAAACGCAGCCAGCGTTCATGGCACGATACCGCGGGGAGTAGGACTATATGATAATTAAGTTACTAGTTTTAGTTTTTTTTATTATAGTTTTAATATTGTAGATAACAAAATATTGTATATTATGTTATTTAAATAAATGTTATTAAATTAATTTAACTTTCGATAGGCACAAATATCGTTAACACTAAATTAGCAATGGCTAATGAACTATGAAACAGCATAAAATACTTTTTTTTATACCACGTGTTTTTACTGATGGTAGGACACCTATTCTGCCTAGGAGCTCATCTTTTCTTTCTTTATAGGATATGGGTGACAAACGAGCACACAGTCCACCCGATGGCAAGTGGTTGCTGTGGCCCATAGACACCTACACCTATCCTCGTCTGCGAATCAAAATGCAGATGCGTTGTCACCCGTGAGAACTAAGATGGAATGCCACCTTTCCAGTAAAAAGGATCTCCGGTTCTCTGCACTCACCATACAAACCACGGCAATTTTAAGCTGATATTTTACGCTGGTATTCTGTGAGAGCGTGGTCCTTCCCCGGTCGAGCTGACCCATTCGTGCTATAACTATACTACTAATATAGCTGCAGCATGGCTCTACCACGTATAAAAGCATACCACGCATATGAAAGAATATACGATACTTATAAAAAAACACGATTTTAAAATGTTTGTCTGTCTGTCTTTCTGTCTGTCTTTCTGTCTGTCTGTCTTTCTGTCTGTCTGTCTGTCTATTTGTTCCGGTTAATTTCCAAAACGGCGGGATCGATTTTGACTGGACTTTCACTGGCAGATAGCTGATGTTATAAGAAGTAACTTAAGCTACTTTTCTTTCAGAAAAAGAATTAGGGTTCCGCGCAAAAACTTAAAACCCATGAAATCTATATAATAAATTACGCACGGGCGAAGTCGCGGGGAACAGCTAGTATGAGATAAAAGCTTGTCGCGAGATTTATCTGTTTTAGAAAAGCATTATGTTTATCTTAGAATTACCTTTTTATGTCAATATCAAGTTACATTTTGTATTCTTGTTTATGTACGCAGGTAAA
Organism: Parnassius glacialis; assembly: GCA_033319125.1. Classification (NCBI taxonomy): domain Eukaryota; kingdom Metazoa; phylum Arthropoda; class Insecta; order Lepidoptera; family Papilionidae; genus Parnassius; species Parnassius glacialis. The sequence goes on from JAVANC010000013.1 coordinate 2,950,523, forward strand.
TCTCGCGACAAGCTTTTATATCATATAAATTGTGTAATGTAATAAATTGATGGGATTGATTTAATTCAATGTTTATTTTCTTTTTTTTAGAGCATTTCAATAAAAGCTTGTTTTTGAAAATATTTCTTTACTATTAATTTATTTTTTATTTTTTAGTTATTGCTGGAGATGTTTTAAGTCTGTTCATTCAATTTAATGCGTCATTGTTGGTTTTTGATCGCCATCTTAGAAACACCATCTTGATTTTCTTTTCACCACCAGCAGTTGACCCTTGTCGGTGCCTACTACATTTGTTTGAGCACCACCAAACTATACCTAACCTTTGCCAAGTTATAACTCTTTGAAATTGTATATTATATTTTATATTTTTAATTGTATATTGGTATGGCGGCCATCTTGTTTTCCACCTCACAGAAAACCAGCGTGAAGTAGAGGTTTACCTCTGCGTTTCGCTTGATGATTGCAGGTTGCCGGAGGCCCTTTTTACTGGAAATGAGGCATTCCATCTTAGTCCTCACGGGTGACAACGCATCTACATTTTGATTTGTAATAGAGGATAGATGTAGATGTCTATGGGCCGCAGCAACCACTTACCATCAGGTGGAATGTGTGCTAGTTTGTTACCCTTATCCTATAAAAAAAAACCATTTTGAATTTTTTATTCTGCTCAGCGAACCCATTTATCTGATACATATTAAAGCCTACTTTGCTTCTAATACCTAATATAAGTTTAGAAGTCTAAAAATATATGTAAATATTTAATTAAAAACTTCTCTTGTGTTAACAAAAAACATTAGTGTTTTGAATTGAAAATAAAATTGCACAGACTTTTTAAAATTACATATATATTTATATACTATAAGTACTAATATCATTCATACTATTAAAATTTTTAGTAACATACAGTACAACAATAAAATTTATTAGATACCTAACAGTTGTATTTTTTTCCTCTTCAAAACATTTTGTAAGACAATGCGGTCAATAAAGTATAAGGAGAGGGAGAAGTGCCTACGTGAGGGGAATGGAGTCACACTAAAAGGTCCGAGACGTGCGACTGCAAAACAAGCGGACATTCATAAGCAACTAATGTTGGTATAAATATTATAATAACTGAGTGACCGAACTTTACTCGGCATCAAACAAAAATAATATTTTACCAGGGATGACACCTATATAGACAAGTTTCGCTATCATCATCGTCATCATCATTACAGTAAATTAAAGTCTACTGCTGAACTCCTCCCCCATAGATTGCTTTCTTGGAAAGGATATTTATCATAATAATTATCATGCTTAGCGGACGCCAAACGGCCTGTCAATTTTATACATTACTAGCTGTTCGCCGCGACTTCGCCCGCGTTTTATTTGGGGTTTTAATTTTTTTCTGATAGACTGACAGACTGACAGACCGACAGACAAAAACTTTAAAAATTGTAATTTTTAAGTTTATTATTTACTATTACTACCGTATATTATTACAGTATATTATTAGTACCGTATATATTTTCATATGCATTTAGTAAAAAGCTGTAATTTTAACATTACAAACAGACACTTTAATTTTATTTATTTGTATAGATTTTGTTTTGCTATGTAGCCACTCAAGCTCCGTTTCTGTCACTCACCATACATAACACAGCTACGTTTTGATGCTATTTAAAAATTGATTTATATCACATTATATTTATAAACGAAAACAGATCTGTGGTAGCACAGGGCCTAAACGCGAGCAACCAGGGTTCGATCCCCGCCGGTACCGATGAAATCGTTAGTTGCCATTCTAAGGGCTGATATATTACGTAATCTTAAAATAAGAAAAATATATTTCAAAGAGTGAGTGTGAGTGAGAGAAGAGTAAAAAAAAACAAAAGAACAAAAACAGTGGTAGAGCCACGCGGCAGCTTTTGCTGTCGCACGGATGGGCCGGCTCTAACCGGGGTGGTACCACGACCTCACATAATACCAGCGTAAAGTTGAGGTTTACCTCTGCGTTTCGCTTGGTGAGTTCAGGTGGCCGAAGGCCCTTTTTACTGGAAATGAGGCATTCCATCTTAGTCCTCGCGGGTGACAACGCATCTGCATTTTGATTTGTAATTGAGGATAGATGTACATGTCTATGGGCCACAGCAACCACTTACCATCAGGTGGACTGTGTGCTCGTTTGTCACCCTTACCCTATAAAAAAAAAGAGTAAGAGAAGAAGCAACGCATTGGGGCAACGCGGCGGACATTTAATTGCCGTAAAACTCTCTCAGAAATGAGAGCAGGCCTGTACCCATACCCAGGACGTTTATAGGCTGTAACGTTAACTTTTTTTAACATTAACATTATAATATTGAAATTTAGATCGATATAATAAAAAAAAGTTTTATTTTACATTCACATTTCCATGAACACCTGATTTTGTCACCTAATGGTAAGTAACTACTGCAGGCTATCGACAGCTGTTGCTAATTCCGAACAATGAAGGCTACATATGCGTTCTGAGGATTAAGATGTATCACCTCACAGTCTGTAACTACACTGTTTCTCTATAAATTTAATTACAAAATTTCCTTTGGGACGGAGCATAGGAGTGTGGGCTTCCGTGCATATTTTTGCTAATTATTAAATGTAATTTTTGCGCAAAAATAAAATTATTTTATAAGAATTGAACACACAAGTGTTGTATGAATGCATAAACGCGAATCCATATAAATAAATAAAATTGAAGTGTCTGTTTGTAATGTCAAAATTACAGCGTTTTACTAAATGCATATGAAAGTATAAACGGTACTTATAACAAAAATATACTTTTTTAAATTTTTGTCTGTCTGTCTGTCTGTTTGTTCCGGCTAATCTCCGAAACGGCTGGACCGATTTTGACGGGAGACAGCTAGCAGATAGCTGATGTCATAAGTAGTAACTTAGACTACTTTTATTTTAGAAAAATTATTAGGGTTCCTCGCAAAACTTACCTTACACCTTAAACCTTAAATTACACGCGGGCGAAGTCGCAGGGAACAGCTAGTATGATAATAATAACTTACATTAAAAATTTTATAAAACCCCGAAACAAAAAGAGCCATCGCTACAAAACCTGCATTTATATAAAAAAAACCGCACCCAAATTGGTTAACCTGTTTAAGAGCTACGGTGCCACATATAGCGGTCAAACTTATAACACCCCTCTTTTATCGTCGGGGGTTAAAAATGACACAAAATCGCTATGCAAACGTGTACCTTGCAGAGGTGTGTAATAAAACCGTGTAAATGTATCAAATGAAAAGGCTTATTATTTGTAAGGTTATATCGAAACTACGTTTTACATTCCAATGAAAAATATAAATAAAATTGAACTCTATAATTGAACTTAGCAAATATAATATATAAGTACGGCAAGTACCCGGCTTGGCATCATCATTGATTTTTATTTACATGTTCTTCGTTTTAGTATAATATACGAACCTAATCTATACAAATAAATAAAATAGAAGTGTCTGTTTGTAATGTTACAATAACAGCTTTTTACTAAATGCATATGAATGTATATACGGTACTTATAACAAAGACACAGTTTTTAAAATGTTTGTCTGTCTGTCCGTCGGTCTGTCTGTATGTTTGTTCCGCCTAATCTCCGAAATGGCTGGACCGATTTCGATGGGACTTTCACTGACATATAGCTGAAGTTATAAAGAGTGATTTAGGCTACTCATATTTTAGAAAAAGAATTAGGGTTCCTCGCAAAAAAATTAAAACCCTAAATTACACGCGGGCAAAGTCGCGGGGAACTGCTAGTACAATATAAGAACGTAAAGTTTTTATACCTATACCACAAGCTAAAATAATGTTACATCCGCACTTTTGATGGCCCCAACCACGAGGGCAGTCCATTAGGCGCGAGATTTGGCACAACATAATACTTCATTTTTTACGATTCCTGTTGTTCAGGTTCATATTTCAAGTATAAACAGCTTTCTGCCGGGTGACTTTGAAACCTATTCTGTTTTTGTTTTTCAAGATTTCGGCTTATTTTGTTTGTTATGAAAGCCTTATTCATTTCTAATTTGTTGAAGTGATTACGAATAAATAACACAATGAACGCGTACGAGTCAAAGGCTCTTCAGAATACAAAGGTAAACGTTGTTTTGTTAAACATAATTCTCATGTTATTGCTACAAATAAAACAATACAGCGAAACAGATTGAGCATAATTAATTCTGAAAACAAAAGAAGTGGTGTTATTGTTAATTTATTATTCATATATGGTATAAATGTGAGTAATATATATAGCCGTCTCTTACTCTTCTCGGCACGCGGGCAATTTAAAATTACATATTACTAAAGTGCAAACAACGTAGATACATTTCAGGTACTTACAGAACGATATTTAACAATATATTACGACTCTTTAGCTGTATGTAAATACAGCTGTAGACATATAATAATAATAATATAAGTATTAATACCTCAAATAATAAAATCAAGTTCAAATTTTAAACTTACTGCATAATAATTGAGTAATTCAACCCCATCAGTGCCCCTATGGTAGCAGCTTTTTTATAGGATAGGGTGACAAACGAGCACACAGTCCACCTGATGGTAAGTGGTTGCTGTGACCCATAGACATCTACATTTATCCTCGTTTGCGAATCAAAATGCAGATGCGTTGTCACCCGTGTGGACTAAGATAGAATTCCTCTTTTCCAGTAAAAAGGGTCTCAGGTTCTCTACACTCACCATACGAAACACAGCAGTGTTAAGCTGCTATTTTACGCTGGTATTCTGTGAGAGCATGGTCCTTCCCTGGTTGAGTCAACCCATTCGTCCTACAACTATACTACTAATATGGCTGCAGCATGGATGTACCACGTTTAGCTTCGACAAATTTGGACTCCACGGACTTTCGTGTAAGAAAACTGCTGGTAGGTTTTCACGGCACGGTTCTTTAAATGATGTCATACGAAGGGCTCTTGTCTATATCAATGTTCCCTCGGTTTTAGAATCTTGTGGATTATTTAGAGACGATGTCAAGAGACCTGACGGTATGACATTGGTCCCTCGGGAGAGAAGTAAAGCCCTAGTGTCGGATGCTACTTGGGTAGACACTCTGGCGGCCTCTCATCACAGGGGTACCTCGTTTAGAGCCGGGCCGGCATCAGAGGCAACTGAACCAAGTAAGTGGCGACAAAATGAGTTTCTGAGAGATGACTACATATTTGTGCCATTTGCTGTAGAGACTATCGGTCCGTGAGGACCACGTGCGGTAAAGTTCCTAAAGGAACTCCATCCGCGGCTGGTCGTTGCTGCTGGTGATAAGAGGGCTGGTTCTTTTCCCGCTCAAAGGCTAAGTATAGCAAACATAGCCAGCGTTCTTGGCACGATGCCGCGGGGAATAGGACTGTAATATAATTACGTTACTAGTTTTAGTTTTTTTTATTATAGTTTTAATATTGTAGATAACAAAATATTGTATATTATGTTATTTAAATAAATGTAATTAAATTAATTTAACTTTCGATAGGCACAAATATCGCTAGCACTAAATTAGCAATGACTAATGAACAATAGAACAGCTTAAAATATTTTTAATACCACGTGTTTTCACAGATGGTAGGACACCTGTTCTGCCTAGGTCTAGCTCGTCTACGTAGGTAACGACATCTTACCTCTTTCTATAATTTTAATCCTCAGAAGTGACATCGCATAGTAGCCTTATTTGCTTGATTTTAGCAACAGGTGTACGTGGACTGCATTGCCCACTTACCATCGACATTTAAAAAAAAAATGCGCAATGATTTTCACCTATTCACATCAAATACCCTCCAGACTCTTTAGTGTAAATAGGATAACATTTATATAAAACTCAACTATCGGGGCCTGAGATCATGACTTTTATATTCTGGCACCAAACCAACAAAAATTTTGAATTTGAGTAATTTTGATCAATTATTATTTGATTCGTTAATAACTTGTCTACAGCGCCATCTATCGGATTCTATGAACTATCGCTTTGACAAAATAAAAATAATTGAATTAATAATTGTATAATATACTATATTGTACTTTATTTTAAAAGACCCACTGGGTTTCAAGCTGGTCCTTCCCGAGACAAGGGCTTTTTTTCGAACCAGTGGTAATGTTTAAATGACTTTCAATAAATACTATTGTAATCTATATTGAATCAAAATGATTCTATTCTATTCTATACTATTGTTTAAATACGACCTTAATCAGTCAAGTATTTCAGACCTCAGAAGTTAAATAACCACTAACAGCACCGTTCCAGTTACAGCCTAATCAGTCCACTACTGAACATAGGCCTCCCCCATAGATTGCCTCATAGGGGGCCATTTGCCATAGTTGCCACGCTTGGTTAACTGGGTTAGCAACCGCAATTTTTTTGATTTTCGTCGTTATTAGGAAGATGCTGCTGTCCATCTCCTGATTAGATTACCTCTGTCGCCTCTAACAACACCCACGGGATGATATGGGGTAGTGGATATTCTTAAACCGCTATTACACGGCAACACTACACACCAACGATTTTATATAAAGAAATATAGCTCGAATGAGACGGTATGTGACGTGTACGAGAGCGAGTGTCATTTACCAACACTGTCGTTAGGACAATGGTATCGTTTATGTGAAATGTAAAAAATGTTACAAGAAAAAAACATGTGATATTGAGTGGCGACAGCCGGTGTGTGTGACACTAACCGAGCGCGTCATTAAGGACAGCACATTGGGTATGTCATTTTGGTTTAAAATTGGTTTTTCATACTCATAAGGCAATGTAATATACTTTAATATAAAAAAGAAGAAGAAGGTTTTTATTCAATATTTATTATTTTGTACTAAAGTTCTTCCATTAGTACCATCCATCATAGAACAACAGCGACATTGATGTGCTTCTTTTGGTAAATATAGAGAGCGGGAAACCCTTTTTACTGGTACGAGGCATTCTATCGCAGTCCTCGCAGGGAACACAATGCGTGCATTTTGTTTGGCTAGCCAAGAGTTTGTGATGGCGTCCACACGTTGGAAGGTTGTTCAGTTTGCTTCAGTTAAGTCAAATGTGCGGACGAATTTAATAAAATGTATATTGAGGCGCTAAAGGCTGCTGCGGTTTATTTATTCACAGCATACCGCTACTACGTGAATGTGTATAAGAAAAGGGTGATCAAAAAGAAATGGAATAAAAGAAATTTTATTTCTTCTGTTCCACAAATAATTTTCGGCTTGGTAGAGCTCTATAAAGCGAAAAGTGAAGAATCATTGCTCATTGTTACTGCCATTTTGTAGACACTAGCTACGATGCGTGAATATAAAATTTAAAACAAGTGCATGCGATCACTCTTGGACAGTGATGCACAGACTTATTAAGACTAGGCGCCACTCGGGCAAATTATGAACTGATGGCGAGCCGCCAGAAGTATAGGTTATTAAAGACAATAAAGAAATGATAATATACATTATTAAAAATGAAAAAGAATTTATTAATTTGAAGCGTGACACTGCATAGTGCTACAATCTTTTTTATATTTGGCTCAAATTTACTTGTAGCAACACGTAAAACTGCTTCCAAACTTTCATTTGCAAGGCGGTTTCGATTTTTTGTTTTATTATTATTTAGTACTGAAAAGGTTTGTTCACATATATAGGTAGAACCAAATAAGCTGGCACATTTCAGAGCGTTTATGCGCAACTCTTTGTACGTATTTTTATCAATGCAACGGTAAAAGTTCAGCAAGTCTCCTTCGAAAAATTTGTTGAGTAAATCTTGGTCGTTTTGAATGTCGATAATTTCTAACTGCATTGACTCTGGCGCATTTTCAACTAAAATCGTGAAAGGATGGCTGAATATGTGCAACAGAGGTTTCACTTTTTTAAACTCCGAAAATCTGTCTTGAAAAGATTGAATCAAAATATCTAGCTTTTCTACATAACTGAAATTAATCGCAGTTTTGGTGAATTTTTCAGCCATTTTCGTATAATTCGAAAGTATTAGTTTTGCTGTCGGCGGGCCACCAGTATTCGACCGGCGGGTTGCGGTCTGTGCATCTACGCTCTTGGAGCTCGTAGCAAACTAAACGTGCGTCCTACGTGTGGACGCGGCGGCCAATACTCTGCCACAACCCTTTGATCTTTTGTAAAAACCCGACACCACACGGATCTCGCGCCAACTTGTGAGCCATCATTCCAATACATACCAAAGTAAGCTAACACCCGCTCAACACGATGGCCATTGGTATTGGCCAACACATTCGCCACAATATTGGCCAACGTAAAGAGCCGCCATATGAACATAGCGTAGCATTAACCTACGTGAAGGTAGAGTGTATTCTGGTTTGTCAAACATCACAAACAAAACAAAATATACTTCTGTAAAAATATATATACACATATACGCTCTATCTGTGCTCACAGACGATCAGTAATTACAATTAGTTGCGTTAGGATGTGTTCGTCTGAGTAAACTGAATCTATCGCTATATATACTCGTCCTTAGGCTTAATGGGTCTTATTATAAATGGAAGGTTATATTTAGTCTCAGCTTTAAAGAAAAATTAGAAAATCTATTGAGTAAATCGATTAATTTTTACATAAAAATCCCCAAAATTATTTAACCAGATACAAATTTAAAAAAAATAATTAAGGAGGCCTAGTTAAAAATAGCCCACAATAAAATTGATCTATACAGTGCAACCTTAATATAACGTACCTCAATATAACGACTTCCTCGATTTAACAAATTCTTCGTAATCCCCTTGAGTTGCCCATAAGAGTCAATATAAAATATCCCTTTACATTACGAATATTTTTTACGAACAACCTTTTTATAACGAATTTTCAACTATCAAGAAAAAGTATAAATACCTATAATTAACGTATTTTGTCAACCCAAAACCTTTATATAAAGTTTCCACCAATGTATGACTCTTAATCTCATAGTATGTGATTCATGTCGCGACAGGTTTCGTGTATAACGATATCTCTTAGGCCACGTTCACACGGCGACCATTCAATTCGATTTTTTTTTTATAGGATAAGGGTGACAAACGAGCACACAGTCCATCTGATGGTAAGTGGTTGCTGCGGCCCATAGACATCTACATCTATCCTCGTTTGCGAATCAAAATGCAGATGCGTTGTCACCCGTGAGGACTAAGATGGAATGCCTCATTTCCAGTAAAAAGGGCCTCCGGCCACCTGCACTCACCAAGCGAAACGCAGAAGTAAACCCCTACTTCACGCTGGTATTCTGTGAGGTCGTGGTACCACCCCGGTTCGAGCCGGCCCATCCGTGCGATAGCAAAAGCTGCCGCGTGGCTCTACCACTGTTAATATAAATATATAAATGATTTTTTCGCGTATACTATAAATCTCGAATGCGTGAGTCGTGTGGACGAGACAACATGAACATGAGTGCCACTGCGTGTCTTATGGCGCGTCTCCACCAAAGTTTTCAACATTTGTCAACACGTGTTGCCGACAAATGTTTCTGTCAGGCGCGTCTCCACCAAAAATGTTGACGACATTTATGTTTTTTTTTATAGGACAAGGGTGACAAACGAGCACACAGTCCACCTGATGGTAAGTGGTTGCTGCGGCCCATAGACATCTACATCTATCCTCTATTACAAATCAAAATGTAAATGCGTTGTCACCCGTGAGGACTAAGATTTCCGGTACCTACTTCACGCTGGTTTTCTGTGAGGTCGTGGTACCACCCCGGTTCGAGCCAGCCAATCCGTGCGACAGCAAAACCTGCCGCGTGGCTCTACTACTGTTAAAATGTTTCTGACATGTTGACTAATCAACAAAATTTGTTTCAAAATGTTGCAAATCAAAGGAATACGCTTGTTGCCGGCATTTGTTCCCTCGGTGGAGACGCTTCTTGGAACATTTTGAAACAAATGTCGCCGACTTTTGTTGATTTGTCAACATGTCGGAAACATAAATGTTCTCAACATTTTTGGCGGAGACGCGCATTTACTCGATAAAATCGTTTCGAAGTTTGCATTCCAGTGGCAACATCGTACGGTATACGGTAAAAAATGTATCTCGAACACGACATTTTTCAGTATGGACTCCATGTGAACAGTTTGACATATTATCTACTGCCACTACTATATTCGATAAAATCTAGTGTACGGTATACGGGAAAAGTATAGCCGTGTGAACGTGGCCTTACTCTGAACTTCCAAATGCTCTGGCTAGTGAAGTTATTTTGTTAAAGCTGACATTTTAAGAATAATTACCTTTAATGTTAACCTTTGAAATTTTATTATTATAGAAATGCTTCGTTGGTCTGTGATTGTAGTAGTGCGACTTATGATCATAAGGTTAAAAAAATCAGTTATTGAGATTTTCCATCGAGAAATTCTCAGTAGCTGCCCGGAGTCAGGAAGTTGGCGGTGTCTCACCCCCGCGCCTCGGATAGCACGTAAAGCCGTTGGTCCTGTGCCCGTCCTATCGGACTATGAGAGTGAGGGAATTGAGAGAGCACCTGTGCTTGCGTATACACTTGGGCACTATAATGCTGTCCTGCGCCGATGGCTAGTCTCCGTTGAGAATGGCCGCCGTGACTGAAATTCGGTCTGGAGGACATTATTATTATTGGAACGAAGTTCCTTATCGGACGGTATGAATCTGGCGGATGCGGGCTAGGCGAGAAAAAGTGTAAGATTTTTCCGTCACGACCCCTTTTGACGTAGTGTAGACGGCTTTGGCAACTATAAGGAAGTGAGATGGACTAATATCCGTCTCCCTCGCACTTTTTCTTATCTTTCTATGAAAGAAATATTATTTTATTATAAATGACGCTTCATTTTAATAGACGCTAGTAATTCATGTATTTGTATTTGTTAATCTATAATAAAATACGTTTATCAATAATAACATACTACGAAAGAAACTTCGTTCCAATCGAGCGTTCCACGACAATCACACATGTATTGTTTTATATTATTAATTTTTATTGTAAATAAAATTGCATGGCCAGAGTATTTTGCCAGTTCTTTTTTAAGGTCTTGTTTTTACAAACTTGGTAAGCCTGACGTTTATAGGAAATTAAAGCTTGATTCCATCCTCAAATTTTTGGCTTTGACTTTGGAAGTAAAATATTTTTCATGAAAGAATTCCGCGGAAATATGCGAACTGTTAAGTATGAAATATGTCAATATTTTTATAATATAAAATGAATCGCTGAATGTGTTGCTAAGCGCAAATCTCGAGAGCAGCTGAAACGATTTCACTAACTCTGTTTTTATAATACTTATTCCTTGAAGTACGAAGATGGTTCTTACGGAGAGAAAATTTAAAAAATTGCCTGAAAAAGTCTAAAAACAACAATTTTCTATATTACCATACAAAAGATTCGTAATAATACTTAAAAGTCAATTTGAACTTTAATACCATACCATAAAGTTTAAGTGTTAGTGGAGGGGTTCTGGGAAGGCAAAACAATTGAGTGACGTTAGTATCGTATAAATATTAATGTCAATATTTATACGATGATAACATAACTCAAAAACAAAATTAGGGTTCCGCGAAAAAAAAGTTGATATCCATGAAATCGTAGTAAATTCCACGCGGGCGAAGTCGCGGGGCACAGCTTGTATTTCATATTTTGCAAAGACTGTGGCACCACGATTAAGAGACTTCTTTAGTTAGAAGAACTATATTTAAAGTTTAGTTTAAATCCGAGATTATCGATAAGCAATTTTTTGTTATTAATCGATATTCATATATTATCGATAAGCCGTTTTTGTTATTAAAAGTAAACACAGTTATACGCAATATCAATCAATAAATGCGATTTAAATATGGGAAAAGACGCTTAAGCAACTTCATATAAAAATCATATTTAAGTTAGGTCTTATCTGTACAAAAATGAATACAGTTAGTTATATTAATGAAACTTCAAAAAGCTATAAACAACAAAGTAATTTCCATATTTTAAAACTACAACTTTAGAAGCTTTTACTATTAAATAATAGCTTCTTAATTTAGGTCTTTAATACTTTGAAATAATTTTTCGTGACACGTTTTTCGCAAAAGTTTAACTTATTTTAAAAGTAAAATTATTTAACCATTATGAGTGAAAACATCGTCTATATAGTTATATTAATAATTTCATTCCCTACTTTTCCACCTTTAAAGGTGGAATTTGTTCTTCTAATTTAAATGGAAATATCATGACTATATTCCATCCATTAAAAAATATGCTGAAATATTTTTAAATCTGTATAAAAAAAGTCTATATAATTATATTAACAATTTCATTCCTTATTCTTCCACCTTTAAAGGTGCAATTTGTTCTTCAAATTTAAATGGAAACATCATCGACTACATTCCATCCATTAAAAAATATCCTAAAATCGGTTCAAAATCATGCAATACGATAAAATCGCGTAAGATACATACAAAATAAATACAATCGTCTTGACAAACTTAATCCACTGCCTTATTGAGCTGAGAGGGTATTTGCATGACACTAAGATATGTCACAAATATTAGTCTTTTTTCTTTGTCCGAGCTAACCTTCGGAATGGGTGAACCGCTTATAATGAAACTTCTCGACAGATAGAGAGCAAAAATTTATAAAATAAAAAGTCTGATTGTCAAAAATCTAAATGTATTATTTAGATTTATTACAATCAGACTATTTATAGATGTTACCCAGGCGAAGCCGGGGCGCGTCGTTTGTTTATACTATTTTTTTGTAGAATGAGGGTGACAAACGAGCAGTCAGTGAATACTGTTGCCCATAGACATCCACATCAATCCTCAATACTCAGTACTCAATAACATTATTGCATTCCATAGGTTACAAAAGGTGTTACATAATTTTATGGTATCTCTATGGGCCCTAATGGGCACAGCAATATTATGAAGGAGGAACATTTATTATTATAATTAATGCTATTTTTAAATAATTATTTAATATTAACATTTATTATATTCTTTAAAAATACACACATTGAATTTTAAATACGGTTATTATGATTGTTATAATTTATTAATGAATTGATTTTGACATTTAAGGTATTATTGTAATTAGTATAATTAGCACAGTTGAATTTTTATTAAATTAATTGAATCATTTTAAATTTTATTTAAATTTTTTATTGCAATTTATTTAGTAGGATGGCATTTCATTATTATCTATCATATTTATATTTACATATCTATATTATATTATATTTTCATCTAAAAATTCAGAAGTATTTTAGTAACACTTGTTTATAAGTAGTTGCTTTAATTTTTTTTTCGAATAGTTCTTCGTCTTTAATGTTTTTGATGTTTTCCTCGATGAATAATGAAAATGTAAATGCGATGTCAACCTTGATGACTTAGATGGAATACCTCGTTCCCATAAAAAAGGATATCCGGTTTTCTGCACTCACGATAGCAGCATTAAGCTGCTATGTTAAGTTGGTATTATGTGAGAGCGTGGTCTTTCCCCGGTCCAATCATTAGCGCTATAACTATAAAATAGCTGTAGCATGGCTCTTCCACGTGTAAAAATAATTCATATAATATAAACAATTTCAATACAGGTCACAGCCTATTTCAAACAAAATTATTTAAAAAAAAGCAAGCCATTTTCGCCCAACAACGATCTAAAACTTCAAACGTCAATATATCACAAAAGAAGCTTTTTGTAGATTGGATCCCTTTTGCCTCATTACGTATAATTGCTAATCGATGTTGACAGATGTTTGTATTTGTAATTATATCTGAAATCAATTATTATATTTTATATCAATTATATATAATTATCTTATTCAATAATATATTATTATATTAATTATATTGTTATTACCGTTACAGCCTATGAAAGTTCACTGCTGAACATAGGCCTCCTCCATAGAATGCCTCAATTGGGGATACTTGCTTTAGTTGGCAAGCGGCTTGGCAACCGCAGATTTTTATTTTTAGTCGTTATTAGAAAGACGCTGCTGCCCATCTCCAGATTTGTTTCCCTCTGTCTTCTTTTGCAACTCCCGCGGGATGATATGGGGTAGTTGATATTCTTACACCGCCACTACTCGGTATCAACAGGGAGAAATTTAGAAATTAAAAATAGTTTTACCTAAAACACAAAAAAGAATTTCATTTTTTTTTCCAATATAGATTACTTAGAAATATTTTAATTGAGTCCTTTTGTGATTTGAGAGTACTTTTACCAATGGTTTGGTAAATTTTTTTTTTTTGGGAAGAATCAGCAATAAACCCAACGGGATATTTTATAAGTATCATTACACAAGGAAATCACAGGTTTCTTTATAGAATAAGGGTGACAAACGAACTCACAGTCCACCTGATGGTAAGTGGATGCTGTGCCCCTTAGACATCTACATCCATCTTCAAATAAGAATCAAAATGCCTTGTTTCCAGTAAAAACGTTTCTCTATACTCACCAGACGTTTTACGTGATAGAGCCATGCTGCATTTATATTAGTAGCATAATTGTAGCATAAGGGTCGGCTCGAACGGGTAAGGACAACGCTCTCACAGAATACCAGTGTAAAATGGCAGCTAAACGCTACTGTGTTTCATATGGTGAGTATAGAGAACCGGAGAACCTTTTTACTGGAAACGAGGCATTCCATCTTAGTCCTCGCGGATGACAACCCATCTGCATTTTTTTCATTCATAATCGAGGATAGATTTAGATATCTATGTGTGGTCGATTGTCACCCTTATTCTAAATTAAAACATTCCATGGTACTCTGAGAGAGCATATTGGTTCCTCAATAGAGTCGACCCATTAGTGCTACAATCATAATATAGATGCATCATGGCTCTACCTCGTATATGTCCACATTTAATTGCAAAACTTAATTCTGAAACAGCTTAGAAACGATTACCACTTTCTCAGGGGTTATTAGTACACATGTCGTATTCATTTATATTTATACTATGTGTAGTAACGCTATTTTAATTGAGAGCTGAAAACTGAAAACAAACAAATACCGGCCCGAATATTTATTTAGAAACTTCTCGTTTGCGGTTCATATAAATCACCGCTGCCATCTGTGAGCCGAGAGACAAATGGCCAACGTTAATGGCAATGGAGATAAAAGTGATTGTTTAGTGAGTCTTTGAAGAATTCATTTTAATTTTTGTGTAGTAGTTCTTTTGAAAAAAGCAAGGATTTGTTGATTAATCATTTATACTCCATTAGAGTTCCGCCCGAGTTTCGCACGGGAGATTTCTGGATATCGCTTTCAACGCCACCTGTTGGGTAAGTGCGTCATAAAATTTTCACCACAATCGGTCAAGCCGTTTAGGAGGGATAGTTTAGTGAGGGATAATTACGAAATTACAACGCACATTGGAATTTTTATACATAAAGATAACTTATATATATATATATATATATATATATATATATATATATATATATATATATATACATATATACGAATATATTATATAGACGTTAACCTGTAGGTAATGAGACAGAATAGATCTTAAAAAAAATGATGTTCGCTGCATTCAACCCGTAGGTATACAAATATTATAACTACAATTATATCCATTACATTTCCTTATTTAAATTATTTCATTATAATAAAATATTAAACAATGATGTAAATACCATAATAAACATAAACATTTCTCTTCTTCGTCCTGTTTAGATAACACTACTAAGGCTAATACACTAACATATCTTTCAACTATTCCCACTCCCAATCATTCTTCTTTTGTTTTCAAACCATTCTCTGCTTGTGACGTTAAGAAGAGCGTTCTATCTATTACTTCCAATACAGTGGGAAGTGACTGTGTCAGTCGTTACATGATTCTTCCCATTCTCGATATTATTCTTCCTATTATTTGTCATATCCTTAACTTCTCCATTTCTACAAGTAGTTTTCCATCATCTTGGAAAAATGCTGAAATTATTCCTATTCCAAAGAAAAGTAATCCTATTTTCTGAATATCGTCCTATCTCTTTACTGCCCTTCTTATCTAAAGTCCTTGAACGCCTTGTTTACACCCAGTTCAACAGTTTTCTTTGTGCGAATGCTCTTGTTAATCCTTTACAGTCAGGATTTCAACCTGGACACAGTACTACCACAGCATTGGTGAAAATCACCGATGATATCCGATTAGGAATGGAAAACGGTGAAGTGACTGTTCTTTGTTTATTAGATTTCAGTAATGCTTTTAATACCGTTGACCATAATGTCCTACTCGGCATAATTAGCTGTCGCGCGCGATTGCAAGTGGACGGCTGCGCCTACACTTCAGCAAAAATGGCTTCGGATATTGTAAAATGTGCAAATTGTAATATAGTGATTAACGAACTACTAGCATTTATTTAAAACAAGGCGGATGTAATGGACGAGGTTTCTCTTACAAGATTATGCTGTGATAGTTTTTCTGATAGTGAAATAGTGGCTGCAAAGAAGCTGTTCTTTAATTCTGTCCCGGAATCGAAGCGCAAAATTCGCAAGAATAAAGGTAAAAATGCTCGAGACATTGATGATATTATATGTCTCTTTAAAACTACCGACCCTGAATTAGTACCTATCTTTGTTGCTCGTGATCTTCGAAAATTACCACCTATCACGTTTGACCACATAGATGTAACGCAGCTGTTAAAAGATATTATTACGCTAAAGTCCGATATACACGCTTTAAAAACTGATAGCGCTACTCTAAGTCAGCTGTTAGACCTAAAAACGGAGATAGATAATCTAAAACAAGCATCAATCATTTGCAATAAGTTTGACTTTGTCAATAGAAAAAGAGGCAATTTCACAGCAGATTTAGAAAACTATGATAGTGGGCCAATGGCATTGCAAAATTATTCCCAGGATATTCCGGGTAAAGACAAGTCACCTACATCTTCAACATCACAAAAGAACTATAACAAAGTTTCTCCTACATATGTAGGTATGCAACAAAATATTTTATCAACGCCGCAGAGAAATAATAACAGCGCGGAACAATCAGCTGGCATTACGCATACAAGTGTTAAAGAATTGTGTAGTGCTATCTCGCCTACGCAGGTAAAGGAAGCTAATGAATTAGTTCGTGTTAGTGGTAAAACGAATAAACGGTGTGTGTCCACTACTATTTGTTCAAATACTACGAACTCGAATGTAAACAAAGAGGTTTCATCAGATTGTCATTCTAATAAGCGAAAAACGTTCAATAGTATGGAAGTGGAACGTGAACAAATAGTAGGGGAAAAGTGGACGTTGGTTACTAATACGAAACGAAAAAATTCAGCGTCCGGTAAAAGGATGGGAAAAGCCGATGTTGGACCTGGTGGAAAATTTAAGGCAGCAAAAATCAAAATTCCTTTGTTTATTTCCAATGTGTCAAAGGACACAAAGGAAAGTGATATTATTGCATACATTAAAGATAAAACACAGGAAGAAACGTCTTTATTTAAAATTAATAGAAAAATTGAAAAGAAATATAATTCTTTCAAGCTTTATGTGTCCAAGTCAAAGCTGGATGTTTTTCTTGACGATAAGTTCTGGCCTGACGGCATAACCTTTAGGCGTTTTACAAATGATAACTTTAAGTTAAAAAACAGCATTAATAGCATAATGAAGCAAACTATTACATAAGAATAGATAAACAAATTTATAAGACAACTACATTAGCCTGTTTTAATTGCAAATCTGTGAAACGCTCAATTGATGCAGTTAAGTTTCTGTGTCAAAAAGTCGATATAGTTGCTCTCCAAGAAACGTGGTTGCTTCCCTATGATATCCCATACCTTGCCAAGATACACCAAGATTTTGAATATACAGGAAAATCAGCTGTGAACATATCAGAGGGCATACTCAAAGGACGACCGTATGGTGGTGTGGCGATTTTGTGGCGCAAAGGAGCTTTTGAGTCAGTCACAGTAATAAACTGTGCTAGTGTGCGGCTAGCAGCAATAAAAGTATCCCTCGATGATAAAGACTTTTTAGTGTTTTGTGTATATATGCCGACAGATGCGAGTGATAACCTAACAGAATTCACTGAATGTCTTAGTGAGGTAAGCGCGATAGTCGCAAGTTGTGACGTGGAAGCAGTGTACGTCCTTGGTGATTTTAATGCTCATCCTGGTGAGTCTTTTGGACTTGAACTTTTAAAATTCTGTTCTGAACAGAATTGGATGTGCGCGGACATTGAAAAGTTAGGTATAGATTCTGATAACTATACATTTGTCAGTGATGCACATGGCTGTAGACGATGGCTTGACCATTGCATTGTAACACAAGCTGCTTGGGACACTATAACTAACATAAGAATATTTTATGATGTATTCTGGTCTGATCATTGCCCCTTTATTGTTGAGTGCAGGTTAAACACTATTAAAACGAAATTAGAAGTTGCGATAAAATCATGTAACAAAGTAATATGGGGCGAAAGGGTCAGTGATCGGATCGAAGTATATTATGATGTGTGTAATAACAAATTAATGTCGCTTAAGGTACCTGAGGAACTTAGCGTATGTTATAATTCACACTGTAATAATACCCATCATAGGTTAATGCTTGATGAAATGTACAATAATATTGTTACTATTTTATCTGAAGCTGCTATACAGAGTTATGATGACCATAGATGTTATAAGCATAGTGGTCGTATTGTAGGTTGGAACAGACATGTGAGGGAGGCACATGTGATGGCTAGGTTTAAATATCGCATATGGCTGTGGCATAACAAACCAAGTAGTGGTCCTATATATGACGATATGTGCCGAACACGTAAAATATTTAAGAGCATACTAAAATGGTGTCAGAACCATCAAGAGCAAATTCAACTCGATATCATAGCATCACATCGTAAGGCAAATAATTTCAAAAAATTCTGGAGAGCCACCAACAAACTTGATATTAAGCCTACCCTGCCTGTGTGTGTTGGAGGTGTAAACGAACCTATTAGCATAGCTAAAATGTTTGCAGAGCATTTTAAGATAGAGTCGTTGCTAGGTTCATCGCAACCGGTGCCCGGAGATGAGAGCTATCATGGCAGCCATGACTTCGTTCGTTTTACACCTGAACAAGTGGCAACTGCCATTAAAAATATGACTAGGGGGAAATCTCCCGGCCATGATTCTCTCAGCATCGAGCACCTGCAGCATGCCGGATCTCACCTGCCTCGATTACTTGCTACGTTCTTCTCTTCATGTCTCTGTCATTCGTATCTGCCTCACGACCTTATGTGGACAATAGTTGTGCCTATAGTTAAAAACAAAACAGGTGACGTAGAAGATAAGTGTAATTATCGCCCCATATGTTTGGCAACAATTATGGCTAAAATACTTGACAGCCTGTTGGATACACAGCTGGAAAGTTATATTGAGTTGCACGATGCACAGTTTGGGTTTCGGTCTGAATTGTCTACTGAGAATGCTATCTTAGCCCTAAAGCACACTGTTGAATATTACACAAAGCAACGTACACCTGTATATGCATGTTTTTTAGATCTCTCCAGAGCTTTTGATCTCGTAAATTATGACATATTATGGGATAAGCTACGCCAGAAAAAGATTCCAGCTGAGCTTTTGAAGATTTTTCAGTACTGGTACAATAATCAGTATAACAATGTGAGATGGGCCGATAAGTTCTCTGAAAGGTACAGATTGCAATGTGGGGTCAGACAGGGAGGAATTACGTCACCAAAGCTTTTCAACCTGTACATAAATGACCTAATCGTTGAACCAGCAAAAAAGTCGGATGTCGTATAGACAATGTAAGTTTTAACAACATAAGTTACGCAGATGATATGGTGTTGCTGAGTCCCACGGTTAAGGCCACCAGAGAACTCCTTAAGATATGTGAGAAGTGTGCGTTAAACCATGGCTTGCGATACAATGGTAATAAAAGCGAATTCATGGTGTTTAGGGCCGTTGGCTGTAAAAGCCCAGAAAATGTGCCTGCAATTAAATTGAATGACATTGAATTAAAACGCGTTGATAAATTTAAGTACCTAGGGCATTTTGTTACCGATGACCTAAGTGACAATGTTGACATTGAAAGGGAACGTAGGGCGCTGGCAGTCCGATGTAATATGTTGGCACGTAGGTTTGCGCGGTGTAGTGAACAAGTAAAGATAACACTATTTAAAGCGTACTGTCAAGTTTTCTACACGTGCAGCCTGTGGTCGAATTATTCACAGCGGACTGTTAACACCTTACGTGTCCAGTATAATAATGGCTTCAGGATCTAGTTGGGGTTACCCCGATTTTGCAGTGCAACAGGCATGTTTGCAAAGGCGCGTACAGATGACTATTACGCCCTTATAAGAAAGAAAACAGCCTCGTTGCTTGGCAGGGTGCGGGCTAGCTCCAACTCCATCATGAAAATAATTGCTGAAAGATACGACTCATTCCTCCTTAAGCAATATTACCGCCTATGTTTAGTTAATAAGGCGCTTGTATTTAAGAATTAGATTTAGGTACTAACATAGGTTATAAGTTCCATATCTACTAACAAATTTTATGGATCACTTGGTTATCTGAAATAAAATTATTATTATTATTATTATAATGCGCTCTCTTAACGTATCTCAAACAACGATTGGTTGGTTTCAGAGTTACCTGTCTGATCGCCAGCCACGTATACGTATCGACGATATAATATCATCTTGTTGTAATGTACGTGTTGGTGTACCACAGGGAGGCGTTTTATCTCCTTTGCTTTTTGCAGTTTTTATAAACTTTTTATGAGGGGTTTTTATGAGGGTGAAAACCGGCAGCGATCACCGAATGGTTAGAGGCACACTGAACCTAAATGTTAAGTTGGAGAGGTCTCGTCTGATGAAGTCAACGCTCCGTCCCCCTCGTGCTCTAATCCAAAGTCCCGAAACCTTTCAGCTCGAGTTACAAAACCGTTTTCAGTGCCTAGAAGACTGCAATGAAGTGGACTATATGAATGACAAGCTCGTGGAAACTGTCCATACGGTCGGAGCTAAGTTCTGCAAGACCCGCCGCAGAAGAACACAAAAACTCTCCGATCACACTCTTAATCTCATGGCTGTTAGACGGGAGATGAGGCTACATTCTTCAACAGATTTGACAGCATACAGGCAACTGAACAGACAGATCTCCAAATGCATGCGGCGAGACTTACGCAACTTCAATACAGCTCGTATTGAAGAAGCGATCGAGCGGAACCAAGGCTCCAAAGTCTTTGCCAGAGATCTGTCTGCCAGAAAGAGCCAACTGTCAAAGCTGAAGACCGAATGTGGCAGCATCGTTTCCGGGGCATCTGAGATTTTGAGTGAGATTGAGAGGTTCTATGGGCAGCTGTACACGTCATCGTTGGAGCCACACGCAAGTGTGAGTAACGATGCAAGAGCGAGTCTTATTCGACACTATTCCGAAGATATCCCGGACGTCAGTCTGAGCGAGATTAGAATGGCTCTCCAGCACCTTAAAAACGGCAAGGCCCCAGGCGAGGATGGAATTACAGCGGAGCGTCTGAAAGCGGGTGAAAGACCGGTACTTGAAGTCCTTCAGAAGCTCTTTAATTCCGTCCTCCATGGTGGCATTACACCGGAGGCGTGGAGCAGAAGTGCGGTGGTCTTGTTCTTCAAGAAAGGTGACAACGCTCTCTTGAAGAACTACAGACCTAAAATACCTCAAAACCTTAAAACAAAATTGTACAACCAGTGCGTGTTGCCAGTGATGACTTACGGAACTGAGACGTGGTCCTTCACTGCTGGCCGTATGAGGAAGCTCAAGGTCGCTCAGCGAGCTATGGAGAGGGCTATGCTCGGAGTTTCTCTGCGTGATAAACTTAGGAATGAGGATATCCGCAGTAGAACCAGAGTAACCGACATAGCCTAACGGAATAGTAAGCTGAAGTGGCAGTGGGCCGGCCATATAGCTCGAAGAACCGACAACCGATGGGGAAGAAAGTTTCTCGAGTGGCAGCCTCGTACCGGTAGGCGAAGTGTAGGGCGTCCCCCCACAAGATGGAGTGACGACCTGGTAAGACATGCAGGAAGTCGATGGATGCAGGTGGCTCGGGACCGTGCTTTGTGGCATTCCTTGGGGGAGGCCTATGTTCAGCAGGGGACTTGTGAAGGGCTGTAATGATGATAAACTTTTTATAAACTCAATATCCAATAATTTAACTTCTTCCTACCACCTTTATGCAGATGATCTAGAAATATATACAAAAGCTTGTCCCAACGATCTCCCCAATGCTATCAATGTCGTTAATGCAGATCTCGATCGCATTCTTGAGTGGAGTAATGCATACGGACTTCACGTTAACCCAGCAAAATCGCAAGCCATTATCATGGGCAGCGCGCAAATGTTGGCTAAGTCGAGCCTAGATTACCTGCCTCTAGTATTTGGTAAAACTATTATTCCTTATGCAGATTCAGTAAAGAACTTAGGTATCCACATAGATAAGAATCTGTCGTGGGGACAGCACATCAAAGAAATTAATCGTAAAGTTTATGCCTCGGCAGCCTCCTTGCGTAGATTACGTAACTTTCTTCCCATTTCCACCAAAACTATGCTTGACAAGTCCCTTCTCTTCCCTATTTTCGACTACGCAGACGTCAGCTATCTAGATCTCACCGAAGCTCACCTCGATAAACTTGAGCGAATTCAGAATTTTTGCATAAGGTTTATATTCGGATTGCGCAAATATGACCATGTATCTCTTTTTCGTACTAAGCTCAAGTGGTTGCCAATACGACTTCATCGGAATGCTCACATACTTCATCTTCTTTATAGTGTTCTCTTTAATCCTTCTTACCCTTCTTACCTCAAAATTCGTTTTGAGTTTCTTCATGATTCCCATTCGCGTAACTTGAGATCAGCAGAGAGTTTGAAGTTGAATTTGCCACTATACACTAGAAAATTTATGAACAAGTCTTTTACTGTACAGGCCGTTCATTTATGGAATGAACTCCCATTGTCAGTAAAACGCGCACCATCCCTACGGGTATTTAAAAAACTAGTTAAGAATCATTACCTAGCACTTTAAATTCTAACTTCACTTCCACACTAGCCATTAAATAATATATTATATGTATCATATCAATTCAATATACATATATATATATATATATATATATATATATATATATATATATATATTGTATGTATATATGTTTATAGTAAGTGTATGTATAGTATGTATATCTGTTTATTTATTTTTTATCTCTTTTTTTCTCTAACACACCAATTTGCCCTGCCCTTGTCATATTCGTGCAATCCTATCCATTCATTGGTTGTCTGGAAGAAATTGCTATCAGCAATAAGACCGCCCATTGCATACTTCTTTTATATATATAATTTCTGTAATTTATGTATGGTGTGCAATAAAGAATATTAAATAAATAAATATTCATTAGAATAGGATATTTACTATAATGTATAGTCTAATCGAATGTCAAAAAATTATATTTTATGCAATGCCATTATAATATGCCTACTGATGCGTGGCTTAAATATTCATCGATTGAGTAGTAGCATTTCTCAATTAGAAACGGTTTAAATTCTTTTTTAAATTTTTGAATATTTTCCATTTCATGAAACATAGATGGAACTTTATTGTAGATTTTAGATAATATACCGAAAACGCTTTTTCTAAGTAAAGCTGTCTTTGATGAAATTTTATGAATTTTATTTTTACGTCGATTATTTGTTATTAAATAATTATTAAATATTTCAAGATTAGTTTTTACAAATGCTACAACTTAATCAATAATTAACTGTAACTAAATCATATTTTCGGCATTCGGTTAGTCTCCCCTCATAACAGATTGTCTTTCGACAAAGACCTATTCTAAGGCTTTCTACTTCCTTCTGCGAAGCAGTGATGCTAGCGAAGGAGGTGGCGGAGCGGGAGAAGGAGAGAGCAGCAGCTTTCCTTCCCGGCCGCCGCGGGAGACGCCCCGGGCGTCGGGGGCTACGTCGTGGCCCCCGGCCACCGTAGGCGCGGGCCTGTGGATGGCGAGCAATGGGTAGCTCGCCGTCCGTCCGTCTAACGACGACAGGCCGTGTCGACGGCGCGTTTTGTTCCACGCGCGCCTCAAAGAGCTGTCAGCATCGTGAAGGGGCCCGCAAGGGCCGACGCCTGCCGGGGCTGCGGGCTGTTTGAAAGAGATACCGCGGCTCCGGAACGTAAGGGCACTGAAGGAACACGGATGGTTTTTAGTCAGTAAAAGTCTGACACTCCCTTCCGCTCCACCCAGAGCGAAAGGCGTCATTTGATGATTTTCCATCCGCAAAAAAAAAAAAAAAAAAAAAAAGGCTTTCTACTTGTTTCTGTCATTTGCTGTACGTAACCATTCTGGGCCTGCTACTTTATTAAAATCATCTTCCCATCGCTTTGGCTGTCTTCCTCTAATTCTTTTATTTTCTCTAGGGTACCATTCAGTTATTATTCTGGTCGTTTTTCTTTTCTCTCAACATATGTCCCGTCCAGCGCCATTTCAATTTTCTGCATACTGATTGGACTTTTCCAAACTTTGTCTTTCCTTTGTAACTGTATTTTATTTCTTCTCCTTACTCCTAATATGCTTATCTCTATTCCTTTCCAACATATATTGATTTTATTTTGTTTTTGTTCAGTTAAAGCCCAAGTTTGGCATGCGTTTGTCAGACTTAGCAGGATACAAGCATTGAAAACTTTTCTTATCTCCGACATTCTTCATTATTTCGCTTAACGACCAGAATTTCTTCAAAGTGCTAGCTATTCTTCATTAAATTTATTTCTGCATGTTCTCTGTTGGTGATATTAATTGTCCTAAATAAATATACTAATTTACGTTTTCTAATTGCTGATTATTAATTCTAATAGCCTCTTTTTGTAATGAATTTGTTATTATTTTTGTTTTTGTTAAATTTATTGTGAGGCCTGCATTTGCACTTTCGTCTGATAACTGTAACATTGTTTTCAATGTATTCTGGCATTTGTAGAAGAGTATTAAATCGTCAGCGAATCTCAAATCCCTCAGTTTCTCTCCGTTCACCTTAAGTCCAAAATTATCACAACCCACTCTCATAAAAATCATCTCCAGCACAGCTGAGAATATTTTTGGTCAAATAAGGTCACCTAAACATTATTTATTATACATTTAAATATATACAAAAAAAAATTATATAATTTACTAGCTGTGCCCCGCCTCGCTCATTTAGTTCAATCATTTTAGCTAAATATTTGTCGAAATTAATGGAGTACTTTTATCTATCGGTATATGTACATTATACATCAAAGTGAAATTTAACTATTCTGTCACACTGTCCCGCCCCCTCCCTGATGAGCAACACCTCCCGCGCCTAATAAAGTACCCCAAAATGCCTTCTTTTTCAGTTTTAAAGATAACTGTACACGGTACATGAAAAGCAGCGTCAAATAGCAGCTTGACACTGCTGTGTTTCGTATGGTGAGTGTAGAGAACCGGAGACCCTTTTTACTGGAACCGATACATTCCATCTTAGTCCTCACATGTGGCAACGCATCTACATTTTGATTCGCAAACGAGGATTAATGTAGATGTCTATGGGTCACAGCAACCACTTACCATCAGGTGGACTGTGTGCTTGTTTGTCACCCTATACTATTAAAAAAAGTGTGGGGGTCCGAAACGATTCTTGATAAGTTTCTATCATCCTTTTATAAATACGAAAGATACGGACATACGGAAGATATCATTTATAATTTAGAACAGTTTTTATGCCATCAAAAACATAACTTGTAAAAAAGCCAAGTCTCGCAAGTCAGTTCTTCTACCGTAAAAAGTTGTGAGATCCATGTAGTACCAAGTCGGTTAATTTATTCAGTCCATAGATTGATACATAGATTGACTTGGCAATCGCACTTAACAGTCTAATTTAATATAATATGTATTACTTGTGAGATATAATGTGTTTTCATGCGATTGCCAAGTCAATTTATGTATCAATCTATGGACTGAATAAATTAACCGACTTGGTATTACATGGATCTAACAACTTTTTACGGTAGAAGAACTGACTTGCGAGACTTGGCTTTTTTTACAAGTTATGTTTTTGATGGCATCTCATTTCTTTTTGTAGATAGTTATATCTAGGTAGCTATTTACAACTATTATGCCATTATACATATATAGGTACACTGATTCATTCACTGCAAATGTAACTTTGTAATACTATATGTTTATATGGGATTACAAAGTTATTTATGCAGTTGGTGTATCTCGAAAACTGGACCTAAATTGTAAAATATTTTAATTTTTCCTTGATTTATATATTAAACAATAATTGTATTCCAAATTCGAAGTTTCTATGTATGCTAGAAGTGCCTTAGAGTTTTGATGATCGGTCAGTCAGTGAGTGACAAAATTAAGAAACTTTGACTAGTTATAATTCTTAAACTACTGGATTTAAATTCAATGAAATTTGAAATATACCGAGTTTATACAATGCCTACTTGTTTTGTAAAAATTCAGGCTTCTAGTTTTATCCATAACGAAGTTATAGGGTTTCGGAAATGGCCTGAACTGCTTCGAGAAAAGGATGGTACGGCCGCGCCGCTTTTTTGCTCGACTTGGCGGGGGCACTGCCGTGCCCCCAGATCTTTAATCGATTTTCTTTTGCTCAAAGCTTAGGTTAATTAAAATTTACAACTTTAACGCCAAAATATGTATGACTTAAGTAAAGAATAGAATATGTTCTTTAAAAATAGATACAAATTATTTCTTAACTCTTTCATTATGATAAAACGATTTATTTGAATAAGAATTAATACTATGATAGTTGCCATGTAGTGGCGGTTAAGAATATCCACTACCCCATATCTTCCCGTGGGTGTCGTAAAAGGCGACAAAGGGAAACAGGCAGGAGATGGGCAGCAGTATCTTCCTGATAACAGCAAAAATACAATAAAAAACTGCGGTTGCCAACCCGCTCGCCAAGCGTGGCAACTATGGCAAATACCCCCTATGAATGAATGTAACAAAGAGACGGCCCCCAGTCCCCGGCGGCCCCGCTATTCCTGGCTACGGTGGCGACCATGGTAACGGCGGGGTAGGGGGTGCTAAGAATCTCCGGTGGAGGTTCGGTTGCCACCTACGACGACTCGACCTGGCAACACATAACGCACGCACCCTGAGGATTGACGAGAAGATTGTGGAGCTGGAAGAAGAGATAGACAAGTTACGCTGGCATATTATAGGATTATCCGAAGTCCGAAGAGAGGGGGAGGAAACGGTAATCCTTGAATCCGGCAACTTGTTCTAATACCGGGAGGGCGACCATCTGTCCCAAGGAGTTGTCGGATTTATCGTCCACAAGTCTCTCGTTAACAACGTTGTAAAGATTGAGAGTGTGTCGACGAGGGTTGCGCACCTTATACTCAGAATCACCAAACGGTATTCGCTGAAGGTCATACAGGTTTACGCACCAACCTCGGCACACCCCGATGAGGAGGTGGAGTAAATGTATGAGGATATCTCTAGAGCCATGCATGCCTCCAAAACCCAATATACGGTGTTAATGGGAGACTTCAATGCAAAACTAGGCACAAGAGAGAATGGTGAGCTGAAAGTAGGGACATTTGGAATAGGGCAACGGAACCCAACGGGCCCCCTCGTGGTTTGTTCCAAAGTCCCGAAACCTTTCAGCTCGAGTTACAAAAACGTTTTCAGTGCCTAGAAGACTGCAATGAAGTGGCCGATATAAATGACAAACTCGTGGAAACTGTCCATGCGGTCGGAGCTAAGTTTTGCAAGACCCGCCGCAGAAGAACACAAAAACTCTCTGATCACACTCTTAATCTAATGGTTGTTAGACGGGAGATGAGGCTACATTCTTCAACAGATTTAACAGCATACAGGCAACTGAACAGGCAGATCTCCAAATGCATGCGGCGGGACTTACGCAACTTCAATACAGCTCGTATTGAAGAAGCGATCGAGCGGAACCAAGGCTCCAAAGTCTTTGCCAGAGATCTGTCTGCCAGAAAGAGCCAACTGACAAAGCTGAAGACCGAATGTGGCAGCATTGTTTCCGGGGCACCTGAGATTTTGAGTCAGATTGAGAGGTTCTATTGGCAGCTTTACACGTCATCGTTGGAGCCACACGCAAGTGTGAGTGATCCAAGAGCGAGTCTTATGCGACATTATTCCGATGATATCCCGGACGTCAGTCTGAGCGAGATTAGAATGGCTCTCCGGCACCTTAAAAACGGCATGGCCCCAGGCGAGGATGGAATTACAGCGAAGCTTCTGAAAGCGGGTGGAAAACCGGTACTTGAAGTCCTTCAGAAGCTCTTTAATTCCTTCCTCCATGGTGGCATTACACCGGAGATGTGGAGCATAAGTGCGGTGGTCTTGTTCTTCAAGAAAGGCGACAACGCTCTATTGAAGAACTACAGACCGATTTCCCTTCTGAGCCGCGTCTATGTGCTGTTTTCAAGAGTCATTACGAATCGTCTCGCGCGCAGACTTGACGACTTCCAGCCTCCCGAACAAGCCGTTTTCCGAAAAGGCTTTAGCACCATAGACCACATACATACCCTTCGGCAAATTGTACAGAAGTCAGAGGAGTACAATTTGCCACTATGTCTGGCGCATGTGGACTAAGAGAAAGCCTTTGATTCAATCGAAATTTGGGCTGTGCTGCAGTCCCTTCAGCGGTGCCAAGTTGACTGTCGGTATATCGAAGTGCTGAAGTGCTTGTACAGTAGGGCTACGATGGCTATCCGAGTACAGAGCCAGAGTACGAAACCTATCCAATTGCAGAGAGGTGTAAGACAGGGTGACGTCATATCCCCGAAACTCTTCACCACTGCATTGGAAGACGTTTTCAAGCTTCTGGACTGGAAAGGATACGGTATCAACATCAATGGCGAGTACATCACTCACCTTCGATTTGCCGACGATATAGTCCTTATGGCAGAATCGCTGGAGGACCTAAGCACCATGCTCAATGACCTCAATAGTGTCTCCCAACGGATAGATCTTAAGATGAACATGGACAAAACAAAGATCATGTTTAATGTCCATGTCACACCTATGCCGGTAGTTGTTGGGAGCACTAAGCTCGAAGTTGTTGACGAGTATGTTTACCTGGTACAAATAGTCCGACTAGGTAAGTCCAACTTCAACCAAGAGGTCAATCGACGGATTCAACTCGGTTGGGCAGCGTTCGGGAAATTACGGCACATCTTCTCGTCAGCTATACCTCAAAACATGAAAACGAGACTGTACAACCAGTGCGTGTTGCCAGTGATGACATACGGAACTGAGACGTGGTCCTTCACTGCTGGCCGGATGAGGAAGCTCAAGGTCGCTCAGCGAGGTATGGAAATGGCTATGCTCGGAGTTTCTCTGCGTGAAAAACTCAGAAATGAGGATATCCGCAGTAGAACCAGAGTAACTGACATAGCCCAATGGATTAGTAAGCTGAAGTGGCAATGGGCCAGACATATAGCTCGAAGAACCAACAATCGATGGGAAAAAAGGTTCTCGAGTGGCAGCCAAGAGAATGGAATGGACTATGATAGTTACGAATGTAACCAACTTTTGTTTTAACCGGCGATCTAATTCAATTTTAGAACACAAAAGCTACTATTGTGACTTTACTATGATAGATGTATTCTCTTGCTGATTTTTTTTAAGGTAATAATGATAACTTTAATCGTGTAGTACATAATTTTTATATATCATCAATAAATTTTTGAACACACGCCAAATAATGAATTTTATATAATGATATTTACGCGAACACTACACATTGAATATAACTAATTTTTACGGATTTTATCGCGTTTAATTTACTATTTTAATTCCCGACGTTTCGGGTGCTTTACAGCAAACCATGATCACGGGGGGGGGGGGGGGGACTGAGATGTTTGACGTCCCATTGTCACAGTTAGCAAAACTACATTCAGTTTTTTAATATGAAATTTTGGTTCGATTTACGCATAATGAACTTACAGTATCTTGAAGTTTTGCAGTGGTATGCTTGGGTTTGGATTTAATTTTGCTAATTATAGGATCTCAAGCAGATGGGAGCACCCAATCCATCTTCTCTATTGAAATTAGGATGTTTTTTAATTTCAATAGCCTCGCGTATCATCCTTGGTAGGAATCGGTGTTCTTTTGCGAGGATTTGTAGTCTATCACATCTGATGTAATGGAGGGGACGGTATTTATTTATTTATTTATTCTTTATTGCATTCCTTAAACTAAAAGAATACAAAGGGCGGACTTAATGCCTTGTGGCATTCTCTACCAGTCAACCCATGGAGTGGCGAGAATTTGAAGTAGGTGTAGCAATAAAGAATAAAAAAATAGAAATTTATAATTAATTTCGTTATATATAAATTTTACTAATATATACAATAAATAAACTATAAAAATATATACAAATATACAAATATATACGTACATACATAAGCATACATATATTCATACCGACATACATATACAAATAGTACATATAAATAACTATAAATATATACGTCCAAAATATAAATGACATGGATGATTCATCTAAGAAGCGTTGTCTTTAATAGATGATTACGCACCAACTTTTTAAAAGCAATCTTATTGGGTGCTTTTCTGATGTCGTCAGGCAAGGAGTTCCAAAGGCGTGCAGCCTGAACTGTAAAGGAGTTACCATAGAACTCGGTGAAGTGAACTGGAATACATATTTTGTTGTTGGTATTGAACATGTTCACAAACTGCACACTTCCCAGAGCGTCGGTGCTTCACGTCAGCTACACGTTCTTTCACGCGGCTTTTATTGGATCTTTTTGTTGGTCCTATGTAAGAGAGACCACATTCGCAATCAAGCTTGTACACTCCTGCATCTTGTACAGGAATATTTCACTTGACGGATGGTAAAAATTGACTAATCTTCGTCGGCGGCTTAAAGTATGTTTTAATAGAAGCTCGCTTTAAAATGTAGCCTATTTTGTCTGCTACTCTTCTGACATAGGGTAGTACAGAAGGCACACGCTCGACTGTGGTCGGCTTCACTCGGTCACTGTGACGTAGGCGCGGGACCCGAAGCTTATTGTCTTGCAATACTTGCTCGACGTGCTGAAGCTCGGCGGCCAGATGTTTTCTGTCGTCACAAATCCCTCGTGCTCTCTAAAACAAATATTTTCCCACGGCAGCCAACTGTGATGGATGATGGTGCGATTCACCATTTAAATATCGGTTGGTATGGTTCTTTTTCCTATACACAGACCTATTGTATGTATACGCGAGGCTATTAAAATTTAAAAAAACATCCTAATTTCAATAGAGAAGATGGATGGGTCCAGCCATCTGCTTGGGATCCTATAATTAAAAAAATTTAATCCAAACCCAGGCATACCACTGCTAGACTTCAAGATACTGTAAGTTCATTCCGCGTAAATCGAACCAAAAATTAATATTAAAAACTGAAGATAGCCGGGCTAACTTTGACATCGGAACGTCAAACATCTCAGTCACAGAGGGGACCATGGGTTGTTGTAAAGCACCCGAAACGTCGGGAATTAAAATAGTAAATTAAACGCGATAAAATCCGTAAAAAATAGTTTTATTCAATGAATTTAATAGGCAAAATTTTGCTATTCTGTGTTACATTGATGCAATTTTCTTAAGAACCTCTAAATTACAGCCTATGTTACTTCGTGATAATTTAGCTTTCTATTGGTGAAAAAATTATTAAAATCGGTCCAGTAGTTTCGGAACCTAGTCAATTCAAACAAACAAACAAATTTTTCCTCCTTACAATATTAGTATACATATTTTGTTTACAAACAAACAAACAAACAAATTTTGCCACTACATAATATTAGTATAGATATTTTATTTAGCAAAAATTGTTTTGCTCTGCCTAAGATTACATTATTGATAACCCCTGGGAAGGAAGTGATCACTACCATCCTGTTTCTAAATGTTTTCATACTTAATCTACAAACTAAATAAAAAGTTTATGATATTGTAAATTGATAATTTAAAAAAAAAGTCCCACTGGGTTTCTTGCTGGTTCTTCCCAGGACAGAGGTATTTTTCGAATAAGTAGTTATAGCATAAATTACTTTCAATTACTATTCTTGTAAACTATTTTGAATAAAATTTATGCTGTTCTATTCTTTTCTACTCTATTCTTTAACAAACCTTTGGATAGTACCAACCCTCTCAAAAATAAGAGATCTGTGACCAGCAATGGAGCGTGTATAGGTTGTAAAATTACTGCACTTTTGATCCACTTTATTTTGTTTCTAGAAAGATCATTAAGAGCAATTCAACACTTGATTTACTTTATTTTGGTTCAAGAAACCCTATTTATTAATCCTCATAATGTTATAGGAAAATTTTCCATGCAATACATTTTACCGATAGTCACTATTTAAACGATCCACTATCAACCTCCCACGAGAAAGCGATTCGAATAACGTTGCGCGCGTATTGTTGAGTTGAAAGCTCACTGTTGGCTTTTTGAAGATAAGCTGCATTTGCAAACTGAAATTGCTTTCCCTATTATGTCTACAGAAAAAGTAGTTGAATTGTGTTTCAAATCAAACAAGAAAATATGTTGCTCTAGAAATATCTATCGAAAATTCAATTTTTTTTTAATTATTTTTCATAGTGGAGGAAATCATAGCTTATTTGAATTTACATTAATGCAATGTAAAAGAATTTCAATGGTACCCACACCAAAAAGTACATACTAAGTTGTATAAGCCTGGCATACAAACGTATTCCTCTGTTTTCTTCAATTACATTATAGCAAACATTTTACGATACCATCTATATCTACCACTAAATAAACTATTTTAAAAACAACTACGTGGATAGCCACACTGCAGAAACAGAAACTGAACTGCAACTATGGTAGCTATACATTATTGCAGCACGACGCGATACGCTCTCACAGAACACCAGCGTGAAACAGCGGAATAATTCTGCTATGTTTCGTATGGTGAGTGTAGAGAACCGGAAACCCTTTTTGCTGATAACGAGGCATTCCATCACAGTCTTAATCAGTGACAACGCATCTCCATTTTAATTATTAATCGATAATAGATGTAGATACACATATATAAAGGATGTCTCAGTAAGAGTGCACTTTTTAAAATTGGATTTTTTTTTTCATGCAAGTGGAAACTCTGAAATTTGACAGCTGTCATCTCTGTTTATTCCTATTATTAAAAATGGAGAGGTTTTCAAAAGAACAACGCGTTATAATTGTGAAAACTCATTACAAAAATGGGGAAAGTTACGCTGAAACCGCTCGCAAACTTCGCCAAATTTTCAGCCGAGAAAGTGCACCTAATATGTCAACCATTCGAAGAGTGGTTAAAAAAATTGAAGAAACTGGGTCAATTATGGATAATAAGAATCCTTTGCGTCAACGTACCGGTCGGTCTCTTGAAAACATTGCTGCTGTAAACGAGAGTGTTGCTGAAAACCCGAAAACATCAATTCGACATCGTTCTCAACAACTTCAAATTTCACGAAGCACTACGCAGCGAATTTTGACTAAAGACCTCCACCTTCATGCGTACAAGATTCAGTTAACTCAGGAGCTCAAACCAGCAGACCACGGAAAGCGCCGGCAATTCGTTCAATGGGTAATGGAGCAAAGTGAAGTCTATACCAATTTTTCGGAAAAATTTTCTCCCATGAAGCGCATTTCCATATGGATGGCTTCGTGAATACACAAAATTGTCGAATTTGGGACTCAGAAAATCCTCATGCAATCCATGAGAAACAAATGCACCCACAACGAGTAACTGTCTGGTGCGGATTTTGGTCAGGCGGCGTGATTGGACCTTACTTTTTTGAAAATGAGGCCAAAATTGCAGTGACTGTGAATGGCATTCGTTACAGAAATATGATAACGGACTTCTTGTGGCCTCAAATGGACGGCATGGATCTGGACAACATGTGGTTTTAGCAGTACGGCGCAACCTGCCACACCGCGCATGAAACAATCGACTTATTGCAGCAACGATTTCCAGAACACATTATCTCACGAAACTCTGATGTCAACTGGCCACCAAGATCGTGCGATTTAACGCCGTGCGATTTTTTTCTTTGGGGTTTTGTGAAATCTCGGGTTTATGCGAATAAACCCGAAACAATTTCTGAGCTCAAATCGGAAATCCAACGCGTCATCGGTGAGATACAGCCACATCTCTGTGCAAAAGTCATAGAAAATTTCATGAAAAGAGTAATGGCCTGTCATCGGAGCCGTGGGGGTCATTTGCCGGAAATTTTATTCCATACTTAATCGGAACATGTCTTCTTTACAATACAATAAAAATATCACAACGCTGTCATAAAATACTTGTTTTTATTTAAAAATGAAAAAGTGCACTCTTACTGAGACATCCGATATATATATATATGTCACAGCATCCACTTATCATCAGGTGAACTATGTGCTCGTTAGTCACTCTTATTCTTTAAAAAAAAACTAAGAAAATAATCAAAACTGCCCAATTATTATACTGCCGTTCTTATACATCCACAAAACAAGTATAAAAAACATAGAAAAAAAAACATACAGACATTATCACAACCCTTCTTAAATTGTTGTTGAATAAAACGGGATGATGATGTCATTATTTGTCATTTGTATAATCTGTCCAAGTTGCAGTTATCTCTCTCAGTCGCCTGGCCATATCGTTAGAACACAGCGCGACGGCAACAGATCGATACAAAACTTTTCTTCAAGTTTATTGCAGCCCGGATATCCTCTAAAAAAATTAAAGGTCATTACTCATTTTTTTACCCCGGCACCCGTTCAGCAACGCTTTGCTGATCGATGTACCATCGTTGTTGACTGGTCAACTATGCGAGAGAATTGTTTCCTCACGGTCGACAGTGGTACCCAACCAATTTATTGAGAATTATTGTAGCCAATATTATACCTATGTTGTAATGACCCAAGTTTTGGATTTATGTACGAAAACTACAATAAAATTACATATTATTTAATTATTTAATGATCAACAGTCATTCTAAAATGGAGTAAAATGTGGAGGAAAAGGGATTCCTACCACCTTTCACTCAGTGGTAAGACTCCTGTAGTGTCTGGGAGCCCGTCTGAAGTGTACAAAAAGACAGTATAATTACAGTCAACGGTGAAAACGCAGTAGCAGTTTGGAGCCTTCTTTTTTTTAAGTTATTTCAAGGTGTCTATAGGCTGCAATAGCCACTTCGCATTAGATGAATTGTAAGTTCATTGGTCTCTTCAATTATAAATTTTGAAAGATTATTTATCTTTTACTGATTAGGATTGACAAATCAAGCAAACTACATTGTGTTGCCCTGTAAGCAAAGATTTTTTTATTTCATGAGTTATATATTATATATAAACTAAATTCATACACCATTTCCAAAATCTCTTACCCGTAAAGAAAGAAACTACATTTAATGCTTTCTCAAATAAAGGCACATGTAATAATCTATCACTTATTCCTTATTGTGTCAATTCCCTCTCCCCAGCCAAAACATAAAAAAATCGGTTGTCTGTAAAGTCGGTTTACTGTCGATAGTTGAACGTGACAATGTCATAAGAAATATTTAATATCGAAAGAATCTTTGCTTTATCGCCGCAATTATCGTTGCTATAAACAATTGACACCACATTCGCTCGTTCCGCGCTTTCCCTTGCACTTTAAATGGAACGCCTAGGTAACGCCGCATGAGTCATGTTTTTTCGTTCGTGCAGCGAGCTTCATCGATTTATAAGACGTTGTCACGTCAATATAATTATATTATTTATGTTACCATAGTCAATTACAATTTGTCAGCTATACTAAGTGGTACAATACATTTTTATACTTTTTATAAATAAATACAATTTGCGCTACGCGCAGCAAAATTAAAAAAGAAAAACATACATTTTCTTAGATATATAAAAAAGCTAATTCGAGTTACATAATGATTTCTTATATTTACGCGAACCCTACACATTTAAATAAAACTAGTTTTACGGATTTTATCGCGTATTTTGATTTATTTTAAATTCCCGACGTTTCGAGTACTTTATTTATTATTTATTTATTTACAGCACCCATGGTCACGAGGGGGACAGGTCTTTGACGACCCAATGTCATTGTTAACCATGACCATGGGTGGTGTAAAGTACTCGAAACGTCGGGAACATAAAATAAGTTAATATAGGCGATAAAATCCGTATAACTAGTTTTATTTAATTCGAGTTAGTTAAGTTTTACAAACCCTTACCTAAATAATTAGTCAAGTATAGCTAAAACTATCAACTACGTTTATGGTTCTCTAAACTTATAAATTTGTTGCACGTGTTATATTGCAGGCGGTTACTCCATTCTACCGCACCTCGTTAACTTTTAATGGCGAGTTAATTCCCAAGTTAAAGCGCAATGTGAGCTACGTGTCGAAGCCAGAAGCACACCTGAAGATTCTTTGGGTAGGGAGATTAAAATCAGTGTTTGAAAAGGTTCCAAAATTTACTGTTAAAAACAGATTTCATATTGACCTCCTCACCGAATTTCTGAGCTCTGCGATACTGGCCATCTACACACGACAGGATTATAGTGCACGAATGTGTACGCAAGCTCAGGTGTACTCTTTATTTCCTCACTCTTACAGTCCGATGGGACGACAATTTGACACGACCGAAGATAGATCAGACGCAGGACCAACGGTTTTAGTTGCTCTTAAGGCACGTGGGTAGACCACTGCCAACTTTCTGACTCCGGATTGCTAAAGAAATATTTTGACCCAAAATTCAATAGCTGATTTTAGTCTGAACCTCAGTCAAAAAATGAACCGGTGTATAGCGGTTCTCATATTAAAATAAGATAGGATAAGATAATAATTTATTGTCATAACTGTGTACATGAGGTCTTACAAATACGTAATATAGTTACAACAGTTTGTCCATTTCGGACGTACATTATAATAAAAAATAAAATGAAGCACTACAATCAATCAATAATTACTTGCAAAAAATTCATCTAAAGGTACAATTCCGTAGCCGATCGCAGACAGCAGCAGCAGGCGACGTGTCGTCGCGTCATGTCGCTGCAGTCATGATTCCGAACCCGACTGCAGGCGGCAGCAGCCCGTGTTCCAATCTTATCCGAATGTTCTGTGGGTACTCTATTTATGTAAACAAAATAAGTAGTATAGATATACCTATTTACCGCTTTTATAACTCCTTTCCTATATTATTTCAAATATTATCTTTTGTCACACTGTTTAAACAACTATTGTGAGATGCATCGTACAGTGCGGGATATTGGGCTACCTGTTTTATCAGTTTCTCTACCACGGAATCGGTGAAACTCATTTTTGAGCAAAATTCAACGTGTCGCTCGGGCGTTGGCGGCACTACTGATCTGCGTTCGGGCGACATGTCGTCTGCCGCTCCGGCAAATGACATGTCGCTAGCTACGGAAGGTATTTCATAGAACCACATAAAAACCAGAAGTATCGCGAGGACACGTCACCTGCTGCTGCTGTCTGCGGTCGGCTACGGAACTGTACCTTAAGTTATAGAAACATTTTGATAATAACCATTCTTTTAGCTTTTTTAAATCGTGGGCTCTCTAATGATTTAATGTATATAGGTAAACGGTTAAAGATTCTGATTCCGCTTTTTGATTCTTTTTTAATATTAAAATGTTTTTTAATATTAAAAATTAGAACCAGAACTGACTGTAAAGCCTGTGTGCGGGTAGGGCAGGACCTGTCACCCATGTTTAGCGTCCAAACGGGCGTAAAACAGGGTTGTGTCATGTCTTCCTGGCTGTTCATTCTATATCTCGACAGCTGTTTACAGAAGCTGAAAGATAGCTGTTTTGGTGCTGAAATTGGGTGACATTAAAGTAAATTGTCTGCTGTATGCTGATGATGCAGTGCTTATTGCACCATCAGAGGCAGAACTGCAGGCATTAGTCACGTGTATGAAAGAGGAATGTGAAATTAAAGGTCTCCGCTTGAATGCTAATAAAACTAAGGTTCTGGTATTTGAAAGGGACGAAGAGAGAACGAAGTGTGAAATATGGGTAAATCAGGAATGTCTAGAACAGGTAAATGAAATTGTATACTTGGGGAGTGCTTTTAGCCGGGATGGAAGATGTGATGTAGATGTGGACAGGCGTGTCGCTGCCTGGAACAAAGTCAATGGTGCCCTGACTGCGTTAGTCAAAAGGCAAGGCGTAGTGAAGAGTGCACGCCTTGCAATACATAACGCAGTGTTGGTAACGACTTTGTTATATGGCAGCGAAACGTGGGTATGCCAGAAGAAGCATAAAAGCAAGTTGAATGCAGTGGAGATGCGATCTCTTCGTAAAATGTGCGGTGTTACCATGGCCGACCGGAAGCGAAACGAAGAGATTCGCAATATGGCAGGTTTGAAAGATGACCTTATCACAAAAATTGATAAGGGCGTGCTTCGATGGTTTGGGCACGTTGAGAGAATGAGTGAAGACCGAATGGTGAAGAAAATATATAGCGCGAAAGTTAATATTAAAAAGTGTCGAGGTAGACCGAGACTAACTTTCGAAGACCATGTGAGCAAACTGCTCGAAGAGGGGAGGGTCAAGAGTACTCGGATACCTAGACGTGCATGTATGAAGAAGATAATGAATCTGAAAGAAGCGAAAGAGGTATGTAAGGATCGTGACACTTGGCGATCTGTTCTCTCTGGCTACCCCGTCAGGGATTGTGCGTGACGATAAGTAAGTAAGTAAGTAAGAACCAGAACTGAAACAATTTCCAATTTTTCTAATGAAAGTCAAAAAATTATAGTAAGAACAAACACAGCATTCCATTTTTAATAAAATGAGAGTGACAAACAAGCACGTAGTCCACCTGATGGTAAGTGTATTTGATAATTAAAATGCAGATACGTCGTCGTCTCCGCGTTCTCTTCACTCACCATACGAAACACAGCAACATTTAGCTGCTATTTTACACTCGTGTTCTGTAAGAGCGTGGTCCTTCTTCAGCTGAGCCGACCCATTCGTAGTACTTGCTTCGTAGTTTTATTCGGGGTAGAGCCATGCTGCAGCTATATTAGTAGTATAGTTGTAGCAGGAATGGGTCGGCTCAACCGGGTAAGGACCACGCTCTCACAGAATACCAGCGTAAAATAGCAGCTTAATACTGCTGTGTTTCGTATGGTGAGTGTAAAGAACCGGAGACCTTTTTTACTGGAAAAGGGGTATTCCATCTTAATCCTCACGGGTGCCCACGCGTCTGCATTTTGATTCACAAATGAGGGTAAATGTAGATGTCTATGAGCCCCAGCAACCGCTTATCATCAGGTGGACTGTGTGCTCGTTTGTCACCCTATCCTATAAACGAACTACCATAATGTATTTGTAGCATGGCTCTACTACGTGTAAAAAGGTAATATAAATATTTAGATATACCTTAACACCTCTTAAACTTTCATTTTAAAATCAACATGAAGAGGAATTCACCATTAAAGTAAGGGTCAGGTGACGCTTCCTTGCAATATCATTAGGCGTGGCCATCCATCACGCTACAACGTGCCGCGTCACGCTGTACCGATATTGGACGCTTCAATGTCGTTATAAAAATCCATTTACAGGAGCTTTATTTATAAAATTAAATAACATTGTTATTGTGTGGATAATAACTGTAAATAACCTATAATCGCTTTTGTTATTCTACTATGAAGCCCATATTCAGCTGAGGTTTAAGAACTGATGAGTATAAAGAGAAAACAAATGAAATAAAAAAACTATTACATGGAATTATATATCCAAAATTCCATCTTGAAAGAAGTTGAAAACCCTGAAGAACTACCAACTGATTTCTCTTCTGAGCCGCGTCTACGTGCTGTTTTCAACGACTTCCAACTTCCCAAACAAGCCGATTTTCGAAAAGAACTAGATGGAGTGACCATCTGGTAAAAAATGCGGCAAATAAAAAATTGTCAATGGATGGATGCAAATGGCTCAGAACTGCTTTTTAGAGGTGACCTATGTTCAGTAGTGGACTTGTGAAGGGTTGTAATGAATGAAAAAAGGTCCCTAGGTAGTTCACCGTGTAGTGAGTCCACTACTCAATATCATCCTGTAGATGTCGTAAGAGTGAAACTGAAACAGGAATTGGGCAGCAGCAGTTTTCTGATAACAACTGAAGCGAAAATGTTCTTCAAATGCATGATTGAACAAATAATAACTTGTAAACGCACCACCACTATTGTGCTCGACGCACGATTAACGAATATTTTCATGCTTCTCTTATCATTGTATCTGGAATTTGTCGCATTACAAGGTACTGTTTTATAAAAAAATCCGGACTATAGGGGGTCTTAGGCAGTAGTCTATAATCCGACAAATTCGATAGTCCAACACTGCTCTGTAAAATGTTTGTCCGATTACCGGGGATCCACTGTATAGGGGCGGTGTAAGAATATCCACTACGTCATATTATCGTCTCGTGGGTGTCGTTAGAGGCAACAGTGGGAAACAAACCAGGAGATGGGCAGCAGCGTCTACATAATAATAAATAAAAATAAAAAACTGCGGTTGGCTTGGCCCGCCACGCGTGTCAACTATGGAATATATAACCCTATGTTCACACGGGAAGTACCAGCTTTCAAATAAAAAAAGAATCATCGAAATCGGTACACCCAGTTAAAAGTTATGAGGTAACACACATAAAAAAAAACATACAGTCGAATAGAGTACCGTCTCCTTTTTGGAAGTCGGCAGAAAAGGAGGCGTTCACAATTACAGAGCTTACAATACGTCTGTAGGTTATTTTGTGATCCGCGATATCTTAGACAATTGGGAACCGTTTATATAGGTTTTACTTCTGGAGTGGTCCTATGTAAATTAGAGAAAAATTCTGCCTATAAGAGTATAAAGGACGATGTTTCAATGTAACTATTCAGACAACATTGAGATTAAGGTATTCCTTGTCCAATAATAATTTTCAATCAAAAATAAAGTACATATAAGTCTTAGCACCTAGATTTGAAGTCAGTTTTTACTTTTCATTACAAGTTTCTGTACTTGGTAGAGCCATGCTGCAACTATATTAGTAGTATAGTTGTAGCACGAATGGGTCAGCTCGACCGGGGAAGGATCACGTTCTCACAGAATACCAGCGTCAAATAACAAGCTTAACACTGCTGTGTTTCGTATGGTGAGTGTAAAGAACCGGAGACCCTTTTTAATGGAAAAGAGGCATTCCATATTAGTCCTCACGGGTGACAACGTATTTGCATTTTGATTCGCAAACGAGGATCGATGTAGATGTCTATGGGCCATAGCAACCACTTACCATCAGGTGGACTGTGTGCTCGTTTGTCACTGTATCCTATAAAAAAAAATTCTGACCTATCAAGATCATATCGCCATTGAACGTCTGTGTGTGAAACACATAATATGTGTTCCATTTACTTGCGTCTAGTGCGCTATTCATATTTTCTTACAATTGTAGCCGATTATGGCACTAACAGACTAGTTTTTTTTCCGAAAAGGGGTCAAACGAGCATGCGGCTCATCTGATCGTAAGTGTCGCCACGTTTGAACAATTGCAACACCAGGGGAATTACAGGTGAGTTTCCAGCCTCTTAGAAAGGAGTAAGCTCGTTTTTTGAAGGTTCTAGTCGTATTGGTCTGGAAAAATCGCACGTATACGTTTTTTCCGGGCTGATACTATGCGTAACTTCTTTGTGGAGTAAACGATTCCACGAAGAAGTCGCGCAGTTCCAAAAACTTGGCTATAATTTGATAACACTTTACTATAAATAGTAGTTCATTGTTCAATATAAACTTCCCGCAAATCCGAATAATTCTATATTTCGTTTCACTTTGTTTCAACTATTCAAGGAATCTACTCCTCTGCCTAGTTCCCCATTCTAAATTCAATTTTCAACAGAACACAATAAGTAAATTTAAACTTGAATGCAACGCATCGTAGATATCCCAGCTCGGTTAATTTAACCAATATTACCAGCCGCTTTCATTTCTGACATACTAAACATTCTATCGATTCCGATCTCATAGCCCACAACCATAGACAACACGTGCGAAATGGATGCGGCATGATCAAAAATGGCTAACAAGTGCATTTAATGCTTTGTATAAAAGTATAAATTACTAAAGGTTTTCAGAATTTGTGTTTTATTGCCTGGATGATTCTATTACCTGGATGACTAAGCTTTGCTCGGCGTTAGAAAAAAAATTCTGTGATTATACCTAACTTGAAATACTTGTAAAGTTAAGTACAAAACTTCATCTAATTGTTTAGAGTCGTTTCCTATATACATACATACATATTTTTGCAGTGTAAAATTTTGAAATGAAAACTTCTTGAGGCACTTTTGGGATGGGGAAAAGCACAGAACTCGTGTGACCTACACACTCAGATTCATAAATATGATGACGGTAATGTTGAAAATCCAATTGGTTAAATTTTATAAAAAAAATATTTTGTTTGTATTGTTTACATAAGGTTACGAAGAGACGGCCCTCAGTCCCCGGCTACGATGATTTCTGGCTACGATGGCAATCATGGTAACGAAGAGGCAGGGGGTGTTGAGAATCTCCGGCGGAAGTTAGGTTGCCACCTAAGACGACTCGATCTGGCAACATACAACGCACGCACCCTGAGGACATATCATACAGGTTTACACACTAAACTCAGCACATCTCGATGAGGAGGTGGAGGAAATGTTTGAGGATATCTCAAAAGCCATTTAACAGTGGTAGAGCCAAGCGGCAGCTTTTACTGTAGCACGGATGGGCCGGCTCAAACCGGGGTGGTAACACGACCTTACAGAATACCAACGTGAAGGTTAACCTTTGCGTTGCACTTGGTGAGTGCAGGTGGCCGGAGGCCCAATTCCCCCCCCCCCATCAATATGGTAGTAGAATTAAATAAAAGACTACCCCAGGAGGGTACCAGCACCCCTGGAAAATCCCTCGCTGAGCTTCCACGACCAAACTACTAAACTCCTGACCGTGGGTGCTCACGCTGCCCCGCATATTCTGGGGGGGGCAAAATTCCGCTCGTAGCTAATGCTGCTCGGGGCAAGCGGAGCAATACAACCAAGGCGACCCCTGCCACGCTATCCGTGAGTTTTTGCAACATCAGGGGACTTCGTTCCAACCTTAACGCTGTCCATTACCATCTAGAGACGGCGAAGCCGGCCTTGCTCTTTTTAAGCGAGACTCGGGTATCCTCTCCGGCTGATACTTCAAATCTCTCGTACCCGGGGTACAAATTTATTTATTTATTTGTTTATTAAGGACAGCCGACAAATCTTACACCAAAAACGTTGAATTCTTAAGCTATCATCTAAGATTTAAGCTAAGTGCAGATTCAATTACAGGCTGCCACGACTTGCAAATGTGAGTGAATAATGTTTATTTAAAAAGTAATTAAATATTAAATATTAAAAAAAACAAAACTAATCCAAAATTATTCCGTACTCAAACTTGCACCAAGAAGTAACTTTTTGAATTTAAAGAGGCTATTTGAAAAAATGTCTACATCCGTTTTTTTCTGAAGTTCATTCTATTGTCGTTGCAGCCTATTCATGATCGCGTGATAGCCAAGATTGCTTTTGGATCCCTTGGTAGAAAAAGGTGTGTATTTACTTTTTTGCGAGTCTTTATAGGGTATATTAAGCCGAAGCTATTCCAACAATCCAGGGCAATCTAGACCACCTCTTACAATTTTATATAAAAACAAATATATAATATAAGACTCCTATTTTTTAAGCTTTTCATTTTGAATTTTGAAAGTCTATCAACGTACGAAGGCAACTGCTTAGCTAGACCGGGTTGAATTTAGATATTTTTTTTATAGGATAAGGGTGAAAAACGAGCACACAGTCCACCTGATGATAAGCGGTTACTGCGGCCCATAGACATCTACATCTATCCTCTGTTACAGATCAAAATGAAGATGCGTTTTCACCCGTGAGGACTAGGATGGAATGCCTCATTTCCAGTAAAAAGGGCCTCCGGCCACCTGCACTCACGGTAAACCTCTATTTCACGCTGGTATTCTGTGAGGTCGTGGTACCACCCCGGTTCGAGCCGGCCCATCCATGCGACAGCAAAAGCTGCTGCCTGGCTCTACCACTGTTAATAAATACATACATACCATAAAATCTTTTCTGCACACGTTCTAGTCGCTTAACATATACTTCGTAGTGTGGTGACCAAACTGGGCTGCAATACTCCAAAATCGAAAGAACGTATGCGTTATATAATAAAATTTTAGTGGCTAGTTTTAGCTCCTTACAGTTAAGAATTACACATCCTAGCATTTTGAGGGCCCTAGATGTTATGTCCTCAATGAAGTTTTTTAACCAAAATAACGCCTAGGTCCCGGATAGAATCTACCTCTTTAAGTTGTTTTCCATTGATGTGGTACGAAGGTGATGCAGCCTGTGCCGTGAGAATCTAATAAAATTACATTTATTTCCATTCGGTTTTGTTCGAACCAGATGGCTAGATTATCAACATCCTCTTGAAGAAGCAGAACATCAGTGGCTAAGTTGATTTCTCTACAAATTTTTAAGTCATCTGCAAAAAATAGACCTTTGAGTATTTTAAAACCGAGACTATATCATTTATAAAGATGTTAAATAGGGTAGGGCCAAGATAAGAACCTTGGGGTACGCCTGAAAGAACTGGCAGTGGATCAGAAGTAAAACCTTCCGGGACTACACTTGCCACTCGACCTGATAAATAAGAAGAAAACCACTTAAGCAATCCATTCCCGAAGCCATACTCTGCCAGTTTCGACAGCAGAATACAGTGGTCCACTTTATCAAAAGCCGTGCTGAAGTCGGTATAAATAGTTTCAACTTGATTGTTCTTGTCTAGTGACTGACTAATATCTGAGACGAATTCAGCAAGGTTCGACGCAGTCGAACGATTCCTTACGAACCCAAACTGTCGAGCCGTGATAAAATGTTTAATGTGCCAGGATAAAATAGGACAAAGAAGTGATTCGAATACTTTTGCAATGATTGATAGCAGTGAAATAGGCCTGTAATTTTTTTAATAGTTTTTTTTTATACGTT
Source organism: Parnassius glacialis (assembly GCA_033319125.1). Lineage (NCBI taxonomy): Eukaryota > Metazoa > Arthropoda > Insecta > Lepidoptera > Papilionidae > Parnassius > Parnassius glacialis. The sequence goes on from JAVANC010000013.1 coordinate 2,995,515, forward strand.
AAGGGTGACAAACGAGCACACAGTCCACCATGGTAAGTGGTTGCTGCGGCCCATAGACATCTACATCTATCCTCTGTTACAAATCAAAATGCAGATGCGTTGTCACCCGTGAGGACTAAGATGGAATGCCTCGTTTCCAGTAAAAAGGGCCTCCGGCCACCTGCACTCACCAAGCGAAACGCAGAGGTAGACCTCTACTTCACGCTGGTACCACCCCGGTTCGAGCCGGTCCATCCGTGCGACAGCAAAAGCTGCCGCGTGGCTCTACCACTGTTAAAAAGTTTGTCATCACCAGACTTAAATACTGGCACTATAAGGGAAGGGCTCTCTTCCAAACTGTAGGAAATTCCCCTCGACGGAATGATTCATTAAAGATCAATGAAAGCGGATATGACAAACACTCTGAACAGCAAATCAGAAACACAGCATATTAGAACACTCCTTTGTGCCCCGGGCTGGAGTTTGCGTATACGTCAGAAAGGACATCTGTTTTCGACGCCTCGGCAGTCTTGAAGGTACGGAACTGTCCATCCTATGGCTGCGCGTAGACAGCGACGACCATCCCCGCGACTACGGCTGCCTCTATAGGTCCCATAGCGGTAATGCCGACACAGACCGACTCATCGACCACGTCCAAATGGCTGCAGACTTCGTGCTAGAACAGGTACCATCCGCAGAGATCGTGATACTCGGTGACTTTAACGCCCACCACGCTGAATGGCTTGGTTCTCGTTTAACCGATCATGCGGGTAGATCTGTCTATGACTTTGCCTTGACATATGATCTAACACAATTGGTTACTTCGCCTACACGGTTCCCAAATGTGGAAAACCATTTACATTCCCTGTTGGACCTTATTTATTTATTTATTCTTTATTGCATTCCTTAAACTAAAAGAATACAAAGGGCGGACTTAATGCCTTGTGGCATTCTCTACCAGTCAACCAAAGACCTTCTGCTGACCTCTCATCCGGATGGATATCAGGTCTCCGTCGATGCCGCTCTGGGCTCTTCAGATCATTGTCTGATCCAGAGTACGGTTCCACTCACGCTCCAATCGCAGTTGTGATCTGCAGCTTGCCGCCGTGTTTGGCACTATAGATCAGCCGATTGGGACGGGATGCGGTCTTTTTTTTATCCTACCCTTGGGGGCGGGTTTGCTTCTCGCCGGAAGATCCCAGCGTTGATGCCGATACTGTTGCTGATGTGGTACTTCAGGGTATGGAACTTTTTATTCCATCCATTATATGTTTAACAGTGGTAGAGCCAGGCGGCAGCTTTTGCTGTCGCATGGATGGACTGGCTCGAACCGGGGTGGTACCACGACCTCACAGAATACCAGCGTGAAGTAGAGGTTTACCTCTGCGTTTCGCTTGGTGAGTGCAGGTGGCCGGAGGCCCTTTTTACTGGAAATGAGGCATTCCATCCTAGTCCTCACGGGTGAAAACGCATCTGCATTTTGATCTGTAACAGAGGATAGATGTAGATGTCTATGGGCCGCAGCAACCACTTACCATCAGGTGGACTGTGTGCTCGTTTTTCACCCTTATGCTATAAAAAAATCCTCTGTGGTGCCCATCGAAGGCAGATCCCAGCCATGGTTTGATCGCTCCTGTAAGATAGCATCACGCTATAAGCAGGAGTGCTACCGGGCCTGGGCTGACGCACCAACGTCTCGGGATGTAAACACCAGTGCACTTAAAAATAGTATAATTCCGCCTCCAGGTCCTTCAAAAGCGTCATTGCCAAGGCAAGGTCTGAGCACATCGGCAGAATTGGCGAGAAGCTAGTACGCCTTCCTTCGGGAACCCGTGCATTCTGGTCTCTGGCCAAGGCTGCCCAAGGGATTTTCTGTCAGCCATCTCTTCGATCTCTGCACTGAGAGGACTACTCACTGGCCCATGCCGCAAAGGAGAAAGCCGTTTTGTTGAGCTCTTTCTTTGCGTCCAACTCGACTCTAGATGACGGTGGGAACACACCGCCGACCATCCCGCGATGTGAGTGCTCCATGCCGGATGTGCGGTTTACACAGCGCTCAGTTCGCAAAGCACTCTTCTCCCTGGACATCAGCAAGTCGAATGAGCCTGATTTAGTCCCTCCCATTGTGCTGAAGACGTATGCTCCGGAGTTGGCACCGGTTTTAACGCGTCTTTTTCGGTACTTCTACTCCCAAGGCGTAGTCCCGAATTCATCCAAGGGGGAGGCATTGGCCGTTAGTTTGGACATAGCGAAGGCCTTCGATCGTGTCTGGCACAACGTGCTTCTTTCGAAGCTTCCTTCGTATGGGCTTCCCGAGAAATTGTGCAAATGGATCACCAGTTTCCTTGCTGATCGGAGCATCAAGGTCGTTGTAGACGGTGCATGCTCTGACTTCAAGCCTATCAACGCTGGTATTCCACAAGGCTGCGTGCTATCACCAACTGTTTCTCCTGAATATCAATGATATGTTGCAAACTGGTAGCATTTATGGCTATGCGGCCGACAGCACTGGTGATGCCTTATATACAGGCCGTGCCAATATTTCTCAGGAAAACGTCGCCGAGTACGGGACAAACTTGTGTCTGAAGTCGAGTCTTTGTTTAACAAAGTCTTGGATAGGGGGCGACTAAATCTAGTCCAGTTCAATCTCCAGAAGACACAAGTTTGCGCGTTTACCGCTAAAAAGAACCCCTTTGTCGTATCTTCTCAGTTTCAAGGCACTCCCCTTGCTGCCTCAGCTAGCATCGGAATCCTTGGCATCAACATATCGAGTAGTGTGCAGTTTCGTGGTTACTTGGAAGCGAAGGCCAAACTGGCCTCTAAAAAGCTTGGCGTGCTCAGCAGAGCGAGACAGTATTTCATGCCGGCACATCGCTTGCAACTTTACAAAGCGCAAGTTTGGCCTCACATGGAATATTGTTCTCATCTTTGGGACGTGGCACCCCAGTGCCAGCTCCTTCCACTTGACCGCATCCAGCGCAGAGCTGTTCGAATCGTCGACGACCGAGTTCTTTCTGATCGGCTCGATACACTGGCACTGCGTAGAGATGTTGCATCTCTTTGCATATTTTATCGCATCTATCACTGGGAGTGCTCTGAGGAATTATTCGGATTAATTTCAGCCGCTCAATTTCATCATCGCACATCGCGACAAAACTCGCGTTACCATCCATACCATCTGGATGTTTGGCGGTCCACCACTGTGCGATTTAGAAAAAGTTTTCTCCCTCGCACAACCTCCTTGTGGAATCAATTACCACCAACGATTTTGCTGGACCGATACGACTTAGGAACCTTCAAGAAAAGAGCTTACACCTTTCTAAAACAACTATACGGTGTTAATGGGAGACTTCAACGCAAAACGTCTTATGCCTACAAGAGAGAACAGCGAGCTGAGAGTAGTGAAATTTGGAATAGGGCAACGCAACCCAAGGGTCTAGCAGCTGGCCAATTTCAAGGAGAAAAAGGGACTCTTTATGATGTACTCTTTCTTCTAGAGGCGACCCCACAGAAAGTGGACCTGGTCGAGCCCCGACGATTCGACAAATAATGAGATTGACTTCATTATAATGACCAGAAGACAACTGTTCAGTGATATCTCAGTGATCGCGAGGGTGAAAACTGGTAGTGGTCACCGAATGGTTAAAGGCACACTGAACCTAAACATTAAGTTGGAGAGATCTCGTCTAATGAAGTCAACGCTCCGTCCCCTTCGTGCTCTAGTCCAGAGTCCCGAAACCTTCGAGCTCGAGTAACAAAACCATTTTCAGTGCCTAGAAGACTGCAATGAAGTGGACGACATGAATGACAAGCTCGTGGAAACTGTCCATGCGATCGGAGCTAAATTCTGCAAGACCCGCCGCAGAAGAACAAAAAACTCTCCGATCACACTCTTAATCTCGTCGCTGTTAGCCAGGAGATGAAGCTGCAGTCTTCAGCAGATTTGACAGCATACGAGGCAAACGAGCATGCGGCTCACCTGATGGTAAGTGACTACCGTTGCACATGAACGGGTCGAAGGTCCCTAAGTCGTATCGGTCCGGAAAAATCAAACAATCAAAAAAATATTTAATTATTTTTTAACTATTTAATTATAAATAATATATAATTATTTCATTTTATATGATGAAATAAATTATTAATAAACATAAACAAATTATTTTTTTTTATTCGTTAAATAAAATTTTGCCGTAACTTAAATTATTAAATTCATAAATTTAAAATAAATAAGAATCAAAGAATTACAACAGGGAGAAAATTGGAAAAAGAGAGAATAAAGTAATCGGTAATTTATGAGGAATGGAAATGTCGTTGCTTTCAATAAATATTTGTTAACATATTATTTTATTTTAAATGACGCTTCATTTTAATAGACGCTAGTAATTTTTAGATTTTTTTCGTCACTACCCTTGTGTCAGAGTGTGACGGCCCTGGCGGCAAAATAAGGAAGTGAGATGGAATAATATCCATCCCCCTCGCATTTTTAAAAGTGATAGAGTCATGCTGCAGCTATATTAGTAGTATAGTTATAGCACGAATGGGTCGGCTCGACCGGGGAAGGACCACGCTCTCACAGAATACCAGCGTAAAATAGCAGCTTAACACGGCTGTGTTTCGTATGGTGAGTGTAGAGAACCGGAGACCCGTTTTACTGGAAATGGGGAATTCCATCTTAGTCCTCACGGGTGACAACGCATCTGCATTTTGATCTGTAATAGACGATAGATGTAGATTTTCATTGGCCGCAGCAATCACTTACCATCAGGTCGACTGTGTGTTCGTTTGTACCCTTATCCTATAAAAAAAAACACAAATTTTATCTTTGATAGTATATCGATAAAAAAATAATTTCTGGAAAGTACTGTGACCAAACATTTGTGGCCGGTGGAAGGAAAAGTGGAGATCTCCCGACGGGTAAGGTGTTCTGCCTGGGGAGCAGCCAACGCTTCTGTGGTAGCTCGGAGCTATTCTATATACTACTTTTAATTCGGAACTTTGATAGCGCGATATAGGCTTCGATGTATTATCGATTGTGGCGCGACGATAGCGCCGCCACACATTTATCGACCAAAGCTTTGACCTCATGGTCCATATGTGGGGCCAAGCCGCTCTAGCTATTGAGCTAACGGAAAACTTTCGTCTGAGAGAAATTTCTAATCTTATTGCGCGGGCAAGTCAAGTTTGTTGCTCTACGTGTGAAGTCATAGAGAAAACAAAAAAATCCCAGAAATTAGACCTAGCTACATTGATTTTTCACCCCCGTATAAATATAAATATTGCTCGTATAATAGTATGGAATATAAAAATATGGACTTATAAAAACTATAGAAATCTAAATTAAAAGAAAAGAATAAATAACATGTTTAACACCACTTACCAATTTCTCGGCACCAAAGAGTCTACAAAGTCCTAGAAAATTTACAACGTCTCTCTATGGTTTAAATATGTTATTGAATAAAAACCGTATAAAAGAGTTATCTATACTAATATAAAGAAAGCGGAAGAGTTTTTTTTGTTTTTTTGTTTGTTTAAACGTGCTAATCTCTGGAACTACCAGTCCGATTTGAAAAATTCTTTTTGTATATTATAGCCAGATTCATGTGGAATAGTATAAGCTATCTAACATTAAGCTATATTACTCAGCTAGCCTTAAATATGGATATTTGTTAAGCAAGTCAGAAGAAAAAGCACTCCCGAAATGATTTATCCGCGTACGCTGGTGTTATCGTTAGGGATACGTAAATACATTGTTCTAGAAAAATATAGACCTTTACTCCGTCGAAATAAAAGTCTACGATACCATATGTCTATTTCTTATTGATAAGCCATAGTTTGGTATTTTGTGACCAAAAAATATTGAAAATTCAAAAGTGATTTATGAGCGTTATTATTAGGCTTGGCCTATTTATCCTTACGATTCGTTCGTAAGGATAAATTTCTTCATCATCAAAAAGTTACTTCATCATCAAGACAATTTTATGAAGATAAACTTTGTTCTTAATACCATGTTATTTGGACGCATAGTTTAAGAGATAATGTAAAATTAAAATAATTCAACACTCGGCTGGGCGCGCGAACGACGCTTAAACCCTAGCCGTTATAAAATGCTTGAACTAGGTCATGTCACGCACCTCGGACACGTGATGACGCGGGCGAAATCACGGGGCACAGCTAGTTATAATATAAATGGTTAATAATAACCCCTTGGGAATAATTTGGTCGCTTCCAAGCGTTTTTTAAGTACTTTGTACAAGGTGTGTTTTTATTGTATACTTCTCCCGCTGGGTTTCTTATTGAATCTTCCACAAAGGTTATTTTCCAAACCAGTGGTGAAATTTAAAAAAATGCATTCAATAAGAATTACTTGTAATCTATATTGAATAAAAAATATTCTATTCTACTCATGCAGTCGCTAATTTCTTAACTCTGGGTTACAGCAATATGGCTACCGCGCCTTTCACCGCGAGACATTCCACTGTTTACCCCGTACTACACGAGTTGACCCACACTCCTCCGCCTTTCAACCGACGCTGTACTGGAATATTTACTGAATAAGACTACGTGATATTAAAATGTTACTCTTTTACATTTCTTATGTATTTTGCTTGCATTTTTTTTTATTTTAACTCAATATAGTAATACCAATTACTCGACTCCAAAGAGTCAATAATTCGATGTAGGTATACGCTTTTACAACAGGCCCAGAAAATATGCAGAACGTATCTATCAAACAGTTTAAATTTTTTACTAAGCAATAATTGTTTAATAAGGCTTATTATACTACTTAAGAGTAAATGATTGATGATCCCTGGGAATGAGGTTTCCTGCTAGATGATATAGAATAGAAACAAAGCTGATTCGTAATGTTGTGCTGTTTAAGTGTGCGTGTTAAAAAAATAATTTACAATATAATATGTATTGTATTGTAAATTATTTTTTTCAATGGTACCGCTAGGTTTCTTGCTGGTTCTGCCTAGGACACAGGGTTTTTTCGGAACCAGTGGCAAAAACATGACTTTCAATAAGTACTCTTTTAATTTATATTGAATAGAAATAATTCTATTCTATTCTATTCATTCTTGTTTGTACTCGTATTAAGTACGTAAAGTAGCAGCTTAAATATGTTTCATATCTTTGCACTAGCGTTTTCTAATCTCTAAAAAGAGTCCGCCGCACTACCTCTTTGCGTATTGATATGAAATTCGGTAGGAATAATTTTCTTTAACGTAGTCTATCTAGGTAGATACCACCCTCTTACCTCTTTCTGATCGCGTGCTGTATTCAGACTATGAGGCATTCCAGTTCAGTCCACATAGGTGACAACGCATCTGCAGCCTTCTTTGTTTAAACTTTGTTATAGATTTCAATTAGTTGCAGTTGCTATTTACCATCCAGTGGGCTGTTAGTTTGTTTATAAGATAGCTGACATCGTGAGGAAACTACCATATCTGACAAACTAAAAAATATTCAGAGAAAATTAAAAGTGTATCAACATACAGCACCTATATTCAGGTGCAGTGCAAAAAATATATCTTTCCTCTCTCTCTATCTTATCTCGTATAAACTCTGTGAATAGAAATAATTTTACGAATTGAAATCCCTACACCCCGCTTGCCGGCACAAGCCCGCTCCGCAAAAATGCTTAATTGATTGATTCTTCGAACTATCATCATTACAGCCCTTCACAAGTCCACTGCTGAACATAGGCTGCCCCCAAGTAATGCCACAAAGCACGGTCCCGAGCCACCTGCATCCATTGACTTCCTGCATGTCTTACCAGGTCGTCACTCCATCTAGTTGGAGGACGCCCTACACTTTGCCTGCCGGTACGAGGCTGCCACTCGAGAACCTTTTTTCCCCATCGGTTGTCGGTACTTCGGGCTATATGGCCGGCCCATTCCCACTTCAGCATACTAACTGTTTGGGCTATGTCGGTTACTCTGGTTCTACTGCGGATATCTTATATCTTCGAACTATATCGTTGGCCTATTGTCACTTCACATGGTGGCAACGGGCCAGCAATGTCACCTACCTACTCTTTATACTTAGACTAGATAGACAAATAAATCATTTATTTGTTTCTCCAATCACAATCGTTAATTCATTGACTAAATTAGGTACAAAGTTACGTATTACCAAAAAAGTTACATAATATTACTGCTTTAAATGTACAAAGATATTTGCGTAAAATTACCTTAAATCCGAACGCAGGAAATTTTACAATACACCACGCCTCGTGTAACGTCCGCTCATTAATAGAGTAATACGACTCACTATTGGGTATAGGTTTGTAATGTGGTACGAGTAGATAGGTATTTCGATATTTCATTCATATACGTCAACTAACGCAAATTTATCGCATTTACTAAATTGCTTTAGTAAAAGTGTCGCGAATATTTTGATTTTAAAATAATCATTGTTAATATTGATAGTGATATATTAATACATGTGCATATTTGTATACAGTATTCTCTAAAGTGTGTCGTCAGTAGAACTTTTGAATCTTTGAAGAAGTGTTCTGTATTAAATTTAAAAAAAAAATTAACTTATATTTTATATTTAAAATTTACTATTCAACTAAAAGGCAGGACAAATGATTAAAAAATAAACAATTTAAAAAAAAAATTTAGAGTTGGAAGTTTGTAAAAAAAATATTCTATACCTATACATAATAAAAAGCTGATAGACGATTTGTTTTTTTTGCGATTGTTGTGGTAGGAGGGGAGGGAACCCTCTCGCCGCAACCCACCAACCAACCACCAACGCGGACTCGGATTGGGCTAGTCAAGCCCACTCGGAGTCACCTCGAGCCGGCACTACAGCTCAAGCCAGTCAAGTGGGTGACTACGGCTCTTTGTTCATAATCAAGCTACGGCTGCCCCAGTACGACAAGGTGGGAACCCGTTCGGGGGGTAATATTATCCTCCTGTGCGAACCCTACCAAGAAAGGGAAAAAATTTGCACGCTCTTTAGAAGATTTGTTCGATTTCTTTACTCATGTGATACAGAGCTCCTCTCATTTCAGAAACAGTTATGGAGGGATTAGTTCGCCACGCTGTTCTCGTGCGTGATGGGAGACTTCACGTCTCCTCATAATATTAATCACTCAGACGTACAAGTTTCCTTGCGATCTTTTGGTACACATCTCCGCTACCCAACAAGTGATAAAACAGCTCTTAAAATTACAATTAACAATTGATTGGTGTCGCCGGAGATCGAACCTAGGTTGCTCGCGCACTGTGTAATTCATGGAGAATACTTAGCGCCTTAACGTTTAGCCCGCCCCTCCTCTACTCTTTTTCATCCCGTGGGTGACAGAGGGATATAAACAAGGCAATGGGCCCCGCGTCTTCCTAATAACAACTAAAAAATAACTGTGGTTGCCAACCCGCTCGCCAAGCGTGGCAACTATGGCAATTATCTCAAGGCCATGAGGCAATTTATGGGACTTAACTCTTGAGCTACAATGGCTTCATTTAATGTGCTTTCTTTATTATTACGTCTCCAGAGCTTTTTCATAATATAAAAATATTTATATTTTATTTGTGACGTGAACCATAGTTTTTTCATTTACTGTAAGAAAATAATACCCGAGGGAGAGACTTCTTACATTTGTCTTAATATAAATAAATATTCTCGAGTCGCGAGCACAACAATCCGTGTTCTGGTTCACTTTCCAACAATGCGATATTTTAGCGAATTTCAATTTTTTAATTTTTAGGTCTGCCACAACACAAGTATTATCAATTACTTACTGGGGATGTCTCATTTATAATCCATGTAACTGTTTTGAGACAAATAAACATTTTCATTTTCATTTTCATTTGTGTATTCAAAGGTATATGTCAGAAAATACTATCAGTATTATTTACAAAAATTATTTTTTCTTGGTAAAAGCTTAATGTTATAAAACATTAATGGAACCTAGTAATCACTTTTTTGAAGTGAAAACTTCTTTAGCGGCGTTGTGCACTTTTTTTGTAATGGGTAAAAAATGTTAAACTCGCGTCAGGGCACGTGACCTAATCAAAAATTCGTAAGACGGACGGAGAGTAGACAGCCGGCGCGGCGTAGGAGAGGAAGTATCCCCCTCTCTTTCTACGGCGCGGCGAAAATGTATGCCTGCGCCTGCTGTTTCGTTAAGGTGGCGCAGGACGCTTGCGCAAACGTTCGTGTGTGTGATTTTTCTGAGAGATAAACTTTTTAATGTATTATAAATTTTCATGTTTGTGTACGATAGCGCAATAAATAAATATTGTATTCTACCACATAAATGATAGTACTTTTATACTGATAATTAAAGCAATTCGTGCAAAATTATTCCCTAACTATTCCAAAATATCAAAAATGTACAACGTTAATATTCAAGTTTTCACTTCTGTCGGCACTCCCGGAGTGCAACCCGTCGTTTTTTTTTTTAGTATAGAATAAGTGTGACAATCTAGCCCACAGTCCTCCTGAAAAAAGTGGATTCTGTGGTCCATAAACATCTACATTCTATTCTTGATTAATTATAAATGTGTTGTCACCCATGGAGACATAGGGTCCTTATATAAAGAAATAGGTTTCCGGTACAGGAAAATCTGTGCTGGTCGGCACCGATTGGTGCAGGGTTAACTTCCATAAGGAAACGAGTAAATCTGACATTATTGACAACCATGGCCGATGACGATTTTTTACTTTTAGAAAGTATTTATTTTAAATTTATAGAGAAAAGAATCGTTATTGTCTCTAATATTAACAGGGAAAGAAAAAATGTGGATTATCATATATTTATAAAAGACTAAGTTTGATGAACACAGGCTTTATGATTATACCAGAATGGCTCGAGAAACATTTAACTACTTATTAAATTAAATAGAACATCGCTTAATTAAGAGACGGTGTAACAAGCGTGTTCAAATGTCAAATACCAAGGCTATCAAAACTTCGTTATCCACATTCAGAAATTTTTATTACGATTACGATTATGTTTTATTTAAGAAGACAAAGTAACGTCGAACCCAATACCTTAACTACAGTCCACTACCGACGTACGTCAATACCGAGACGATTCCATAGGGACCCGTAATCTTAGTCGTCTAACCTTTCTTTTGAGAAAGCACAGACAGGCTTTGAGTGGCACACCTTCTCAGAGGTCACGCCCACCCCGTTGTTCCCAAACCCAACGTGGTGTGGAATTAGTACCTGTGGATAGAAGGTCACTAATTGGTAAATCTCTACTACAGAGCGGGTCACAGGAGCCGCATTTTTCTTTTCACATAATCTATACAAATAGACGGCTCCGTGGCGCAGTGGCTTAGCAATGAGTTGCTACGGTGGGGGGCGCGGGTTTTAATCCCGCACGGAACAAGTATTTGTATGAACTACAAATAATTGTTCCGGGTCTGGATGTTTGTCCTTGTGCAATTTGTGTTTGTAAACTGCCTCCACAATACAGGAGAAAATCCCAGATTTTCTAAAGAAAAAAATAAAAAAATAAAATTTAAGTGTATGTCTGTAATGTCGAAATAACAGCTTTTTACTAAATGCATAAGAAAGTATATACGCTACTTATAACAAAAACACGAGTTTTAAATTTTTTGTCTGTCTGTTTATTCCGGCTATCTCCGAAACGGCTGGATCGATTTTGACCGGACTTTCACTTACAGATAGCTGATGTTATGAGAAGTAACTTAGGCCACTTTTATTTTAGAAAAATAATTAGAATTCCGCGCAAAAAATTCAAAACCATGAAATACAATCGTAATAAATTACGCGCGGGCGAAGTCGCTGGGAACAGCTACTAATTACGAGTATACTCGTATAAAAATCGATACCAATGCTTTTTATTCTCAACCACTTAAACTCAAACAACGCGATATGATAATTCACAAACTTTATTTGCTGATATCAGATATGCCGTAGCCTTATTGCTGGAGGCAATTTAAATTTTATCTTAAAACATTTCTTAGTACTTAGTAGTGATGTACGTGTACCAAGGAATCGATGACAAATAACGGATTTATAAAAGTTGTTTGGACAAAATATGTCTTTACTCCTCATCATTATGATTACAGCCTTTCATAAGTCCACTGCTGAACATAGGCCTCCCCCAAGGAATACCACAAAGCACAGCCCTGAGCCACCTGCATCCATCGACTACCTGCATGTCGTACCAGGTCGTCACTCCATCTAGTGGGGGATCGTCCTACACTTCGCCTACCGGTACGAGGCTGCCACTCGAGAACCTTTCTTCCCCATCGGTTGTCGGTTCTTCTTCTTGTCGGGATATCCTCATTTCTAAGTTTATCACGCAGAGAAACCCCGAGCATAGCCCTCTCCATAACTCGCTGAGCGACCTTGAGCTTCCTTATACGACCAGCAGTCAAGGACCACGTCTCAGATCTGTAAGTCATCACTGGCAACACGCACTGGTTGTACAATTCCGTTTTAAGGTTTTGAGGTATGTCTGACGAGAAAATGTGTCATAGTTTCCCGAACGCTGCCCAGCCGAGTTGAATCCGTCGATTGACCTCTCGGTCGAAGTTGGACTTACCTAGTCGGACTGTTTGTCCCAGGTAAACATGCTCGTCAACAATGTCGAGCTTAGTGATCCCAACAACTACCGGCATAGGTGTGACATGGACATTAATCATGATCTTTGTTTTGTCCATGTTCATCTTAAGACCTATCCGTTGGGAGACACTATTGAGGTCATAGAGCATTGTGCTTAGGTCCTCCAGCGATTCTATATATTATTATATATCGTCGGAAAATCGAAGGTGAGTGATGAACTCGCCATTGATGTAAATACCGTATCCTTTCCAGTCCAGAAGCTTGAAAACATCTTCCAATGCAACGGTGAAGAGTTTCGGAGATATGACGTCACCCTGTCTTACACCTCTCTGCAATTGGATAGGTTTCGTACTCTGGTTCTGTACTCGGATAGCCATCGTAGCCCTACTGGACAAGCACTTCAAAACTTCGATATCATCATCATCATCATTACAGCCCTTCACAAGTCCACTGCTGAACATAGGCCTCCCCCAAAAATGCCACAAAGCACGGTCCTGAGCCACCTGCATCCATCGTCTTCCTGCATGTCTTACCAGGTCGTCACTCCATCTGGTGGGGGGATGCCCTACACTTCGCCTACCGGTACGAGGCTGCCACTCGAGAACCTTTCTTCCCCATCGGTTGTCGGTTCTTCGAGCTATATGGCCGGCCCACTGCCACTTCAGCTTACTAATCCGTTGGGCTATGTCGGTTACTCTGGTTCTACTGCGGATAACCTCATTCCTAAGTTTATTACGCAGAGAAACTCCGAGCATAGCCCTCTCCATAGCTCGCCGAGCGACCTTGAGCTTCCTCATACGGCCAGCAGTGAAGGACCACGTCTCAGTTCCGTAAGTCATCACTGGCAACACGCACTGGTTGTACAATTTCGTTTTAAGGTTTTGAGGTATGTCTGACGAGAAGATGTGTCGTAGCTTCCCGAACGCTGCCCAGCCGAGTTGAATCCGTCGATTGACCTCTCGGTCGAAGTTGGACTTACCTACTCGGACTATTTGTCCCAGGTAAACATACTCGTCAACAACTTCGAGCTTAGTGCTCCCAACAACTACCGGCATAGGTGTGACATGGACGTTAAACATAATCTTTGTTTTGTCCATGTTCATCTTAAGACCTATCCGTTGGGAGACACTATTGAGGTCATTGAACATAGTGCTTAGGTCCTCCAGCGATTCTGCCATAAGGCCTATATCGTCGGCAAATCGAAGGTGAGTGATGTACTCGCCATTGATGTTGATACCGTATCCTTTCCAGTCCAGAAGCTTGAAAACGTCTACCAATACAGCGGTGAAAAGTTTCGGGGATGTGACGTCACCCTGTCTTACACCTCTCTGCAATTGGATAGGTTTCGTACTCTGGTTCTGTACTCGGATAGCCATCGCAGCTCTACTGTACAAACACTTCAGCACTTCGATATACCGACAGTCAACTTGGCACCGCTGAAGGGACTGCAGCACCGCCCAAATTTCGACGGAATCAAAGGCTTTCTCATAGTCCACATACGCCAGACATAGTGGCAAATTGTACTCTTCGGACTTCTGTACAATTTGCCGAAGGGTATGTATGTTGTCTATGGTGCTAAAGCCTTTTCGGAAACCGGCTTGTTCGGGAGGCTGGAAGTCGTCAAGTCTGCGCGCGAGACGATTCGTAATGACTCTCGAAAACAGCACGTAGACGCGGCTCAGAAGGGAAATCGGTCTGTAGTTCTTCAAGAGAGCGTTGTCACCTTTCTTGAAGAACAAGACCACTGCACTTCTGCTCCACGCCTCCGGTGTAATGCCACCATGGAGGACGGAATTAAAGAGCTTCTGAAGGACTTCAAGTACCGGTCTTCCACCCGCTTTCAGAAGCTCCGCTGTAATTCCATCCTCGCCTGGGGCCTTGCCGTTTTTAAGGTGTTGGAGAGCCATTCTAATCTCGCTCAGACTGACGTCCGGGATATCTTCGGAATAGTGTCGGACAAGACTTGCTCTTGGATCGTTACTCACACTTGCGTGTGGCTCCAACGATGACGTGTACAGCTGCCCATAGAACTTCTCAATCTCACTCAAAATCTCAGGTGCCCCGGAAACGATGCTGCCACATTCGGTCTTCAGCTTTGACAGTTGGCTCTTTCTGGCAGACAGATCTCTGGCAAAGACTTTGGAGCCTTGGTTCCGCTTGATCGCTTCTTCAATACGAGCTGTATTGAAGTTGCGTAAGTCCCGCCGCATGCATTTGGAGATCTGTCTGTTCAGTTGCCTGTATGCTGTCAAATCTGTTGAAGAATGTAGCGTCATCTCCCGTCTAACAGCCATGAGATTAAGAGTGTGATCGTAGAGTTTTTGTGTTCTTCTGCGGCGGGTCTTGCAGAACTTAGCTCCGACCGCATGGACAGTTTCCACGAGCTTGTCATTCATATCGTCCACTTCATTGCAGTCTTCTAGGCACTGAAAACGGTTTTGTAACTCGAGCTGAAAGGTTTCGGGACTTTGGAACAAAGCAGGAGGGGGACGGGACGTTGACTTCATTAGACGAGACCTCTCCAACTTAACGTTTAGGTTCAGTATGCCTCTAACCATTCGGCAATCGCTACCAGTTTTCACCCTCGCGATCACGGAGACATCACTGAACAGTTGTCGTCTGGTCGTCATAATGAAGTCAATCTCATTTTTTGTTGAACCGTCGGGGCTCGACCAGGTCCACTTCCTGTGAGGCCGCTTCTGGAAGATAGAGTTCATCATAAAGAGTCCCTTTTTCTCCGTGAAGTCGGCCAGCTGCTGGCCCTTGGGTTCCGTTGCCCTATTCCAAATTTCCCTACTTTCATCTCTCCGTTCTCTCTTGTGCCTAGTTTTGCATTGAAGTCTCCCATTAACACCGTATAGTGAGTTTTGGAGGAATGCATGCCTCTAGAGGTATCCTCATACATTTCCTCCACCTCGTCGTCGGGATGTACTGAGGTTGGTGCGTAAACCTGTATCACCTTCAGCAAATACCGTTTGGGGATTCTGAGTATAAGTTACGCAACCCTCGTCGACACACTCTCAATCTTTACAACGTTGTTAACGAGAGACCTGTGGACGGTAAATCCGACACCTCTTTGGGACAGATGGTTACCCTCCCGGTGATAAAGCAAGTTACCGGATTCGAGGATTACCTTGTCCTCCCCCTCTCTTCGGACCTCGTATAATCCTATAATATGCTAGCGTAACTTGTCTATCTCCTCTTCCAGCTCCATGATCTTCTCGTCAGTCAGACAGTTGTATGTTGCCAGGTTGAATCTTCTTAGGTGGCAACCGAACCTCCGAACAGAACGCCGTTACCATAGTCGCCACCGTAGCCAGGAATAGCGGGGCCGCCGGGGACTGGGGGCCGTCTCTTTGTTGCTCTCATCATTGGTGGCTATTTGCCATAGTTGCCACGCTTGGCGAGCGGGTTGGCAACCGCAGTTTTTTATTGTGATTTTGTTGTTATAAGAAAGATGCTGCTGCCCATCTCCTGCCTGTTTCCCTTTGTCGCCTTTTACGACACCCACGGGGAGATATGGGGTAGTGGATATTCTTAACCTTAATTTTATGGATCACTTGGTTATCTGAAATAAAATTATTATTATGGGGTATCTATATAGTTTTCTCATCTGATTGGGCTGTATAAATATATAATTGTAAATGAAAATGATAAACATACATAAATATCAACAAAATAAAATAAATACATAAAAAATACATAAATAAATAAAAACCCAACCAGATGGAAGCCCTCGGCAGGGGAGACCAAACGGCCGAGGGTTAGGGGGAAAAAGAAAGAAACCGGCGGACGATGCGGGCGGTATCGAGGAGCACCGCCTTCTGCATTTGAGCTTGGAGCGGTCCGTCACGGAGTTCCAGTCGCCTCAGATGACCCGAGAGGCTGACTGGGATTAACCCGTTCGCAGAGACGACTACAGGTATAATTTCGGCCGGCAATCCACCCCACATGTCGGTCACCTCGTGAGCTAGGTCCAGATATTTAGTCAGCTTATCTGTTTCGGCTTTCACGAGGTTCTCGTCATAAGGAATGGTAATGTCGACCAAAAATATCCTTGACTGTGCCCGGTCCATCAGCACAATATCAGGCTTATTCGCAAGAATAGTCCTGTCTGTGATGATGGCCCGGTCCCAGTAGAGCCTGGCGCGGTCATTTTCGAGCACGGCTTCCGGCAAGTACTTATAACACGGCAATTTCCGATCCACGAGACCGTATTTCAGAGCGAGCTCCTGGTGTAGAATCCTGGCTACTAAGTTGTGCCTGTACAAATACTCAGAGTTAGAAAGCGCCGAACAACCGGAGATGACATGCCTAAGTGACTCACCGGGATGGCGACAAGCTCGACAGACGTCAACGGTGCCATCCTTTAGGATGTATCTCCGATAATTGTTGGTCTTAATAACCTGATCCTGTATCGCACAGACAAAACCCTCGGTTTCCCCAAAGAGGTCACCGAAACGTAGCCAGTGGAGATTATTATTATTATTATTATTATTATTAACCGCCACTACACGGCAATTCCTTCTTTATTCCTTTGTTTACTCGTAATTATTAAAAATTAACATTCAATTATTCCTTTTCCTAAATACTTAAATAAAAGTAGTAAAAAATATTTTAATTTTTAAAGCGGTCTTCTCACATCCTTATATATTTTTTCTCAGACATGTACGTTTCCTCATAATGGTTTCCTTGAAGCTAAACTTAAAACTAAAATTAACGATCTTACGACAGTTAAAGAATAAAGGATATTTTTTTCTTATCTTCTACCGACTTCAAAATGGAATAGATACTCAATTCAACTGAAAGTTCTTTTGTTATGTGTGTCACCTCATAACTTTTTTTCTGGTTGAACCGATTTCAATGATTCTTCTTTCATTTGAAGGATGGTGTTTCTCATATGGTCCCATATAAATTTGATCATGGTCTGATCAATAATTTTTAAGTTGTTCTTAATAATTTATTTTGAAGTCCGTTGTACATTTTTTTTTAATTTTGAATTATTCGGCAACACTTTTTTATTATAGAATTGAATTCAAAACAATTCATTTTCTTGTAAAAGTTGCTATATTCACCATGTTTAACAGCGTGGTCAATGAGTGTAAAACCGTGGTCTACCACTAGTAATGTAATAATGATATATCTCATCACCAGTCTATGAGAGTTTTAACTTTTCGATATTTTTTATAGGATAAAAGTGACAAACGAGCACATAGCCTACCTGATGTTGCTGTGGTGGCCCATAGACATCTACATCTATCTTCGATTACGAATCAAAATGCAGATGCGTTGTCACCCGTGAGGACTAAGATGGGATGCCTCATTTCCAGTAAAAAGGGTCTCCGATTCTCTACACTCACCATACGAAACAGAGCAGCTTTAAGCTGCTATTTTACGCTGGTATTCTGTGAGAGCATGGTCCTCCCCCGGTCGAGCCGACCCTTTCGTGCTACAGCCATAATATAGCTGCAACATGGTTCTACCACGTACAAAATTTCCAGCGACACCAACCGCTTGTCAGAACCTCATTCGTTATTTAGCATAGTGCTACAAGTTTAGGCGATGTTAACAGTTAAAGAATGGCTGACATACCTATTCCTCTATCCATCCTAAGTAATGACTATAGCAATATTAGGCTAGTTAACTTTAACTAACTCTATACCCGTCATTTGAATATAATTGTGTATGATATAGTAGTTCATATATCATTTCAACATTGACTTTATTCATTTTTATAGTTTTCTTAACTATTGTCGAAAATAAACTAGGTAAAGGGTGCAGATCATTCGGTATTTGTACTCAGTAATCACAATGCCTAAACCAATTGAATATGAAATATCGATATTTTTGCACTGGACATCTCTAGTCAGTTACAAGAGCAGTAAATAATTTCAGATAAGCTCTAAAATATATTAGAAAGCATTTAAGTTAAATCGCACGAGAACGGCGATCTCCTTTCACCACAATTTAAAAACCTACTGACAAAACTATAAGTGCCTACATAATTTAGCACTTTGATCCAATCTGTTCAACTCAACAGAGATCATTAAAATTCCACGATAATCTCAAAACTTGAGTTTGCGAAAAGCTTTTAAATTGAAATGTGGTCTTACTATCAACATGAATATAAAATTTATTACCGTTTTTATACAATTAAACTGAAGTTTTAGGCGAACTTATAGCCCATCTAAGGGCGCGTTCCGACGGCACGCACCCGCTACGCGCACGCCACACGTATGCCACGCGTGTCAGCACCCGCGTCTAACTCGCTTTGAATTTTTTTGCATATAATATGAGTCTTATGACAAATCAAAAATCTGCAATTGTATATAAAGCTCGGGCGTAAGGCGTAGCGGGGCGGGTGCAGAGCGTGTGCGGGACGCGCGGGGTCGGCGCGGAGCGGGAACGAGGCGGGCGCGTGGCGTGGGCGAGGCGTGTGCGTGTCGTCGGAACGCGATAATGGATAAATGCAATTTCAGATTTATTAATATGATAGACTCAAATTATATGCAACAAATTTCAAAGCGAGTTAGACGCGAGTGCCGACGCGCGTGGCGTGCGCTTAGCGGGTGCGTGTCGTCGGAACGCGCCCTAACGGTTAGTGGCGACTATACAACAAGAACACATGCAGCCAACTTCAAACAAAAAAAACTTTCTTATAGAATAAGGGTGACGAGCACACAATTTACCTGATGGTAAGTGGATGCTGTGGCTCATAGACATCTACATCTATCCTCTATCGCAAATGCGTTGTCACACCTGAGAACTAAGATGGAATGCCTCGTTTCTAGTAAAAAGAGTCTCCGGTTTTCTACACTCACCATAGGAAACACAGCAGCAGTGAGCTGCTGTTTTACGCTGGTATTCTGTGAGAGTGTGGTCCTTCCCCAATCGAACCGACCCATTCGTGCTACAACTATAATATGCTTGCAGCGTGGCTTTACCATGTAACTTCTTAATCTCAGATCAACAAGAAAAGATAGACAGAGCACTACGTACATTCCAAGTGACAGCGAAGCCATGTTTAAGAATGCACTCACGTACACATCTTTCTTCTTTCTTTCTTTATAGCCAGTAAAAGTTTAATACTAGAAGCACATACTTGTACCCAAAACTATTATTATATATGATACAAATGTTTTAGATGCATACATCTGCGTGAGTGCATGTTCTTACAATAAGTTTTTTTTTAAGTTTTTTACGTGGTAGAGCCATGCTGCAGCTATATTAATAGTATAGTTGTAGCACGAATGGATCGGCTTGACCGGGGAAGGACTACGATCTCACAGAATACCAGCGTAAAATGGCATCTCGACACTGCTATGTTTCGTATAGTTAGTGTAGAAACCCGGAGATGCATTTGACTGAAAAAGACGCATTCCATCTTAGTCCTCACGGGAACCGACGCATCTTTTTTTATAGGCGAGTAAATGACTACTCTTTCTTACAGAATCCCAGCGTAAAATAGCAGCTTAACGCTGCTGTGTTTTGTATGGTGAGTGTAGAGAACCGGAGACCCTTTTTACTGGAAAAGAGGCATTATATCTTAGTCCTCACGGCTGACAACGCATCTGCATTTTGATTCTTTATTGAGGATAGATGTGAATGTCTATGGGTCACAGCAACCACTTACCATCAGGTGGACTGTGTGCTCGTTTGTCACCTTATCCTATAAAAAGTCAGAATCGAGTAAAAACCCCCGCCATAACAGAGCTACTTATTGTGACTGATTGTCAATCAACATTCATTGATTGGCAGAACAGGGCGTTCCAAAAGCATGTATGTAGTATTCAGCGGTTACACTGCAACGTGGCTCTGACTTAGTTTTAAATATCTACCCACCTCCTGCGTGCCATCAGGTGGTTATTGCATTTAGTAGTCGCCGTACTTGCCGGAACAACGATGCCACTCAAAATACGAGTATTTGAAACCATGCCAAACCAACAATGTGATTGTACAACATTGCAAAATCTACAACCTTCTTTCTAGATTTTTTTTCTTCCTTACTAATATAAATGCATATGAAAGTATATTACGGTACTTATAACAAAATCCCATTTTTTTTCATTTTTGTCTGTCTGTCTGTTTGTTCCGGCTACTCTCCAAAACGGCTGGACCGATTTCGACGGGACTTTCACTGGCAGATAGCTGATGTTATAAGGAGTAACTTAGACTACTTTTAGTTTAGAAAAATAATTAAGGATCCGCGCAAAAAAAAAAACTAAAATATCAAATCCAATCGTAATAAATATCAAGCGAAGTCGCTGAGAATAGCTAGTTTTTTATATTTCTCAATCTAATACACATCCAATGTGTACATAACTCTTATTTTTATTTACTGTGTTTCTTTACGAGCGCCTAACCTCTGCAAATGGCGAATTGTTCGGTCCATTACGTCGTCCATTTGTATTGTACACCCCACTTGTTATCGCTAAGAGCCTCGTGCATTACGTATTCAATGTCCATTGTTATCGTCCTTGCCTCGTGTTTCATCTTGACGTTAATGATTAATAATATCTACTCTCTAGCTAAGAGATGAACGTAGATAACGTAGCTTAGATTCAAACATATATCAATATTTTTATATTTTTCACAATTCCAAAATTACACAGTACGCGAGCAACCAGTATTCGTCCCCCACCGGCACCAAATAACTCATCATTATCGTCATTACAGCCCTTCACAAGTCCACTGCTGAACATAGGCCTCCCTCGAAGAATGCCAGAAAGCACGGTTCTAAGCCATCTGCATCGATCGAATTCTTGCAAGTCTTACCAGGCTGTCACTCCATTTGTGGTGGGAGTACCCTATGAAATTGTTGATTGCAATTTGAAATGCCTATTTACCTCATGCTCAGTGGTAAAGGAAACACATTGTGATGAATTTTTCGAGGACATGTTAAGTCTGCCAACACACATTGGAACATCGTGGCAAACTAATTGTTCCATAACCCTGGCCCCATAAATCAGTGTCTTTACTTTACGCTTTTACTTATTTATTCTTTTTGCAGTTGCTATTAACATACGTATTCTAATCCTAGCTCAAATAAAATGAAACCATTCGTGTGATTGTAATTTTGACAAAGTGTTTCAATAGGAATAATTCTTCCTTTCTCACAACAAGCGTTTGCTGTTGCTTTAGCGACGCCAATGAAATTGTACTTTCATATGTATTTTTTATAAAATTTAAAGGTATAAAATCATATATATCCGTAGCACAATTGCTAAGGTTTTGTTTTTTTTTAATAGATTAAGGATGACAAACGAGCACACAGTCCACCTAGGACCGAGTGCTCATTTGCTTAAGTTAAGGGCCACACCATCTACTTACCATCAGGTGACCGTATGTGCATGCTGTGGCTCTTAAACATCTACATTTATCCTCAATTAAGAAGAAAAATGCAGATATGCTATCACCCTTGAGAAGCAAGATGAGATGCCTCGTTTCCAGTAAAATAGGTCTCCAATTCTCTACACTCACCGTAGGAAACACAGCAGCATTTTGCGCTGGTATTCTGTGAGAACGTGGTCCTTCTCCGGCTGAGCCGCCCCATTCGTGCTACAACCATAATATAGCTGCAGCAGGGCTCTACCACTTAAAAAAACCATCACATTTTTGTTGCTGTTTCTCCTGCATATCAATGATATGTTGCAAACTGGTAGCATTCAGTGCTATGCAGACGACAGCACTGGCGATGCCTTATATACTGGCCGTGCCAATATTTCTCGGGAAAACGTTGCCAAGTACCGGGACAAACTTGTGTCTGAAGTCGAGTGTTTGCTTAACAAAGTCTCGGATTGGGGGCGACTAAATCTAGTCCAGTTCAATCCCCAGAAGACACAAGTTTGCGCGTTTACCGCTAAAAAAACCCTTTTGTCGTATCTCCTTAATTTCAAGGCACTCCCTTTGCTGCCTCAGCCAGTATCGGAATCCTTGACGTCGACATATCGAATAGTGTGCAGTTTCGTGGTCACTTGGAAGGGAAGGCCAAATTGGCCCCTAAAAATCTTGGCGTACTCAGCAGAGCGAGACAGTATTTCATGCAGGCACATCGTTTTCAACTTTATAAAGCGCAAGTTCGGCCTCACATGGAATACTATTCTCAACTCTGGGCTGGGGCTCCCCAGTGCCAGCTCCTTCCACTTGACCGCATCCAGCGCAAAACTGTTCGAATCGCCGACGACCGAGTTCTTCCTGATCGGCTCGATACAATGGCACTGCGTAGACATATTGCATCTCTGCGTATTTTATCGCATCTATCACGGGGAGTGCTCTGAGAAATTGTTCGGACTAGTACCAGCCGCCCAATTTCACCATCGCACATCGCGACAAAACTCGCGTTACCATCCATACCATCTGCGTCCACCACTGTGCGATTTAGAAGTTTTCTTCCTCGCACAACTTCCTTGTGGAATCGATTACCACCAGCGATTTTTCCGGAGCGATACGACTTAGGGACCTTCAAGAAAAGAGCTTACACCTTTCTAAAAGGCCGGCAACGCATCTGCAATTCCCCTGGTGTTGCGGTTGTTCATAGACGGCGGTAGTCACTTACCATCAGGTGAGCCGCATGCTCGTTTGCCCCTATTCTATAAAAAAACATGTAATTGATTTCTCGGAAATTGCTCTACCGATTTATTTATTTTTCTTTTAGCTTGTTTTATTTGGGCAATCATGCAGCGTTTTTGTCGTATTTAAAATACTAATAGTAGAGATTGCACACTTATTTAACAATTAATTATTACGTGGGACACTCAATAAGTTTTAAGATATAAAAAAGTACTCTAGATACTATTAATATTTAATCTCTACAAAAAAAATCTTTTCAAAATGTTCTCCATCATGCTTTGTACAAAGTTCCATTCACCTAAACCAACTCTGAAAACACCTTTGCAAGTCTTGATCTGACAGGTCGGAAATCGCTTCTTCGTAGGCAGCTACGGCTTCTTCGGCGCTTGAAAAAAAGTTGGATAGATAGATAAATAGATAGATAACACTTTATTGTACGCCAAAAAATAACAAAAATATTAACAAAAATTAGGAAAAAATGTGGTACAATGGGCGGTCTTATCGCTAAGAGCGATCTCTTCTAGACAACCTTTGGGTGGACAGGATTGCAAGAAAACAATAAAAACGTGTAAGGTTTGGCGACAAAAATAACATTATTTTTATTAAAGCCATAAAATAGAAATATAGAATGGTATATAAGTACATTGATAAGATAAATACATACATACTTATTAATATATATTGTAGGGAATGAGGGTAAAAAAATAAAAGAAAATATGAACAAATGAAGGTAGAATGGTAATCTCCCACTTATTTTAGCAGTATAAAGTATCACGCAGCCGACTAAGAGGACCAGTTTGTAATTCTACGCGTCTCATATCGTTATTATGCCCGTTGGGCTAAAACATTACTTCTACACTGAGATTCTGCCCAAATAAGACAAGTGATGTGGTTCTATTCGTGTAGTAGTTCTTCTAGTGTAAGCAAAGAAGATCGTGTTGCTGAGAGGCTGCCCTGTGTTACATCGAGAGAAGTGGTGTAGCTGTTGCTTTGCATACTTTGGTGTTATCATTTAATTATTTCCTTCACGTTACACCAATGTGTGACAGCTGAATTCAAATATTAAAAAAATTTCATAACTAGAGTAGTTAGTAAAATGCCCATTATACAAAACCTCAACTATTTATGTAGTACAAAATTAGCGGATTGGTCGATCCTTGTTTATGGATAAAATTTCCAATATGGACCATCGATTTAAATGCCCATACTTTTTTTGTAGATAGTACTCACTAAATGAAAGCGTTTTGCAAAGTTTCAATATGCGGAAACGCGTACTTTTTGAGAAAAAAATTATTGAAAATCAATTATTTTTGCAATATTTATGTGAATTCCTACGGTAAAACTGACACTCAACTGACACTATTTTGTATTGTCTTTGTAATCGTCGGTAGGGATGTCGATTCTTTCCGAAAAAGATCGATTCGAATCGTAAGCTGTATCGATTCACAAAAAAATCTATTTCTAAAATATCGATATTTTTTCATGTTTGCATTTATAATGTAAACAGGGGCGTAGCTACCGCCGTATCAGCCGTATCAATGATACGGGGCCCCCGGGCTACAGGGGCCCCCAACGTGTGTAAGCAAAAACTCCAAGGACTTCTAATGGGACAGGAAAGGCTATCACTATTCTCTAAAGAAGTAAAGAATTTAGTAAAACTGAAATCGTCTTCAGCTATGTTCGCCGAACAAAAGGCACGAAAATTAAATTGTTTGGCTAGCTTAGTTCCTAGGAGTATTTATTGTAAGTAATAACTCATAAACCCGTGTAGTGGCGGGTAAGAATACTCACAACCCCATATCTTCCCGTGGGTGTCGTAAAAGGCGACAGACGGAAACTGAGGCAGAGGATGGGCAGCAGCATCTTTCTGATAACAGCAAAACAACAATAAAAAAACTGCGCTTGCCAACCCGCTCGCCAAGCGTGGCAACTATGGCAATATACCCCCATGAAAGTAACGAAGAGATGGCCCCCAGTCCCCGGCAGCCCCGCTATTCCTGGCTAAGGTGGCGACCATGGTAACAGCGAGGCAGGGGGTGCTAAGAGTCTCCGGTGGAGGTTCTGTTGCCACCTACGACGACTCGACATGGCAACTTATAACGCACGCACCCTGAGGACTGACGAGAAGGTCCTGGAGCTAGAAGAAGAGATAGACAAGTTGCACTGGAATGTCATAGGATTATCCGAAGTCTGAAGAGAGGGGGAGGTCACGGTAATCCTCGAATCCGGCAATTTGTTCTATCACCAGGAGGGCGACCATCTGTCCCAAGGAGGTGTCGGATTTATCGTCCACAAGTCTCTCGTTAACAACGTTGTAAAGATTGGGAGTGTGTCGACGAGGGTTGCGGACCTTATACTCAGAATCACCGAACGGTAATCGCTGAAGGTTATACAGGTTTACGCATCAACCTCGGTACACGCCGATGAGGAGGTGGAAGAAATGTATGAGGATATCTCTAGAACAATGCATTCCTCCAAAACCCACTATACGGTGTTAATGGGAGACTTCAACGCAAAACTAGGCACAAGAGAGAACGGTGAGCTGAAAGTAGGGAAATTCGGAATAGGGCAACGGAACCCAAAGGGCCAGCAGCTGGCGAACTTCATGGAGAAAGAAGGACTCTTTATGATGAACTCTTTCTTCCAGAAGCGGCCCCACAGGAAGTGGACCTGGTCGAGCCACGACGGTTCGACAAAAAATGAGATTAACTTTATTATGACGACCAGACGACAACTATTCAGTGATGTCTCAGTGATCGCGAGGGTGAAAACCGGCAGCGATCACCGAATGGTGAGAGGCACACTGAACCTAAACGTTAAGTTGGAGAAGTCACGTCTAATGAAGTCAACGCTCCGTCCTTCTCGTGCTCTAATCCAAAGTCCAGAAACCTTTCAGCTCGAGCTACGAAACCGTTTTCAGTGCCTAGAAGATTGCAATACAATGGACGATATGAATGACAAGCTCGTGGAAACTGTCCATGCGGTCTGAGCTAAGTTTTGCAAGACCCGCCGCAGAAGAAACAAAAAGTCTCCGATCACACTCTAATCTCAATGGCTTTTAGACGGGGTATATAGCTGCAGTCTTCAGTAGATTTGACAGCGTACAGGCAACTGAACATACAGATCTCCAAATGCATGCGGCGGGACTTGTGCAACTTTAATTCTGCTCGTATTAAAGAAAAGATCGAGCAGAACCAGGGCTCCCAAGTCTTTGCAAGAGATCTGTCTGCCAGAAAGAGCCAACTGTCGAAGCTGAAGACCGAGTATGGCAGCGTCGTTTCCGGGACACCTGAGGTTTTGAGTGAGATTGAGAGGTTCTATTGGCAGCTGTACACATCATCGTTGGAGCCACACGTAAGTGTGAGTAACGATCCAAGAGCGAGTCTTATCCGACACTATTCCGATGATATCTCGGACGTCAGTCTGAGCGAGATTAGAATGGCTCTCCAGCATCTTAAAAACGGCAAGATCCCAGGCTGGATGGAATTACAGTGGAGCTTCTGAAAGCGGGTGGAAAACCGATACTTGATGTCCTTCAGAAGCTCTTTAATTCCGTCCTCCATGGTGGCACTACTCCGGAAAGGTGACAACGCTCTCTTGAAGAACTACAGACCGAGTTCCCTTTTGAGCCGCGTCTACATGCTGTTTTCGAGAGTCATTACTCCCGAACAAGCCGGTTTCCAAAAAGGCTTTAGCACCATATACCACATACATACCCTTCGGCAAATTGTACAGAAGTCCGAGGAGTACAATTTACCACTATTTCTGGCGTATGTGGACTATGAGAAAGCCCAAAGACTTTCAATCAAAATTACGTCGAAATTCGGGCGGTGCTGCAGTCCCTTCAGCGATGCCAAGTTGACTGTCGGTATATCGAAGTGCTGAAGTGCTTGTACAGTAGGGCTACGATGGCTATCCGAGTACAGAACCAGAGTACGAAACCTATCCAATTGCAGAGAGGTGCAAGACAGGGTGACGTTATATCCCCGATACTCTTCACCGCTGCATTGGAAGACGTTTTCAAGCTTCTGGACTGGTAAGGATACGGTGTTAACATCAATGGCGAGTACATCACTCACCTTCGATTTGCCGACGATATAGTCCTTATGGCAGAATCGCTGGAGGACCTAAGCACTATGCTTAATGACCTCAATAGTTTTTCCCAACGGATAGGTCTTAAGATGAACATGGACAAAACAAAGATCATGTTTAATGTCCATGTCACACCTATGTCGGTAGTTGTTGGTAGCTCTAAGCTCGAAGTTGTTGACGTTTATGTTTACCTGGGACAAATAGTCCGACTAAGTAAGTCCAACTTCGACCGAGAGGTCAATCGAGGGATTCGACTCGACTGGGTAGCGTTCGGGAAATAACGGCACATCTTCTAGTCAGGTATACCTCAAAACTTGAAAACGAAATTGTGCAACCAGTGCGTGTTGCCAGTGATGACATACGGAACTGAGACGTGGTCCTTCACTGCTGGCCGGATGAGGAAGCTCAAGGTTGCTCAGCGAGCTATGGAGAGGGCTATGCTCGGAGTTTCTCTGCGTGATAAACTTAGAAATGAGGATATGCGCAGTAGAACCAGAGTCACCGACATGGCCCAACGAATTAGTAAGCTGAAGTGGCCATGGGCCGGACATATAGCTCGAAGAACCGGCAACCGATAGGGAAAAAGGTTCTCGAGTGGCGGCCTCGTACCGGCGGATGAAGTGTAGGGCGTCCCCCCACTATATGGAGTGACGACCTGGTAAGACATGCAGGAAGTCGATGGATGCAGGTGGTTCAGGACCGTGCTTTGTGGCATTCCTTGGGTGAGGCCTATGCTCTTTAATGGACTTATGAAGGGCTGTTATGATGATGATGATGATGATGAACTAGTGGAATTAGTACTTTTGCCGTTGTCGTGATAATTGACGATAATTTATGTGTACATAGAGAACTGAAGACCATTTTTATGTATATGTTTTTTATTCCTTTATTCGTTTTTTCATTCCTTGGACTTATGAAGGGCTGTAACGATGATGATGAATAACTTAAAATCAATATATAATAATTTGAATTCAATGCAAGCGTTTTTGTTCCTTTTATGAAATCTTTACTCTTCATTGGGGCCCCCCAACAAATTTTGATACAGGGCCCCTCGAAGGCACGCTACGCCACTGAATGTAAATATAAATCCATTTTATGAAAAACCAGAAAGATACCATAGTAAGTAATCTCTTATTCAAATTTGTTTTATTTTTATTTATTGCATACCTTAAGCGAAAGCGCAAGATAATGTTCTACTATCGCCTAAAAATTAAAATTCCAACATTTTATCGAATAAAATCGTATCTAGCAATCATATTATACATATAAATGATATAAAAAGCACATTGTTAGAAAGATAAATGATTGTTGAACTTATTAATAATTTTTTTAAATCGATTAATTGCTATTTTTAAATAAAAAAAGGGTTTTAGTGGCTTATGGTGTGGATTTATCATGTCCCTGTGGCTTGTAAACACTATAACTTTTGAAAATATCAATTGTTTAACTCAATCTATTTTTTAATCTCTTCATCTATCATGTGGGAAGCCACTGAATGTAAATGACAGTGTAATTTTGTTTTGTTTAGCTATAATTAATTTTTTTCGGCTCCAAAATGGCGAAATTTTCGTTGATTTGTTTGCCTCGTATATAAATTGTTTCTGTAAATGGGGATCTACAGCCACAGAGTAGTTTAGTTCACAGAGTCCCTTTGTATTAAGTTTAGTTCGGCTCAGTGCTGCCATATTTACAGATTTATCTGTGTTCATACAGATTTTTGAACCTCATTACAGATAACAGATTTAATACTACTTTTATACAGATTTTTGAAATTTGTACTTTTTGTACATAAAGACTTTCTAGGATCGCCTTTCATCTCATCAGTCTACTCGATAATATCGCGCCTATGTGTTAGAGGCTTATCAATAATCAAAGCTAGCAACACTGGCTGGCGTAATAAATCTACTTTTGCTTGTTATCGGGGAGTCCCCCGAATTAAGAATAAACTTATACTAGTTCGGCGCATTCGTGTGACAGAGACGACGCTATACGGATCGCGTATCGTACGAAACAGTTACATACTCGTAGTTTGTTTGGTTTGAATAAATTATATATATATATATATATATATATATATATATATATATATATATATATATATATACAGTTGGCCACACTACGGCGGCTCCAGAAAGAATATTTTCATCAATGAATTTATTTAAAACCAAGACAAGGAATAACTTGAACACAGACTATCGAAGCATTAACTTTAACCAAACAGCTAATTAACAATAAAAATGAATGTTGTTGCTCTTTGTCTCTAGAGAAAACTATGTTGGATAAAATTAACAAAGAAATATATAAATCTAAATAAATATTTCCATAATTTTAATTATTTTTTTATTATCACATCTTCCCTCAACTTACATACGAGTATGTCAAAATCTTTTACTTTGATTCCTTTCTACAGATATTGTACAGATTTTTTACACTAGCAGCATAGATTCGTACAGATTTTCTTTGATTCCTTTCTACAGATAATATACAGATTTTTTACATTAACAGTACAGATTCGTTAAAGTGACATGTGGCAGCACTGGTTCGGCTTCAGTCGCCGTTGTGAGTGGACATTGTTTCGGTTGTTTTCAGCGGCTCAAAAAGATCGCTGTACAAATACACAATATTCGAATAACCAAATTTTTTAAATACTTAATTATAATAATAATAAGAGATTTTTTTTATTACTATATTTAAAAGCACAGAATAAATAATAGTAGTACGTACTAAAAGTAAGTAGTATAATTTTTTGGTCATGGGTGACATTTTCATGCTTTTCGAGGGTGTCGAAACCGATAGGGTTGTCGAAATGTAAATCCAAGATGGCGGCCGCAATAGCTATCAATTTTTTTATCATGGGTGTCATTTTCATGGTTTTCGAGGGTGCTGAAGCCGATAGTGCTGTCGAAATGTAAATCCAAGGTGGAGGCTGCAATAGGTATAAAATTTTTCATCATAGGTGTCATTTTCATGGTTTTCGAGGGTGTTGAAGCTGATAGTGCTGTCGAAATGTAAATCCAAGATGGCGGCTGAATTAGGTACCAATTTATTCATCATGGGTGTCATTTTCATGGTTTTCGAGGGTGTTGAAGCCGATAGTGCTGTCAAAATGTAAATCCAAGATGGCGGCTGCAAAATATATCAATTTTTTCATCTTGGGTGTCATTTTCATGGTTTTCGAGGGTGTTAAGCCGATAGTGCTGTCGAAATGTAAATCCAAGATGGCGGCTGCAATAGGTATCAATTTTTTCATCATGAGTGTCATTTTCACGGTTTTCGAGAGAGTTGAAGCCGATAGGGTTGTCGAAATGTAAATCCAAGGTGGCGGCTGCAATGGGTATCAATTTTTTCATCATGGGTGTCATTTTCAGGGGTTTCGAGGTGTTGAAGCCGATAGTGCTGTCGAAATGTAAATCCAAGATGGCGGCTGAAGTAGGTACCAATTTTTTCATCATGGGTGTCATTTTTATGGTTTTCGAGGGTGTTGAAGCCAATAGTGCTATCGAAATGTAAATCCAAGATGGCGGCTGCAATAGATATAAATTTTTTCATCATTGGTGTCATTTTCATGGTTTTCGGGGGTGCTGATGCCGATAGTGCTGACGAAATGTAAATCCAAGGTGGCGGCTGCAATAGATATCAAGTTTTTCATCTTGGGTGTCATTTTCATGGTTTTCGAGGGTGTTGAATCCGATAGTGCTGTCGAAATGTAAATCCAAGATGGCGGCTGAAGTTGGTACCAATTTTTTCATCTCGGGTGTCATTTTCATGGTTTTCAAGAGTGTTGAAGCCTATAGTGCTGTCGAAATGTAAATCCAAGATGGCGGCTGCAATAGGTATCAATTTTTTCATCATGGGTGTCATTTTCATGGTTTTCGAGGGTGTTGAAGCCGATAGTGCTGTCGAAATGTATTTAAACTACTTTAATAATTCCGTATAATCATGTTATACGTAATTTTTTTAATGCGCTTAAGGTATGTCCAATTGGATTTACCAATATATTTTTATTTTTATTAGGGCAGATAACAAATAAATTATGTCAAAGAATCGAATTGATCGACCCCGACTCCACCTGGTACGAGTCTGTCCTACCCCTAGAGTGGTTATAAAGAGCCGGAGGCGCGTAGGGGGAGCAGCCTCCGCCTGCTGTAACAAGTCGTAGGCATCGTACGAGCCGGAGCGGCTGAGGCTAGTCGCCGAAGGCGACCAACAAGCCGAAGCTGCGGAGGCGAGGAGGGATGCCTGCGATTTGTTACGCAAAGGCGTAGAGGCTGCTCTTCCCGCAGCGCCGGAGACGTTGCAGTCTCAAAATAGATACAGAAACCCCTTTTAATCAGTCCCCTTATTTTATGTCTGATGAAGGGGATTTTGTTCTCATAAAATGGATTTATAATTCTATTATAAATGCAAACATGAAAAAATATCGAAATTTTAGAAATCGATTTTTTGTGAATCAATACATCAGCTTACGATTAAAATCGATTTATAAAATCGATCTTTTTCGGAAATAATCGACATCAATTTTGTCAACGGTAGTAGAGCCATGCAGCAGTTTTTGCTGTTGCACGTATGGGCCGGCTCGAGCCGGGTTAGTACCACGACCTCACAGAATACCGGCGTGAAGTAGAAGCTCTGCTTCTGCGTTTCGTCTGGTGAGTGCAGGTGGCCGGAGGCCCAATCCCCCCCCCCCCCCCATCAACATGGTAGCGGAATTATACAATAGACTACCCCAGGAGGGTACCAGTAGCCCCGGAGAATCCCTCGCTGAGCATCCACGACCATGTTATTCCAATCCTGAGCGTGGGTGCTCAGGCTGCCCCGCGTATTCTGGGGGGGGCAAAATTCCGCTCAAAAACATAACTGCTCGGGGTAAACAGAGCAACAATACCAAGGCGACCCCTGCCACGCTATCCGTGAATTTCTGCAACATCAGGGGACTTAACTCTAACCTAAACGCCGTCCACTACCATCTCGAGACGGCGAAGCCGGCCTTGCTCTTCCTGACCGAGACGCAGGTTTCCTCTCCGGCTGATATTTCGTATCTCTCCTACCCTGGGTACAAATTGGAGCACTCCTTTGTGCCTCGGGCTGGAGTTTGCGTGTATGTCAGAGAGGACATCTGTTCTCGACGCCTCGGCAGTCTTGAAGGTTCGGACCTGTCCATCCTTTGGCTACGCGTAGACAGCGACGACCATCCGCGCGTCTACGGGTGCCTCTATAGGTCCCATAGCGGTAATGCCGAAACAGACCGACTCATCGACCACGTCCAAATGGCTGCAGATTCCTTGCTACAACAGGTCCCATCCGCAGAGATCGTGATCCTTGGCGATTTTAACGCCCACCATGCTGAATGGCTCGGTTCACGTTTAACCGATCATGCGGGGAGATCTGTTTATGACTTTGCCTTGGCATATGGTCTGACACAACTAGTTACTTCGCCTACGCGGATTCCAGATGTGGAGGATCATACACCTTCCCTGTTGGACCTTCTGCTGACCTCTCATCCGGACGGATATCAGGTTTCCGTCGATGCCCCTCTCGGCTCTTCGGACCACTGTTTGATCCGGAGTATGGTGCCACTCACGCTCCCTTCGCGGTTGCGTTCTGCAGGTTGCCGCCGTGTTTTGCATTACAGGTCGGCGGATTGGGACGGAATGCGGTCTTTCTTTGCATCCTACCCATGGGGGCGGGTTTGCTTCTCGCCGGATGATCCCAGCGCTGTTGCTGACTCTGTCACTGATGTGGTGCTACAGGGAATGGAACTATTTATTCCATCATCTGTGGTACCCATCGGAGGCAGATCTCAGCCTTGGTTTGGTCGCTCCTGTAAAACTGCATTACGCAGTAAGCAGGAGTGTTATCAAGCCTGGGCTGCGGCTTCGGCGACTCGGGATGTAAACACCAGCACACTTAAAAAGAAGTATAACTTCGCCTCCAGGTCCTTCAAAAGAGTTATTGCCAAGGCAAAGTCAGAGCACATAGGCAGAATTGGCGAGAAACTAGTTCGCCTTCCTTCGGAAACCCGTGCATTCTGGTCTCTCGCCAAGGCTGTCCAAGGGAATTTCTGTAAGCCATCACTACCATCTCTGCACAGGGAGGACGACTCACTGGCCCATGACGCAAAAGACAAAGCCGACCTTTTAGGCTCCCTTTTTGCGTCCAACTCGACTCTTGATGACGGGGGGAAAACACCGCCGACCATCCCGCGGTGTGAGTGCTCTATGCCGGATGTGCTGTTCTCACAGCGCTCGGTTCGCAAAGCACTTCTCTCCCTGGACATCCAGAAGTCGAGTGGGCCTGACGGAATCCCCCCAATTGTGCTGAGGACGTGTGCTCCGGAGTTGGCACCGGTCCTAACGCGTCTTTTTCGGTACTCCTACTCCCAAGGCGTAGTCCCGAATTCATGGAAGACAGCTTTTGTCCACCCGATCCCTAAAAAAGGCGACCGCTCAGACCCGTCCAACTATAGGCCTATCGCGATCACCTCCTTGTTCTCCAAAATAATGGAATCCATTATCAACTGCCAGCTCATCCGGTACCTTGAGGATCACCAGCTGATTAGTGACCGCCAATACGGTTTTCGTGGGGGTCGATCAGCTGGTGATCTTCTGGTCTACCTGACCCATAGATGGGCGGAGGCAGTAGAGTCCAAGGGGGAGGCGTTGGCCGTTAGTCTGGACATTGCGAAGGCCTTCGATCGGGTTTGGCACAAAGCGCTTCTCTCGAAGCTCCCTTCCTATGGGCTTCCCGAGAAATTGTGCAATTGGATCACCAGCTTCCTTGCAGATCGGAGCATCAAGGTTGTTGTAGACGGTGCATGTTCTGACTACAAGCCTATTAACGCTGGTGTTCCACAAGGCTGTGTGCTATCACCAACGCTGTTTCTTCTGCATATCAATGATATGTTGCTAACTGGTAACATTAATTGCTATGCAGATGACAACACTGGTGATGCTTTATCTCGTACACCGTCCGTGCCAATATTTCTCGGGAAGACGTCGCCTAGTACCGGAATAAACTTGTATCTGATTTTGTTGAACAAAGTCTCTGACTGGGGGCGACTAAATCTAGTCCAGTTAAATTCCCAGAAGACACAAGTTTGCGCGTTTACCGCTAAAAAGAACCCCTTTGTCGTATCTCCTCAGTTTCAAGGCACTCCCCTGGTTGCCTCAGCCAGTATCGGAATCCTCGGCGTCGACATATCGAGTGACGTGCAGTTTCGTGGTCATTTGGAAGAGAAGGCCAAATTGGCCTCTAAAAAGCTTGGCGTGCTCAGCAGAGCGGGACAGTATTTCATGCCGGCACACCGCCTGCAACTTTACAAGGCGCAGGTTCGGCCTCACATGGAATACTGTTCCCATCTCTGGGCAGGGGCTCCCCAGTGCCAGCTCCTTCCACTTGACCGCATCCAGCGCAGAGCGGCTCGAATCGTCGACGACCGAGTTCTTTCCGATCGGCTCGACTCATTGGCGCTGCGAAGAGATGTTGCATCTCTTTGCATTTTCTTTCGCATCTACCATGGGGAGTGCTCTGAGGAATTGTTCGGATTAATCCCAGCCGCCAAATTTCACGAACGCACATCGCGGCAGAACTCCCGATACCATCCACACCATCTGGATGATTGGCGGTCCACCACTGTGCGATTTAGAAGATGTTTTCTTCCTCGCACGACTTCCTTGTGGAATCGATTACCATCAGCGATTTTTCCGGACCGATACGACTTAGGGACCTTCAAGAAAAGAGCGTACTCCTTTTTAAAAGGCCGGCAACGCATCTGCAATTCCCTCCTGGTGTTGCAGTTGTTCATGGGCGGCGGTAGTCACTTACCATCAGGTGAGCCGCATGCTCGTTTGCCCCCTCTACTATAAAAAAAAAAAATCCCTACCGACGATGACAATAACAATATAAAATAGCGTCAGTTTTACCGTAGGAGTTGACAAAGGAGACTGTCCATTTCTGGTCCAGTCTATGTACAGTATACCGTAAAAAAGAGAAAAATTCAGGTATTTTGTTAAAAATAAAATGAGAGAATAAATCAAACTAAATAACTTGCAAAAAATAAAAATGCAATCCCAAGTTTTTGATGGTTTTACAAGATGGTGCCCTTCCAGTCATAAAAAAGTAAAAAAGACACGGTTGTTTGTCAAATGTCATTTCTGTCAAATGATATTTTTATTTATTCCGAGCTTGTTCTGAACTCGTGAATGTGTTTAATTGTGGATATCTTTGGCGATTTGGTTTTTTGTTTGGACTTTGGATTACTACCTTTGACTCTGCTTTTGTTTTATGGACTTAATGATTTACGTGAGATTTCGAATTCGTTGATATCGGATATCTGTATTCTGTAGAATCACATTTTGTATCAGTAAGCAGGTATGTACTAAAGAAAGATGTTTCCTTAGGCTATTAAACGCATTTGAATGACATGCTTCTATCTGTAGCATAGTATAAAGACAGCCTTTATACTATGTCTGTAGTCTGTTAATAATTATTAATTTCTATATAAGTTCATAATGGCTGCAAAATCTTAATATGATGTAATTATCTTTCAATTCATCTGTTAAAACATGTTGCACTGTTTAAAATGCGCTTCTGCAATATAGATAGTTTATTAAAATAAGATTGTTTTGTTCTAGATGGATGAAAATGCACCCATATGTTCACAATGTTTTCCAAACGTATTACAAGAATTATCTGTCGGCACAAATCTTGAAAATGAGCTCCAGCGCCCTAATGCCAATACTATCAGTATATTGTATGTTTGGTATCAACGAAGACTGGGTAGCAGATAAGTTGTGACCCAGTTAATATAATCCCAACAAGACTCTGTTTTAATAAGAGGCCGTATAAAATCTCGCCATCACTCGGGCAGAGGTTATAATACATATATAGGTACTGTTGGCAAGACAAAGGACAAGTTGGGATGAGATGATTGCAGGTTATTATTGCAGTTGCACTTCTGGACAAGAGACTTGCTGTGCCCACATAATGACTGTTGTCTGGTATTTGTGTTGGGCTCGGTATCAAAATTCCATAACCGCACCGGCCTCAATTCTGGATGGCATTTTAGTAAGAGAGGATTTTGAAGTAGGATAAATAAATAAAAAATAATAAAATTAAGTTGTTTTATTTATATTACCTTAAGTATCCAAAACATAATTGACCTAATGTTTTACTTTCTTAACCTTTGTTATGACATTATCCAAGCTTTAAATGTCTGTCAAGGCTCAAGGCATACTCTGACACGCTGAGGACCTGTTATATGAAAATATTTGTACGCCGGAAACTGCAGAATATTTAGGATATGATTTTTTTTTGTAACAACTGTAATGTACCATATTATAACAAATAAATTATATTATCTATGATTGCACTCTAGCACTTCAGCAGCCCAGATAGACACATATACCTGAACAGAAATTAGTATTTAGGATTATTCTGTTTATCCAGCTTATAACAGCCATTCTAAACTAAAATAAGTTACATATATTATTTATTATTAGTGCAATAAAGTAGTATCTCAGGGTGATTTTTTTAGGGTAGGGAAACGGAGTTACCCGCTATTCACATATAATCTCGGATTTGAGCTATCTGGCACAAAATTTTTGTAAAAGCTAACAAAACACTTAGGCCTCATTTCCCCATGTAAAACAAAAAAAGTCCTGGATGCCCCTGACACTGAAGTGTGCATTAGTACACACTAATGAATGCAATTAAATAATTTTGTGTGTAGACACCGTTGATTTATCTCAACAATCTTCTTGTCTGGAATTAGGTAGTACATTTTACATTTGTTTTACAAATATCAACAAGAACGTTAGTTGTTTTAAGATCAAAAAAGCACATACACAATCTTTATTACACGTTATTCTTGTTTTGATCAAAAAATACAACTATTTTGCCTTACTTTCCTACTAGTGTCGAGACATTTTAGCTATTTTACATAATAAATCTACCTGATAGGAGATGACAGCTAACGTCAAATCAAAACTACTTCAATCCGCCATTAGTGTTGCAGTTTTTGGTGAGAATAAAATATTAATACCACTGAAATTAAGGCAAATTCGTGGATTTGAACGATCAAAAGTGGTTTAATATTTTATTTTAATTTATTTCCATACTAGTACATAAACTAGGCCTACGCTTCATACAATTTTGGACCGTCTCCTTTGCAAAAATAACTGATTTTCAATAATTTTTTTCTCAAAAAGTACGCATTTCCGCATATTGAAACTTTGCAAAACGCTTTCTTTTAGTGAGTACTATCTACAAAAAAAATATGGGCATTTAAATAGATGGTCCATATTGGAAATTTTAACCTTGTTTATTTCTCCATCTTATTCTAATTAATTTTGGCGCTTTTTTTTTATTTATCCTATGCTACTACAACGCCACCCTTATTGGATGCGTTTTTAGGGAACACTTTTCTTATATAGAGATGGTCCTCCTTGTACTCTACACTCCATACATTTAACGTAAACAAATTTTATATATGTTTATAATTTAAATGTCTTAAGAAAAATAGAAAATAAATAAAAAGAAAACAAAAACTTTACTACTTTATGTCACGGTTGATAACACATATAGTAGTATCTTAATTGTAATTAAATGAAGTTTTAGAATAGTAGTTAAAATTAGACAAAAAAGAAAGTTAAAAATTAAAGACCGAACATATTGTATACAGATATCCCAATGGGATCACTTTTTAGCTATCTGACCTCTCTTAGGCTTCGCCGTTGCGGTTTTCGGAACAGACACTGGTTTTGGACTGGCCTGGTCGTCTATTTTACTTAAGTCATTCAGACAAAAAATGCGATGTCGAGAACCACTTCGCGTTAACACATAAACACAACCGTCTTTCGTCCAGCAGTTAGAGACACCGAATTTTTCACGAGTGGCTACATAAACATGATGTCGAAGCTTGGTCAAAAATTCAGACAATGTGATTCCAGAGCCTTTAAGCTGTGATTTTTCGCACCAGATTTTATCTCGCAACGCTACGTCCAAGAATTTAAACAAGATAGGTCGAGGCTTGTAAGGAGCTGTAGGTCGACCCATTCTGTGACGCCGCTTTATATTATTAATAGAACAGTCACTTAACTTCAAATAATTGTGTAGAACCTTGACAACAGCTAACGCGGTGTCTTCTTTTGTTACCTCTGGAACCCCATGGAGAAGAAACATCTTCTTACGGCACCGCATCTCCAAGTTGTCAGCATTACGGGCAAGCAACTCCATCTGCTGCTGAAGACTATTCAGTGCTTGTCCAACATATGTTTTAAAAGATGCATAATCAGCAGCAAGGGAAGTAGTACAAGGAGTTGAAGTGGGCGCCTTCTGTAACTCTTCCTCAAAAGCATTGATCCTTTTGTGAAACACTTCCATTAAGTTAGACATAGTGATTCTGATTGATGCGTACATGATGAAGTGAAGTGAGGATATAAAGGTGTTGTAAATGTTATAAGATTAAGTTGATTATTATATTTTAGTTAAGAAACATACAGAATTCATAAAACTGAATATTTACGTTTTTAAATAAAATAATTTTGAGAGCTAATAATTTTTTGACAATTGACATATGACATCGACCAGGTAAAGATAACTTGCCTTTTATTTTTTCTTTGACTCTTGGAAACAAAAAGAAGTCACAATGAGCTACGTCAGGTCTGTAGGGTGGGTGACTTAGTTTCATCACCAGATTCCTCAATAAATGATTTTGTTCTAAAGGAGGTATGTGAAGAGGCGTTATCGTGAGCAGCATGATTTCCCGAAGCCCGGTCTTTAGTCTTCTCTCCCGCACAGCTTGAAAAGCTTTGGGTAATGCAACTATAGAATACCATTTAGAGTTGACTGACCTACAATTTTCCAGCATTGACGTCGACAAATGTCCGCTCCGCGAAAAAAACTAGCCACCATTTTTTTACCGACGTTGCGAGGTCTTTCCAGTTTTGTCGGTACCTATCCTTCTAAGTAGACCCATGCCGTAGATTGCCTTTTATTTTCCGGATCGTATTGATAGACTCATGTCTCGTCACCAGTAACAATTTCTGAAACACGCCTAGATGCCCCGTTTTCAAAACGTAGACGCTAATCATGGCACCAATCCACACGAGTCTGTTTTTAGCTTTCGGAGAGCAAACGAGGGATCCAACGACAACAAAGCTTCCTCACTCCAAGATGTTGATGTAGGATGGCATGAATGCTCCCCGAACTAATGCCTACCATATTTTCGATGTCCGTATATGTGATTCATGGGTCTTCTCTCACCAACATTTTAGTAGTCTATACATTTTCTGCCGTTACTGCTGTTTGGAAAAAACGGAACCTTTATAGGATCACTTTGTTGTCCGTCTGTCTGTCTGTCTGTTAAGACCCTTTTTCTCAGGAACGCGTGAAGGTATCAAGCTGAAATTTATATCAAATACTCAAATCTACTGTCCCTTGGAGCTGTGAAAAAATCAACTTCTAAGCCAACGAAATCAAAAGATACAGCCGTTTGTGCCGCAAATTTTCGACATTCGCAAGGGAATCAAAACCTACAGGGTACTTCCCGAGAACTCAGAATCTCAAAATTTGGTACGAAGCAACGTATTATAGCACAGATAAAGGAAAAATTGCGAAAAGCATAAATTAGTTACATCATATAATAAAAATATTTTTAATAATTTTAAACTTATATACCTACGGATTTGTTCGGAACCCTCGGTGCGCGAGTCCGACTCGCACTTTGCCGGTTTTTATAATTAATTTTACTCCTTTTGAATACAGCAAACCACCTAAATTAATAATTAAACCTAATTGTTGCACATGATGGAGCTGAGTTCCCTAATGTTAATTGTAACCGTAGTAACCTTAAATGTTCGGTTAAACCAAATTTAAAATCATAATATATCATAGCGCCCATATATTCACGGTTAAGATCCATCGTTTTAAATGAAAGGAGCGGGAACCGTTGCAGGAAAATTAATAAAACTTTGTTATTTTTAATATTGAGCAATGAGGGCTAATAATCTTCCACTCACCAGATGTCGCTACTAGCGACTGAGGTAAAGTTTTTTGTTACACAGTGTCATTTAATTGAGAAATTAGTTTTAAATAATAGTTTATCATTGTCTAGAGTATTATATTAATATATAACATAATGTGTCAGTGGTTTGATTTTTAATTTTGTGCACATTATAACTCTTTTTTTTTTAAAGTCATCTTTTAGTTATATTTATAGTTTGGTTTATTCACTTCTAATGTAATTAATATAAAATATAACTAATAATACAGAAAGAAACCTTAAAGATTACATTTTCCTAAGAAATAATCGTCCCCGCTATGAAATCTGTCAAATATTTTACCTCACTCGAAAGTGGCGCCGCCCTGGTGACAGAAAAAGTCGTGGATGCCCTCATTGGTTTATAGAGTTCTATTTTTAAATAAATTTGCTTTTTAGAAACATATAACACGGGTGCGTTCCATTTTAAAATTTCGAGCATCTCAAAACTTATTGAGTGACCTACGTAAATGTATGTGTGTGCGTGTATGTTTGAATAAGTGTGCATTTGTGTGTATGCGTGTACGTGTGCGAGTGCGTGTATGATGAAATTTTGTATTAAGATTATATTTTACTTTCTAGGCTCTAGGTTATCAGCACTGAAAATAAAAATAAAATTTTCTAACGCCGGGCAAAGTTAGTTTGGCCCAGGTAGTAAAATATAAGAAGATATTTTTCATATATCTTTATAAGAGAATCAATTTCGTCCCATAGGTATATTTAAAGGCGACTATAAGACATATTAGAAACAAATCATGTCTTCCGTTAGATATAACGTTAACAAACAAAATCGTTATACCGAGGCGGTATAACGATTTTGTTTGTTTGTTCAGTGGTGTAGCTAGGCATAACCAAAGTGGGCCCTCGCCCAGGGCCTCGCATTTAAAGTACTCCCAGACTTTTCTACAGATTAGACTACTACAGTTAGATTGACGAAATACGAGACTTGTCAGGAATTAATAGCAATGTCGTGTCAAAACATGTTTGTAGGATAGATCTATTGAGTAGATCTCGGAATCGAAAGAAAAGGGGGCTCGCTTGGCAGGCGGGTAGCAACCGCAGTTTTTTATTGGAACAAAGTTCTTTATCGGGAGCTAGGCGACAAAAAGTGTAAGATTTTTTCGTCACTACCTTACATGTCATAGTGTAGACGGCCTTGGCGGCGAAATAAGGAAATGAGATGGAATAATATCTATATCCCTCGCACTTTTTCTAATCTTGCCATATGTCAGGGGAGTCACAGACAAGGTTGGCTACATCTTGAAGCAAGCTCCTATTAAAACATACTTCAAGCCGCCGAAGAAGATTAGTCAATTTTTACCATCCGTCAAGTGTAATATCCCTCTACAAGATGCAGGAGTGTACAAGCTTGATTGCGAATGTGGTCTCTCTTACATAGGACAAACAAAAAGATCCATTAAAACCCGCGTGAAAGAACAAATAGATGACGTGAAGCACCGACGCTCTGGGAAGTCTGCAGTCTGTGAACATGTTCAAGATCATCCCCGCCATTACATCAGATTTGATAGACCACAAATCCTTGCAAAAGAACACCGATTCCTACCAAGGATGATTCGCGAGGCTATTGAAATTAAAAAACATCCTAATTTCAATAGAGAAGATGGATGGGTGCTGCCATCTGCTTGGGATCCTATAATTAACAAAATTAAATCCAAACCCAAGCATAACACTGCAAGACTTCAGGATACTGTAAGTTCATTCTGCGTAAATCGAACCAAAAATTAATATTAAAAAACTGAAGGTAGCCGGGCTAACTGTGACATCGGGACGTCAAACATCTCAGTCCCCCCCGTGACCATGGGTTGCTGTAAAGCACTCGAAACTTCGGGAATAAAAATAATAAAATAAACGCGATAAAATCCGTAAAAAACAGTTTTATTCAAAGAAATATTATTTTATTTTAAATGGCGTTTCATTTTAATAGACGCTAGTAATTCAATTATTTGTATTTGTTAATCAATAATATAATACCTACGTTTATCAATAATAATATACTACGCAAGGAACTTCGTTCCAACCGAGTGTTCCACGACACTCACGCATTTTTTTATTTATAGTGGAGATTCTTACATCACCACTACACGGTACTTAAGTAAGTATCATCAAAAGATATTGTAAAATATTTTACAATATATTTTAAAACTATTGATGTTAAGAAAACTGCGGATCTATGGGGGATTTCCGTTAAAGTTATTGCGTCTATAATAGATACAATCGCGCCTCATTTAGCTACTATTTTTAATACTAGTATCGAATCTGGTGTGTTTCCTGATTTAATGAAGTATAGTAAAGTAATACCTTTATTTAAATCTGGTAGTACATTAGACCCCGCTAATTTTAGACCTATTTCTGTACTACCAACACTTAGTAAGATTTTTGAAAAAATTATTCTTCATCAAATGTTAAATTTCTTTAATATAAATAATTTACTTCATAAAAATCAATTTGGTTTCACAAGGGGTCGCTCGACAACTGATGCCGGTGTTGAGCTGATTAAATATATATTTAATGCATGGGAGAATTCACAGGATGCTTTGGGTATATTTTGTGACCTATCCAAAGCCTTCGATTGTGTTCACCATGAAACATTAATCAGGAAACTTAAACACTACGGTGTAAGAAGTGATGCTCTTAAATTAATTATTTCATATTTAAGTAAGAGAACGCAAAAAGTTGTCATTAACAGTATGAGTTCTTCCGGGTCGATGGTACAGATGGGCGTGCCTCAAGGCTCAATTCTAGGCCCCTTTCTGTTTCTTGTATACATTAATGACTTACCTTACATAGTAGGAGATAACCATGATATAGTATTATTTGCAGATGAAACTTCTTTAATTTTCAAATTAAGTCGACAATTGCTAAAATATGACGAAGTAAATAATGCTATATCTAAATTAGTAAATTGGTTCAATGTTAATAATTTGCATTTAAATGGCACTAAAACGAAATGTATAAAATTTATGACTCCAAATGTCAAACAATTAAATACTAATGTAATTTTAAATGGGGAGAAACTGAGTCTTGTAGATACCACCATTTTTCTTGGAATCACACTAGACGCGAAGCTTCAATGGAGCCCCCATATATCAAAACTAGCAAGCAGACTTAGTTCTGCAGCATATGCCGTAAAAAAAGATTAGAAGTCTAACTAGTGTTGAAACAGCTAGACTAGTTTACTTTAGCTATTTCCATAGCATAATGTCGTATGGTATTTTGCTATGGGGACACGCAGCTGACACTGAAATTATATTTGTTTTACAGAAGAGGGCCATAAGAGCAATTTATGATTTAAAGCCTAAAGAGTCGCTGCGACAAAAATTTAAGGAAATTAATATATTAACTTTGGCCTCTCAATACATTTATGAAAATGTAATGTACGTACACAAAAATAAAAGTAGTTTTACAAAAATAAGTGATATTCATTCTGTAAATACTAGGAACAGACACAAGCTAGTAGTACCGGTTACTCGACTCCATCGAGTCAGTAATTCATTCTTGGGGCGATGTATACGCTTTTACAACAAAATTCCAGAAAATATACAAAATTTGACCTGCTCAAAGTTCAAAAACTTTATTAAACTAAGTTTGTATAAAAAGGGTTATTATAGTATTAAAGAATTTATAGATGATAATAACCCCTGGAAATGAGGTGATCGCTACCAAGCTATTTCTAATTTGTTGTGTTGTTAATTTGTGTAACATACATGATTGTAAGCTGTTATTTTTAAAAAAAAAGTCCCGCTGGGTTTGTTGCTGGTTCTTCCCAGGACAGAGGTTTTTTTTTCAAACCAGTGGTAATTATACAAAGGAGTGACTTTCAATAAGCATTATTTATAATCTATATTGAATAAAAAAGTTTCTGTTTCTGTTTCTGTTTCTGTTTCTTACTATGTTTTTTTTTTATAAGCCAATGCTTGACTACTTGACCTGGTGGTTTGTGATGATGGAGTCTTATATGGTATATCGCACTGTCTTACCACAACAACATCTTATTCCATATGTAGGTAGGTACAGAAAGTTGCTTCCTTTCCTTTCTTTTTAAAACGTTGCCGCCACACTATTTATTGCTTGGTTTTCTCCTGTACCTTAGGACAGTTTACATACATAAATTTCATAACGACAGACATCCTGACCCGGAATAATCATTTGTAGGCCTTACAAATACTTGTTCCGTGAGGGATTCGAAACCGCGGCCTTTAACGCTGCAACCCATTGTTAAGCCACTGAGCCACGGTGCCGTCAAAGGATCTTCATACTATTCATTCACTTTCCACTGCCAAACAGAGGACTCCCTCATAGATTGACTTATAGAGGGGATATTACAAAAGCTCCTACGCTTTGCAAACGAAATTCTTTATATTATTTTGTGGTTATCATAAAGAATATCTTCTGTTTTATTTCCCTCTGTCGCTTTTATTGACAACCACCGAATGATTCGTCTCTTACGCACTCCACGATATTATGTCGTCGTATTCAAAATAGGTAACCAGTA
This sequence comes from Parnassius glacialis, assembly GCA_033319125.1. Lineage (NCBI taxonomy): Eukaryota > Metazoa > Arthropoda > Insecta > Lepidoptera > Papilionidae > Parnassius > Parnassius glacialis. The sequence goes on from JAVANC010000013.1 coordinate 3,040,265, forward strand.
AAGAGCCCACTCCATTCCTTTGTTTTGACGACTAAACATTGCTGTCACCGGAGACACTCTCAGCTTGGTAAATAAAGAAAAATGATTTATAAGCCGTACACAATCTGCGAAGATTGTTTACTTCCTTTGATTGATCAACCTTCTACTTACTGAGAATCAATATTTGGTTTGTCCATAATAAATTGAAAACGGCCTTTCAATGTTTCAAGGGTATGATAGTTAATGCAATCCACCTGAAAAACGACGCGGATTAAAGCAATACGGGTAATGCTTTAATCGCATTTATTGTCAAATTTAAAATATTTTTGATATTTTTTATAGGATAGGGTGATAAACGAGCACACAGTCACCTGATGGTAAGTGGTTGCTGTGACCCATAGACATCTACATCTATCCTCAATAAAGAATCAAAATGCAGATGCGTTGTCACCAGTGAGGACTAAGATGGAATGCCCCTTTTACAACATTGAAGAAACAATATACACATTATATTTATTTTGAAAAATAATTAGTTTATGTTGTATTAATATTCATGAAATATGCCCGCTTTGTATTCGAATCAAAGCTGTGGCTATAAGAGTCAAATATTTTTCTTAAATCTGAAAGTGCATATCTCTATATTTTTAATATAGATACAATGTTGTCTAAAATAACGTGAAAAGTAAAGTAACACACTGTTTATTATAAAAAGGTAGTGACAAATGAGCTTGGACTGCAGTCGCCACTTGCATCTCCTGATGGTAAGTGACTGCAATTCATACACACCTTTTTTTACACGGGGAAATTTCAAGTATTTTTTTTTCGGGTCTTCGGGTCTTAGAACCCCACGGTGTTCTTTCGCATACATCCGCGGCCCCACCGCACCGGCATCGGTATGCCCTATAGCAGCCTTTCTCTGCAGACGCCAACTCTCCTTCTTCTCAAGTAAGACGCATCTGAACACAAGGTGCACCTTCCTTCGCGGCCTCCAACTTCACTTACGAGCCCCCCCGCCCCCCCTCCTCCGAGTCTAATACGCGGAGGCCATGAGGCCAAGAAAAATATTAACAATCGAAAGCACCAGCATTCCTGAACGCAGCGGCGGATCTGATCCATATCTCCGCCACCAACCAAATTTTGGAGCATGTAGGGAGAGAGTTTGTGTACTTCTCGATTCAAAAAAGATGGAAGGACGTAGCTCTGCGTACATTTCGTAACGTAAAAACCAAGCTAAAAACTATGCTCAGCTTATTGTAAGAACACTCACTCATACACATCAAAATCATTTGCAACCAGTAACATGGTTTTAGGTGCATATGTGTGCGCCCAGCAGAGAACATTTACAGGCTGGTACAGAAAGAAAGCAGGATGTGTACGTGGATGCGTGTCAAGAAGTTGAGCCCGGTTTTAGCGTCGCTGGAGATGTACCAAGCACTCCGTCTATCTTAATAATAATAATAAAAATATTTATTTGCATAAAACATTTACATTTTTAGGTCTTATAACATAGTGTGAACATGCATGTTTTACCAATTTATCGGTACCTATGCAAATATTACGTCGACGCGCAATTGAATAATTAGAATTAGAAAATTACAAATTTACAATAATATTTCATATCAAAATTTAATAAAACATTATAATGTCAATAAATTTAGGATTTAAAAAGAGAAAAAAAATTAAAATATACAGGCATGTTCATGTCATAATGCATAATGCACTGACCTCTATATATACAAGGCATAATATCAAACTAGTATAATGCCAACCTTACAAATTCTAATTCATTTGTCAATTTAAAATTTCAAACTTCAACAACAATTCGCATGAGGTGACCGGGTGACTATCACGGCAGAATTTAATAAATTAATTTATTTCATAAAAACAGTTTTCAATCAGAATCCCGATTTTTTTTTAAAAAATATTAAATGTCAAGTTGTGAATATGGTTCGGAAGTAAGTTCCTGGGGCACAGATAACTTCCACGGCTACCTTCTCGTACCACCACGATCATTATGTTATTTTGTGAAGAGATTAGCATTTTTTGGTCTCTTTTAAAATTTCATATCTTTGTTTGTACAGGGTGGGCCATGATTTAGTTAATATTTGAAAAAATCGTATAAAAAAACCATTTAACATATTTTAAAAATCGTTTATTTACGAGAAAGCTAATTAGTTGTAATTTATTTTTTAAAAATTTTTCGTCTAAATGACCACCGTTTCAGTTTTTGCACTCATCTAAGCGAGTCCTGAAGTTTTCGAATACTCTTCTGCAAAGAGACCGCGAGATCGCCGACATCTCTTCGATGATTTTTTCTTTAAGTTGACGCAGTGTATTCGGTTTATCAATGTAGATACGACTCTTTAAATAACCCCATAAAAAGAAGTCTGCTGGGGACAGATCTGGACTTCTGGGTGGCCATGGGATGTCACCCCGTCTGGATATCAGCGTTTCCGGAAACATGTCTTTGACCACCGGCAAGGACACGACACCGGCAAGGACATGACACGTGGCTCCATCTTGTTGAAACCATGTGTTACGATTATAGCCAGCAAATTCCAGTAGCATCGGTGCTAAGAAATCCCGTAACATTTCCACATACTCGATAGAATTAACAGTAACTGAACGGCCTCGAGAATCTTCAAAAAAGTAAGGTCCGATGATTCCTTTTGCTGAAATTGCAGCCCATACAGTTACCTTAGGAGAGTGAAATGGCCTCGCATGTTTAGCTTTAGGATTTTCGCTGCTCCAATACCTGCAATTCTGTTTGTTTACATGTCCATTTAGGTGGAAATGGGCTTCGTCAGAAAATAAGATGTTGTGAAAATTACTGAAACGAGTTAGCATTGTTTCGGCATATGACTTACGCAAATTTAAATCATTAGGGTTTAGTTCTTGCACTAGCTGGATCTTATATGGATGTAATTTCAAATCTAATTTCAAAATACGGCGTAATGATGTGCGGGATAATCCTAATTCAGCCGAACGTTTACGTGTCGATAAATCTGGATCACGTCGAACAGAAGCGGAAGCTTGCTGCACGTTCTCTTCGCTCCGAGAAGTCCGTGGGCCGCCGGTTTGTTTCACGTTTAGTGTAAATCCCGTCTCTTCGAACTTCTTCACCCATTTCTTTATTAAAGGAGCACTTGGACACTGACTTAAGTCGTGTAAACCATATTCAACGCGAAATAAGCGTCTCACAGTAATGAGCGAAAAGTCGTTTAAATAAAACTGTTTCACGCAGTAAGCGCGTTGCGGCCCCGTGAAGCGATCCATTGCGACTAAATTTCCAAGAAGCGAGCTAGTGCCCCCGCCCGCGCCCGCGCTTCGCGCGGCAATAGATTGCGCGGTAAGTTACATTTAAATGTTAACGAATTCTTGGCCCACCCTGTAGTTCTGAGATTATACACAGAATGTTGGATAGTAGCGCTACTATCTTTGTTTTCTTTTAAACCGTCTCATAACCTGTCCATCACAATAAATTTTATTTGACTTAAAGAAAACTCTGCTACGTCATAAAACTTCGAACTGGACCGGTCTCAGCGACAGTACTGGGTTTGAATCCGGCCCATACTATACCGGCACATTGCTATACCAACTATGGATACACATTTAAAGATTATATAACAACAGAAAACGATGCCGGTTGCTTACCGAATATTTGTTCAGGACCGCACTTCGTCGTAAGGCACAAACTTTTTCAAGACAGCGGGCTCCGATATCCCTTTTTCCCTTTATTAGAAAGAGTTACTAGTTTAAGCGGGCTTTTAAGTCATTTAAGTGACAAATTAATTTTTAAATTGTATATTATTGTAATGTCAATGGTAAGGTATTTCCATGTTTCTTTTGTTTTCTTCAAAAGAGTTATTGCCGAGGCAAAGTATGAGCATATTGGCCGAATTGTCGAGAAATTAGTTCGCTTTCTTTCGGAAACCCGAGAATTCTGGTCTCTTGCCAAGGTAGTCCAATGGAATTTCTGTAAGCCATCACTACCGTCTCTGCTCAATTATAAGAGAAAGCCGACCTTTTAGGCTCCCTTTTTGCGTCCAACTCGACTCTCGATGACGGGGGACACACTGCCGACCATCCATCCCACGGTGTGAATGCTCTAAGCCTGATGTGCGATTCACACAGTGCTCAGTATGCAAAGCAGGACATCCACAAGTCCTCTCCTTGGACATCCACAAGTCGAGTGGGCCTCGTGGGCTCGTGCACTCCAGACGTTTGCTCCAGACTTGGCAGCGCTTCTAACGCGTCTTTTCCGATAGTTTTACTCCCTAGGCGTTGTTCCAAATTCATGGAAGACAGCTGTCGTGCACCCGATACCTAAAAAAGATAACCGTTCTAATCCGTACAACTACAGGCCTATCGTCATCACCTCCTTGTTCGCCAAATTAATGGAGTTCATTTTTAACTGCCAGCTTATGCTGTACTTTGAGGGGCATCAGCTGATTAGTGACCGTCAATACGGTTTCCATCGGGATCGATCAGCTGGTGATCTTCTTGTTTACGTAACACACCGATGGGCGTAGGCATTCGGGACCAATGGGGAGGCTTTGCTGATTAGTTTGGACGTAGTGAAGGCCTTTGACCGGGTTTGGCACAAAGCGCTTCTTTCGAAGTTTCCGTCCTATTGGCTTCCCGACAAATTGTGCAATGGGATCGCCAGTTTTCTGGCTGTTCGGAGCATCAACATCGTAGTAGAGGGTGCATGCTCCGATTACAAGTCTATTTGCGCTGGTGTTTCATAAGTCTGCGTGCTATCCACCAAAGCTTTTTTTCTGCATATCAGTGATATGTTGCAAACCGGTAACATTCATTGCTATGCAGATGACAGCACTGGTGATGCTTTATACACCGGCCTTGCCAATAATTCTCGGAATAACGTCACCGTGTAGCGGAATAAACTTATGTCTGAAGTCAAGATTTAGTTGAACAAAGTCTCGGATTGTGCGCGCCTAAATCTAGTCAAGTTCACAATAAAAAGAACCTCTTTGTCGTAACAGAAACAGAAACAGAAACAGAAACTTTTTTATTCAATATAGATTATAAATAATACTTATTGAAAGTCACTCTTTTGCATAATTAACACTGGTTTGAAAAAAAACCTCTGTCCTGGGAAGAACCAGCAAGAAACCCAGCGGGACTTTTTTTTAAATAACAGCTTACAATCATGTATGTTACACAAATTAACAACACAACAAATTAGAATTTAGGGTTATTATCATCTATAAATTCTTTAATACTATAATAACCCTTTTTATACAAACTTAGTTTAATAAAGTTTTTGAACTTTGAACAGGTCAAATTTTGTATATTTTCTGGAATTTTGTTGTAAAAGCGTATACATCGCCCCAAGAATGAATTACTGACTCGATGGAGTCGAGTAACTGGTACTACTAACTTGAGTCTGTTCCTAGTATTTACAGAATGAATATCACTTATTTTTGTAAAACTACATTTATTTTTGTGTACGTACATTACATTTTCATAAATGTATTGAGAGGCCAAAGTTAATATATTAATTTCCTTAAATTTTTGTCGCAGCGACTCTTTAGGTTTTAAATCATAAATTGCTCTTATGGCCCTCTTCTGTAAAACAAATATAATTTCAGTGTCAGCTGCGTGTCCCCATAGCAAAATACCATACGACATTATGCTATGGAAATAGCTAAAGTAAACTAGTCTAGCTGTTTCAACACTAGTTAGACTTCTAATCTTTTTTAGGCATATGCTGCAGAACTAAGTCTGCTTGCGAGTTTTGATATATGGGGGCTCCATTGAAGCTTCGCGTCTAGTGTGATTCCAAGAAAAATGGTGGTATCTACAAGACTCAGTTTCTCCCCATTTAAAATTACATTAGTATTTAATTGTTTGACATTAGGAGTCATAAAATTCATACATTTCGTTTTAGTGCCATTTAAATGCAAATTATTAACATTGAACCAATTTACTAATTTAGATATAGCATCATTTACTTCGTCATATTTTAGCAAATGTCGATTTAATTTGAAAATTAAAGAAGTGTCATCTGCAAATAATACTATATCATGGTTATCTCTTACTATGTAAGGTAAGTCATTAATGTATACAAGAAACAGAAAGGGGCCGAGAATTTAAGAGCATCACTTCTTACACCGTAGTGTTGAAATTTCCTGATTAATGTTTCATGTTGAACACAGTCGATGGCTTTGGATAGGTCACAAAATATACCCAAAGCATCCTGTGAATTCTCCCATGCATTAAATATATATTTAATCAGCTCAACACCGGCATCAGTTGTCGAGCGACCCCTTGTGGAACCAAAATTGATTTTTATGAAGTAAATTATTTATATTAAAGAAATTTAACATTTCATCAAGAATAATTTTTTCAAAAATCTTACTAAGTGTTGGTAGTACAGAAATAGGTCTAAAATTGGCGGGGTCTAAAGTACTACCAGATTTAAATAAAGGTATTACTTTACTATACTTCATAAAATCAGAAAACACACCAGATTCGATACTAGTATTAAAAATATACATATATATATATAATATGTACATATTGAATGACGTGCAGTTTCATGGTCACTTGGAAAAGAAAACCAAATTGGTCTCTAAAATGTTTGGCGTGCTCAGCAGAGCGGGTCAGTATTTCATGCTAGCACATCGCATGCAACTTTACAAGGCGCAGGTTCGGCCGCTCATGGAATACTATTTTCATCTTTGTGTCGGGGTTCCTCACTGCCAGCTCCTTCCATTTGATCGCATCCAGCGCAGAGTGGTACGAACCGTCGGCAACATCTCTTTGCGTACTTTACTTTACCGCGGGAATTACTCAGAAAAATTGTTCGGACTAATTCCATCCGCTCAATTTCACCATCGCACATCGCGACAGAACTCGAGATACCATTTGCATAATTGGCGTCATCGCCATTACTGTGCGATTTACAAGAGGTTTTCTTCCTCGCACAACTTCCTTATGAAACCAGCAATTTTTCCGGACTGATACGACTTAGAAACCTTCAAGAAAAGAGCCTATTCTTTTATAAAAGACCGGCAACGCATCTACAATTCCCTTGGTGTTGCAGTTGTTCATGAGCGGCGGTAGTCACTAACCATCAGGTGAGCAATATGTTCGTTTGCTCCTCTCATATATCATCATCATCATCATCATTACAGCCCTTCACAAGTCCACTGCTGAACATAGACCTCCCCCAAAGAATGCCACAAAGCACGGTCCTGAGCCACCTGCATCCATCGACTTCCTGCATGTCTTACCAGGTCGTCACTCCATCTCGTGGGGGGACACCCTACACTTTGCCTACCGGTATGAGGCTGCCACTCGAGAACCTTTCTTCCCCATCGGTTGTCGGTTCTTCGAGCTATATGGCCGGCCCACTGCCACTTCAGCTTACTAATCCGTTCGTAAGCGTACTATGTCTGGCGTATGTGCACTATGAGAAAGCCTTTGATTTCGTCGAAATTCGGGCGGTGCTGCAGTTCCTTCAGCGGTGCCAAGTTGACTGTCGGTATATCGAAGTGCTGAAGTGTTTGTACAGTAGAGCTACGATGGCTATCCGAGTACAGAACTAGAGTACGAAACCTATCCAATTGCAGAGAGGTGTAAGACAGGGTGATGTTATATCCCCGAAACTCTTCACCGCTGCATTGGAAGACGTTTTCAAACTTCTGGACTGGAAAGGATACGGTATTAACATCAATGGCGAGTACATCACTCACCTTCGATTTGCCGACGATATAGTCCTTATGGCAGAATCGCTGGAGGACCTAAGCACTATGCTCAATGACCTCAATAGTGTCTCCCAATGGATAGGTCTTAAGATGAACATGGACAAAACAAAGATTATGTTTAATGTCCATGTCACACCTATGCCGGTAGTTGTTGGGAGCACTAAGCTCGAAGTTGTTGACGAGTATGTTTACCTGGGACAAATAGTCCGACTAGGTAAGTCCAACTTCGACCGAGAGGTCAATCGACGGATTCAACTCGGCTGGGCAGCGTTCGGGAAGCTACGACACATCTTCTCGTCAGACATACCTCAAAACCTTAAAACGAAATTGTACAACCAGTGCGTGTTGCCAGTGATGATTTACGGAACTGAGACGTGATCGTTCACTGCTGGCCGTATGAGGAAGCTCAAGGTCTCATATATAAGTATATATAATGGGAGATGAGAACCGGTAACCCTTTTAAGTGGTAATGATGCTATCCATCTTAGTCCTCAGGGGTTACGCATTGTCACTCTTACTGTTATTAAAAATAAACAGAAAAAATAATTTTATTGAAAATTAATTTACTTTGAGCTTTATCATCATTATCATCATTACAGCCTTTCATAAGTCCACTTTGAGTTTTATATTATTATATTATTACAATGGAAGTTTATTAAATATACAATATTTTATTATATACAATATTAAAAACTATAATAAAATAAAATAAACTAAAACTAGTAACTTAATTATCATACAGTCCTACTCCCCGCTGTATCGTGCCAAGAACGCTGGCTGCGGTTCCCCGCTCAATGGCTATACTTGGCCTTTGAGCGAGAACAGAACCAGCCCTCTTATCACCAGCAGCAATGATCAGCCGCGAATGGAATTTTTTTAGGAACTTCACCGCACGTGGACCCCACGGATCGATAGTATCTACAGCAAATGGCACAAATATATAATCATCTCTCAGAGACTCATACTTGCGTCACTTAGTTCAGCTGCTTCTGATGCCGCCCCGGCTCTAAACGAGGTACCCCTGAGATGAGAGGCCACCAAAGTGTCTACGCAAGTAGCATCCTACACTAGGGCTTTACCTCTCTGCCGAGGGACCAATATCGTACCGTCGGGTCTCCTGCCATCGTCTCTAAATATTCCACAAAACTCTAAAATCGAGAGAACATTTATAGAGACAAGAGCCTTTCGGATGACATAGTTCAAAGAACCGTGCCGTAATAAACCTACCAGCACTTTTCTTACATGAAAGTCCGTAGAGCCCAAACTTATCGACGCTGCTACCACAGGGGCACTGATGGGGTTGACAAATCGCCGCTCCTAGTCGTATTCCTACGGCGATTGGCAAGCATGCCGTAGGAAGATGAATGATGATGAGAAGATGCATCAAGTAATGTGCCGAGATAACTTGATGATAAAGCGTGTAACCAGTGACTAGATTCCTTAGTTAAAACAGCTAGAAGGCGTGCCTTATCTTGGTGACTATGGAAATTATGAAACAAATCTTTCTCCACGTCCTGTACCAACGGAATATCCCACTAGTTTTGTTGGTTAACTTCCAGTGGAACATTTTCACCGGGATAGAGCATTTGCCATGTCTGCCCTGCCTCCGTAGCAAAGCACACGTCTACTTTATAATTTAAAATTATGTTACATAAGTCACTGACACTATGCACGGAAGCAGGGAAAGCAGACAATGCAACGCTAGAAAGATTTCTCACACCAATACCACCAAATTTTATAGGTAAAGTAGCTTGAGTCCAGGCTGTTGTATTTAAAGTTAAATTTAGATATTTTTTTCTTTTTTTTCTTTTTTTTTATAGGATAGGGTGACAAACGAGCACACAGCCCACCTGATGGTAAGTGTTTGCTGTGGCCCATAGACATCCACATTTATCCTCGTTTGCGAATCAAAATGCAGATGCGTTGTCACCTGTGAGGACTAAGATGGAATGCCTCTTTTCCAGTAAAAAGGGTCTCCAGTTCTCTACACTCACCATACGAAACACAGCAGCGTTAAGCTGCTATTTTACGCTGGTATTCTGTGAGAGCGTGGTCCTTCCCCGGTCGAGCCGACCCATTCGTGCTACAACTATACTACTAATATAGCTGCAGCATGGCTATAGTTTTTTTAAGATTATTATCAATATCTTTTAAAATATCCGAAAATTTTCAGACGTGACTCGAGCGTAATAAGTATGTAAATCTAGGTAGAAGAAGACAATATTTTAAAATAGTAAGAGCAATGTTGGAGTTTAATTTATACAATTTATCAACATGGTTTAAAAACTGATCAAATTTTGTTTTTAAAACTGGTTTAATATTAACGGGTTCAAAACAACGGGATACCTAGCAGGTATAGTGATTCCGTATTGACAGTTTTTATTCCTGGAGAAATACGATTGAAATTTTGAATTAAAGTGTATCTATGAGAAGTAGATAAATACATATTGGAAAAAATATTTCACATTTATTGCTATTTGGTTCAAGACAAATATTTTTAAAATTTTAAAAAATATGACTAAAATCACTGAGGACGTCATCTGCTCTACCTTCCAGTGTACCGTCGTCCAGGTACCAGACTTTCAGCTTGGATTTCAAATTTGAAATCATGGGTTGAATTCCTAAACTGAAGAGTATTGGACCTTGTGGGTCACCCTGCTAAACACCGACAGCAGAATCAATAACATGGTTTTCGTAAAACAAGTTAGTATTTTGACTGTAACATTGCCAAACGTAATGATAAATTTCGGGTGTATTGTTAGCCACTTCTTTCAGAAAGGTTACCCTATCAATTGAGTTAAAAGCATTCCTTAGATCAACTTTCACAAGAACATCTGCATCACAGTTGGTAAAAAATGTACGCACTGAATGTGCCGCCGCCTAACAGCCACCTCTAGGGGCAAAACCTAGTTGAGTAGGCTGTAATTTTGTCTTAATGTTAGAGATTATGTGGCTGCAAGATAATTTTGAAGTAAAGCGTCAAAATGTAGAACCAACGGCAATAGGACGGACACCGTTATCCTTTTTTTTTTGTGGGCACTTAATCTAGCCCCATATAAGAATACAATGAAATTTGAATTAACATTACCAGAAAGCATAAAGTTACATAATTTTATAATTTCATTAAGAAGTACTCCGCCGGCGTCACCGGTAGAAGCGCTCACAAGATCTTTAAGATGTTGAGGCGTAATGCCGTCAATGCCGCCAGCAGAGCCATTCGAAAATAACATAATTGCTTCTAAAGTATCTTTTTCAGAAATTTGTAAAGGTTGGATAGAAATCTTGGGAGGCAGCGGTAAACCTTGAGAAGGATTGACCGAAGGATGCTTCTGACGAAGGCTCTCAAGAGTTTCGGCATTACGAGGAGTCAGGATGTCGTCTGAGAAAACATACGGGATGCATTTTTATGTCGCCATCCATTACTTTCGACTTAACTACTTTTTTTACAAAAATCACAATGAAAATGGGAATACGCGAAAGTAAATAATTTTTGTCAACTCTTTTCACTATTCGTGAAACAATTTTGAATAGTGCATGACAAATCTATAGCAAGCTGCATCTTCGCATCTCTAGGAATTCTTTTAACCACTGGTACATTACGATGATAATTGAAAATTTGCTTCGAAAAATGGAAAAAATTTGAGTCATTAGAGGAATTATTAATAGAGTTATGAATGTCTACCGTAGGCTGTGAAGCCAAAATTTTTTTACTATGGCATCGTTTAATATGTATATTTAATCCTCTTTTACCTTTAAACAGCCTATCGTCGGTTCAACTTTGACACTATAGGAAATCCGGGTGCACAGAACACAATTACTCTCTACCAAGAGAAGAACGCCAACTTCATACTAAAAAACGGAAACACGTGTTTACGAGTGTATACGAAAAGCGCTACGGTGGATGCCCATATAAAACTTTTTTAGCGGGAATTTCAAACCTTTGTATTCTGTAACTTTAAACTTTGTATTTAAGGCTTATTCGAGTAATTTTGGCTCAAGCCTCTCAAACCTATGCGGTAAATTCCCATATTTTTGAGAGGTTGCACCAAAATTACCCGAATATACTTTAGATTAGTGTGTGGGATAAAATAAAACTAAGTAAACTAAATAAGTATAGTTATGTAATTTTATTTTCTGGAAGACAGATTGTTTTATGAACTACACATTATTATTGATGTTTTTTATTGTTTTTGTACATAATATTTCCACGCTGGTTACTGATGTATAACACATGTTATTGTCAGATAGTTATTCTGCACAGAACATTAACGTAAATTTAAATCAGCAAAATTGTCTTGGTGAAAACTTAACTCAGCCCAAATACATGATCTGAAACAGATAAAATTCGAGTTAATATAGTAATAATCCCTACAAATAACGATCAATACATTTAAAATGCTTAAAGACTTACCACAATATTGTTAAAAGTTTTTCTTCTACTATTGTAAGATACCTGCAGAAAGTAATTAGACGATTTTGTGCTTTTTGTTTGCATAACGCTTAATTTACTTTCGATTCTGATCACACATCGTCAATAAATTCTTTTAATAATTTTATAGTCAATATCTCTTAGAGTCAACATCTCACAAAAAATATTTACAGACACAATCGCGAAGAAACGACTACAAACGAAAATGAAATATTCTGAACCGATAATAACTGAATTGCAGCAAAAAGCAATAACATATATTAAAATCTAAACCTATTAAATAAATTTTAATCAATTTCAGAAAATATTTTCAATATGAAAGACGTTGACAAATAAATGTCATTTTTTTCTTCTTTTAATTCATGGCTTCTCTTGATAGAATTCTGCTAATATTAAATAATTTAATTTAAATGAATTAAATTGTGCAAATCTCACAGTAATATGTATGTAATTATACCTTAAAGAGCAAACCAAAAAAAGTTTAACACATAATTAAAATTTTTAGTTTCTTTCGATATAATATGAATTTGTGTATCTAATTTTTAAAGTGGCAATCTAAAACAACATGAAGGAAAGAAACAGCGATATTTTTTCTCGCTTTATTTTAACAAGCCCAACACGAACATTTACAAAATCATGATTGTGTGCAGATTTTTCAGCTTTCATACAAAGTTGCCTCACCCTGTCCGGGTGTGAATGTAGCGGAGCGGAGATATTAATTCAAAAATCTAAACAGATCTCTACAGCACTCAAAAGTCTTTATATTACATAGTTCATATTGAAACACAATCATTTACGTCCTAAACAAAATAATTTTGCTCTTTAAATGAAATATTATCACATTACTTCCCTGGATTTATTCCATATTGATAAAAATTTTATGTCATTGAGTTATATGTACTACATACTAGAAAAGCCTTTCTAAACAAAAATTGTGTCTCTTGGTAGAGAGTAATTGTGTTCTGTGGTCTAAACGTAGTGATTATATTCTCTTTGGTTGTATGTATAAGTTATGCTTTGACAGTTGACAGCTACGCAGCAGAAATATTTTCCTTTATAAATGACAGAGAGAATATATATATATACTAGCTGGCCAGTGGCCAGGCAGACGTTGTACTGCCCTTAGCGGCGAAACTCTGTACTATAAAGATACTTAAATTTGCAATAAAAAATACTGAGGGCATTGAGTTACATATAACTCAATGACTGAGGGTCACTCATCGGGATAAAAACTATCCTATCTCTCAAGTTGGACCAAACTGAACACGTGCAAAATTTTATTGAAATCAGTTCAGTACTTTAGGAGTTCATCGCGGACAAACAACGTGACACGTAATTTTCATATATAAAGAAGAAGATATATATGTATATTCCGCTCTTACTCACACCAGCGCTTGCGTAAAGTAAATAAATAGACGGATCACCGAAGGCTCTGGATAACTACATGAAACTCGTGACAAAAAGTTTCCCTAATTTGTAGTCTACGTTAGTTTTGAAAAGAGTAGCGACGACATTGAATGTGCTTAACGAACATCTGCGTTTGTTAACGTCCTATTCACAACTTAGATATATTTTATGCGAATTAAAAACTTTTCTGAGCATACATTATTAAATAGACGCCGGTTACTGAATAACGTAATTTTATCGTGCCGTATTGATTAGAGGCGAGACGAGGAGCACATGAACTACGAGTGTGCTATACGCGTTCGACACGTACCTACGTGCTGAGGGGATTGACATGTTCCGTCGATAAAAAATTCTTTTATATTTAAAAATGTTAAAAATTACGAAAACATGAACGCTCACTACCTGTCACTCTGAGGGGTAGACAGAGACTACGGACTTCGTTTGGCACGATCCTGACACGTTTACATGACACGGAGTACATCATGACTGCTTTATTTTTCATTTAACTATTCATCATCATCATTACAGCCCTTCACAAGTCCACTGCTGAACATAGGCCTCCCCCAAGGAATGCCACAAAGCACGGTCCTGAGCCACCTGCATCCATCGACTTCCTGCATGTCTTACCAGGTCGTCACTCCATCTCGTGGGGGGACGCCCTACACTTCGCCTACCGGTACGAGGCTGCCACTCGAGAACCTTTCTTCCCCATCGGTTGTCGGTTCTTCGAGCTATATGGCCGGCCCACTGCCACTTCAACTTACTAATCCGTTGGGCTATGTCGGTTACTCTGGTTCTACTGCGGATATCCTTATTCCTAAGTTTATCACGCAGAGAAACCCCGAGCATAGCCCTCTCCATAGCTCGCTGAGCGACCTTGAGCTTCCTCATACGGCCAGCAGTGAAGGACCACGTCTCAGTTCCGTAAGTCATCACTGGCAACACGCACTGGTTGTACAATTTCGTTTTAAGGTTTTGAGGTATGTCTGACGAGAAGATGTGTCGTAGCTTCCCGAACGCTGCCCAGCCGAGTTGAATCCGTCGATTGACCTCTCGGTCGAAGTTGGACTTACCTAGTCGGACTATTTGTCCCAGGTAAACATACTCGTCAACAACTTCGAGCTTAGTGCTCCCAACAACTACCGGCATAGGTGTGACATGGACATTAAACATGATCTTTGTTTTGTCCATGTTCATCTTAAGACCTATCCGTTGGGAGACACTATTGAGGTCATTGAGCATAGTGCTTAGGTCCTCCAGCGATTCTGCCATAAGGACTATATCGTCGGCAAATCGAAGGTGAGTGATGTATTCGCCATTGATGTTAATACCGCATCCTTTCCAGTCCAGAAGCTTGAAAACGTCTTCCAATGCAGCGGTGAAGAGTTTCGGGGATATAACATCACCCTGTCTTACACCTCTCTGCAATTGGATGGGTTTCGTACTCTGGTTCTGTACTCGGATAGCCATCGTAGCCCTACTGTACAAACACTTCAGCACTTCGATATACCGACAGTCAACTTGGCACCGCTTAAGGGACTGCAGCACTGCCCAAATTTCGACGGAATCAAAGGCTTTCTCATAGTCCACATACGCCAGACATAGTGGCAAATTGTACTCTTCGGACTTCTGTACAATTTGCCGTAGGGTATGTATGTGGTCTATGGTGCTAAAGCCCTTTCGGAAACCGGCTTGTTCGGGAGGCTGGAAGTCGTCAAGTCTGCGCGCAAGACGATTCGTAATGACTCTCGAAAACAGCATGTAGACGCGGCTCAGAAGGGAAATCGGTCTGTAGTTCTTCAAGAGAGCGTTGTCACCTTTCTTGAAGAACAAGACCACCGCACTTCTGCTCCACGCCTCCGGTGTTATGCCACCATGGAGGACGGAATTAAAGAGCTTCTGAAGGACTTCAAGTACCGGTCTTCCACCCGCTTTCAGAAGCTCCGCTGTAATTCCATCCTCGCCTGGGGCCTTGCCGTTTTTAAGGTGCTGGAGAGCCATTCTAATCTCGCTCAGACTGACGTCCGGGATATCTTCGGAATAGTGTCGGATAAGACTCGCTCTTGGATCGTTACTCACACTTGCGTGTGGCTCCAACGATGACGTGTACAGCTGCCCATAGAACCTCTCAATCTCACTCAAAATCTCAGGTGCCCCGGAAACGATGCTGCCACATTCGGTCTTCAGCTTTGACAGTTGGCTCTTTCTGGCAGACAGATCTCTGGCAAAGACTTTGGAGCCTTGGTTCCGCTCGATCGCTTCTTCAATACGAGCTGTATTGAAGTTGCGTAAGTCCCGCCGCATGCATTTGGAGATCTGTCTGTTCAGTTCAGCCTGTATGCTGTCAAATCTGTTGAAGAATGTAGCCTCATCTCCCGTCTAACAGCCATGAGATTAAGAGTGTGATCGGAGAGTTTTTGTGTTCTTCTGCGGCGGGTCTTGCAGAACTTAGCTCCGACCGCATGGACAGTTTCCACGAGCTTGTCATTCATATCGTCCACTTCATTGCAGTCTTCTAGGCACTGAAAACGGTTTCGTAACTCGAGCTGAAAGGTTTCGGGACTTTGGATTAGAGCACGAGGGGGACGGAGCGTTGACTTCATCAGACGAGACCTCTCCAACTTAACATTTAGGTTCAGTGTGCCTCTAACCATTCGGTGATCGCTGCCGGTTTTCACCCTCGCGATCACTGAGACATCACTGAACAGTTGTCGTCTGGTCGTCATAATGAAGTCAATCTCATTTTTTGTCGAACCGTCGGGGCTCAACCAGGTCCACTTCCTGTGGGGCCGCTTCTTGAAGAAAGAGTTCATCATAAAGAGTCCCTCTTTCTCCATGAAGTCGGCCAGCTGCTGGCCCCTTGGGTTCCGTTGCCCTATTCCAAATTTCCCTACTTTCAGCTCACCGTTCTCTCTTGTGCCTAGTTTTGCATTGAAGTCTCCCATTAACACCGTATATTGGGTTTTGGAGGAATGCATGGCTCTAGAGATATCCTCATACATTTCCTCCACCTCCTCATCGGGGTGTGCCGAGGTTGGTGCGTAAACCTGTATGACCTTCAGCGAATACCGTTTGGTGATTCTGAGTATAAGGTACGCAACCCTCGTCGACACACTCCCGATCTTTACAACGTTGTTAACGAGAGACTTGTGGACGATAAATCCGACACCTCCTTGGGACAGATGTTCGCCCTCCCGGTGATAGAGCAAGTTGCCGGATTCGAGGATTACCGTGTCCTCCCCCTCTCTTCGGACTTCGGATAATCCTATAATATGCCAGCGCAACTTGTCTATCTCTTCTTCCAGCTCCACGATCTTCTCGTCAGTCCTCAGGGTGCGTGCGTTGTATGTTGCCAGGTCGAGTCGTCGTAGGTGGCAACCAAACCTCCACCGGAGATTCTTAGCACCCCCTGCCCCGCCGTTACCATGGTCGCCACCGTAGCCAGGAATAGCGGGGCCGCCGGGGACTGGGGGCCGTCTCTTTATTACATCCATTCATAAGGGGGGTATTTGCCATAGTTGCCACGCTTGGCGAGCGGGTTGGCAACCGCAGTTTTTTTTTTATTATAATATTGGCTATTATCAGGAAGATGCTGCTGCCCATCTCCCACCTGTTTCCCTTTGTCGCCTTTTACGACACCCACGGGAGGATATGGGGTAGTGGATATTCTTGACCGCCACTACACGGCATTTAACTATTACTTTTAATAATTAAAAACATTTAATTATTAACAATGAAATACATTATAGAAATTAATTTTAACATTCGACTTCAATTTGAATTTAAACTTAATAATTTAAGTAAGGAAACATGTAGTAATCAGTTAAATAAGATTAATCTGTTTAAAGGCCAATATGATTATGGGGCTTTCATCTGCCCTTGAAAAATAGTAAACTTATTATTATTTTGGATGCATAAATTTAAAAACATAATGATCTTACACAGGCTAGCCAAATACGTAGTAGATAATAAAGTGTACCAGGTCTGTCATCTGAGGATTCAGATGCACTATATATTTCTCTCAATCTCGGTATGTTAAGAAAATGGTCACCCATCCATGGACTAACTGCGACAAGTTCAACTTAATTTTGCAGATCTATTGATCAGCGCATCTGTTAATTAACCATGAGTCCCTCTTCTCTACGCCTAACGCTGTAGGTGATAAACCACGATGTCAAGCCCTCGGCACACAGTCGTCGGGCATCAAGTATAAATCGGGCATCGGGCGTTGGAAGTATCAAACACTATGGTAAATTCCACACTATCCTGACACACTAAACCGCGCGTCTCATGCGCGGGCACATCTAGCGGCGCTTCAGGAGCGTTACTAAATATATATACCTCACCACACAAAAAGTTTTATCATTGTGACTTGAAAATATAATCCGAAGCTCTGCTGAACCACTTGGGGAAAATAGCGTGATGCTATAAATATTGTACTAGTGTGACCGTGAGTTGCTGGTGGTTAAGTAAGGCTATACATTTTTTTATAGAAGAGGGGGCAAACGAGCATGCGGCTCACCTGATGGTAAATAACTACCGCCGCCCATGAACAACCGCAACACCAGGGGAATTGCAGATGCGTTGCCGGCCTTTTAGAAAAGTGTAAGCTCTTTTCTTGAAGGTTCCTAAGTCGTATCGGTCCGGAAAATTCGCTGGTCGTAATTGATTCCACGAGGAAGTTGTACGAGGGCGAAAACTTCTTCTAAATCGCACAGTGGTGGACCGCCAATCATCCAGATGGTATGGATAGTAACGCGAGTTTTGTCGCGGTGTGCGATGGTGAAATTGAGCTGCTGAATAAGTCCGAAGAATTCCTCAGAGCACTCCCCGTGATAGATGCGATAAAATACGCAAAGATATGCTACAAACGCGTAGAGACGCAGTACCAGTGTATCGTGCCGATCAGAAAGAACTCGGTCCTCGACGATTCGAACCGCTCTGTACTGGATGCGGTCAAGTGGAAGGAGCTGGCACTGGGGTGCCCCGGCCCAGAGATGAGAACAGTACTCCATGTGCGGCCGAACTTGCGCTTTGTAAAGTTGCAAGCGATGTGCCGGCATGAAATACTGTCTCGCTCTGCTGAGCACGCCAAGCTTTTTAGAGGCCAATTTGGCCTTCCCTTCCAAGTGACCACGAAACTGCACACTATTCAATACGTCGAAGCCAGGGATTCCGATACTAGCTGAGGCAACAAGGGTAGTGCCTTGAAACTAAGGAGATACGACAAAGGGGTTCTTTTTAGCGGTAAACGCGTAAACTTGTGTCTTCTGGGGATTGAACTGGACTAGATTTACTGACTTCAGACACAAATTTTTCCCGGTACTTGGTGACGTTTCCCGAGAAATATTGGCACGGGCGGTATATAAGGCATCACCAGTGCTGTCGTCTGCATAGCAATGAATACTACCAGTTAGCAACATATCATTGATATGCAGGATAAACAGCGTTGGTGATAGCACGCAGCCTTGTGGAGCACCAGCGTTGATAGGCTTGAAATCAGAGCATGCACCGTCTACAACGACCTTGATGCTCCGATCAGCAAGGAAACTGGTGATCCATTTGCACAATTTCTCCCATTGGAATAGCCCATAGGAAGGAAGCTTCGGAAAAAGCGCTTTGTGCCAAACCCGATCGAAGGCCTTCGCTATGTCTACTACTAACGGCCAATGCCTCCCCTTGGACTCTACTGCCTCCGCCCATCTATGAGTCAGATCACCAGCTGATCGACCCCGACGAAAATCGTACTGGCGGTCACTAATCAGCTGGTGATCCTCAAGGTACCTCATGAGCTGGCAGTTTATAATCGCCTCGGTCGCCTTTTTTAGGGATCGAGTGGACCAAAGCTGTCTTCCATGAATTTGGGACTACGCCTTGGGAGGAGGAGTACCGGAAAAGACGCGTTAAAACCGGTGTCAACTCCGGAGCACACGTCTTCAGCACAATGGGAGGGACTCCATCGGGCCCACTCGACTTGCTGACGTCCAGGGAGAAGAATGCTTTGCAAACTGAGCGCTGTGTAAACCGCACATCCGGCATGGAGCACTCACATTGCGGGATGGTCGGCGGTGTGTTCATCATCTAGAGTCGAGTTGGACGCAAAAAGAGAGCTCAACATATCGGCTTTCTCCTTTGCGGCATGGGCCAGTGAGTCGTCCTCTCTGTGCAGAGATGGAAGAGATGGCTGACAGAAGTTCCCTTGGACAGCCTTGGCGAGAGACCAGGGTGCACGGGTTCCCGAAGGAAGATGAACTAGCTTCTCGCCAATTCTGCCGATGTACTCAGACCTTGCCTTGGCAATGACGCTTTTGAAGGACCTGGAGGCGGAATTATACTTCTTTTTAAGTGTGCTGGTGTTTACATTCCGAGACGTTGATGCGTCAGCCCAGGCCCGGTACCACTCCTGCTTATAGCGTGATGCTATTTTATAGGAGCGATCAAACCATGGCTGGGATCTGCCTCCGATGGGCACCACAGAGGATGAAATAAAAAGTTACATATCCTGAAGTACCACACCAGCAACAGAATCGGCAACAATGCTGGGATCTTCCGGCGAGAAGCAAACCCGCCCCCAAGGGTAGGATGCAAAATAATCCCGTCCCAATCAGCTGACCTATAGTGCCAAACACGGCGGCAAGCTGCAGATTGCAACTGCGATTGGAGCGTGAATGGCACCGTACTCCGGATCAGACAATGGTCTGAAGAGCCCAGAGGGGCATCGACGGAGACCGGATATCCGTCCGGATGAGAGATCAGCAGAAGGTCCAACAGGGAAGGTACATGGTCTTCCACATCTGGGATCCGCGTAAGCGAAGTAACCAGTTGTGTTAGACCATATACCAAGGCAAAGTCATAGATCTACCCGAATGGTCAATTAAACGAGAACCAAGCCATTCAGCGTGGTGGGCGTTAAAAATCACCGAGTATCACGATCTCTGCGGATGGGACCTGTTGTAGCACGGAGTCTGCAGCCACGTTGAACGTGGTCGATGTGTCGGTCTGTGTCGTCATTACTGCTATGGGACCTATAGAGGCACCCGTAGACGCGGGGATGGTCGTCGCTGTCTACGCGCAACCATAAGATGGACAGGTTCGTACCTTCAAGACAGCCGTGGCGTCGTCGAAAACAGATGTCCTCTCTGACGTATACGCAAACTCCAGCCCGGGGCATAAAGGAGTGTTCCAATTTGTACTCCGGGTAGCAGAGATATGAAGTATCAGCCGCAGAGGACTCCTGAGTCTCGGTTAAAAAGAGCAAGGCCGGCTTCGCCGTCTCTAGATGGTAATGGACAGCTAAGGTTGGAATAAAGTCCCCTGTTGTTGCAAAAATTCACGGATAGCGTAACAGGGGTCGCCTTGGTTGTATTGCTCCGCTTGCCCCGAGCAGCATTAGTCGCGAGTGGAATTTTGCCCCCCCCCCCCCCCCGCCCCCCAGATTACGCGGGGCAGCCTGAGCACCCACGCTCAGAAGTGAAGAAGATTCTCCAGAGCTGCTGGTACCCTCCTGGGGTAGTCTTTTATTTAATTCCACTACCATGTTTATGGGGGGGACGGGCGGAATTGGGCCTCCGGCCACCTTCGCTCACCAAGTGCAACGCAGAGGCCCGGAGGAGACGCTCTACTTCACGCTGATATTCTCTGAGGTCGTGGTACCACCCCTGTTCGAGCTGGCCCATCCGTGCGACAGCAGAAGCTACCGCTTGGCTCTACCACTGTTAATATTTTTGGTTGATAAATAGATACTCAGTTGGGTTCATAACTACTTAAACAGGATAATCTCAGGTTTTATTTTAATATACTACGGTTTTAGAATGTATAAAATCTATCTCTATTTTTACCTAAAGTTTTTGAAGTTAAATTTTTGAAGTCTTACTGTGACAATATATATTTATTACAAATAATGTAGGAATGGCCCCTTTTAATAAAATTGTTTTATTCTGCTTTTTCTTTTATATTTCTCTAGAAAATGTTTGCTATAAATTGTAGAGTTGTTCTTTGAATTCCAACCAACCCGCCCAATTAACCTTATCCATTTCTTATTCTATCCTCCATCTGTTTGACAAACGGCAAAAAGAATACGTTTTTAGAACGCAGATTGAGCATTTATTTTCATTCCTCTCCTAGTTGCGTGGGAAATTCTATCGATTCATTATAACAATTCAAGATAAATATCGACAATAATTTTGATATAGTTGAGTCAATCCCTAAAGTACATGTAAAATATTTTGTTTAAAAATGAATTCAATAAAATCATTCAAATTATGATCAACGTGACTTTTTCCTGAAAATATTCTATATTTTAAACAGCATATAACATAAGTTTTAACCCAAAATAGACGCGTCATAGCAGTAACAACTTTTAAGAATTTACCTGTGAAATGGGCAACCATAAGGATTATTCCTATTATTGAGACGACAGTCACTTACGGAACATGATGTAATCATTTTAGAAAACTATTAATTATAAACATTAACACTATTTAAAGGGTCCAACAGACAGGGGTTAGTCATTCATTGACGTTCTACCCCGAAACGTAAATCACACCACGTTGGGTCCAGGTACAACGAGGTGGATGTGACCCCCGTAAAGGAGTGTCAGAAGAGCACCTTTCTGAAAAGAAAGATAAGACGATTAAGATTGCGGGTCCCTCTGGAGTGGTCCCGGTCTCGCCGTCCTGGAGCAATGGAGCAGTGGACTGTATGTTGGTGTATTTGGAAGGTGCTTCAGGAAATAAAACAGTGATTTATCTTCAAAAATTCCCCATAAGAGTGCAATGTTGACTTTCATTCATTTCCTATCACTTCCCTATGCGCTTTTCTTTCTTGCTTTAAAAATAAACTGGTAGCTACTCCCGAACGAACTGCCCTACGATGTCGTCTGCTTGTGTGCTTAATAGCACTCAGCAGGTTTCGGGCCTCAGCGCATCTCCCCCATTACCCGGGTTCCCCTCACGGCTCACTTCTATGGGCCGGTCCTGGAAGCCGTTATGGTAATGTAGGTAATAGCAGCGGTCCGGGGTTCAGTTCCCCGGTTGCTGCATAATGGTGTCAAAATTAAATAAAAGGTCTTAGCTGGTCAATCAGTGACATTGTGGGTAGTTACTCAACTCCCTAATCTATATAGGGAGGAGTTCTTTTGGTGAAGGTCGCCCGTCCGGGGGCCGGGTATGTAGCGGCACGCGAAGTTATTTAAATGTGGGTGTGGCCCGTTGTCGGCGCGGTTGAACATACCGCGCGCCAGCCGGACTACAAATTCTTCTATTGTCTCCATCTTGAAGTTGGCCGCTATGACGTCATTCCGGACGTAGCGACCTGCACCAACGATGGTCTGTAGTGTTAAGTTCTGCTAGGCCTGGATCCGCTGCCTTCGTCTGTCGCTGAAGAGCACGTACCAGGATGGAGAGGCGTATGTAAATTTCGGTCTTATGTATAGTTTGTAAATTTTGATCTTAGTTTTCCTAGGTAGCTTGGATGCCAGGACTGGACGGAGCATAGCCCGTGCACATCTGGCATTGCGGACGAGGATGTCAACGTGCGCGGTCATGCGCAACATCCTATCAATCTGGCACCCAAGATAGGTCACGGCCTTCTAATACGCGATCTCTTGGTCTCTTAGCGTCGGCGGTGGTGGAAAGTTCCTACAGCGGCGGGTGAGGAGAGCGGCCGTTATCCCTACGTTCACGGCCATCCTCCACTCATCCAGCCACGGTGGCAGCAGGTCCAGCAGCCGGCAGTGAAATGGGCTCTTCTGGACGAAGTAAAGTAGGCGCTATTGTCCGTGTATAGCGCCAGCTTTACGTCATCCTCCCATTCGCGCAGATGTTCAGACAGCGTTATGTCATTGCTGTAAGCCGCGTACAGGATCGCCAAGAGACAGATGCCCTGTGGTACGCCGGTCCTTATTAGTTTGACTGCGGACTCGGCATCCTCGACATAGATGTAGAACCTCCGGTCATTTAGAAATGACGTCGCATAGCAGGAGGAACATTCGTTTGTTGTTTCATCTTAAAGAGTAGTCCAGAACGAAGTGCCCTCGTTGTCTTCTTCTGCATGTGCATCTTTGCGTAGCAGATTTCGGGCCTCAGAGACTTCCCTATTACCCGGGTAATCCTCACGGCCCACTTCTATGGGCCGGTCCTGGGAGCCGTTTTAACAATCGGCGTTGTTTGTAATCTTTGTCGCACCGCGTGCAGTTTTGCAATATCTTAACACCGATTTTCACCATTGCGCTCTTATATTTTTCCCCATATCTTTATTCATACAAAACACATGGTTACACAATTTCATACATAAGAATCCTACAAAAAGTCTTAATGTTATGACACACATTACATTATTATCACACAAAAACGTATTAAGTTAATCAACAAAACATGCCAATTGTGTAACACATTTTCAAAGTTAGAAATCTTAAATATCTAACACATCAAGTTAAAAAAAAACAATCTTTATTGACAACATTAATAACTTAACTAATACGATAGTTCAATTCACAATTTTACAAGTATTTTCACTATTACACGACTTTAATATTTCTTATAATAAATCTATCATTATTGCACTAAATTTAGCACAAATTTAAACACTTTTAACACTGAACTACTCGTTTTTACATTCACAATAATCCTGAAACATTTATTGCTTATTTTTACACACATTACTGAAATTTTCAAAAATTAAAAAAATATTTTACATTATTTTGCGCTCGGTTTAGATCTCTCACAACATGAACAACCAATATCTACACGACCTTAATCACTCCGGTAGGAGGCTAGTACCTTCCTTGTCTAAATTACGTCTATCTCTGTTCATTCATCATCATCGTCATCATTACAGCCCTTCACAAGTCCACTGCTAAACATAGGCCTCCCCCAAGGAATGCCACAAAGCACGGTCCTGAGCCACCTGCATCCATCGACTTCCTGCATGTCTTACCAGGTCGTCACTCCATCTAGTGGGGGGTCGCCCTACACTTCGCCTACCGGTACGCGGCTGCCACTCGAAAACCTTTCTTCCCCATCGTTTGTCGGTTCTTCGAGCTATATGGCCGACCCACTGCCACTTCAGCTTACTAATCCGTTGGGCTATGTCCGTTACTCTGGTTCTACTGCGGATATCCTTATTTCTAAGTTTATCACGCAGAGACACCCCGAGCATAGCCCTCTCCATAGCTCACTGAGCGACCTTGAGCTTCCTCATACGGCCAGCAGTGAAGGACCACGTCTCAGATCCGTAAGTCATCATTGGCAACACGCACTGGTTGTACAATTTCATTTTCAGGTTTCGAGGTATGTCTAACGAGAAGATGTGTCGTAGTTTCCCGAATGCTGCCCAGCCGAGTTGAATCCGTCGATTGACCTCGGTCTCGGTCGAAGTTGGACTTACCTAGTCGGACTATTTGTCCCAGGTAAACATACTCGTCAAAAACTTCGAGCTTAGTGCTCCCAACAACTACCGGCATAGGTGTGACATTGACGTTAAACATGATTTTTGTTTTGTCCATGTTCATCTTAAAACCCATCCTTTGGGAGATACTATTGAGATCATTAAGCATAGTGCTTAAAACCTCCAGCGATTCTGCCATAAGAACTATATCGTCGGCATATCGAAGGTGAGTGATGTACTCGCCATTGATGTTAATACCGCATCCTTTCCAGTCCAGTAGCTTGAAAACGTCTTCCAATGGAATGGTGGAGTTTCGGGGATATAACGTCACCCTGTCTTACACCTCCCTGCATTTGGATAGGTTTCATACTCTGATTCTGTAGTCGGATAGCCATCGTAGCTCTACTGTACAAACACTTCAACACTTCGATATACCGACAGTCAACTTGGCACCGCTGAAGGGACTGCAGCACCGCCCAAATTTTGACGGAATCAAAGGCTTTCTCATAGTCCACATTCACAAGGCAAAGTGGCAGATTGTACTCTGTAGTCTTCTGTACAATTTGCCAAAGGGTGTGTATGTGGTCCATGGTACTAAAGCCTTTTCGGAAACCGGCTTGTTCGGGAGGCTGAAAGTCGTCAAGTCTGCGTGCGAGACGATTCGTAATGACTCTCGGAAACAGCACGTAGACGCGGCTCAGAAGGGAAATCGGTCTGTAGTTCTTTAAGAGAGCGTTGTCGCATTTCTTGAAGAACATGACCACCGCACTTCTACTCCACGCCTCCGGAAAAGTGGCACCATGGAGGACAGAATTATAGAGCTTCTGAAGTACTTCAAGTATCCAATTTCCACCCACTTTCAAAAGCTCCGCTGTAATTCCGTCCTCACCTGCGATCCTGCCGTTTTTAAGGTGCTGAAGAGCCATTCTAATCTTACTCAGACTGACGTCTGGGATATCTTTGGAATAGTGTCGAATAAGACTCGCTCTTGGATCGTTACTCACACTTGCGTGTGGCTCGAACGATGACGTGTACAGCTGCCCATAGAACCTCTCAATCCCACTCAAAATCTCAGATGTCCCGGAAACGATGCTGTCACACTTGGTCTGCAGCTTCGACAGTTGGCACTTTCTGGCAGACAGATCTCTGGCAAAGACTTTGGAGCTTTGTACTGTGTTGAAGTTGCGTAAGTTCCGCCGCATGCATTTGGAGATCTGTCTGTTCTGTTGCCTGTATGCTGTCAAATCTGTTGAAGAATGTAGCTTCATCTCCCGTCTAACAGCCATGAGATTAACAGTGTGATCGGAAAGTTTTTGTGTTCTTCTGCGGCGGGTCTTGCAGAGCTTAGCTCCGACCGCATGGACAGTTTCCACGAGCTTGTCATTCATATCGTCCACTTCAATGCAGTCTTCTAGGCACTGAAAACGGTTTTGTAACTCGAGCTGAAAGGTTTCGGGACTTTGGAACAGAGCACGAGGTGGACGAAGCGTTGACTTCATTAGACAAGACCTCTCCAACTTAACATTTAGGTTCAGTGTGCCTCTAACCATTCGGTGATCACTACCAGTTTTCACCCTCGTGATCACGGAGACATCACTGAACAGTTGTCGTCTGGTCGTCATAATGAAGTCAATCTCATTATTTGTCGAACCGTCGGGGCTCGACCAAGTCCACTTCCTGTGGGGCCGCTTCTGGAAGAAAGAGTTCATCATAAAGAATCCCTCTTGCTCCATGAAGTCGGCCAGCTGCTGACCCCTTGGGTTCCGTTGCCCTATTCCCTACTTTCAGCTCGCCGTTCTCTCTTGTGCCTAGTTTTGCATTGAAGTCTCCCATTAACACCGTATAGTGGGTTTTGGAGGAATGCATGGCTCTAGAGATATCCTCAAACATTTCCTCCACCTCCTCATCGGGATGTGCCAAGGTTGTTGCGTAAACCTGTATAACCTTCAGCGAATACCGTTTGGTGATTCTGAGTATAAGGTACGCAACCCTCGTCGACACACTCTCAATCTTTACAACGTTGTTAACGAGAGACTTGTGGACGAAAAATCCGACACCTCCTTGGGACAGATGTTCGCCCTCCCGGTGATAGAGCAAGTTACCGGATTCGAGGATTACCGTGTCCTCCCCCTCTCTTCGGACCTCGGATAATCCTATAACATGTCAGCGTAACTTGTCTATCTCTTCTTCCAGCTCCACGATCTTCTCGTCAGTCCTCAGGGTGCGTGTGTTGTATGTTGCCAGGTCGAGTCGTCGTAACACTATTGCTTATATATGGTATTCCTTATCAGTCATAATGTTTCTTATCTGTTATCACAAGAACATAATTTAAAATTAAAAATTTTGTACAGCCGACTTCAATATAAGTGACTTCAATATAGGTTATTTAAGAATAACTCAATAACCATTGGTCTGACCTTGATCAAATTCATATGGGACCACACGAGAACTATCAGCTTTCATATAAAAAAAGAATCATCGAAATCGGTTCGCCCAGTACAAAGTTATGAGGTAACACACATGAAAAAAAGAAAAAAAAACATACACCCGAATTGAGTACCGTCTCCTTTTTGGAAGTCGGCAGAAAATAATCCTAAGTGCCAAATTTATTTTTATCCAAAATAAGTATCTATATTAATATAATACTTTTATTCGTATTGCACAGCTTTGCAATAATTACTGTGTATTACAATATATGAGTCTAAATTAATCCAAGAACAATTCTTTCATGAAATTCACTTTCGACTGGGGAACCGAACCCCGAACTTTCGTTCGACATTATATTGAATCTATTCATTTTTATCACAAATTACTTCCTGTTGAAGTGCCTTGCATAATTTAATAGCAATGTTTTACGAACACGATATTATTTACTTTTCGAAAGGAACTAAACAATAAATTATTTTTAAGCGCGTCGCCAACAACTATTATAATCCAAAAAAAATACAAAATAACTAGCAGCTTATTTCTTGCGTGCCGACTTGTGCCAACCTGTTATTCAAAATCGATTACAGAGTCATGAGATTTGGTACCATTTTCTATCTTGCATTTTTGTCATAAGGAATTTTCTTCTCCCTCGCACACTGTGTCGGTCTATACGCCAGTATATTCTAATTCTATAATAAATATGTATGCATTGTAATTCTTTAAATATAACTCTTATTTTCATGGTTAACTTGTCATTCTCTGCATAATTATGTAATGTTAAAAATATATCTCTTTATGGTGGTAACGATATTAGACTATTTTTAACGCACTTTACGTGGTAGAGTCATGATGCAGCTTTGCTAGCTATACATAGCGGCAGCACGAAAGAATCGACTCTACTGGGGAAGGATAATACTCTCACAGAATTTGAACCAGTTTGAACCAGCAGAATAATGTTGCTGTGTTTAGTATGGTGAGTGTAGAGAACCGGGGACCCATTCTACTGGAAACGAGGCATTTTATCTAAGTAGTCGTGAGAGGTGACAAGGCAGCTTTATTTTAATTCTCAATCAATAATAATAGATGTCGGTCTCTATAGACCACAGCATCCACTTATCAGGTGGGCTGTGTGCTCGTTTGACGCCCATATTCTAGTGGAATCTTTTAATTCAGTTTTCTGACACTTTCTAGAAGTCTGAACTAGTGGGATGCGGGAAGTAAAAACTGTGTAAAATCCTCCGAAGGAGGCGGGCTTATAGCCGAAATAAGAATTAATTTTTTTTTGGTTTTTGGTCATTTTGACTAGGGGGTGTAATGAGAACTTTTTGCCCCTATTCAACCATGACCCCCATGACATCTTCTACATGATAGGCTATTCAAACTGACTAGGCCTAAAGTTCGAGTCACCCCCAACTCATTTCTAAAGTATTTACTTCCAATTACTTCCAATAATCTAAATTTTCGCAGACGTAATAAGAACCGGTTAAGGGCTCCCACATAAAACTGCGATGCGATGCGATGCGATGCCGCATCGCAAGTTAGTGTTAGTAGTAGTAAGTAAGTGTTATTTCTATCGTAAAATATTTTTAAGTTTGTAACAAGAAAACTTAAGCTAAGTGTAACAGGCCGTCCATTATGTCGTCTTGGGTTACATGGAAGCCAGACGTTGATGGTAGGTTGGTGTTACTGGATGCTACTTCATCATCACTTTCATCTTCGCTTGAGCTTCCGTCATCAGGTCGATCACATGGTAATTTTTTCGGTATTCTTCCTCAACACTTTTAAATTTACTGCACAATTTTCCCCATTCACCTTCTCCTATCATATTTACCTTTTCGTTCACTAGTTTAGTCATAAAACAATAGATATAAATAATTTATATTCATATCTATTGTTTTATGACTATATTCAACAGTGGTAGAGCCACGCGGCAGCTTTTGCTGTCGCACGGATGGGCCGGCTCGAACCGGGGTGGTACCACGACCTCACAGAATACCAGCGTGAAGTAGAGGTTTACCTCTGCGTTTCGCTTGGTGAGTGCAGGTGGCCGGAGGCCCTTTTTACTGGAAATGAGGCATTCGATCTTAGTCCTCACGGGTGACAACGCATCTGCATTTTGATTCGCAAACGAGGATAGATGTAGATGTCTATGGGCCGCAGCAACCACTTACCATCAGGTGGACTGTGTGCTCGTTTGTCACCCTTATCCTATAAAAAAAAAAATTTCTTTCCTTCCTTTTTAAAACATCGTCGCGAGTCGCAAAGTAAGCTGTATATGCGACTGTATTTTTGGAGCGAACAAAGCGCGGGAACCAATAGCATGCAGGCACAGTTATACTGGCGGATTGTTCCCCCGTCGCGCCCCCTTCGTACCAATATGTGATAAATCGCTCAGTGCCCAAGTTCAAGGCCAGCGTTCTTGTTTCACCGTTCGCGAGTACATTAACCTCCATTAGTCAGGTGATATCAATTCAGTTTTCACTGCTGGTTTTATGTTTCAGTATTTTCATGATTTTTTTTATGAAATTATCGTTTCATTTAGCTGTACTAACATGATGGCGCATGAATAATGCTAATAAAACGTTGTAAAAATATGATTTTTTTTTTCATCAGGATCAAATTTATTTGTGACCCATGATCAAAGGTATACTTGGTGCTGTCGCCTGTCTTAGTTTTCGGGAGCGTTCCAAAAATACCCTGTATATTGACATTTTAATTGTTTTTTTTTTTTGCGAAAAATCAATTGTGTGATTAATAGCCCATTAAAAGTAATTAATATTATGTAAAATCAAACTCTTCTTCCGTAGACAAAGCGCTATAGGTAGAATAATTATCACTAGGTGAATTAATTTGATCTTCCCCTGCGTTTGATGATTGTTCGTGTGATAAATGTGAAATTGGTGTTTGGTTTGCATTTGATGATTGTTCGTGTGATAAATGTGAAATTGGTGTTTGGTTTGCATTTGATGATTGTTCGTGTGATAAATGTGGACGTGTCAGTGGTGTTTGGTTTGCAAAATGTTGAGTTTGATAGACTGTGTAGCTCTGGTAGTTGCTAGACTGATAGGAGGAACTATGAGGTGGGTAGCCTTGATATGCAGGTTGAAGTAAGTCTGTTAAAGTTTGGAGAACACGACTTTGAAAAATAAGTGTTTTGTTCTCATTCAATTTTTTCAGAGACGGTAGAATTCCTTTAAAAAAACACAAGTGCCTGTTTTCCGGTTCCTTTAAAATGTTAATAATGTAATCTTGAAACTCGTTTGCCTTTCTTTTTCGCGGCTGCTGTTGGTATCGTCTTGGAGAATTTTCAGATATTGCTTGATTCTCTTGTCCAGGTGGTGCTTGCATTTTCGTGTCATTAATGCTATCTGTTGTCTCATTTTGAAATTTTTTTTAAGAAATAAAACTGCTTGTACAGATGGTATTCTTTGGTAGATTTTGCTCCTGTTCCAGATCGCTTTTCGTCTTTAAGTTTCTTTACGTGCTTTTTGAAAGTATCGTTGATCCCTCTCCATCTTTTTAATACTTCATTACCTATAAATTATACAAAATTAATCAATAAAAATACATAAATGTAGGGGCATCCCTATGACATTAAATAGAAAGAAACCATTCATATGTTTAAAAATCTTTTATGTATGTATTTAATGTCATATTAGGGTAAATTTTTAATTGTCGCCATTATTTAATTTTTTTTTAAATTTTCTATTTTTATTTCAGATTTTTAGTAACCGGGGAAGAATTCAACGATATGCATTTAAACTATTATAGAGGTGCAAGTACAATAGCGAAAACAATACAATTGGTGTGTAACGCAATATGGGATCGCTGTTTACGTCAAAACATGCCTGAAATAACACAACAGCTATTAGAAGAAATCAGTGCAGATTTCGACAAGAAAGCTAATTTCCCTAACTGTTTAGGAGCCGTAGACGGCAAACATATTCGTATCCGTAGTCCCGCAAATAGTGGAACACTTTTTTACAATTACAAAGGTTATAATTCAATCGTTTTGTTGGCTATTACTGACTCAAAATACAGATTCATCTATGTGGATATAGGAGCATATGGAAAGGAAAGCGACTCCACAATTTTCCACAACTCGAAGCTTTATGACTCACTGATGAAAGGTGGCTTGCCCATACCAATTTCGAAGCCATTGCCAGGCTTTCAAGAACCGGTCCCGTTTGTTTTCATAGGAGACGAAGCTTTTTCCATTTCAAATAACGTTATGCGCCCTTATTCTGGCAAGCATTTAACCGTTAAACGAAGAATATTTAACTACCGTTTGAGTAGGGTGAGACGATATGTCGAGTGCGCTTTCGGCATACTAGCCAACAAATGGCGAGTATTTCATCGACCCCTTAACGTCTCAATTGATTTTGCAGTCGATATTGTCAAGGCTTGTTGTATATTACACAACTTTGTACTGAACCGCGATGGATTACAATCCCCCGTAGAAATGATCATAGATGATTCTGAACTACTAAGCCTACAGACGTTGAATGCAAGAATAATGAGTGCAAATTTAATAAGAGACAAATTTTCGAATTATTTTTCTAGTGACTTTGGAGCCTTGAAGTGGCAATTAAAAAAATTTGAAAATATGGAAGTACTTGCTTAGTGTAAATAGATATACAGTAGGTACTTCAAGATAAATAATGGGGATAGGAAAACATCAGAATTCAGAAATAAGTAATAACAATTTTAAAACGTAATTTATTAAAAAAAAACACTTAAATTCAACTTTATAATGCAAACAAAATAATTGTCAATGTCATTTCTAAGAAAATCAAAATAGATCAGAAACACGAAATTAGTCGATGCTCATTATTTACCTTGTCGTACTGTACACTTTATTGCACTGAATTATATTTATTCATACAAGTACGAATAGCGCGCCAGGTTCTAGAAGCCCTCTTACACGCGCGCGCGCTATTCGTACTTCTATGCATTGAGTGTATTGTTGTAGAAATAAAAGTACTTACCAAGTTTTGTTTTTTCACTGTTTTCTTTGTCTTGGAAATATCTATATCTTATATAAATATCTATAAATATATATAATCTTTCACAGACGCTCTTCCACGCATCTTGCTTAATAAATTTATTTTTATAATGTTCATCACTTGTGTCCCAAAGGACGGGGCGCTCCTCAATTAAAGATATTAAAAAATCTACATCATATTCCGCCATTCTATAAATAAAGAAGGCGACGCAGGCGCCGCGCGTCTTTGTCTAAAGCTGTCTCCGGACTAAAAGTCTTTTAAAAGGGGCGTCACCAAGTATGACGTAATATCGCAGGAATGCGCGTTGCAAATAAGATCGGACGTTCTTGCGGTGCATTCGTGCGAGTTCGCAGATATTTGCGATGCGATGCGAGTTCGCAGTTTTGTGTGGGAGCCCTAAAATACAAAAGTTTCATGACTATAACTACGAATTTATATTACTAGTTCGCAGGACTCCTTTCTGTCTAAGAGTCTATCTACGCAGGTAGACTCCTTGGCAGGTAATAGGTAATTTAATATTCTATTGCCAAATAGCAAAGTTTGCACTGCTATTTCGGTTGTAGGATATAGAGGGCCAGCAAAATTATAAGCTATGAAGCAATCCATATTAGTCCTGTAGTATTCTATGTTTGAAATTGGTTGCACGTGTCTACGAATTGCAGTAGACACTTACCATCAGGTGGACTTACAGCCAGTTCATTTGTTACTTGCATAATCATCATCATTACAGCCCTTCACATCCCCTCTCCTCTGCTGAATATAGGCCACCTCCGAGAAATGCCACAAAGCACGGTCCCGAACCACCTGCATCCATCTACTACCTGTAGGTCTTACCAGGTCGTCACTCTATCTATATCATACACTTCGCCTGCCAGTACGAAGATGCCACTCGAGAACCATTCTTTCCCATCGGTTGTCGGTTCTTCGAACTATATGGCCAGCCCATTGCCACATCATCTTGATAATCCTTTGGGCCATGTCAGTTACTTTGGTCCTACTGCGAATATGCTCATTTTTAAGTCTATCACGGAGAGAAATGCCTAGCATAGCCCTCTCCATAGCTCGCTGAGCGACTTTGACCTTCCTCATACGGCCAGCAGTGAAGGACCATGTTTCAGATCCATAGGTCATGACTGGCAGCACGCACTGGTTATACAATCTTGTTTTGATATTTTGAGGTACGACTGACGCGAAGATGTGTCGTAATCTCGCGAGCGTTGCCCAGCCGAGTTAAATCCGTCGATTGACCTCTCCGTCTTGGACTTACCTAGTCGGACTATTTGTCCCAGTTAAACATATTCACCAACAACTTCGAGCTTAGTGATCCCAACAACTACCGGCATAGGTGTGACATGGACGTTAAACGTGATTTTTGTTGTGTCCATATTCATCTTAAGACCTATCTGTTTGGAGACACTTGAGGTTATTGAGCATAGTGCTTAGGTCCTCCAGCGATTGTGCCATAAGGACTATATCGTCGGCAAATCGAATGTGAGTGACGTACTTGCCATTGACGTTAATACCGTATCATTTCCAATCCAGTAGCTTGAAAACGTCTTTCAATGCAGCGGCACCGGCAGAGTTTCGGGGATATTACGTCACCCTGTCTTACAACTCGCTATAGTTGGATAGGATTTTTACGTGGTAGAGCCATGCTGCAGCTATATCACCGGTATAGTTGTAGCATAAATGGGTCTTCTCGACCGGGGAAGGACCACGCTCTCACAGAAAACCAGCGTAAAACAGCAGCTTAACACTGCTGTGTTTCATATGGTGAGTGTAGAGAACCAGAGACCCTTTTTACTGCAAACATCTTAGTCCTCACTGGTGATAACTCATATGCATTTTGATTCGTAATCGAGGATAGATGTAGATGTCTATGAGCTACAGCAACCACTTACCATCAGGTGGACCGTATGCTCGTTTGTCACCCTTATCCTATAAAAAAAAGGTTTCGTTCTCTGGTTCTGTACTCGGACAGCCATCGTAGCTATACTATACAAACACTTCAGTACATCGATATC
The DNA here is from genome assembly GCA_033319125.1 of Parnassius glacialis. NCBI lineage: Eukaryota > Metazoa > Arthropoda > Insecta > Lepidoptera > Papilionidae > Parnassius > Parnassius glacialis. The sequence continues at coordinate 3,074,658 of JAVANC010000013.1, forward strand.
ACAGTCCACTTGGCATCGCTGAAGGGACTACAACACCGCCAAAATCGAGTCAAAGGCGTTTTCATAGTCCACATTAGCTAGGCAAAGTGGCAGATTGTACTCTTCGGTCTTCTATACTATTTGCCAAAGGGTAGTTTCCCTCTGTCACTGAAGATATGGGTAGTGGGTATTACGCGCCACTACGCGAGAATACGTCACTTTAGTGTTTTTTTTTAAAAACTAATAATCTCATTGTTCGTGTTGTTTTAGTTTTCTTAAGCTTTTATTTTATTATTTTTAATAAAAATTCTTAATGGCGCACTTAAGTGTTAGAAATAAATCACGACGAATCTCGCAAAACAAAATTATTATATTTTCATTTCGGTAACGTTTACAGTGAAATTTTATGGCGGGCTTAATTTTTCTTTTATGACAGCCATTGCCGAGTTAATGGGTTCGCAGGCGAAACGAAGTTTTTTTTATATTATTAGCTACAAAGGTTCGAAATAAAACGCCTATACGAGCTCAAGTAATTACATTTTTGTTATTTACGAGTCTTTGTCATCAAAAAAGTCTATAGAAGATTCTAGGGCGGATTAGTAACACTTTAGATACAGGTTCATGGACTCTAGTCATTTATAATTAATGTCAAATATTTTTTAAACAAATAATGCTGGCATGACACGATCATCCAACCCTCGGTCTCCAACAATCAATGTGTTAAGTGGATAGTTGGCAAGCGTTGGATGGTTTAGCGTGATCTGTGGCAGTGGCAGTTCTCAATAGATTTCTATAATATATTGTACAGAATCTAAGGTATTTGTTGGATTATAACAAATGATATAGTTACATACATCGTCACACCTATAATTCCTCGAAGATAGAAAAAGTAGGCGCTACTAGGACCACGTAGGTGGATTATATGAATTATATGTCATACAACAAACATAAACTTGTGGCCGTGGAAGGAAACGGGGAGATCTCCCACCAAGCAAAGCATAGATAATACACTATATACCAGGAATAGATGCGCCACTCTCATTTCAGTTTTCGAATGAGTGTACCGTGTACGCTAGATGCCGCTGTATTCTTTAGTACAACGCGGCTTGCGTAAGTTACGACATGGTTACCACTAGATGGCGTATTTTGTCAATGACTATATTGATAATTATGAACTATGCAGTTTTATTATCAATGTTTCTGTTTATGCATTCTACCAGATAATTATTGGATAACTTCAATGATTATCTTAAATCACCAAATGGTAATTTTGCAGTTAACATTAACACTAATAAAACTTAACCTATTTCACATAAGATTTTTTAAATATTAATATCAAAGACTTATGAATAATTATGTATTTATTTTCTTTTATGAATGTTATAATATTTAATAGCTTGAGTTTTCACATTATCATTTTCACAATCACCAATTAGGTTAATAATTTTCCGTTTAGCAGCATGTTAACCTAGGTGCATAAACTGTAAACAACCACATTTATTGTTAAATTTAGTAAATAACCATAAAGCCTTAATTATGATTTTCACAGGAGGGGAACGAAAAGTTGCAAAATATTTTCGTTTCCTGAATTATCGTATTAATAATATTTGTATATATTAGAAAGAACTGTCAACCGAGTGTGTCAACCATAACCATAGACCAAAACTGCCATAGTAGATTTAGATTTTTTTGGGCTTTGGATTCTGGGGTTTTTGCCTAATTAATGCCATCTATACAACGCTGAAGAAAACTAACCTACAAGTTTATGTACCTTGTTCACTAGAGGGCAGAACTTTCAATGCATTTTTTATTCTTGTAAATTTGTATGGCAGTTTCATCCCCCTGAAGCAAAGCGTTCTGCCCGGGGAACGGCCAACGCTCCGAGTGGTAGTTCGGTACTACTCTATATATATACTGTTCTTACTTCGGAACTTTGATAGCGCGATTTAGGCTTCGATGTATTTTCGCTTGTAGCGCGACGACAGCGCTGCCACAAACTCTCAAATAATTCGACCTTAAAATATTAAGCCAAACGCACACGCACGTAAGACGTATAATTGAGTACATTCCAAATTGTATATGAAATATATATAATTACTAGCTGACCAGGCAGACGTTGTTCTGCCCTTTCCGAATAACCATTTGCTTTCCCAAAAAAAACGCCTGAAATTAGCAATAAAAAAATTGAGGGTCACTTATCGGGATAAAAACTATCCTATCTCTCAAGTTGGACCAAACTGCACACAGTCTGCAATTTTTTTTGAAATCGGTTCTATCTGTTGAATACTTACAGCAACACGTGGTATACTACTAAATTGTAGCTTATTTTAAACGTTTGTATTTTTAACACAGCGCCATCAATTAAATATTTACTCAATCCAGTCAACAGATATCGTCATCTGACAGAATCGTTTGGAGCTAACAGATAATTGTGACTGTCAAATAATAGACAAATCATTTTCAATAAAATAATATTGTATTGCGACTATAAATTGAGATGTAAGCTATCCTATCTTTTAAGTTGGACCAAACTGCACATTGACCAAAAATTTAATTGAAATCAGTTCAGTAGTTTAGGAGTCTATCGCGGACAAACAACGTGACACGTACTTTTTATATATAAAGATTTTTGTATGTACCTGCGTCAGCAACGCATAATAATACTTATATAAAATATATTTGGGTGTAAATAAAATAAAAACACTAGAGATCCGCCCCGGCTATGCACGGGTCATTTCTAGTTGTCGACAACAGCTCCACCTACCGGTTTGAGTTTTCAATTGAGTTTTAAACCATCCACTCAAGTACACACAAAAAATGCATAACAATCGGTCGAGACGTTTTAAAGTATTTGTGAGCCTAACGAACAGCAAGCAATTGATTTTTATATATAAAGAAGATAATTTATAGATACTTATATATATACAATATATGATGTGATATGATATAATGTGATCTATAATTCTTTAATTATACTTATTAAATTCTTTGTCTAATGTCCACAGACATCAATATAGTTACGTTAATTAAAATTATGAGTGTAGTAATGTGCAAAGTTTTGTTTTATCTCGATCCTGTTGATGACGCTGGCCATCCCAAAAGAATATTAAGTAAGTGGCTTCGTCGATAAGCGGTGTCTTGGTAGTAAAAGTCATTAAATGAAAATTGGACCATATAAACAGTATACATACTGTTTATACGGTCCAATTTTCTGTATTGATTTTGCTTGTGTGTTCAACAAACGAATATATTAAACCAATAACTCCTGATAAACCGGAGCAACGTTAATTAAAACAAGTTTTTAATAAGGAAGGGTAAATAAAAATTGTGAGAGGTAAAGCCTATATACGTCCCACTACTGGGCACAGGCCTCCTCTCATTTCTGAGAGGGTTTTAGTGCAAGGAAATGTCCGACGCGCTTCCTCAGTTGCAAACTTCACATTATTTTTTCTTATTTCTTAGACGTGCTAGTTTCCTCACGATGTTTTCCTTTTTTTTATATAGGATAAGGGTAACAAACGAGCACACAGTCCACCTGATAGTAAGTGGTTGCTATGGCCTATGGACATCTACATCTACTATCCTCGATTACGACTCAAAATGCAAATGCGTTGTCACCCGTAAGGACTAAGCAAACACGGCAGTGCTGTCCCGTGTTTGCTCCTAGCACGTGGTAACTCAGGATTTAAAATTGCAATTAACAATTTCATTTTTGCCGGTGGGAATCGAACCCGAGTTGTTCGCGTACCATAAAATGTACAGCCAGTGCTTAGCCGCTGAGCTTTTTTTACTTATTATAAGCGAATGCTTGACCACAATCCCACCTGGTGGTAAGTAGTGATGCAGCCCTAGATGGTAAATCGCACTGTCTTAGCGTAACAAAGGCCTATTCACTTTTGCCTTAAAGACGCCCTGATTATATTCGGACGGAAAAATAGACGCCGGCAAATTATTCCACCGTTTTGCTTTGCTACACATTAAAAATTCGAAGCAAATCATTTGATTTTAATGCGTGGAATATCGACAACAAGGGGGTGAAAACCCGCCGACCGCCTGGTTGTCCGATGGTGGAAAGGAGAGGGAGTTATTAAAGCGTGTAATCCCTACGCACACTCACCGAAATGCATCCTATAGAATACCGAGACTGGCTACTCTGCGCCAGTGCTCGAGGCTGACATGATTTGTTTCAACCAAATCAAGGTCACCAATAAGCCTCTTAGCAAGTCTCTCCACTTAGTTCAACGCTGCCAAGTTCAGTGCAAATGCACGACCGGAATTGCGCTTTACATAAGGTAAGAAGCTGTCCCGGCGTGAATTAACGCCGCACCGTTGCAAGGATATTAAGTTTCCTTGCGGCTGCTCTGGACTCAATGAACCGCCCATAGTTGAGGTTCGGAGGAAATTCAACCCCTAACAACTGAAGGTGGCCAGTGTACTCCAAGGATATATTTCGGAAAGGAGGAGCCACGGTATCGGGCTCCTTTTAGCGGTGAAAAGATACGCTTGTGTTTTGGAGGCGTTGAACCTCATGAGATTGGCATCGCCTCATTCGGAGACTGCCTGTAGTGTGAAATTCACACTACTAGCGCTCAGCCATAGCATCTCGTGCGGACTGGATTTGAACCCGACTGGCCACGGCACTTGGTTGGTATCTGTCCACATCTATGTTATCGTCTGGATACCCATAGATACCGGGAATGAGCAGATCATTTATATGCAGCAGGAAGAGATTGCGGAGAGAATGGACCCCTGAGGAACTCCAGCATTTGTCGCGATAGGACAAGATGAGCAGTCATCGATGACGACTCGGAGAAATGATTCACTCAGAAAGTCCTTCACCCAGTCAAAGACTAGGGAATAAGCCGTACGCTAAAATCTTGCTCAATAGGCTAGCGTGCCAATCCCTGTCAAAAGGCTTCGAAACATCAAGGTAAACAGCGAGTGTTTCACTACTGTTCTCGAGAGCTTCGCCCCATATGTTAGTGGCATACGTTAGAAGGTCCCCAGTTGATCGATTTCAACGAAACCCATACTGGCGTTGCCTGGGGAGATCATTCTGCTCTAGGTATGCCATGAGGTGGGCGTTCAATATACTTCCAAGATTTGGGCTCTATTTCAGTCCTGAATGAGAGATGGAACAACCGCGTCAACACAGGAGACAACTTAAGTGCACAGACCTTTAAAACTATAGCCGGTATACCATCAGATCTACTAGCATTGTTCACGTCTAGACTTCGCAAGGTTTTAAGAACCTTCTTGTTGTTGATATGGACCTCTGTCATGGAGGTACCGCAGTGAGGTAATTGAAATGGTACGCTGTTGCTACTGTCCAGACGCGAATTGCAAGCAAAAAGAAAAGCAAATAAGTCCGCTTTCTCCTTAGGCGCATGCACCATTGAGCCATCTGATTTTACCAGCGGAGGCAATGTAGACCGACAAAAGTTTGTCTTGACCACTTTGGCGAGAGAGCAAAAAGCTCTACTGCCAGATGTTTTCACAGAGAGCGTTGTACCGATACGTTTAATGCGGTCGAAACCAGCATGCCGTAATGCCTTTTTGCAGGACCTGGCGGCTTGGTTAAAGGCTCTCTTCTTAAGACTAACACCCGGAGCTTTGCGGCCTCGAGCATCGACCCAAGATAAGTACGCCATATGCTTGTGCTTTTCAGCATGAGCGCACTTGGCGTTAACCCATGGGTGAGCTTTGCCACCAATAAGCACGTTAACAAAGGGGATGAAATACTCCATCGCTTAACGTATCACATCGGTTATGGCATCCGCACAGCTCGACAGATCTTCACACGAGAAGCAGACCTGCCGCCAAGTATAATCTGCTCATCACAATCTTCTGACTTGTATCGCCACACTCGCCGCACGCCGTGGAAATCGTAGTTAGGTGGGGAGTATAATGACACAGATTTCACTAGACAATGGTCAGAAGTTCCCAAGGGTGAGGTAACCTAACCATCGTACCAGTCTGGATCGGTCGTCAGCAGAAGGTCAAGACAGTTGGCTGTGTGCTTATCCACATCAGACACCCTAGTCGCTTGTTGTACCAGCTGGAAGAGCCCCAGCGACAAGGCAAAATTCCACGCCTCTCTCCGAGCGTGGTCGGTCTTCTTGTATGGGAACAGCCATTCCTGACGAGAGGCATTAAAATCCCCCAGAAAAACAAACTGTGCATTAAGGTATCGATTTAGAGCCACATCAGCTTCACTGAGGTGTTCAAGTAGCCTAGTTGTCTCCTGGTCACCGCTGTGCGATCGGTAGACACAAAAATAAATAATTTTATTCATTCCTGTATCTATCAATACCAAGATCGTAGAGAAAGTTGGGTCTTTAAGGTGACGGCGACGCTTGCAGCAGATGTCGTTGCGGACGTAAATACAGACTTCGGTGCGCTGATGGATATTATGCTCCAATGTGTACCCAGGGTAGGCAAGATACACCGCATCTAGAGGACATCTGATCAGCGTCTTAGTCAAGAAAAGTAAGCGACTACCACGGCTCATTCACGGGAAATTGTGAAAATGGGGTCTATTCTTTTTTAAATGTTCATGCAAGTCAATAGAATTACATCGATTGCGTCTATGATGTAAAGGCGCAACGTACCGCACTACCTGCTGTTCCCCCGATAAGTAAAGTAAATAATCAACAGAATAGTGTCAGAAATAATGGATAAAAATTAACAGAGATAAATAGAAAGGAAGGTAGAACTCAAACCCTCCACTCGTTTTCCGCGTTGAACAATATAAAGTTCAACGCAGGTGACATGTAAGGAGATTCAGTCAAAGTCATATATCTTGTTTATCGTGATCATTTCATAATGATTTCTTATATTTATGCGAAGACTAGACATTAATTAAAACCAATTCTTACGCATTTTATCACGTTTAACTTAACTCTTTAATTCCCGACGTTTCGCGTGGTTTACAGCACCCATGGTCACGGGGGGACTGAGGTGTTTGACGTCCCGATGTCATAGCTAGCCCGGCTACCTTCAGTTTTTGAATATTAATTTTTGGTCCGATTTACTCAGAATGAGCTTATAGTATCTGGAAGTCTTCCAGTGGTATGTTTGGGTTTGGATTTAATTTTATTAATTATAGGATCCCAAGTAGATGGCAGCACCCTTTCATCTTCTCTATTGAAATTAGGATATTTTTTAAGTCGCGATCATCCTTGGTAGGAATCGGTGTTTTTTTGCGAGGATTTGTGGTCTATCAAATCTACACACACTGCAAACTTCCCTAAAGCACCATCACTTTTCATTTCATTTTTATAAGATGAGTACCGACACGCCCTGGTTTTGCCTAGGTAGGATTTATTAAGATACTGAAAAACCATTTGTTTTAACCATTTTCCGTTTTTCTGATAAAACATAGCCTAGATCACTCCTGGCATCACTCTCTATCTGTTCGTGAAGTTTCATTTCAATCGAATGCGCCATTTCGTAGATTAGCCCAGACAGACAGACCGACAACATTTTCAAAAATGGATGTTTATGTCGCAATAGGATACAAATAACCCCCCTAAGCTTATTAGAAGCCAGTTCATCAATATTACAATCATTATTACCTCAATTTTATTTATATGTATATTTGTGATCCGCCCCAGTTTCGCACGGGTGATTTCTAGATCTCGACAATAGCGCCACCTACGGGGTCTATTCTTAAATAGACTATTTAGGTAAACTATTCTTAAATTAACGTAATCACACACAGAAATTTTCACTAAATCGATCTAGTCGTTTAGGAGGAGTCAGTCACATACACACGGACAGAAGAATTATATATAATGCATGTATTATACATGTAAAGCATTCTCTAAAATCATTCTGTCATTCATGTTCAATCATATTGATGAAAACCGCATCAAAATTCATTGCGTAGTTTAAAATATCTAAGCGTACAGACGGCGGGAAGCGACTTTGTTCTGATTGTGTTTCTGCGCAATTAATTTTAATTAGATCTACAGAGGTTATAATTAGTACTGCAACGTCGCTTTAATCTAATATTGAGTTATCGTGTACGTTAGAAACTTGTGACTTTACACTGATTATGTAATTGTGACCAACACATATTTCTTTACGGTCGAATTGTAATTGACATACGTCGAATGTTAGTGCGTTACACTTTTTTATTGCTATAATTATAAAATGCGTAAGCAAGAGAGCAAATTTAACTTCCGATCATACATATAATATTCTTAACAATAGCAAAAAAAATATAATAATAAAAGTCATTATTAGTGTAGTCATTTACCTACATCTATTTAAAGCTTATAAAAATATAGATCTGACTTTAAATTACAGCTAAATGCAAGAATATTTGAACTAATGCACGCGGTATTTAAAAACTCATTAGTGACCTATAAAGTTGCACATTTTCTACTTTCGTTAGGTACAAATGTGCCTACAGTACTTTTCATTTATAACGCTATGATCAGTGTTGCCAACTCTACGGATTTTTCCGCAGATCTACGGAATTTTGTCATCACCTACGGAACTATGGAATTTGAGGTTAAAATAAAATCTACAGAATTTTTAAAAACTTAACAAGAAAAACATTTTTTATCATGAGTGTGAACTTAGCCAACAATGTCATTCACTCTCTCTTCTTCTATGCTGTCTCTATGGTTTGTAAGGCCACACACTTTCAAAAACTAGAGTTGTTGTTAGTTAATGAGTACGCCAAAAGGAAAAGATCGCCAAAGTTAAAAGTTTAATAAAAGTAAAATAGTTATAAAGTTAGAGTGGCAAATTTTTCCTTGAGTAGTTGGTGTTTAGAAGGACGGTTGTTGACGTACTGTCGATTGTGAGAATGCTAATTGCATTTATTAAGTCTGTAATTAGTAATTAATATCATTAAGTCAATTTAAATACACGCGACGCGCGGCTAAAAGTAGGTTGCAGCGTTTACTAAATAAAAATGTGTGGTGTAACCATACATACTGGCCACCCGAAAAGCAAAGAAACGAAAGTTAACTCTCAAGGAAAAGATATGCCATCACAAAGCAAAGAATTAAAAGCTTTAATTGTCAAAGTTGAATGTGATGTTGTCACATTCAACTTTGACATTACACCAACTTGCGTTTTTATAGTAGTAACGCGCACTAAGCCGTCGGAACCCGGGTAGACTTCCTGTATGCGGCCCAACGCCCATTTTCCCGGCGGCAAGTTGGTTTCCCGAACAAGGACAATATCTCCCCTTTCAATGTTCTTCCTGGGCTTGTTCCACTTGCAGCGGCTTTGAAGTTGAGTTAGGTATTCGTTAGACCAGCTTTTCCAAAATTGTTGTAGCATCTTTTCAGTGAGTTGCCAGCGACGGCGCAAGTCTAGAGTTCTGACGTCACTGTAATCGGAGAGCGGGAGTGACAAAGTTGGTCCGCCGGTGAGAAAGTGGCCCGGTGTTAGATAGTTGTATAATTCCTCGGGATCCTCGGTAATAGGACACAAGGGTCGCGAGTTCATGCATGCTTCTATTTGCGCCTGCAGCGTTTGAAAACTCCTCATAAGTGAGCTTTTGATCTCCCAAAACACGACGAAGGTGGTATTTGAGTGATTTTACAGTCGCCTCCCAGAGGCAACCTGCAGTTGGCCATGCGGGGGCGTTGAAGTGCCACTCCACTTCTAGTTTGCTGATCTCGTTGAAGAACTCTGGTGATAGAAGTTGCTTAAATTCTTCAAACTCCCTGCGCAACACTTTCGCAGTCCCGATGAAGTTAGTGCCGCAGTCGGAGTATACATGTTTGAGGGTGTCGCGGCGTGGGCACGTACGTTGAAATGCAGCTATAAAGGTTTCGGTGCTTAGGTCCGATACAAGTTCGATATGTACGGCCTTTGTTGCCATTCATAGGAAGATGGCTATATAGCCCTTCGAAGTTTTGACCCCTCTCCCTTTGTTAAGTTTGATCTCCACATGCCCAGTGAAGTCTACTCCGGTATGCGTAAACGGTCGGGGCGGGGTGGTTCTCTGCTGTGGTAAGTCGCTCATAAGTTGATAATTTTTAGTCGGCTTGTAACGATGACACCTGACGCAGGAACGTAGTTTGTCCTTGACCACTCGGTTCCCGGGAACAATCCGATAGCGCTGCCGTAAATATGATAAAGTTAATAGGGCGTCTCCATGCAGTGTGGTCAAATGCGCTTGTTCTATAAGAAGTTGTGTATAGCGCCCATTGCGAGATAAGATGATTGGATGTTTCATCTCAATCGGTAAATTCGAGTTGCGGAGAGGACCTCCTACTCACATAATCCCTTTTTCATCCATATAAAATTGAATCAAAGAGAAATTGTTTGTTTCTTTTGAAGTAGTTTGTATTCGTTTTCAAATTCATTCCGCTGCACATACTGCTGCACTGAGGAAATCGCGAAGCACCGTACCCAGGCGATAACCCTTATCACACGTAAAAATGAGCTGCAATTATTTAATAATTTAATTATGAAGTTGTTGTCTTCTTTCGCTAGGGTTGTCTCCGCCACCCTTTTAATTTCAGCGATAGTAGTGTTGTAGCAGGCTAAGTTTCTTGGGATCTCTTGTTGGTTAAATTTCCTTAGAAAATCAGGACCTTTCCACCAAAGGTTGAAGTTGATTAGCTTGGACGGATGGAGACCTCAGGAGGCACACTCTGCAGGGTTGAGCTACGATTTTATATAGTCCCAGTTTGCTGCGGGGGTGGCTTGTTTGATCTTTGTCACCCGTTTCGCGACGTATCTTTCCCAGCGTGACACGTCCCCCTGCAGCCACGTAAGTACCACTTGCGAGTCACTCCATGCTTGGACTATTAAGTTGTGCCCTCTGAACGCTTCCTTAGTTTTCTCGACCGCAAAGCTCCAGCCGTGGCAAAGTGGTTTTGTGTGCCAAAGGCGCAACCCTAGTTTTTGCAGCAAGTAAAGTTACAGTTGGCGGGCCGCTCGCGTTTGTTATGCGGCTGTATATGACGCATGAGTAGGCTTTCTCGCTTGCGTCACAGAAACCTAATAGTTCGATGTTATCTGGGACCCAAGATAACATCGAACTATCCATCCTAGCCATCTGTTCAGTTTGATGTTTTTGACCGGGGATAGTTCAGCTCTCAGTTTCATCCAGTCGCTAGTATATCGGCTGGTAAGGTCTCGTTCCATGGTAGCTTGCTCACTCATACTTGTTGGAATAGAAGTTTTACTGTAACAGTGATCGGCGACAGCCAGCCCAGTGGGTCATAAAGTTTAGAGATATCGGACAATAGTTGCCTTTTAGTAGGTTCAGGTATCAGTTTTTTCTTTAAGTCCCAGCTGAAAGTGAAAGTATCACTTTGTGGATTCCATCCAAGGCCGAGCGTTTTCATAGGCTCTTCATGTTTGAAGTCAAAATTATTCTTCGTAGAGATTTGATCCTCGGATAAGTTTTCTAGTAACGCAGGGTGATTCGCAGACCACTTGCGTAAGTTCATACCGCCGCCACGCAGTAGGTTGATAAGTGATGGTTGAAGTTGTTTAGCGGAATCGATCAGGTTATGACCACTTACAAGGTCATCAACGTCGAACTGATTTTGAAGTATATGGGCCGGTTCGGGATGCTTGTGGCCGTCGTCTGTTGCAAGTTGTTTGAGGGTACGCATCGCTAACCAGGGAGCACACTTCATCCCATAGGTAATTGTGCATAGTTGGAAGGTTTGTCGTTCCTCAGCTGGAGAGTGGCGCCATTTTATTTTTTGTGATTTTTGCTGATCTTCAGTAATCCATATACAGCGGTACAATTTTTCAATGTCCGCAGTGTAGGCATACCGGTAGGATCTCCATTTTAAAATGAGGGCTTGTATGTGCTTTTGTAGATTGAGACCCTTTCCTTGAGTTGTTGAGACTGTAACCGCTTGTAATTTTTTGTGAGACGTTAAAAACAACCCTCAGTTGAGTCGTAGTTGAATGTTCCCGCAGTACTCCCTGGTGAGGTAGTAACATTCTTTTTCTAGTGATGATGACGTCAACGACGGTTTCATATGTCCCAGATCGATGTATTCTCGAATGAAATCGGAATATATAGTATCGAGTTTGTTGTTTCTTTGAAATCGTTTCTCTAGTTGTAGGTACTGAGAGATGGCGATAGGCTTAGTTTTTCCCAATTTTCCTTCGTAGTTAGGTATGTATGGCATCTCAACGATGTATTTTCCGTCTGGTGCGCGTTTCACTGTTTCCTTGTAATGGTTTTCGCAATAGTTGTCCTTGGGCATGTCCTTGTCGTCCTGAGTAATATCCTCATGCTCTCAGTATTTCGTCATCTCGTTGATATCGACGAGGTTGACGTAACAGTTGAAAGTTTTCAATTTGCCACAGAGTATTCATCCTAAGTGCGTTTGTTGTGCAATAGGGGATTGTTTTTCTCCTTTCAGGACTCCATCCAGTATGATGTCATAGTACACGTCGGCCCCGAGCAGCAGGTCCACAGGTCGCGACACATTGAACTCCGGATCGGCCAGTTTTAAGTTTTCTAAGTGAGGCCAGTTATCCATTTTGAATATTGAGTTGGGTAAGTTATTTATAAATTTTCTCATGATCAGTGTTCGCATCTCAAACCAGTAATTAGAGTGGATAGACTTGCAGGTAAGTTGTAGGCTTCCTTTACAGTCTCCCGATGCAGTTCCAACCCCATAAACCGTAGCGGTAAGTCGTTTTCTGGGTGGTTTAAGCAGTTGGGCGGCGCTCTCCGTTATCAGGTTCACTTGCGAGCCTTGATCGAGGAGGGCTCGAAGTGTAACGTAGTTGCCGTTGGTAGTTAGTACGTGCAGCTGTACGGTAGCAAGTAGGATCTCGATGTTGTCGTTAGTGAAGTGGTTGCAGTTAAGTTGAGTTGAAGTTGATGGGCGAGAAATGTTGTTGTTCCTTAGCCCGTTAGTTGTTTCAACAGTTGTGGGCGCAATTTTTTTGTATAGTTATCCAACAGAGTGTGGTGTCTCTTATTGCACTCTTTGCAAGTTTTAGTTGATGTGCACTTAGCATTTCCGTGGCTATACAGGCAGTTTTCGCATACATGTAATTTCGCAACTGTATTATTGCGTTGTATAGCATTCATGTCGACGAACTCGGGGCATTGAATCAACACATGACCTCCTTTGCAGTTAGGATATTGACCAATAGTTGAAGTAGTAAAATAAGTTTTATTGTAAGGTTTTTTAGTTTCGTAGAAATGTTTTTTAGTGGAAAAGTTCTTGTAGTTACTTGTGTTTTGTTGGCCTTGTTTTTGTACGTTAGGTATTTCTTTCTTTAAATTTTTCATGGTTTCGTATGCCATAAACTTGCTCTGAAGAAAAAAGAGAAAGTCGTTTAAGTTAGGTAGCTCTCTGTGGTCTTGTTGTTCTCTCATGTAGTCCGCGTACGTTGAAGTATCTAATTTTTGCAACATCAGATGGACGATGAGTGGGTCCCAAGTGGATGTTTCAACACAGATGTTGGCGAGCCCGTTCAGGCATTCAGTTATGACGTCATGTATCTTTTTTAAGTTGTAGTTGTCGGGGTGTTGTATTACAGACAAGTTGAGCATGGTGTTGACGAAAGATGTAAACTGAATACGCCGATTGTCGTAGCGCTGGGTGAGTATCTCCCAGCATGAGTCATAGTGTTTAGCGCCGATGCTGAGATGTTGTACTAGTCGCTCAGCTTCTCCTCTCACCTTTGTCTTCAGGTGTTGCATCTTTTGTGCCTTGTTGATCGTAGGATTATTATGAATTAGCTCCAAAAAGATCTTTGAAAGAAATTTATTGCATGCAGCTGCCTGAGAATTCAGGTACTTCTATTTTCGGTGCAGATTTTTCATAGTGATTATTTGACCAAACTTTTGTGTTAAGCTGACGTCGTAGCTCATCGTATTTCCCCTCCATAGTACTAAACAAGTTGTAGTATTGAAGATTGGAGCCTTTGAGTTTTGCTTCCAACTCCCAGTGCTGTTTATCGATAACTTCTCACTTGGACTTCACAATTGATAGATTGTCTTGTAATTCCCATCTCTCAGTTATAGCTTGAATGTCGATTTTAGACATGAAGCGATCGAGAGCTTTAAAGTTGCATTCTTGCTGCTCTAAGAGCGTTTTGACGCTTGCGTCGGTGGTACCGTCCAGCATCCCGGTGAGATCGAAATGCACAGACTTGCTTTTGCGTACTTGTAGCAGTAAGTGTTGCATACTTTGTAAAGTAGTTTCATAAAGCTCCTTAGTTTTAGCAAAAACATTCCCTGTGAAGTAATCGATGTTTTTATCTTCAATAGTTTCCACAATAATTTTGTGGTGCTGTTCAAAGTTGATCCATTGATCTTCAAGGTATTGGATTCGACTTAGTAAGTACTCCTCAGTTTTTCAACTCGCTCCATCCTTCTTGTAGTTTGAGCAGAGAGATTTGATGTTATTGAAGCATTGTAACTGAAGATCCAACATTTTGTCATGTAGTTTCTCTTCGTACACTAAGTTTGTAGTATAGTTAGTTAGTGAAGTAGCTGACCCGTAGTTTACGGTGACGCTCGGTGACAGTCGTTTCGGGTTGACCCGATCCGCAACACCAGATAAGTTGTAGTTATTATTAAGTTGTAGTTATTAGTTAGTAATTATCCCGTAGTTCACGGCAATAAGTAAGTTGAAGTAGATTACCTCTTGGATTGTCCCGCAGTTTGCGGCGACAGGTGAGTTAGTTAAGTTAGCTCGTAGACTGGCTTGTACTTACACAGTCGTGGCGAGACGCGCTGGTTGGTGCACGACCCGAAAGCAACATATTTTTTCGCAGCCTCCTTGTATCCAATCTTCGAAAACGGAAACTTCAATAAATAGTACGAGTGTAATTGCCCCTGAACGATATAATATGCGCCTTCTCAATTCACCGGTGAGACCCGCTACTGGGAAGCCGATGAACCGATCGCTACCGCAAAGAGACAAATACCCTTTTCTCGAAGGACCGTAAAATGTATGGTTTGTAAGGCCACACACTTTCAGGAAATAGAGTTGTAGTTAGTTAATGAGTACGCCGAAAGTAAAAGATCACCAAAGTTGAAAGTTTAATAAAAGTAAAATAGTTATAAAGTTAGAGTGGCAAATCTTTCCTTGAGTAGTTGGTGTTTAGAAGGACGGTTGTTGACATACTGCCGATTGTGAGAATGCAATTAATGAAGTCAATTTACGAGTAAATACACGCGACGCGCGGCTAAAAGTAGGTTGCAGCGTTTACTAAATAAAAATTTGTGCTGTAACCATACGTACACGTATAGTGCATGGTTGTACCATATTGTATAAAAAAATAATTATAAATATCTAATTTTTGGTGAGGTTAATCGATTTCAAATTTTAATAGCGTAGATATTTTGCATTTAATTACGCTTATTTCGAATTTCGAACACTTCTTGGAATATAAGCAGTTAATATAAACGCCTATTTAATTTTCATAGATGACTGAATTGTTACTTAAGTATCAAATTGTTCTAATCAAGGCTGTCGCTATTGTTTTTACAATTATTAAAAAAATTCTGCCAAATAATTCTTCGCTTTTCCTTGACCTTTTTTTCGATTTGTCAAAAGTTGTTAGTTGTATAATTTTTCACTGTTACATAAATTACTTGTACTTGTAAAACACCGTAATTTATCAAATAAAATGGTCCCGTTGTTTTTTATTCGTCTAATTATTGCTTCAAAATTTTCCAGCACCAAGGTGTTAATTATTTTATTTGTTTTTTAATAAAAATAATTTAATTATAAGAAAACAATTAAGTTTAATCAATTTTATATGGTACTTTTTTCTTATATATGCTGCTTGATTCGAAGTTATACTACAATTGAACTTAAAACAATAATTTTACATGACGGAAAGAATTTCTCTAAAAAAATTAATCTATTCTATGACAAAAACAAAAAATTTCGATCCTCTTTATAAGTCTGCAGATCTGCGGATATTTTGAAATAGCGTCTACGGAATTCCACGGAATTTCGTAAGCCAATCCACGGATTTGAAAAAATTCGATTTGGCAACACTGGCTATGATGTCGTATGATTGCATATAAGCACTTACCGTTTGGTGGCGGTGTAAACAAATATATCACCCCATTTCTTCGTTGGATATCGTAAGAAGCGACAATAAGACGTGCTTAAAACATCTCATTGCTATATGAATAATTAGACACGCCCAAAGTATTAAATAGAAAAATATATATTTTAATACAGAAAAAATAGATATAAATTAAGCAATTATATTTCGAAAGAGAACGATCTAATCTCAATGTTAAATTAAATCTTTAAAACTGGCAAAACAAAAATGTCGAAAGTTATTTGTTTGTAGAAAGAAAAGGGCATAGATTACTTAGGTTTTCACAGCCCGGAGAGCTGCCAACGCTCCAAGTAGTAGTACGGAACTTGTTCCTTAAATTCAGAATCATTCAGATTCTTCGATAGTGTGATTTATAATTCGCTTCCTTTACGCTTGTATCATAATGACAGCATCGCTACATCGCATCTTCCTTATCAGACTGAACCTAAGATGTCGATGTTGCACTCCATATTATAATCGAAGCCGCAAATGCTAGGAATTTTTTTAACTCCTGCAGTGATTCGAGAAGAAAGAAAGTAAACTGCGAGAGTGATGTGTGACAGAGGCGAACAGTTTATTCATAACTATGCTGAACATTAAGGCTTAGGAAACAACTTGAAGGAACAGAATAGAATAGAATCATTTTTGTTCAATATAGATTACAGTAGATAGGTAATACTTATTGAAATTTATTTTTTTACTTTTACCACTGGTTCGCAAAAACCTCTGCCGGGAAGAATCAACAAGAAACCCACAAGAACTTTTTTTTAAAAGGACAATTTACACTATTATTTTTTATACAATTGTTATGAAAACATTTAGAAACAGCATGGTAGCGATCACCTCATTCTCAGGGGTTGTTATCAGTCATGTACTCTTTAGTAGTACAATAACCCTTCCTGGACAATTTTTGCTTAATAAATAATTTAAGCCTTTTGATAGATAAGATCTGCATATTTTCTGGAATTTTGTTGTAAAAGCGTATACATCGCTCCATGAAGGCATTATTGACTCTTTGGAGTCGATTAACTGGTATAAATAACTTGTACTTTTTCTTATTATTTGCAGAATGTACATCACTATTTTTAATAAAACTATTTTTGTTTACATACATTAAATTCTCGTAAGTATGTTGAGAGGCCAAAGTTAATATATTTATTTCTTTAAAGTTTTCTGTTAGGGATTCCTTCGGACCTATGTTACAAATTGCTCTAATGGCTCCCTTTTACAAAACAAAGATAGTTTCAATGTCAGTCGCATTACCCCATAGCAAGATTCCATATGACATTATGCTATGGAAATAACTAAAATAAACTAATCTAGCTGTTTCAACACATGTAAGGCCCTGATCATTTTTACAACATATGCTGCAGAGCTCTGCAGCATATGTTGTAAAAATGATCAGGGCCTTAAAAGGGCTGTAAAGAAGATGCTAAGTTTACTAGCTAGTTTAGATATATGAAGGCCCCATTGAAGCTTCGCGTCAACTGTAATTTCGAGAAAAACAGTGGGTTCAAGAAGAACCAGCTCCTCCCCTTTTAGAAGCACACAGGTATTCACCTGTTTAACATTAGGTGTGTTAGAGTTTAATACATTTCATTTTATTACAATTCACAAGCAAATTATTGACGTTAAACCAGTACGTTAGTACGTAGTAGCAGCCGCTTGCCATCGGGTGGACTGTGTGCTCGTTTGTCACCCTTATCCTATAAAAAAAATGTACTACTTTTGATATAGCACTATTCACTACGTCAAATTTCAAATAATTGCCTTTTTAAGTCGGGAAATCAACGAAATATCATCAGAAAATAATACTATATCATGATTATTCCCTACCAAGTAAGGTAAGTCATCAACATAAACTAAAAACAGAAAGGGTCCAAGAACTGAGCCCTGTGGAACACCCATAGATACTACCGATCCGGTAGAACTGCTCCCATTGATAACAATTGTTTGCGTTCTATTATTTAGATATGATATAATAAGTTTAAGTGCTATATTTTTTATACCATAATAATGTAGCTTCCTAATTAATGTCTCATGATGAACACAGTTGAAAGCCTTGGAAAGATCACAAAACATACCCAAAGCATCCTCTGAATTCTCTCATACACAGAAAATATGTTTGATTAGCTCCACATTGGCATCAGTTATCGAGCGACCCCCTTGTAAATCCAAACTGATTTTTATGGAGTAATTAATTTACATTAAAAAAACTTAACATTTGATCTACAATAATTTTTCAAAAATTTTACTGAGTGTTTGCACTACAGAAATAGGTTTAAAATTAGTAGGGTCCAGTGTACTGCCAGATTTAAATAAAGGTATAGCTTTACTATGTTTCATTAAATCAGGAAACACGCAAGATTGGATACTGGCATTAAAAATAATAGCAAGTTGGCATGCGATCGCATCTATTATAGACGCAATAACTTTAACAGAAATCCCCCATAGAACTGCTATTTTCTTAATATCAATAGTTTTGAAATATTTTACAATATCACCTGATAATATTTTATAAAATGCAAATTATTGTTTACAGACATTTACATTTTATTTGAGTAATGACGCGGCGACAGCAGGGAAGGAATTGAGTGACTTTGTAGTCAAGATTGGAATGTCGGTAAAATGTTGTTCGAAAGGCATTGCAATATCTTGATCTGATTTCGTTAAATTATTGTTTAAATCATTGACTTAGGATAATACTGGCGTATAGACGACCTGACAGCCCGAAAACGCGTGACCAATTTTGATTTGTTATTGTGTGAGTTGGCTAGTGATGTACATTTTACTAAAAAGGGCTATCGAAAAATTATTGTTCAGAAACCGGTATAAAGACTAAAAAAAATAGTTTAGTCACAGAACTGAATAACTTTTGTGCACTAAACTATTTTATTAAAAATATATATTATATTAAAAAAAATTACCATGATAGTTTTAAAAAAATTAAAATAATCAAATAACATGTTACCGGAAATAAGCTGCACTCACCTGCCTTTCCCATCATCCATAATCCATTACAGCCTTTAAAAATCCACTGCTCAACATGGGCCTCCCTATAGATTGCCTCATAGTGGAGATATTTGCCATCGCTTGGCCAGCGGGTTGTCAACCACAGTTTTTTTATTATTTCGAGTTGTTATCAGGAAGATGCTGCTGCCCATCGCCTCTTTCAGTTTCCCTTTGTCTCCTTTTATGACACACATGGGTCGATATTGGGTAGTGGAAATTCTTTCACCTTTTCTTTTCACCGTCAAATGTACAAAATTGCAATAATATCTGAAGAGGCGAGGTATGTCTACCGATAAAGTGAAACAATTTTCTCCAAGAATCATTTCGGAAAGTTATATTTTTCACTTTTGGAGAAAAATATTTAATGCCATGTACAATTTCCCCGGAATTTATTTCTTTTTCCACATAATGTTAATGTTAATCATATATAAATAGGTAGATACTTAGTTAAATATCTACCTATTTATATTTTATAAATGTTTTGCTGGTAAAATAAAAAACGAGAACGATATAATGGCTGCTTTATTTTTTTATATAATTATTACCTTTAATATTTATAAAACAGAATCGGAAACAGAAACAAAAAAACAAAAGCATTTAATCTATACTAATATAATAAAGCGGAAGAGTTATTTGTTTTTTCTTTGTTTGCTTAAACGCGCTAATCTCTGGAACTACTAGTTCAAATTTAAAATTTTTGTATATAATAGCCAGATTCATGATAAATAATATAGGCTATCTAGCATATAACTTTCAGCTAACCTTATATATTGATATTTGTTAAGCAAGTCGGAAGAAAAGGCGTTCTCTAACTGCTTCATTCACGTGCGCTAGCGTAACATTTAGTATTATATAAATACAATGTTCTACAAAAATATTGGTATTTGCTCCATCTAAAAAAAAGTCTGCTATACCATATGCCTATTTCTTATACATAAGCCACAATAAGTTATTTTGTGAAAAAAATTATTAAAAATTAAAAAGTGATTTATGAGCGTTATTATTAGGCATGGCATATTAACCCTTACGAACGGAAGTTACTTCATCATCAAAGGTTCACAGTCTAGTCTGGCATAGCAGGTACGCAATGTGTTAACGTGTGGAAGACACAAATCAAATTTTTCACGTAAATAATTATATGCTCTTGGACTATAGACATGTATTGTGACAGAAATTTTTCGTAATTCTTCGTTATATTTGGATGCAGACACTATTTTACCACATTTTTTTATCATTAATCCTGTTAATTAAATTCTGAATCAATTCATTGCTGCATACCATGGTGATATCGCTATAGTGATCTTTCAATCCTGGTTTTAAATGAATTTCTTCAAGCACGTTTTGCAATGTAACACTTTTTTAGCCTGTCTTTTAGTGTTTGCTGCTAAGCTACGTATTTTCTTTTGTTTTCTTTCAGTTTTCGTTTTAATTTCTCGATTTTTGATAAAAGTTTTTTCTTTCTTGGTGTAAATTGATCACTTTTTTCTTGTGATTTCAAAGGTGGAGGGGTTATGTCACGAGTGACATATGATGAGGCTACTGTTTCTTTCATCTGTCCCTGAAAAGTATAAAGTAATAATAAATTTATTATCATTTTAGCTGCATGAATTTAAAAAATATAATGATCTTAACATAGACAAGTCAAATACGCTGGAGACATTAAACTGCACCAAATGTCCGAGGATACAGATGCACTCTTCTATTCCCTCAATCGCAGTATGTTAAGAAAACTGTCACCTACACATGGATCGAACGCAGCAAGTGTACCTTTATCTTGCAGATCTATTGATCTACGCAACTGTTACTTAACTACGAGTTTCTCTTCTCTACGACTAACGCAGTAGGTAATGAACCACACTATCAAGCCCTCGGCACACTGTCATCGAGCATCAAGCATGAATCGGACATCAAGCGTTGCGCGTATCAAATACTATGGAATTTATACTATCCTGGTACACTAAATCGCGCGCTTCATGGCATCTAGTGGCGCTTCAGGAGTATTACTCAATAACCATACCTAACTACGCTAAAAGTTTTATCATTGTGACTTAGGATTATATTCCAAAGCTCCGCACAACCCCTTGGGGAAAATATATAAAAATAGAGATAAGGTTTTATAATGTATAAAAATCTATCACTATTTTTATCTAAAGTTTTTGAAGTTAAATTTTTATACCAGCGTAAAATAGTAGTTTAACACTGCTGTGTTTCGTATGGTAAATGTAGGGTACGACTTTCCATTGACGTCAGTGGAGTTTGGTGTTGATACGTATTTTTACAGAAAGATTACACTATTATAAGCACACACACAAAGTCTCAATATACGGAAACGCGTAATTTTTGAGAAAAGAATAATTGAAAATCAATTATTCTTGCAATGTTTATGTCTAATCTGCTAATAAACTGGCGCCATTTTGTAATGTCATTGTCGACGTCAATAGGGATGTCGATTCTTTCCGAAAAAGGTCGTTTTTTAAATCGATTCAAATCGTAAGCTGATGTATCGATTCCTAAAAAATCGATTTCTAAAATATCTATATTTTTTTCATGTTTGCATTTATAATGTAAATATATATCCATTTTATGAGAAAAAAATCCCCTTCATCATAAAATATAGGGGGACTGATTCAGAAGGATTTCTGTATCTATTTTGAGACTGCTACCTCTCCGGCGCTGCGGGAAGAGCAGCCTCTACGCCTTAGCGTAACAAATCGCAGGCATCCCTCCTCGCCTCCGCAGCTTCGGCTTGTTGGTCGCCTTCGGCGACCAGCCTCAGCCGCTCCGGCTCGTCCGATGCCTACGATTTGTTACGGCAGGCGGAGGCTGCTCCCCCTACGCGCCTCCGGCTCTATAAAACCACTCTAGGGGTAGGACAGACTCGTACCAGGTGGAGTCGGGGTCAATCAATTCGGTTCTTTGACATAAGTTGAACCTAACCTATTTTATTTATCTGCCCTAATAGGTACTGTTAAATAAAACAAATTTCAATAAGAGATCATTTATCATGGTATCTTTCTTGTTTTTCATAAAATGGGTTTATATTTACATTATAAATAGAAACATTAAAAAAATATAGACATTTTAGAAATCGATTTTTTGTGAACCGATACATCAGCTTACGATTTGAATCGATTTAAAAATCGACCTTTTTCGGAAAGAATCGACATCCCTATTGACGTCGACAATGACATTACAAAATGGCGCCAGTTTATTAGCAAATTAGACGTAAACATTGCAAGAATAATTGATTTTCAATTATTCTTTTCTCAAAAATTACGCGTTTCCGTATATTGAGACATTGTGTGTGTGCTTATAATAGTGTAATCTTTCTGTAAAAATACGTATCAACACCAAACTCCACTGACGTCAATGGAAAGCTAAGCCAAATGTAGAGAACCGGAGACCCATTTTACTGGAAAATAGGCATTCCATATTATTCCTCACGGCTGATAACACATCTGCATTTTGATTCGCAAACGAGGATAGATGTAGTTGTCTATGGGCCACAGCCACCACTTACCATCAGGTGGACTGTGTGCTCGTTTGTCATCCCATCCTATAAAAAAAAGAAGTCTTATTGTAACAATAATATACTTACTGGTATAAATAATGTAGAAATGGCTCCTTTTAATAAAGTTGTATTCACTCTGCTTTTTCTTATATATTTCTCAATAAAATGTTTACTACAAATTGTAGAGCTCTTCTTAGGATACCAACCAACCCACCCAATTAATGCCAACCATTTTTTTCTAACTAAAGGATCCAGAGGGAATCTGTTTGACAAACGGCAAAATAAAATTTTGTTTTAGTACGCAAATCGAGCATTTAATTTCATTCTTCTTTTTGTTGTATATAAAAGGCTATCGATTCTTTATATACATTAAATATAAATATCGACATTAATTTTAATATAGTTGAGTCAATCCCTAGCGTAAATGTAAAATATTTTGTTTAAAAATGAATTCACCAAAATAATACAAATTATCAACAATGTGACTTTTTTCTTTGAAAATATCAAAATTAATAAAATAATTGAAAATATTATATATTTTATACAGTATATAACATAATTTTTAAGCAAAAATAGACGTGTCTTATTATTGACGACGTCTTGCGAATTTACCTGTGAAATGTGCAACCATCAGGATTACTTCTAATGTTGATACCACAGTCATTAACGGAACCTGAAACCATTTTGGAAAACTTTAAATTATACAAATTAACACTATTATAATCTAAAAACACACAAAATATCTACAAGCTTATTTCTTGCGCGCCGACTTGCGCCGACCTGTCATTTAAAATTGTTTACAGAGTTATGAGATTTGGTATCCTTTTCTATCTTGCATTTTTGCCATAAGGAATTTTCTTCTCCCTTGCACACTATGTTGGTCTATACGCCAGTATATCCTAAGTCTATGGTTTAAATTTAATTGAAAGTTTGAGTTGTGTAATTTCATCTTGCCAGTTTCACAGTCATTTTAATTTTATTAGAGGTATTCTTATTTTATTTCTTTAATGTAAAGACTTGGCACACTCTTTTGAACAGAAAGCGTTATTGTAATGCTGTGATTAAGCTTCTCTGTGTCGCACTGTAATGGGCGGTGTTATGTTGGTTTGCACACATCATTTATTTTGATACCTATCATATTTACTTTTTTTACTGTAAATATTATTTTATAACGTAATATCTAGAAATTTAAATTATTGAAATAGTCTAACGTGACCAAAACTTATAAAAGCATTATCTTTGCAATACTACATAACTAAAATCCCAAATAGATCAAAACAAATCTAAGTCGATGGGGTGGATTGTTGTTCCTTTATTGTCCTTTACGTAAATTGATTTGATTTTAATACATATTTAATACATATGATATTTGTGCGCATGTGAATTATTAGTGGAAATAATATAACAAGTGCTTCGATGGTGATACTTTTCTTAGAATAAGGGTGACAACCGAGCACGCAGTCCCGTGATGGTAAGTCGATGCTGTAGCCTATAGACATTTACATCTATTCTCGATTAAGAATCAAAATGCAAAAGCTTTGTTACTCCTGAGGACTACGGATGAAATGCCTCGTTTCCAGTTAAAAATGGCTTCAGTTCTCTACAATCACCATACAAAAAACAGAGTAACGTTAAGTTTCTATTTTACGCTGATATTATTTGAAAGTGTACTAATATCCCATTCGAGTGTACCCATTCGTTCTACAACCATAATATTATATCTGCAGCGTAGCTCTACCACGTATATAAATCTTAAGATTTTTTACCCGCTTGAGCGCCTTGAGATACTATTGTTATCAACTATTATCGTCAATTAAGCTGTGCTCAAAATCTTCCAAGACATCAGAATAATTTGAAGAGTTTTTTGTACTGTATACTAATCAGACTAGGTTGTATGGTCTAAGACCTATACCTATCTTAATTAGAGAATAGTAACTGTTACGGCCTACAGCCCCTGCAAAGGTCGAATATCCCGGGGCCCATGAGCGGAAGATTCAACGGGCAGCCGCAGGTCGGGCTCAAATTCCATATGGAAAATTATTCTATCCTACTAAACTTTAATGGGAAGGCTAGTCAAATAAAGAGTACGTACCTGGGTTTGAGGCAAAGACTGTCCCAAAGGTTCGGTCAGGCCGAAGGTGTGTAGGTGAATGTGTAGTGGTATTTTAGTGGTGGGGATGATGGTTGACCTGGCTGGATCGTTGAAGTCGGCAGCAACCCTGACTCCAGCACCGCTCCAAATTGTGGAAATATCCAGCGGCGTCACCCACGGTCAATTTCTTACTTCATGTCACTATTGCAGTCTATCAACTTTATTGTACATTTAACTAACTTCAAAACGCAACTAATTCAACGTTCATCGGAGAATCAAGCACGTGATAATCGACTCGAGTAACAGACAGTAGTCCAAAGTTCAACATTCAATATTCCGGGTTCCTTTATCACCAAATTACAAATAGGGAACTAACGCGATCTCTTCACGATTCACAAAGTTCAGCGTTCAACCGACAATCACTACGAGTTACGTAAATTACTTGCCAACGAATTTAGGTTAATCCCTCAAATTATTACTGTTTCGTCATCGCGTGAACGCACTAAGGATAAGCAACTAAATGCTAAAAACTCCAATAGTAAATTCCCCACGCATCAAAAAACCGGACGTTGGTCGCAATCAATATTAATTCTAAATAATTAATGAAACCGGCGTCTATTTGTCTAGACTTAACAAAAACCTCGTCGTGGCAACAATTTGCTAACAAAACCGACTCTAAAATATTTATTTATTTATTTATTTATTTATTTATAAGGGTCACCGACAGGAAATACTAAAAACAAGAACCAAGCATTGTGAGAAACATGCAATGTGCTCACCCAGTTATAGGTAACCACAGCTAACACAGAGTAATGTTGCGAAAAGTTAATTATCGTAAAAATTTAATAGCACACTAGCAAAATTGCGTATTTTTGAGAAATTAAAAAGGGTTTACATTTATCATCTAAAACTTAGATTCTAAATAAAGTAACATTTTTTTCTGAAAATATTTAAATTGTCATTGAAAATATCTAAATTAGATGGCCTAGATATATCATTATACAGTCTAAACATTCTGCATAATGCTGAATTAAGACCGAGGTTAGTCCTGTGAGGTGGGACCATAAACAGTTTGTAGACATTAAATCGTGGTAATCTGCTTGGAGCATTAATGTTAACCATTTCCAGTAATTGAGGACAGTCGATGCCATTATTACACAGTTTGTAGAGGAAGCTCAAATCCAAAAGTTTGCGCCTGTTATGTAAGGAAGATATACGGAAATGTTTTAGCTGTTCATCATATGAAGTTAAGGAGCGGTGTTGGTTAAATTTCAATGCTAGCATACTAAGGAACCTCCGCTGTACTCGTTCAATTCCACTCTTATGAACCTCATAGAAAGGAGACCAAACTTGAGAACAATATTCAAGGTTGCTCCGAACTAAGCTGTGAAAGAGTAGTAGCAATGTTTGAGTATGTCTGAACCGTTTGGTGTTTCTACCTAAAAATCCGCACATTTTGGACGCCTTCGTTATAATACTGTTTATATGTGGTACAAAAGACAGTTTACTATCCAACAAAACGCCCAGGTCTCGTATACACTCTACTTGGTTGAGTACTGTGTTGCCAATTTTGTATGTAGTTTGGATAGGAGTATGTTTGCGTGTGAACGACATGTGATAACACTTTTTAGCATTCAGAATCATATTGTTTTGAGTACACCACTCGATCAATCTATCCAGATCGGCTTGAATAAGCTGGGAGTCTGTTGATGATCTAACAGGTCTAACGAATTTCAAATCGTCAGCAAACAGGTAAACCTCTATGTTTAAAAAACATTCTGTCACTGAGTTGATCAAAATTAGAAACAAAAGGGGCCCTAAATGTGACCCTTGAGGAACACCCGAGGTTACCTTAAACGGTTCAGACTGGCTCCCATTAACAACTACATAACACTTGCGACGAGTTAAGTAAGATCTAAACCAATCCAAAATAGGGCCACCAATACCACAACTACTTAATTTCGTCAAAAGTATCTCATGGTCAACTTTATCAAATGCCTTGCTAAAATCAGTATAGATAGCATCGACTTGAGAACCCTGATCGACATGCTGGATAATATAATTGGTGAAGGCAATTAAATTAGTAGTGGTGGACCTATTTCTAAGGAAACCATGTTGACGATCAGTAATTTGAAATTTTAGTAAATTGTAAACATAAGGGTAGATTAAAACTTCAAAAACTTTAGGAAAAATAGATAAAATGGATATTGGTCTGTAATTTCTAATGTTATTCTTAATACCGTCTTTGTAAATGGGAACAATTTTAGCCATTTTCCAGTAGGTAGGAAATATTCCAGTTTTAAGAGATTCGTTGAAGATACAAGTAAGTGGTAATGATAGTTGCTTAGCACATTGATGTATAAACAACGGCGGTAATCCATCTGGGCCAGGACCTTTATTTAAGTCAAGTCTTTTTAACCTCGTGAGAATTAAATTATCCGACAGCATAATAGAACTAAGCGAGGATGAAAATGAGTGGACACCATCGCGTTTATGGTAACAAACTTGTGGATTTAGACTTTTACTATAAATAGATGAAAAATTTTTCGCAAAGAGTTCACTTATGCTTGTTTCATCCGATCCAGTTTCATGGTCTAATTGCATACGGGATGGTATATTGCTACTATTTTTACGCTTATGCTTTATAAATGTCCAAAAATATTTAGGATTTGAGGTTATACTATGTTCAAGGCGTTTGTAATAACTATCATAGCACTGTTTCATTAAATTTTTTGTTCTTTGTTTTAGCAAGTCCAGGGCAATTTTATCCATCGGATTATTATATTTCTTAACGCGTTGTCTAATTTTATTTTTTTCTTTAATACTCCTTATAAGACCTTTAGAAAACCAAATTGGATATTTAATGCTTCTAGGTGTGGTGAGTGGTACATGTTTACTTATAGTAGCACGCAATACATCATAAAAACGAGTAACCATTTCATCAACATTCCTACATAATGCAAATATATTGAGCCAATCAACACTATCCAATTCATTTTTAATAGACTCATAGTTAGCTTTGTGGAAATTAGGTCTAGGTTGTAGGGATGGTTATAAATGATTGATGGAGTGGAAAGTAATTTCAAATACAAGAGGTGGATGAAAAAGATCAATAGCGGTTAATGCTTCGTCGGCTTGACCAACACATACGTTACTTTCTGATGAGAATATTAAATCAAGCATTTTCAAGTTTTTGTTTTTAATGTAATTGAACTGCTTAAGATTATTTAGGGCCATAAACTCAGAGATCATATAAAAGTATTGGCATTGAGAGTCATTTAAAATAGTAAATAGTTCATTATCATTTTTCAGCCACTCCAAATTAGGAAGGTTAAAATCACCAATTACCAATGAGTGATCAAAATCGGAAAGATTATTATTAATATTATCTACAAACTGTTCATAGTTCCTTGAATTAACGGAAGGTGGTATATAGACCGCACATATGCAAAGTTTTATAAGGTTTTTACCATTTCTGAGATGAACTACAATCCAAAGATCTTCTATTAGCCCAGTGCCTTCGTTTCTATTAATCCTATGTGAGTCGAAATTTCTATTGACGGCAATCATTACACCACCTCCAGTCTTCTTTGAAAATGATTTAGTCAAGTCTCTGTCTCGTCTATATACAGCATAATTATCGTTAAATAACTCTAAATCGTTAACATTATTTTGTAGCCAAGTTTCCGTTATTACAACAATATCGTATTCATTCATACACATGTTACTATAAAATTCATTAATTTTTGTATTTAGGCCTCTACAGTTTTGGTAATAACAATTTAAGGCAGCAGATTTTGTGCAGGTATACATAAAAAGCAAGATATGAATAAATGAGAAGAAATCTAATCGGTTAAGTATTGTAACGAGGATAAATTCTTAATAACAACAACAGGAGCTGACTCCGACTTTCTCACAAAAATGCGGCCACCTCTTACCCAAACGAACTTGTAGTTCTTTTCTTTGGCCTTATGTCTGGTAGCCCGATGCAGATCTTTGTTACTTGGAGAGAGATGCTCAGTCACGAATACAGGTTTCTTGTCACCTCCAATATCCAAGTGGCTAGAATTAAGTTTGTCCGATTGGTGGTTCTTGTTGAATTTTATGACGGAAGCTAAAAATCCATCACGAATCAGAGGGCTGCGTAACTTGACAATAATTGATCTAGGTCTAGTGGTGGCAGGATTAGCCTTAGCAATTCTAGTGCACGTGTGAATATCTTCTTCTTTAAGGTCGAAGGAAACCGTTTTTGCAAGCTGCTTAGTCAGTAGAATCAGATTTTCTGATTTCATGTTCAGGTACACATTGTAATTCTAAGTTCGAGGCACGAGAGTGCTGTTCTATTTGTGCCACACGATCAGATAATTCCCTATTAGCGATGGTCAAGTCTGTACATTCCTTCTGCAACCGACAACATAATTCTGACTTTTTGTTCAAATCAACCTTGATTTCCTCATATTGTGAGTTTATAAAATCCACAGAAGTTTTAAGCGAAAGCAAATCACTTTTTAAGCATGCAATATCAGAAACAGTTTCTCGAAGTTCAGACGCAATCGTTTTCTCAATCAAGACGGTCAACTCCTTCGTTAAAATATTTTTTAGTTCTGACTGTATGATTTCCCTAATCTCATCGACAGTGGGGTAGAGCGAAGGGGCTTCATGTTCACTTGCGACTGGAGAAGTACCGACCCTGTTGCCTCGTGATCGCTGCGAAATCCAATTAGGTGATGGTTGAGTGCTCTTAAGATTATGCCTTACTGGTGTTTCCGTATTGTCGCCTTTGGGTCTCTTGCTGATACAGCTTGGACAAATCCAAACTGGAGAGGGCTCACTAGAAGATTTCCTGGGTGGTAAATTAGCACAAAGCTCATGACATGTTTGTTTGCAGTAAGCACATTTGCAGAAATTATCGTTTTTTATATCAAGCTTGCAACCCAAGCAGATTTTCGGCCTACTAATATATTTTATATGGTATATAAATACAAAAAAAAAACAACCTGTTGATAGCTTGCTACGGCGAGTCAGTGACGCAGTAAGTGAAGCGGTGGTTCGTAGATATATCGTAGCAAAGTGGGCGGGACTATTTGTGCCGTACTTTGGAAGCTCATAGCACTGTCTAAGGTCGTAGATAACTAGCTCGGCAAAAATCGCGAACAATCGGGAAGTATCGCCTTTTTGCGTACACACAACAGCTACGACGGGCACGAGTTGATCGTTTTTAGCACGCTTATGTGAGGTAGGTCAAGATTGCAACCAGTAACTAAATATTTTTAAAATGTTTTGCTTCACTGTATCGGACCGCGTTATTAAATTTACTAATAATAATAATTAAAGTCGATTCACTGGCTTTAAAATGGTACTAAATTTGAAAGTAATGGTAAACTTTTGTTAGCAATTGCAAAATAAAAATGAAGAGAGATGACTAAACGGTGTTGTCGCAACAAGCGTAGAACGTAGAAAATATGGAGGTTTCCCGGGCGACTTCACGACGTGCTGTCGACAGCACTGCATTCAAGCAACTCCCTTGCACTCACGTTCTGCGCTCGCGCCCTCTGCCAAAACCCACTCCGCTCGCCCGAACGTCAAAACCGGTATGGCACCGAGCCGAGCGCCCTCTGGCGTCAAATCTTGAACCGGCGTTTGGGCGTGAACAGTAACCATAATAACCTTAGAGTAATTACATATAGTGTTCCTGTATAGGACAGTTACTATACTCTTTGATATAGTGCCAGTGGACAAAATTGGAACTAAGGCTACGCTGTCAGGTATTTTTTTATTCAGAGTGTTTTAAAAAGTGCAAATAAAATGCCAAAGCTCTTAAAAGTGATGCGCGGCATATTATTCTAAAAGTTTTATCTTTTATGAAAGAACAGAAAAGTATACAAGCTCCAATTATACCATTTGAAAAGCTGTATGAACGCGTTGCTGCTGTGACAGATTAGTATTGCCAGATATGAAAAATTTAAATCACCAAATAATGTACTCGTGAAACATAGTAATAAAATTATCTCAAATTACTGTCATTCATCTAAAATACCAGATTTTATATTTACCATTGTAGTTTGCGGTCTATGAAGTAGCTTTAGTGAGAGCATATTTACGGACTTATCTCTTGGTAGAGAGTAATTGTGTTCTGTGGGGCTTATATTTATTTAATTCTACCTATATAATAATTATTTGTCGTGTTGTTACAGGTGTTTCTGAGCAATTTGTACACAAAGTCGCCAATGAATTGAAACACGCTGAAGAATCCAATTCAAAAATTTCTACAATTGGCAAAGAAAAACCGGGAAATAAGAAATTGATAATTTTGATATTGGTGTTATGAGAAGAAAACTTCACGGATTTTATTGAGTGAGAAATGAAATTCCTACCATATCGAAATTACTGAGTAATCTAAAAAATATATTGATATCAAAGTAGAACGTATTATATGTATAAGTGTGTAAATGAACAATTTCTGTCCTCAGATAAAATAAAGTCTAGAAAAAAAATTGAACTATCGATGGGTCTATATTGAAACTTCCTTCAATTGTTATATTTAAAATTTATTCAATTATTTTATTTGTTAAACTACTGGACTTCGTCCACGTGATTTAAGGTTTCTCAATTCCCGCAGGAATGTTTAAAGGTTATGTTGTGACGTGACGTGAAGGAATAACAAACATCCTAACTCATATAATCATATATGAAATATGCAATATATATTATATATCAAGTGGAGATATACAACGTGTCCCAAAATTCAACGATAAGCCAACACCGGAGGATAGACCTGCCCCGGACTAATCGGGGAAAAAAGAAAAAAAATATATCCCAATTATATTTTAAGTTATATTAAAAAAATTAAATTCTTCAGAAATTGAGACCTTTTATGATATTTTTCACTACCACAATTTTTTAAATATTCTTTTCTTTTTTTTTTATAGGCAACCTGAATAGTACTGCTATCTACCACAATTCTTAAAAACTCCAGAATAACTCTTGTTTTATCACGAAAATTAATGAAACTTATTTTATTCCCTAAATTTTTTGAAGACTTTTAACCAAATTTAACTTATCGTGGTGTAAAAAAAAAAGTATGAACACTAGTATGGCAAGCTTTTTTAAAAATTGACGCAACTAACCAACATTCCAAAATGGTATAATACTCTAGGAAAACAAGTTATAAAAAAATATGGGCCTATTATTTCTAAACAGGGGCCAAATTCCTTAAATTGTAATTGTCAGTAATCACTTTTACTATATGCCCAAAATGGGTTCCTGTTACAATTTCTAGGAATTTGAATGGGGCATTAATACCTTAGATGTTAGAGAGACATAGATAGGTAGAGATATTTACGTTAAAAAGAGACAACTACAGGGCAGGTAGAGAAGCTGTTATTATTCTCAGCAAGTCGGTTCAGTACGCTCTGCTCCTTTGTTTACTGCGCACCGTTCCCAATTCAACTAACGTGGCCCTCGTACATACTATCGACTTTTGGCTTGGCTTTTTGGACTGGAATCGACCTGCAAACTTAACTGACCTGGCATTCTTTGGACTGGAAGTGATCTGCAAACTGAACTGACCTGGCATTATCTTGGACTACGATTGTGTGTTTTGGGATTTAGAGTTCTGGCGCATTTTGGACTGCTTGGCGTTTAACATGCCGCAACCGTACACACCACAGGAATACGCTAATATGCATTTAATCTATGGAGAATGCCGATGTAATGCTAACGCTGCTAGCAGACTGTATCGAGAAAGATACACAAATGCTCAAAAATATCCTGATTATCGAGTGTTTATTAATGTGCATCAAGCGTTTTTGGAGGGTCATATGCCATCCAATAGGAGAAGCGCTGGAAGACCTAGATTGGATCGTGATGAAGAAGTTCTCAATGAGATAGAAAATGACTCGTCTACTTCGGTACGTACCGTAGAAGAAGCTACAGGAATCCCGAAAAGTTCTGCACTTCGAATATTAAAACGTCACAAGCTTCACCCATATCACTACAGGCGTGTGCAGACGTTATTACCGCGGGACTATCCGCTACGGGTCACATTTTGCCGTGTAATGCTGCAAAGGCACAGTGAAGATCCCCACTTCCTAGACAAAATTCTATGGTCGGATGAAACAACGTGCAAGAAAGATGGGTATTTAAATCTTCACAACCTACATAGTTGGAGTAATGAAAATCCACACTTGATGAGACAAGACAAATCCAAATATCAATTCAAGGTTAACCTATGGACCGGCATATTAAATGGAAAAGTAATTGGGCCCTTTGAGTTACAAGGAAACTTAGATGGCAATAGTTATTTAAATTTTTTACAAAATGACTTGCAAGAATTGTTAAACGACGTGCCCTTAAGTGATCTTCAAAGCATGTGGTTCCAAAATGATGGTTGCCCAGCACATTATGCCCGTCCTGTGCGAGAATATTTAAATCAAGAGTATCCAGGGCGTTGGATCGAGCGACTTGGTCCTATCTTATGGCCACCCCGTTCACCCGATTTGAACCCCCTGGACTTCTTCTATTGGGGTTGTCTTAAAAACAGGGTCTACTCAAAACCCATTGTGACATTGGACGAGCTGCGTTGAAATATCACACAGGCTGCTGATTACATTAATAGCAGAAGATATGCAAGACAAATAAAACGATCATTTTTAAGGCGATGTCGTGCATGTATTAATGCTGGTGGCAAACAGTTCGAACATTTGCTATAATGTTAATAACTTAATAAATTACACGTGAAACTGTTTGTACCATTTGTTATGAAATATTAAACATTATTCAAGAACTAATACTTTTCTTAAAAGGCGACAAAGGGAAACAGGCGGGAGATGGGCAGCAGCATCTTCCTGATAATAGCCAAAATTACAATAAAAAAACTGCGGTTGCCAACCCGCTCGCCAAGCGTGGCAACTATGGCAAATACCCCCCAATGATCAAAACAACAAACATACGGCCCCCAGTCCCCGGCGGCCCCGCTATTCCTGGCTACGGTGGCGACCATGGTAACGGCGGGGCAGGGGGTGCTAAGAATCTCCGACGGAGGTTCAGTTGCCACCTACGACGACTCGACCTGGCAACGTACAACGCACGCACCCTGAGGACTGACGAGAAGATCGTGGAGCTGGAAGAAGAGATAGACAAGTTGCGCTGGCATATTATAGGATTATCCGAAGTCCGAAGACAGGGGGAGGACACGGTAATCCTCGAATCCGGTAACTTGCTCTATCACCGGGAGGGCGACCATCTGTCCCAAGGAGGTGTCGGATTTATCGTCCACAAGTCTCTCGTTAACAACGTTGTAAAGATCGGGAGTGTGTCGACGAGGGTTGCGTACCTTATACTCAGAATCACCAAACGGTATTCGCTGAAGGTCATACAGGTTTACGCACCAACCTCGGCACACCCCGATGAGGAGGTGGAGGAAATGTATGAGGATATCTCTAGAGCCATGCATTCCTCCAAAACCCAATATACGGTGTTAATGGGAGACTTCAATGCAAAACTAGTCACAAGAAAGAACGGTGAGCTGAAAGTAGGGAAATTTGGAATAGGGCAACGGAACCCAAGGGGCCAGCAGCTGGCCGACTTCATGGAGAAAGAGGGACTCTTTGTGATGAACTCTTTCTTCAAGAAGCGGCCCCACAGGAAGTGGACCTGGTCGAGCCCCGACGGTTCGACAAAAAATGAGATTGACTTCATTATGACGACCAGACGACAAATGTTCAGTGATGTCTCAGTGATCGCGAGGGTGAAAACTGGCAGCGATCACCGAATGGTTAGAGGCACACTGAACCTAAATGTTAAGTTGGAGAGGTCTCGTCTGATAAAGTCAACGCTCCGTCCCCCTCGTGCTCTAATCCAAAGTCCCGAAACCTTTCAGCTCGAGTTACAAAACCGTTTTTAGTGCCTAGGAGACTGCTATGAAGTGGACGATATGAATGACAAGCTCGTGGAAACTGTCCATGCGGTCGGAGCTAAGTTCTGCAAGACCCGCCGCAGAAGAACACAAAAACTCTCCGATCACACTCTTAATCTCATGGCTGTTAGACGGGAGATGAGGCTACATTCTTCAACAGGTTTGACAGCATACAGGCAACTGAACAGACAGATCTCCAAATGCATGCGGCGAGACTTACGCAACTTCAATACAGCTCGTATTGAAGAAGCGATCGAGCGGAACCAAGGCTCCAAAGTCTTAGCCAGAGATCTGTCTGCCAGAAAGAGCCAACTGTCAAAGCTGAAGACCGAATGTGGCAGCATCGTTTCCGGGGCACCTGAGATTTTGAGTGAGATTGAGAGGTTCTATGGGCAGCTGTACACGTCATCGTTGGAGCCACACGCAAGTGTGAGTAACGATCCAAGAGCGAGTCTTATTCGACACCATTCCGAAGATATCCCGGACGTCAGTCTGAGCGAGATTAGAATGGCTCTCCAGCACCTTAAAAACGGCAAGGCCCCAGGCGAGGATGGAATTACAGCGGAGCTTCTGAAAGCGGGTGGAAGACCGGTACTTGAAGTCCTTCAGAAGCTCTTTAATTCCGTCCTCCATGGTGGCATTACACCGGAGGCGTGGAGCAGAAGTGCGGTGGTCTTGTTCTTCAAGAAAGGTGACAACGCTCTCTTGAAGAGCTACAGACCGATTTCCCTTCTGAGCCGCGTCTACGTGCTGTTTTCGAGAGTCATTACGAATCGTCTCGCGCGCAGACTTGACGACTTCCAGCCTCCCGAACAAGCTGGTTTCCGAAAGGGCTTTAGCACCATAGACCACATACATACCCTACGGCAAATTGTACAGAAGTCCGAAGAGTACAATTTGCCACTATGTCTGGCGTATGTGCACTATGAGAAAGCCTTTGATTCCGTCGAAATTTGGGCGGTGCTGCAGTCCCTTCAGCGGTGCCAAGTTGATTGTCGGTATATCGAAGTGCTGAAGTGTTTGTACAGTAGAGCTACGATGGCTATCCGAGTACAGAACCAGAGTACGAAACCTATCCAATTGCAGACAGGTGTAAGACAGAGTGACGTTATATCCCCGAAACTCTTCACCGCTGCATTGGAAGACGTTTTCAAGCTTCTGGACTGGAAAGGATACGGTATTAACATCAATGGCGAGTACATCACTCACCTTCGATTTGCCGACGATATAGTCCTCATGGCAGAATCGCTGGAGGAACTAAGCACTATGCTCAATGACCTCAATAGTGTCTCCCAACGGATAGGTCTTAAGATGAACATGGACAAAACAAAGATTATGTTTAATGTCCATGTCACACCTATGCCGGTAGTTGTTGGGAGCACTAAGCTCGAAGTTGTTGACGAGTATGTTTACCTGGGACAAATAGTCCGACTAGGTAAGTCCAACTTCGACCGAGAGGTCAATCGACGGATTCAACTCGGCTGGGCAGCGTTCGGGAATCTACGGCACATCTTCTCGTCAGAAATACCTCAAAACCTTAAAACAAAATTGTACAACCAGTGCGTGTTGCCAGTGATGACTTACGGAACTGAGACATGGTCCTTCACTGCTGGCTGTATGAGGAAGCTCAAGGTCGCTCAGCGAGCTATGGAGAGGGCTATGCTCGGAGTTTCTCTGCGTGATAAACTTAGGAATGAGGATACCCGCAGTAGAACCAGAGTAACCGACATAGCCCAACGGATTAGTAAGCTGAAGTGGCAGTGGGCCGGCCATATAGGTCGAAGAACCGACAACCGATGGGGAAGAAAGGTTCTCGAGTGGCAGCCTCGTACCGGTTGGCGAAGTGTAGGGCGTCCCCTTACAAGATGGAGTGACGACCTGGTAAGACATGCAGGAAATCGATGGATGCAGGGGGCTCAGGACCGTGCTTTGTGGCATTCTTTGGCCTATGTTCAGCAGTGGACTTGTGAAGGGCTGTAATGATGATGATGATGAATACTTTTATTACACCCGATCGTCATTTGGCCCCTGTTAAGAAATAATAGGCCCATATTTTTTTTATAACTTGTTTTCCTAGAGTATTATACCATTTTGGAATGTTGGTTAGTTGCGTCAATTTTTAAAAAGCTTGCCATACTAGTGTTCATACTTTTTTTTTACACCACGATAAGTTAAATTTGGTTAAAAGTAAAAGTCTTCAAAAAATTTAGGGAATAAAATAAGTTTCATTAATTTTCGTGATAAAACAAGAGTTATTCTGGAGTTTTTAAGAATTGTGGTAGATAGCAGTACTATTTAGGTTTTAGGTTGCCTATAAAAAAAAAGAAAAGAATATTTAAAAAATTGTGGTCATGGTATTGAAAAATATCATAAAAGGTCTCAATTTCTGAAGAATTTAATTTTTTTTATATAACTTAAAGTATAATTGGGATATATATTTTTTTCTTTTTTTCTCCGATTAGTCCGGGGCAGGTCTATCCTCCGGTGTTGGCTTATCGTTGAATTTTGGGACACGTTATACTATATATTCGCACATCATATTGAAACTACTGAATCTCTGAATGCAATATTCGCGAGTATTCTACTAAATAACCTGACTGACCGAACAAAAATATGCACGGGGCGAAATCGTTGTTGTGGGAGGGATTTTATTATCGTATTAATAATTTATTATTAATTCAATAGATACGAAATTGTTCAAAATTTCAAATCCATAGGGCATAAACATGCAACTATCGATTGCAAGTTCTATGAGAATAATAAGCGAATAGATTCATTAACGATTACATACCACCCTATCCCTATAGTGAGCTGTCAAAATAGCAAGCTAAGGCCGGCCACATTCATACGGAATTCCGATTCGTAATTCCGTTTCGCATCACATACACACGTTTTTTTCCGTTCGGAATAACAAGGGTCAGTTGAGAGACGTTAGCCATTGAGTTTAGACATTCTGCCAGCAAATAATGACGACGATTTTCTAATTGCGATTCCATTTTTACCTTATCATTCTTACTAGGTGCATCCCCTTATCACCCCAAGCTTGCAATATAGTCAATACTATGTAAAAAGATCTATCTCTCCAAAGATATTTATTTAATATTTATGTATGTAAATTCTTTCGACGAATTATTAAATAAAATAAGATGAAAGGTTACGAAAAGCTATACACCTACAAGATTAAATATAAAAACATACATAAACACACCTACTCGCTTCGGTCGTGCGACGAACACAGCGCGTTTCGTACGGAATTTACGTAAGTGTGTTGCGACTCGTAAAAAATCTATGGAAGACGTGCGTTCGGAGCGGCTTTTTTCCGTTCGTGATTCCGAACGGATAGGCGGTCATACTGAATCTCGAATCGGAGAAATTCCGTACGGAAAAATAACGTACGTGTGTTGCGGGTCATAGATTTTATATGGACTCGCTGCGTTTGGAATCCCGAATCGGAATATCAAAACGGAACCCCGAAACGGAATTCCGTACGTATGTGGCCAGCCTAAAGCTAAATTTGACCTGAATTCCGATTCGGAATTCCGAATGGCTCAGCCACACACATACGGAATCGCGTTTTACCCGCAAAATATCGAACGGAAAACTACCTTACGTGTGTGATGGTTCATAGATTTTATATGAACTTGCTGCGTTCGGAATCTCAAATCGGAATATGGAAACGGATTCCGAAACGGAATTCCGTATGTATGTAGCGAGCCTAAACAATATACGTCAATCAACGTCAAACGTCGACGTCAACAACGTCAATCGTCACGGCAATCAATTCAAACCGTGATTGTTTGTTTTCGTTTATTTTTATGCATTGGGCCGATAACATAAATATCCTATCTTTAACAAGGTCAATAAAATAGATTGCCTGAGTTAAAGGAGATAAAACGTTTGTTTGCTGTACATTTTTAAACTTTTACTTACTTTACTTGGAAAAATGTCTATAAGAAAATTAATTCTGAGGTAAATAAACTCTTTTATTTTTTTATAGTTTTAATATTAATTTTTTCTGCTATTATAGCACGTAAAAGTAACTTTAAATTCGTACAGTTAGAGAAAAATAAAATTAATATCCTCGCTTGATTTTGTCGATAAAAGTTATAATATTTTGTAAATACAGTCAATTTGAAGAATCATACCTACGTTGTGCTAGCCAAAAAATGGGCCAAAGAAGTAACTGTAAGCTTGATGTTAGATAAATAGTCAAATTATCAAAACATATGCTGGGAAAAGATTTTATAGAAAAAATTATATATGCCATTTTATAGTATTTAACTAATGATGATACTTTTTCTTATGTTTATTTATAGTAATACAGTATAACATGTTACAGATCATTACTTCAACAGAACAAATTTGCATATTTGCCAGTTATACTTCAGCATCATACCCATGAGAAGTATGGCAACTATGATGAAAGACATAGAAATAAGAAAAGAAATTTCGCTTTCACGCTATTTGGATCCATATTAGTAGGTTCTACAATTACAGGTAAATATTTTTTGAAAATAATGCATAATGTTATTACTAATGTTGTTATAATATTGTACGTATTGCATTGAGCTATATGTACTACGTACTAGAGAAGCCATTCCGAACATTGACTATGTTCAACTGACCTGTACTGCAATCCGTACAAACTAAATATTGCGTAAATTGAAGATTTGTGAATTCCATAAAATAATTATTATTACATTTTATTTAGAAATATGTTTGTTTAGATTAAAATAAGAGTATGTATTTTATATTAAATTCTTATATTTATTTTATATTAATATCTTATTTTATATCAAATTAAAGCGCTCTTCGCGCATGCGCGACTACTACTACCGCACATGTGCGAAGACATAGAGTAGGACACAGTTTTTGTTTGGAATGGCTTCTCTAGTACATAGTACATATAACTCAATGACTTATTGTAATATCTTATATGGTAGAGCCATGCTGCAGTTATATTAATAGTTCATTTCATTTTACTGGAACAGAGGCATTCTATCTTAGTCCTCACGGCTGACAATGCATCTGCATTTTAATTCGCAAACGAAGATAAATGTAGGTGTCTATGGGCCACAGCAACCACTTACCATCAGGTGGACTGTGTGTTCGTTCGTCACCCTTATTCCATATAAAAAAAAAACAGTTCTTTTTAAATAGCAATATGCTGAGTGTGTATTTATACTAATTTTAAATATTAATATACGGCTCTGTGGTGCAGTGGCTTAGCAATGAATTGTTGCGCTGGAGCCGCAGGTTTGAATCCCGCATGGAACAAGTATTTGTATGGCCTACAAATAATTATTCCGGGTCTGGATGTTTGTCCTCATGCAATTTATGTTTGTAAACTGCCTCCACGACATGAGAAAATCCTAGTGTGGTGGTAACATTTTTTAAAGAAAGAAGAAAAAAAATTCAATTAATATTCTGATAATTTGAAAATATTTTTTTTTATAGGATAAGGGTGACAAACGAGCACACAGTCCACCTGATTGTAAGTGGTTGCTGCGGCCCATAGACATCTACATCTATCCTCTATTACAAATCAAAATGTAGATGCGTTGTCACCCGTGAGGACTAAGATGGAATGCCTCATTTCCAGTAAAAAGGGCCTCCGGCCACCTGCACTCACCAAGCGAAACGCAGAGGTAAACCTCTACTTCACGCTGGTTTTCTGTGAGGTCGTGGTACCACCCCGGTTCGAGCCGGCCTATCCATGCGACAGCAAAAGCTGCCGCGTGGCTCTACCACTGTTAAAAATATAATCATCATAATCATAAAATATCATCTCATCAGTGGCATAGCTATCTAACCAAGGGCCCCAGGGCAATAATGATATTGTGGATATTGTGATCCTATTTAAACTAAACTAAATACTTTAAAGGTACCAAACTACTTTAACATCAGCTTTTTAAATATTGGTCCATACTAGGCGAACAAAGACGTGGGCGGAATCTAGTAAAAAATAAACGAAGTAAAATAGAATAAACAAAGTAAATTACAGTAAATAATATAGATAGACATAAATGAAGTAAGTAGATTATTTATTTTAACAATATTATATTTATATATAGATGTGGGAGAACTTTTTGTGATTTTGTGGCCCCGAGGCACTGCCCTGTCTAGTCCTGCGGTAGCTACGCCAATGCATCTAATAAATAAGATGTTAAAATACATATTTAATATAAATATATAGAGAGAAGGAGTAATCGCAAATGTCTGTTAACATTTCTGTAAAATACCCGCAGGTTTTTCTTGACAATGTTATTATAATACCGAGTTCTCATAAAATTTATTTAATACAGGTCTGATATCTGTTAGTTACTTTAAAATTCATTGTAAGTAAATCACATCAAAAAGTGTCAAGTATGTTAATGACAATGTATAAAAAATTGTGACCTACATGGCAATGGCAGAGTTCTGTTGAGATTGCTTTTATGATACAACTAATAACATCTAATAGTACTTAGAATAAACATTATTTTCCACATTTTATAAAACTAAACTCCATATCACATACCATTCCATTTTACGTGGTAGAGCCATGCTGCAGCTATATTAGTAGTATAGTTGTAGCACGAATGGGTCGGCTCGACCGTGGAAGGACCACGCTCTCACAGAAAACCAGCGAAAAATAGCAGCTTAACGCTGCTGTGTTTCGTATAGTGAGTGTAGAGAACCGGAGACCCCTTTTACTGGCAAAGAGGCATTCCATCTTAGTCCTCACGGGTGACAACGCATCTGCATCTGAAATCTTTATTGAGGATAGATGTAGATGTCTGTGGGTCACTGTAACCACTTACCATCAGGTGGACTGTGTGCTCGTTTGTCACCCTAAACAAAAAAAAAAGCATTCATTATTCATATATTAATTAATACACTATAGCATTAGCAATGCATTGAGTAATAAAATATACGATTTACAAAATAAATTCACTACATTTATTATTTTAGATGATAGTAAACATAAAATAAATAAAGACAAACAAAAAACAGAAGATGAAAAAGGTATGGAGGCTGGTGAGAAGAGGCAGGATCTACCTACTTTCAGAGCTGAAGAAGTCAGCAAACATAACAACAAGTGGGTATTCATTTAGTAATATTAGATAAACAATCATTAATGGATGTTTAAGAGAATCTTAACACTACAAGTATGTATGTTGGTATGACGTAGACTACATTGTAGAGGTTCGTAAAATAGTCATCAGCAGCAATTTTACAGGGCCAATCCAGCTACCAAGGACCACTTGCCACCTATTAAGTTGCCATGTTCATATGTGGTAGAGCCATGCTGCAGCTATATTAATAGTTTAATTGTAGTACGAAATGGTCGGCTTGATTGGGGAAAGACCACACTCTCACAGAATACCAGCATAAAACAGCAGCTTAACACTGCTGTGTTTTGTATGGTAATTATAGAGAACCGGAGACCCTTTTCACTTTTTACTGGATAAAAGCATTCCATCTTAGTTATCACAGGTGACAACACATGTGCATATTGATTATTTATTTAGGATGGATTTAGATGTCTAAGAGTCACAGCAACTACTTACCATCAGGTGGACTGTGTGCTTGTTTGTCACCCTATCCTATAAAAAAATGTAGCAGTGTAATAAGAGAATCTATCACCCTATTTCGTCCCTTGAGTGTCATATGGGGTTGATGGCTGTGGGAAATGCTAATAAAATCTTATGGCTTTTGATAAATCATAGTGTAACTATCAAGTAATGGGAAGCTACGTTTAAAATTCAACCAAGTATTGTTAAGATATTTTTATAGTTAAGTACTAAGTACACACTGTGACCTTTCTTCATACATATCTACATATTATCTACATTAATCAAAAATATAGAATCATGTTTTCTAAGTGAGGTGAAGGTAATTTTGAGAGATGATGGAGCAAGTTTTTTTTAGAGAAGCAGTTAAATATAAAATCCTGTTATATTATAATGACAATCATTTTGTATTTCACAGAAATAGCTTTTGGGTGACATACAGGCATGGGGTGTATGACATAACGTCATTCTTACCTTCTCATCCTGGTGGTGAACAAATATACAATGCAGCGGGATACAGTATTGAGCCTTTTTGGAATGTGTATGGAATGCATAAAACACACGAGGTCTACGAGTTACTAGAATCATATAGAATAGGCAAGTATGCTAATAGTTCTCACTGGTGGTTCATCCTTGTGGTTCAGAAAGTACGTAAAAAAGTTGGTCCTGTGTCTGGTCTCTATAGAGGGAATGGAGTGCACACACTCATTCACCAAAATCCTGTACTGCAGAGTCTCCGTAGAGATTGACTGCTATGACTGAAATTCAATCTGGTTGATATCCTTTCATTCCAGTTCTTACTTTTTAATTGAATTTCTACCAAACGAAATTATATGAATTTTCTCACTGCACTGGGATCTTGAATTTGAATTTCTTCAATCCATAACGCTAATTGAAAACAATAAAAAATATTAAGTGACATGACATGCGTTTACCGCTAAAAAGAACCCCTTTGTCGTATCTCCTCAGCTTCAAGGCACTCCCCTTGTTGCCTCAGCCGGTATCGGAATCCTCGGCATCGACATATCGATTGACGTGCAGTTTCGTGGTCACTTGGGAGAGAAGGCCAAATTGGCCTCTAAAAAGCTTGGCATGCTCAGCAAAGTGGGCAGTATTTCATGCCGGCACACCGCCTGCAACTTTATAATTCACAGGTTCGACCTCACATGGAATACTTTTCGCATCTCTGGGCTGGGGCTCCGCTGTGCCAGCTCATTCCACTTGACCGCATCCAGCGCAGAGCGGCTCGAATCATCGACGATCGAATCCTTTCCGATCGGCTCGATTTACTGGCGCTGTGAAGAGATGTTGCATCTCTTTGCGTATTTTATCGCAACTACCACGGGGAGTTCTCCAAGGAATTGTTCGGACTAATTCCAGCCGCTCAATTTCACCATCGCACATCGCGACAAAACTCGCGTTACCATCCATACCATCTGGATGATTGGTGATCCACCACTGTGCGATTTAGAA
The DNA here is from genome assembly GCA_033319125.1 of Parnassius glacialis. Classification (NCBI taxonomy): domain Eukaryota; kingdom Metazoa; phylum Arthropoda; class Insecta; order Lepidoptera; family Papilionidae; genus Parnassius; species Parnassius glacialis. The sequence continues at coordinate 3,118,229 of JAVANC010000013.1, forward strand.
GAGGTTTTCTTCCTCGCACAACTTCCTTGTGGAATCGATTACCATCAGTGATTTTTCCGGACCGATACGATTTAGGGACCTTCAAGAAAAGAGCGTACTCCTTTTTAAAATGCCGGCAACGCATCTAGAATTCCCCTGTGCGGCGGTAGTCACTTACCATCAGGTGAGCCGCATGCTCGTTTACCCACTCTCCTATAAAAGAAAACTATATTAATCGACTCCTTTTGAATAAAAATACTAGCAATGCTATCGACATTAGTAATATTGCCATTAACCACCACAGCTTTTTTGGGTGGCAGTGGTTCACGACAGTAGCCGAATGGCTGATTCGAACCCATGTCTTTTGAGTTTGCGGTCCTCATACTTAACCATTATGTTGATTTCATTCATTTTTATAGTTTCTATTAGCATTAACAATTTAATTGGAGAAAATCTATTTTGCTAACCCTGCAGCTAACTGCTTGGTGTGAAATCTATTTTTATATTATCGTGACAAAGTACTAAACTCTGAATTGGAATTCAATATCAAAAATGTCAATAGAGAAATGTCACTGTCAAAGTGACATTTCAGGGTACTCAACATTTTCCTAGATAGTCTTATTATTCAGATCTTTATTCCAATTCTCAATATACTTAGTCAGGTCATAAGTTCTGTCAAAAACTTTTATAAAATTAATGATACACTTTTTGATCATTATATAGAAATTATATATGAAATGAAAGGTAATTTAATTTATTATTCAAAATGCCCTCTTCTGTTTTGAATACATGCCCTTAATCGACGCGGCCAATCATCAATCGCAGCACGCACCACACTCATCTATTTCTGCCGCTGCTTTAGCCAAAGACGCTCGGAGAGATTGCAAATTCTGATGAGGTTTAGCGCAGACTTTCTCCTCCAAATGTTGCCATATCTTATAATCCAGTGGACTTAAATCTGGACTAGAAGAGGGTCAGTCTTCATGTCCAATAAAGTCAATTCTACGGGCGGTCAACCAGTTTTGCGTGCTTCGTGCTCTATGAGCTGGTGCAGAGTCCTGTTGGAATATCCAATGTCTGTTTTTGAACATTGTTTAAGCAACACGTTCCACTATGTTTGTTAGGACGGTATTTTTACACCTCGGCACTGGTTTTTACACCTTTTTCACAGAAAAACACCTCAGTTAAGCCTGAATATAAGACTCCAAGCCAAACCATGAGTTGACGAAGGATAATGTGCTCGTTGAACCCTCGGATTACGCGTGCTTGCATCTTCACTGCTGTGGGCATACACCTTATCATTTTGTTTATTATAACTTTATTCGATGTTAATTTTTTTTCATCCGTTCCGCGGTATTTTTTCCCGCGTACCGCCGTAACAAAGCGCGGGATCTATCCAGCCTATTTTTTTTCAAACGCTCGTTCACAAAATGTCCGGTCTTCTTACGATAAGTTCTAGGTTTTCATTGATCACTCTTTTGACCGTGGTTCTGCTTAGGCCCATCTGAAGAGCTAAGATTTTTTGTTTACGAACAAGATTTCGTTGGATTCGCGCCTTCACTGCTTTGGTGATCGCGGCTGTCCTAACTGTACGAGGTCGGCCGGTCCTCTTACGATGTTCGAAGCTTGAATCTTCAGGGAATCGATTGATGGTGTGATAAACAAATCCTAGGGTTATTTTCAGTTTTTGTAGAATATTGAAAATCTCTTTTGGCGCGTAACTACAGCGGTGCAACGTGATCTTCTTTCTTCGACCACCCCATATTTGAAAATGAATGAAAATTAATGTCTTTTTTTTTGGCAAGCGCAAAACGTTATATTTTTAAAATTGGTGAAGTTCATTTAGGCAGTATTCAAAATTTTTAAATAATGTTTTGACAGTACTTATGACCCGACTAAGTAAATAAAACATTTTTATTGTTATTGTTTTTTCTTACTTGATAATTCTTTTAATTTTAATTGTTACCAAACATAAATTGTGGGTTCGCTAAAAAATAAATATAACTAATTCACTCTGTGATTCGGTCTCTGACGAGCTTGTTTATGAAGAGTTAAAATCAGTTACACTTATTATTAACCAAATTTTACTGATTCGTCACCTTATTCTATAGATTTTCATTTTAAGTGTTTATAAACAATTCAGTTTATCGATTCTATTGTTTGAAATTTAAAACCTCTGCCTTATTGCCAGTATCATAAAAGAAAATTGCATAATTTTATTTCAATTTTACCTCATTTTAAAGTTATATGCAATATATTGGTTTTCGTGGTTAAGAGATAGAGATCAATTTTAATACGATATTTTAGTATTTTGCAAAAAACTACGCAAATGAGTGGGTTATTTTGATTTGGCAACACATTTGTTGACATTTTTGATCTCGAATTCCATTTAAGAATTTATGTAAATAACTCATTTATATACCCTGTATTTTTATAATTTTTTTTTATTTTATTGTTATTTAAAAATTTTGTATAATTCAACATTTATTTGGTACATCGTCATTCTAATTTTAGCTTATTTTTGTATGTTTAATAGGCAATCTACATGAAGATGATATGGTGGACCACAGCGATGACGAGCTTTGGGCTAGGGAGCCCTACCGTGACAAACGACTCATTATCAAGACTGCCAAGCCTTTCAATGCTGAAATCCCACCGGAGTATCAGATCGCATATTTTGATACACCTAAGTATGTCCACGTTCTATGTAAATTTTTTATGTAGGTGAAATGCGATAGTAAACTTATTTTAAGTTCTCATCACATGCAGATATGGGGTCATGGTAAAATTACACTTTCGATAAAAATTAGCTAAATTAATTAATTTATAATACTTTCACAACCTTCAATCTTGAATACCCTTTTCTATGTGCAATAGAAAGAAAGTTACTTAAAGAATATTGTTTTTTTTTTGGTGCAAAATAAATAAGTATTTTTTATTTGTACTCAAAATTATCTGTCAAAGAAAATAGGAATCATACAATTAAAAACTAATAAATTAATGCAAATCTTTTCAGTAACAATACTTAAGTTATTTTAAAAAAAAGGGCTTCTCTTAGCTGTCCTATTGGTCGATTACTTACTTTAATTTGCATAAGAATTTTAGTATTTAAAAATATACAAGAATATGTCTAATTAACTGTAAAAACTATGACATCGTTCGACTATATTCTCATACAATTTCTATAGAAATGTTAGTATTAACAATTCGTTAAAAATAAGCGATAGTAGCGTAACTGCAAACTTGCAAAGTCGTGGTTTCGAATCACCCATTCGATTACTGTTGTGAAGCACTCCTAACACAAGCATTTTAAGCTTACTTGGGATTGGTTAAAGCAATAATAGTCAATCAAATTTTCAGTCGCGTGATCCCTATTTGCTTTGAACGGATACGGTGATATGTTTCAGAAGTAAATGATGGTATATACTCATACAGAAAAGGAATGCTACTTCCTAAAAAGAAATATTTATATTTTTATGGTTCAATTCTTCATCTATATGATACTAGCTGTTCCCCGTGACTTCGCCCGCGTGTAATTTAGGGTTTTAATTATGTTGCGCGGACCCTAATTATTTTTGTAAAATAAAAGTAGCCTAAGTTACTCCTTATAACATCAGCTATCTGCCAGTGAAAGTCCTGTCGAAATGAGTTCAGCCGTTTCGGAGATTAGCCAGAACAAACAGACACAGACAAACATTTTACAAGTTGCGTTTTTGTATCTATGTTCTATACTGTATATATGTTCAAATGCATTTACTAAAAAATGTTATTTTGACATTACAAACACACTGCAATTTTATTTATTTGTATAGATTAGGCTACACTAGTTCATGGACAAGGTTTAAACCTTTAATTTTTTCATTTACAGTAGATAGATGTATATTTTAGATCATTTTAGGCAGATTAAAGTTCTGTGCGTTTGCATACTTTACTCATAGTACATCTACAGAAGTAAGTCATCGAAGTAATATTTACTACATACTAGACCAGACACACGAGTATCTTTTTATTGCCAAGACTAAAGTAAGTTTGGGTCCGTGGGCTCTAACGCGTGTTGTAAACAACCAAGTCAAGGTGTTTCCTAGTACGTAGTACATATTACTTTAATGGAGTGAGACGGCATTTTTTTATATTTGTGTATTGAGAGACTTTTGAGTGGTTAGTACTCTTGTAAACAAAAACAACTTACTATACAGGGTATTTTTGAAACGCTCCCGAAAACAAAGACAGATGATAGTAGACCTTAGCACATGGGTCACAAATAAATTTGATCCCTACGAAAAAAAAATCATCTTTTCACAACGTTTTATTAACTTTATTCACGCTCCATCATGTTAGTACATCTAAATGAAATGATAATTTCATAAAAAAATCATGAAAATACTTAAACAGAAAACCAGCAGTGAAACTTAAAAATTACATCGGCTGATAATAGGGTCAATATCCTCGCGGACGTCGAGCGCTTATAGATCCCGTCACGTAAAAACGCTGGCCTTGAACCTGGGCACTGAGCGATTAATCGAAGTTTCATTTTTTAGTTTAATTTTTCATTTCTTATACAAAATCAAAGATAACGATGAGATAGTGTTTATAATTGTGTGAGTACTGAGTACCCAATTAGGTACGTTTATTAATTTCAATAATTTTTTGTAGTAAAGATAATGTAATAAAATGTACATAATCAGGAAGGAGAGTAAAGTTCCCTGAATATTATCGCCCGTATCACGGTCTCTAGAGGGGGGTGATGTGGAGGCATATCGAACCTGGAACTTCAAAGCGCGGCAGCGAGTGAGCGTACAGCTGTCTTTATACTATGGTACAGCTACTCGTTAAACATATGGCACGACTGTATCTAGGTCAAACGGCCACGCCTCAATCGACTTGCGCGTGAGCGGGTTCCCCCCGCCAGTCCGCAGCTGCTACCGACGTAGAACACATGCCATTCTTGCGCTTGTCCGGGCTATCGTATTCATTAATGTAATTATTGTAGTCGCGAGGTACATATCGAGTTGTGTATAAGTTCTATTGTTTGTGTTAAATTGTCTTTCCTTTGTTTTCACTGTGTACATTATCGTGATATGATATGATGAGCGTGATATGATGAGCGTGAATAAAGTTAATAAAACGTTGTGAAAAGATGATTTTATTTTCGTCGGGATTAAATTTATTTGTGACCCATGTGCTAAGGTGTAGTATCTACTATCATCTGTCTTTGTTTTCGGGAGCGTTTCAAAAATACCCTGTATAGTGTCAAAAACTCCATTGAAGAGAGTTTGTTTCATAAAACGGGTGCAGTGGCAACAATTTCCGTTTGTTTGGTTGCAGCGAGTTGTTTTACGTGCGGCAGCACATGCCTGTTCCAGAGCTGGAGGCGGGCAGCCACCAGCTGCGCGTGGTGCTGGCGGCCACGCAGCAGGTCAGCTCGCTGTCGCTGGCGCAGCTCGCCCGGCTCCCGCGGGCGACCGTGCGCGCTGCGCTCATGTGCGCCGGGAACAGGCGCAGTGAGATGCATCAGGTATTTGGAACCTATTCTAGCCATTACAGCCTATAAAAACCCACTGCTAAACATAGGCCTCTCCCATAGATTATTTCATTGGAATTTTGCCATAATTGCCACGTACGGCAGGTGAGTAGGCAACCGCAATTTTTTTTTAATTTTGTATTGTAATGAAAATGCTGCTGCACATCTCCTGTTTCAGTTTCTTTGTGTAGACTTTTACGACACCTCCGGGGTGTACACTACTGAATTTAGGCATCAATCATAAATTGCCTAAAGATTTTGCCATAGAACAGTGAAAAAGTCAAGTTGCACAAGTATTTGATGTCTGCAATAGTAGATAAGCATAATAGATTAGCTCGAATGGATAAGAACAAAGCTCGCACAAAATACCTGCGTGAAATAGCAGCATTTTGCGGCAATTTTTCGTATGGTTAGTGACATGAACCGGAGACCCTTTTTACTGGTAACAAGACATTCCAACTTCATCCTCAAGGGTGACTACACATCTAGAATAGGAAAATTCATGTTTTGTTAACCAAAAATGTCTATGTTATAAAAGTGAAATACACTTTAAAGTACGTTCAATATAAAATTAATTGGCTTACCTTTACTACGAAACTGACGAATGACGCATAACTAATTGGAATTATAATTTCATTCATTCAAGGGGCCAAATTTTTATATAAATGCAAAAGTAATACTAGCGACTATCATCACGAAATGAATACAAAAAAATTCAAAAATGTTTGAAAGAAAAACTAATTCCGAACTTGCTGCCAAATGGCCTAGTGATAATCGCCTTCCAAGAGTTCGTCACGCAAATGTGAAATACAAAGCTGGCTGCGAAATAATAATATCATGTTCGACAATAAATGACAAAACCAGAATTATACCTGTTTAGGCCTAATCTTAGATATTTAAAGCTTGCATTCAAAACGCTCATTTCAGTCGCCTGACGTGTGGGCGAGAAATCTGTTTGACGGCGTGGGCCGGCCGGACTCGTTTGGCACGCGGCGGCCGCGCCCTTACGAATAGTCTGGAACAATGAATTGCCCGCGACAGCCATGTCGGTTAGTCGTCTGGAATTTACGCTCGGAATGTTAGGTCGCGTTAAGACCGCCTCGGATTGCGTTGTCTTATTTCGTGTGTTTACGTGATAACGAGGCTTCCTTGAATTTTGAGTGATTAACTTAACTTCGATTACCGTTAATTTGGGTCGACAAGTTGCTTGTGTGGCATTTTAATATCGTACGAAGGAATTTTGTTTTGTCGGGTGGAACGCTAAAACTTTGTGACCCGTGAGGAGACCGCGTTCCTCTTCGATTATAATTTTGTGCTAAGTGACGTTAGACTTGAGTTTAGATACAAGTGAACGCCCACTGGAGTGATCGAACATTGTGGAGAAGAGCAGCGCATGTGGGTCTGCTGGCCGATTACATCGGTGATGCCAGGTTACATTTTACACAGCTATCTAACACCACTTACTTTTTTTTATAGAATAGGGGCGAACGAGCATGCGGCTCACCTGATGGTAAGTGACTACCGCCGCCCATGAACAACCAGAGGTGTAAGCTCTTTTCTTGAAGGTTCCTAAGTCGTATCGGTTCGGAAAATTCACTGGTGGTAATTGATTCCACAAAGAAGTTGTGCGAGGGAGAAAACTTCTTCTAAATCGCACAGTGGTGGACCGCCAATCATCCAGATGGTATGGATGGTAACGCGAGTTTTGTCGCGATGTGCGATGGTGAAATTGAGCGGCCGGAATTAGTCCGAACAATTCCTCAGACCACTCCCCGTGATAGATGCGATAAAATATGCAAAGAGATGCAACATCTCTACGCAGTGCCAGTGTATCGACCCGATCAGAAAGAACTCGGTCGTCGACGATTCGAACTGCTCTGCGCTGGATGCGGTCAAGTGGAAGGAGCTTGCCAGCTGGGGTGCCCCGGCCCAGAGATGAGAACAGTATTCCATGTGGGGCTGAACTTGCGCTTTGTAAAGTTGCAAGCGAAGTGCCGGCATGAAATACTGTCTCGCTCTGCTGAACATGTCAAGCTTTTTAGAGGCCAATTTGGCCTTCCCTTCCAAGTGACCACGAAACTGCACACTATTCGATATGTCGACGCCAAGGATTCCGATACTGGCTGTGGCAGCAAGGAGAGTGCCTTGAAACTGACGAGATACGATAAAGGGGTTCTTTTTAGCGGTAAACGCGCAAACTTGTCTCTTCTGGGGATTGAACTGGACTAGATTTAGTCGGCCCCAATCCGAGACTTTGTTAAGCAAAGACTCGACTTCAGACACAAGTTTGTCCTGGTACTCGGCGACGTTTTCCCGAGAAATATTGGCACGGCCGGTATATAAGGCATCACCAGTGCTGTCGTCTGCATAGCAATGAATGCTACCAGTTAGCAACATATCATTGATTTGCAGGAGAAACAGCGTTGGTGATAGCACGCAGCCTTGTGGAACACCGGAGTTTATAGGCTTGAAATCAGAGCATGCACCGTCTACTACGACCTTGATGCTCCGATCGGCAAGGAAACTGGTGATCCATTTGCACAATTTCTCGGGAAGGGAAAGAAGCGCTTTGTACCAGACCCGATCGAAGACCTTCGCTATGTCCAAACTAACGGCCAATGCCTCCCCTTGGACTCTACTGCCTCCGCCCATCTATGAGTTAAATAAACTAGAAGATCACCAGCTGATCGATCCCGACAAAAACCGTACTGGTGGTCACTAATCAGCTGGTGATCCTCAAGGTACCTCATGAGCTGGCAGTTTATAATGGATTTCATTATTTTGGAGAACAAGGAGGTGATGGCGATAGGCCTGTAGTTGGACGGGTCTGAGCGGTCGCCTTTTTTAGGGATCGGGTGGACCAAAGCTGTCTTCCATGAATTCGGGACTACGCCTTGGGAGTAGGAGTACCGGAAAAGACGCGTTAAAACCGGTGCCAACTCCGGAGCACACGTCTTCAGCACAATAGGAGGGACTCCATCGGGCCCACTCGACTTGCTGACGTCCAGGGAGAAAAGTGCTTTGCGAACTGAGCGCTGTGTAAATCGCACATCCGGCATGGAGCACTCACATCGCGAGATGGTCAGCGGTGTGTTCCCCCCCGTCATCTAGAGTCGAGTTGGACGCAAAAAGAGAGCTCAACAGATCGGCTTTCTCCTTTACGGCATGGGCCAGTGAGTCGTCATCTCTGTGCAGAGATGGAAGAGATGGCTGACTGAAGTTCCCTTAGACAGCCTTAGCGAGAGACCAGAATCCACGGGTTCCCGAAGGAAGGCGAACTAGTTTCTCGCCAATTCTGCCGATGTACTCAGACCTTGCCTTGGCAATGACGCTTTTGAAGGACCTGGAGGCGGAATTATACTTCTTTTTATGTGCGCTGGTGTTTCATCCCGAGACGTTGATGCGTCAGCCTAGGCCCGGTAGCATTCCTGCTTATAACGTGATGCTATTTTACAGGAGCGACCAAACCATGGCTGGAATCTGCCTCCGATGGGCACCACAGAGGATGGAATAAAAAGTTCCATACCCTGAAGTACCACATCAGCAACAGAATCGGCAACAACGCTGGGATCTTCCGGCGAGAAGCAAACCCGCCCCCAAGGGTAGGATGCAAAAAAAGACCGCATCCCGTCCCAATCAGCTGACCTATAGTGCCAAACACGCCGGCAAGCTGCAGTTCGCAACTGCGATTGGAGCGTGAGTGGCACCGTACTCCGGATCAGACAATGGTCCGAAGAGCCCAGAGGGGCATCGACGGAGAGCTGATAACCGTCCGGATGAGAGGTCAGCAGAAGGTCCAACAGGGAAGGTACATGGTCTTCCACATCTGGGATCCGTGTAGGCGAAGTAACCAGCTGTGTTAGACCATATGCCAAAGCAAAGTTATAGACAGATCTACCCGCATGATCGGTTAAACGAGAACCAAGCCATTCAGCGTAGTGGGCGTTGAAATCACCGAGTATCACGATCTCTGCGGATGGGACCTGTTGTAGCACGGAGTCTGCAGCCATTTGGACGTGGTCGATGAGTCGGTCTGTGTCGGGATTACCGCTATGGGACCTATAGAGGCACCCGTAGACGCGAGGATGGTCGTCGCTGTCTACGCGCAGCCATAGGATGGACATGTCCGTACCTTCAAGACTGCCGAGGCGTCGAAAACAGATGTCCTCTCTGACGTATACGCAAACTCCAGCCCGGGGCACAAAGGAGTGTTCCAATTTGTACCCCGGGTAGGAGAGATATGAAGTATCATCCGGAGAGGACACCTGAGTCTCGGTTAAAAAGAGCAAGGCCGGCTTCGCCGTCTCTATATGGTAATGGACAGCGTTAAGGTTGGAATGAAGTCACCTGATGTTGCAAAAATTCATGGATAGCATGACAGGGGTCACCTTGGTTGTATTGCTCCGCTTGCCCCGAGCAGCATTAGTCGCGAGCGGAAGTTTGTCTCCCCCCCCCCCCCCGCTCCCCAGAATACGCGGGGCAGCCTGAGCACCCACGCTCAGGAGTGAAGTAATTTGGTCGTGGACGCTGAGCGAGGGATTCTCCACGGGTGCTGGGACCCTCCTGGGGTAGTCTTATAGACATACCACTTACTTGCCCTTGACGGTACCTTGGGTTCCACCCTACATCCGGAACTCGATAAGTTTGTGTTTGCTTATCCAGCCATTACATAATAATTATCCATAGGCCGTTTGGGCCCGAACCCTCTGGTTGTCCGTTGAGTGTGCTACTGATGGGCCCTAGTACATTCGACTTCTGTCGGGGCAACTGAGGGCCGTAACAATACCATTTAGTTGTTATTAACAAGCTTCCAAAAAATACATTATGGAGGAACTATTCAGAGAGAACGGCCATGAAGTTTTACGTCTGCCACCCTACCATTGTGACCTTAATCCAATCGAATATATATGGAATTTAGTGGAGCAACAGGTGGCAGATAAAAACGTAAGTCAGTCGAAAAGAGAAATAGAAAATCTGACAAGGGAGGTTATAAAGTCCATCACAGTTTCTGACTGGAAAAAAGAGATTAGTCGTGTTGAAAGATTGGAAAAAGACTATTGGGAGAGGGACCATCTACAATAAATTGAACGTAGAGAATTAATAATTACGTTTAACAAACGACGCATTAATAATTCTCCCATTGCGTTAAAGTACAATAATAGAATTAAAAGTTGTATTTGCAGTTACTACTACTAGCATCGATCTTACAAAATGTCACTAAAGAGCAAATGTTATTTACCCCTCCCTTAAGTGAACGACCTCACGTTCGTTTGTTTACACTTTTTCTCTAGGCGTTTTGAACGTACTTTAGAGTATTGTTGTATGTGTTTTGTTAGTGTAATACTCAGTAGAACCATATTTTTGAAGCAGGTGAAACCAGTCAAAGGCATCAGCTGGGCGGGAGGGGCAATTAGGTTTGTATCTTTTTTTTTTCAAATATATAAGTGACAAACTCGTTAACAGTCTACCTAAACCAATTTTAAACAAAGAAGGCCACGTAGAAGGTCTCTAGATCTAGAAATAAGACGGAATGTCTCACAGCCTGTAATTACATTGTCTGTCTACACTCTTTAGACTGGAACACGGCACTGCACGCTATGTGCTTGGCATCAGTAATAGGTAAGAGGATAGTACCTACCCAAACGTACTCCTAGTCTGAAACGGGAACCTTTAACCATCAATTACTAGTTCTTTTAAATTACCCACACTAGGTGTTCCTCCTCTGTTGTGAAGGCCTTACTTACAAAGAATAAACATCCATACCGGAACAATTATTTGTCAGCCCTACAAACATTTGTTTCGTGCGGGATTCAAGGGGATATAAGTAGCGGCACGAAAGTAGCGGCGACCGTTATTGCGCATAAGTCGCGCTGATTGACTCGTGCCTATCGTTGGCACGCGCTGATTGGCTCTCCAGTCACATTCGTGCAATTCAGTTCGTGCGCGTCCCTTCCACGTTTCGTTCAACGCTAGACTTACGTGCCGCGTCTTATACTAAGCTGTTTTCTTTTTACTATTTTTAACCGTGTAGTGGTACAGTAAGAAAATTCATGGCACGATATCAAAATCTATACTTTACGGTGGGTGTGTTAAGAGGCGACAGAGGGAAACTGAAACAGGAGATGGGCAGCAGTATCTTCCTCATAACCCCCCCCCCCCTCCCCTGCCAAGCGTGGTAACTATGACAATCGTTCCCCCTATGGGGGTAATCTATATTCAACAGTGGATCTTTGATTGACTGTAATGATGATGATGAACCGTTTAGTGACGGTGTAAAATGTAAGAGGCGACATAGGGAAAATAACGCGATGATTTTATACGTGGTAGAGCCAACCTGCAGCTATATTATGGTTATAGCGCGAATGGGTCGGCTCGACCGGAGAAGGACCACGCTCTCACAGAACACCAGCGTGGAATAGCAGCTCATTGCTGCTGGGTTTCGTATGGTGAGTGTAGAGAACGAGAGACCCCGTTTTACGGAATACGAGGCATTCCTGCATTCTGCATTTTGATTCATAATAAGAGATAATCATCATCATTACAGCCCTTCACAAGTCCACTGCTGAACATAGGCCTCCCCCAAGGAATGCCTTAAGCACGGTCCTGAGCCACCTGCATCCATCGACTTCCTGCATGTCTTACCAGGTCGTCACTTCATCTAGTCGGGGGACGCCCTACACTTCGTCCTCCGGTACGAAGCCACCACTCTATACAATAGGGGATAGATGTAGATATAATTTATGGACCACAGCATCCACATACCATTAAGTGAACTGTGTGCTCGCTTGTGACCTTGATTTTATAAAAAAAAACATCATATGGGATAGTCAAGCGCTGGTTTAGTATTGTAAAAAAAGGATTCCTCCCACCTAGTGCATTTCACTAATATATAACACATTTCACTAATATGTAACACATTTCACTAATATGTAACACATTTCACTAATATGTAACACATTTCACTAATATGTAACACATTTCACTAATATGTAACACATTTCACTAATATGTAACACATTTCACTAATATGTAACACATTTCACTAATATGTAACACATTTTACTAATATGTAACACATTTCACTAAAATGTAACACTAGCGATCTGCCCCGGCTTCGCACGGGGGATTTCTGGATCTCGACAAGAGCTTATACAATTGTGAATCTAAACCATCCAGGAACCCACACAAACACACACCAAAGATTTCATCACAATCGGTCGAGCCAGTTTTTAATTTTAGTGAGACTAACGAACAGCAATTGGTTTTTATATAATATAGAAATAAGTAATTGTATTACAGCAATGCTGTTTGGAGCGGAGTCTATTTACGTGACGTCCTTCTACACTGCGGAGTAGACCCCAACGATACGGAAGGGAAGCACGTCATTGTGAGTTTTTGTTTCATGTTCAACCTTTTATGTCCTAGATGGCGTTAGGGTGTTTGAATTAAAACAGTAATAGTACAGTTAAAGCAGTCATCAATGAGAGCTAATAATCTTACACTCACCACATATCACTAGTTGGGACGGAGGTTAAAGGTTGTGTTTAAAAAAAACGATTTTTAATTAATGTATTGTATTATACACAAACGTCTCATTGCTCTATTCTTTAATCTTTTACACATACACAATTTTTTTTTATAGGAGTAGGGTAACAAACGAGCACACAGTCCACCTGATGGTGAGTGGTTACTGTGGCCCATAGACATCTACATTTATCCTCAATAAAGAATCAAAATGCAGATGCCGTCAGAAATCGTCACCCGTGAGGACTAAGAAGGGAAAATGGGTCTCCGGTTCTCAACACTCACCATACGAAACACAGCAGCGTTAAGCTGCTATTTTACGTTGACATTCTGTGAGAGCGTGGTCCTTTCCCGGTCGAGCCGACCCATTCGTGCTACAACTATACTACTAATATAGCTGCAGCATGGCTCTACTACGTGAGTGAGTATTTATTTTTATTTATTCTGCTTTCCGAAATATACGTACTTCGGTTTGTCTATTTCTATCTAATTTATATCAAATATAATTAATATTTCAGAAAAGAACATTTATCTCTACACATCTAACAAATTAACTTTCCCCACTATGAAATTGGTCAAATATTTCACATCATTTCTAAGTGGCGCCACCCTGGTGGCAGAAAATCTTGCCCACATTCAGCTCACATAATACTGAGGGATAGAGTTCTCGCTAAGCTTAAGGCCTGGTTGGAGATCGTCTAATGAAGCATTTGGCATAATTGGGACAATAGTTCAAAAGACTATTCGTTAAGCTCGCTTCAGAAATAAACTTTTAATAAAATATAAAAGTTGACTTCAAAAAATAAAATGAATATAATAACTACGTTCTGAAATCGTATTTCTAATTCTCCTATACACTGGATTAAGGACATATCACAATTCCAATGTCGTCTAAATAGTTATATTAAATATTTCATCGCCATTTTGCCACTTGGGCTCGAATTTTTTCTCAAAATTTCCTCTATTTAATAAAAAAAAAGTTTTAAAAAAGCGGTTTATCATTGACGAAGATATTTTGTAACAAACATACAAAAAACATATTCGAATAGTAAACCTCATCCTTATTTTAAAGTTTCTTACAAATCAACTGTCGATCATAGCCTACCACACCATCTAACACACTGTCTACAATGCAGTGATACATCAATGTTTAAACTTTCAATAAACAATTTTGATAGTGTGGGCCCGAATGAAACTAATTTGAACGAGTAGACGTTGAAATTAGTTTGATTGCAAGGAGCTTATAGTAAACCCTAGACCTAGATAATCTACATTTTTGTCAGTTGACGGGGGCGGATATAGACGCGACGGGGCAGAACTTCAGCACTTCGATCCCGCTGCAGCTGGCCTTAGACCCGAATGCCCAGGTCATTTTGGCCACGCACATGAACGGGCAGCCGCTGCCGCCCGACCACGGCCGCCCGCTGCGCGCCGTGGTGCCGGGCGCGCCCGCCGTGCGCAGCGTCAAGTGGCTCGGTGAGTCATTGCCGACCTTAAGTCGTTAGCAGTAAGGTCGCTTTTACTGTTTACCAGCACACGAACGGGCAGCCGCTGCCGCCCGACCACGGCCGCCCGCTGCGCGCCGTGGTGCCGGGCGCGCCCGCCGTGCGCAGCGTCAAGTGGCTCGGTGAGTCATTGCCGACCTTAAGTCGTTAGCAGTAAGGTCGCTTTTACTGTTTACCAGCACACGAACGGGCAGCCGCTGCCGCCCGACCACGGCCGCCCGCTGCGCGCCGTGGTGCCGGGCGCGCCCGCCGTGCGCAGCGTCAAGTGGCTCGGTGAGTCATTGCCGACCTTAAGTCGTTAGCAGTAAGGTCGCTTTTACTGTTTACCAGCACACGAACGGGCAGCCGCTGCCGCCCGACCACGGCCGCCCGCTGCGCGCCGTGGTGCCGGGCGCGCCCGCCGTGCGCAGCGTCAAGTGGCTCGGTGAGTCATTGCCGACCTTAAGTCGTTAGCAGTAAGGTCGCTTTTAGTGTTTAACAGCACACGAACGGGCAGCCGCTGCCGCCCGACCACGGCCGCCCGCTGCGCGCCGTGGTGCCGGGCGCGCCCGCCGTGCGCAGCGTCAAGTGGCTCGGTGAGTCATTGCCGACCTTAAGTCGTTAGCAGTAAGGGCGCTTTTAGTGTTTGTGATATGTCAAACTATTTTGTGTCCAAGCAAATGAGTCACTGAAGGTTGCAGCTGATTTGTACGATTGACGATCTTAAATTGTTAGCAGTAAGGTTGCTTTTAGCGTTTACGATCAGGCCTACGATATGTCCAATAATCAGTCGCTTTGTATCCAAGCAAGTTACTTGCTGATTTTCTATCTAAAATTTTGAGTAATAAGGATCTTTTTAAGGGTTCAAGAATAACCTGGTCTAAGCCGACCGCTGCATCGATGCTGCATTGATCAAATGATTAACTGACACGTCGCTGTGATCTATAGGTTTATAGGTAGGCCGCGGTCCACAGTACTATTCTGCCAGGCATTTAATACTCTAAACTCATCTTTTTAAGATTGTTTTTTGTTTTGACTGCGGAAATTAAATCAATTGAATCAAGGCATCTCTACGTTATGATGGATCAAGTGACCACCTGATGTTAGACGACAGTACTACATGCCAACGCAGCGATGCAACAATATGGCGGCTAGTGCACCTTTTGTTCTCATTAATTAGTCCAAGACGGCTAAGCGCGAGCCTTTCATCTTTAGTTAAGGGCCCATCTTACTTCGACCAGTACTCTGTACACGCATACTCAAGTGCAAACGACGATAAATATCTTGCTATGTTTCATCTCGATAGATCATTTAGTTCAAAAATTACACCGTTTTGTGTACACTGGGGTCACAATAGTGAACAAAATTTTTAAAAATTCCATAAAAAATATTCAGATTATTTTTAAATATTTTTGCCGTCCATAAAATAAAGCATAGATTCCCTCAGTTCGATATGTGAACATTATAAAGACTCATAATGTATTATCGACAGTGGTGTCTTTCCTAGTGTAGTGATGTTAGGTCCAGTGGTGACAGTGATAGTGCAAGAAATTGTGAGGGTGGTGCACCTTCAAACCAAATAAGATACACCATTTTATTTTCACGCGGATATAATTAATATTGACGTCATTAATTTTCCCCCATTCGCAGAGTGTATAACAGTGTCGGAAGAGGAGAGTTCCTCCCACTGGCACAAGAAAGATTACCGCTCGTTCAATCCTTCCACCACGTGGGAGGACGCGGACTTCGAGAGTGCACCGCCCGTCTACAGCCTGCCCGTCACCTCCGCCGTCTGCGAGCCGCGCCACGGGGACGCCGTGCGCGTGCGGGACGGACATATAGAGGCCAAAGGTGAGCGAGCGAGACGGACGTATGACGGGACTGTACAAGGCTGAGAGGACATTCGAAGCGAACGTATGATGACGTGATATCGTGCGAGTATGGGACGGATGAATAGAGGTCAAAGTTAAGTGTGTGATATGAACGTGTGTGCGTGCGTATGTATGTTTAACTGCGTAAACTTTAAACTGTTTTTAGTTTTTATTCAAGTATGGCCTTAAAGTCCTTATTGTCCTTCAAGTATGGCATCGAATAGCATACGGGTGCTTAAATAACAATATCGACTTTTCAGTCTTTACTGTTTCTAAGTGTACCAAAAGGTAATGTATTATTATTTATAGGTAGATCTAGATAATTAGGTACTTAGTTACTAACGCCAGTAACTAACGCCACGATTAGTGACCCGACCACAACTTCGCAAATGTCTAGTTTTTCGCATATAATCCCAATGACCTTAAAAAGTATTCAGTGTAAATAGACCTCCCAGTAGTAGTAACTGCCTACAAATGCAAGATCAGCATATACTGGTTAATATTTTGTTACTAAGTCGATAAAAAAAAGATTGAAGTTTCTGCTAGTTAGCAGCACTTCCCATTGCCACTCTTTCATTAATAATTAAATCGCGTGTCGCATGTTTGTAAATAGCAAAAAATGTGAAACAGACAAGTGACGGCTCCGTGGCGCAGTGACTTAGTAATGAGTTGCAGCGCTAAGGGCCGCGGGTTTCAATCCCGGACGGAAGAAGTATTTGTATGGCCTACAAATAATTGCTATGGATTCTATGTATGTAAACTGTCCCTGCGATACAGGAGAAAATCCTAGTGACGAGGTAACGTTTTTTTATAAAGAAAGGAAGAGAGACAACTAACGAAATTAAAAATTTTGTACAACCGACTTAATACCAATACGCATTATCAAGGATAATTCCAAAACTACTGGTCAGATCTTGATCAAATGAAAATGCCTAATTCTGGCCATGAAATGCCCAACAATTTGCATTTGTTAAAGAAATACATCTTTTTTTATAGTACTTAATCGCAGTATTTATGTATCCAAAAAAGATTGCAATATTTTTGCACAAAAAAAGTACCAAAAAGATAAAAAGGAAATCAGGTAAATTCGCAATTCATTAGTTTGTGGATAAAGTAAAAAGTGTACAAATCTCGTTAAAAAGTTGATTCTGTTTTTAATCGATTTTTTATGGTGTCATTATTATATTGGTAATATTATTTTTCGATAATTATTATGATGTTATAATAATTAAACAAGCGAGTTGCTAGTTGACTTACCATGAACTCTTTAGAACATAACAAAAATGCTACTGCACAACCTAACTGTTATTCTTATCTCTTCTTAAAAATACATTTAAAATAGAATTTAAACAAATAAAACAAAACATGTTTTAAAAGGCGTGCAGAACTGAAAACGAATCAAAGATTATTCTTTTTTATGAAATTATAAATCGAATAAAAAAAATGGCTATCTATTTATCGATTTTATGTCTGTTAATTAGCAACATCGAATCTGACACCTAGGCCCATGTCATAATTATTTATTTATTTATTTATTATATGGACAACAAAACAGATGACAATCAAAATACATTAAAATATAATATAAATATAACAGTTTTGTACTAGATTGTTATCCTAAATATGTTGACACATCATTTTTATATGAAACACAGGAGATCAACTCTACGCTTTGCAGTCTTTATGACATACATAATTACATTAAACAAAGAATAAAAATATACGAATAAGAAATTTAAAACCTATGTGATATGGGAATGACATTAAACAAAAAATAAAAATATACGAATAAGAAATTTAAAACCTATGTGATATGGGAATGACATTAAACAAAAAATAAAAATATACAAATAAGAAATTTAAAACCTATGTGATATGGGAATGACATTAAACAAAAAATAAAAATATACAAATAAGAAATCCAAAATCTATGTGATATGGGAATGAGTGTGCATAAGTGTATACTGTTTCACTGCTCTTTTGAATATACTGGATCTTGGGTCAAAAACATCCATGCCGGAGTTTTTCATGGATATCTCGTTGTAAAGTCGACACATTCTTATTACACTTTAACAGTGGTAGAGCCACGCGGCAGCTTTTGCTGTCGCACGGATGGGCCGGCTCGAACCGGGGTGGTACCACGACCTCACAGAATACCAGCGTGAAGTAGAGGTTTACCTCTGTGTTTCGCTTGGTGAGTGCAGGTGGCCGGAGGCCCTTTTTACTGGAAATGAGGCATTCCATCTTAGTCCTCACGGGTGACAACGCATCTACATTTTGATTTGTAATAGAGGATAGATGTAGATGTCTATGGGCCGCAGCAACCACTTACCATCAGGTGGACTGTGTGCTCGTTTGTCACCCTTATTCTATAAAAAAAAATTATCGGGTTATAAAAGGAAGTATTATTCTTATAAGTCTGCAGGTAAAATGTCTTGCTAGCAATTCGGGGATTGCGCTTTGTAGTTAAGTTCAATTTACTTAAGAGGTAATCGGAATCAATCTTATTATGGAGATTTTTATGTATATATATTCCTTATTCATATTCCTTGCGGCGAATAAATAAGGACGTCACTTTAAATTTGTCGAGTAACTCATTATAACTAAGTAGATTACGAGCAAACCCATATTTGTAGCTAAGTATTCTAAGAGTTCTTCGTTGGACGCTTTCTATACTATCTGAATGGATCGTGTAGCAGGGAGACCAAATGACACAAGCATATTCAAGAATGCTACGGACAAGACTATAATAAACGGTCAGGAAGCTTTGTTTTTAATGTACGCATAGTGCTCACGAAATGTTAATTTAGAGTCAAACAACACACCTAGGTCTTTAATCACCGTTTTCCTGTCTTATGAATCTTCGTTTATTTTATAGTCATAAGTCTTTTTATATCTCTTATTAGTGAACGTTATAACAAAACATTTTTTAACATTGAGGTGCATACTGTTAAGCCTGCACCATTCATATATTGAATTTATATCATCTTGTAGTTTACAGCAGTCAGAAAAGTCCTGTATCACACGGTATATTTTCAAGTCATCTGCATATAGAAGACAAGGACTGGACAGTTTACAAATCAGATCGTTTATAAAAATTATAAAAAATAACGGACCGAGATGTGAACCCTGAGGAACACCGGATTTAACTGTGACAGGTGACGACATGAAACCTTTGAGAGCGACAAGTTGGCTTCTGTTATCGAGGTACCAATGAACCCAGCGTAGTAGATTTCCATGAATAACCGACATAGCTAATTTCTTACAGAGTAAAGAATGATTTACTTTGTCGAAAGCTTTCGTAAAATCGGTGTACACGGCATCAACCTGCCCACTCATGGCGAAAACTTCACATAAGTAATTTTTTTATTCTAACAAATTAGTCACTGTAGATCTGCCTCTCACAAAACCGTGCTGCTTGTTGGATATAAGCGGTTTGACTTGAGAGTAAAAATTATCATACAACGCAGATTCGAATACCTTAGCAACACAGCACAAAATGCTAATAGGTCTGTAATTTTCACAGTTAGACTTACTTCCGGACTTGTGAATGGGTACGATGTGAGCCAATTTTCAAATGGAAGGGAAAACACCAGACTTTAAGGATTTATTAAACAATAATGTTAGTGGTTCACACAATTCCCTCGCACAATTTGAGAAGAATATAGCGGGAATTCCATCATACCCTGGGTCTTTGCGAATATCTAATTTCTTTAATTTGTCCAATATTGTGGCCTGACTTAGTTCTATATTACACATACTGTAATTACAAAAAGTATCACAATCTACAGTGTCATTATAAACCAAATCCTGGTTGATGACAGGTTGAGAAACTTCGAAAGCTGAACTGAAGTACCGAGAAAAAAGTTCACATATTTCTTGTCTGTCAGAAGAAGTTTCTGTACCAAGAGTCATAGTCTGTGGCATACCTGAGTTACCTTTTTTATCGCTAACAAAATTCCAAAATATCTTTATGTTGTCCGATAAACCCTCCTCCGTGGAGGTAATAAACGATGCATACGCAGATTCCGTGAGTTTTTTACATCTCGTGCGTAGCAATGCATAAGTATCGTAATCCCTAGGATTATGATATTTCTTAAAACGACGAGGATATTTATTTTTTTCTTTAAGATACTTTATTAATGCTGAAGTATACCATGGTGGATATTTGTTATTGGTTTTACTTACAAGCGGCGTGTGTTTTGCAATTAATTTTTTTACGATAGTGTAGAAATTATGGACAGCATCATTTATATCCGGTTCATTCGATCATTCATCATCATCATTACAGCCCTTCACAAGTCCACTGCTGAACATAGGCCTCCCCCAAATAATGCCACAAAGCACGGTCCTGAGCCACCTGCATCCATCGACTTCCTGCATGTCTTACCAGGTCGTCACTCCATCTTGTGGGGGGACGCCCTACACTTCGCAAGTTCATTCGATAAGCTAGACCAATCAATAGTTGCTAGATCCTTTTTTAAATCATAATAATTACATTTGCGGTAGTTATATCTTATTTGTTGCGCACGTCTCATTCTTTTTAATTTAAAATTTTCCATAATTACAATTTTTAGTGGGGGATGATGAGAATCTATTCGAGTAATAGGCTCAGTAGTTGTTACGAGCACTTTCTCTGTTGTTGATAAAACGAGATCAAGGAGACGGTTATTCTCATTATAGACTGAATTAAGTTGAACTAAGTTACAAAGATTCATAATATCAACAAGACAATTATATTTAAGGTCGGATGAAATACCCGGTGTCATAACGTTGCTATGAGTACTAGAGGACCAACTCAGATGTGGGGTGTTAAAATCGCCAACAAGTAAGAATGCGTCTTTATCCTCACCACGAGATATGTTTTTATGAACATTGTCGTAAAAGGGTTGCAAGTGGTCACGAGAAATATCGGGAGGGAGATAACATAAACATAAGTTGAGCTTTTGACAGGAGACATTGCTCGGAAGGATAGTCACCCAAAGATCTTCTACTTCACATTCCCAACTCGCTTGTCTAATTACATGAATTTTTTTCATAATAGTAATTAATACGCCACCGCCTTCATGCTTAGAAATACAAGTAGTATGACGGTCCCTTCTGAATACAGAAATTGAGAATCAAACATTTCAGAATCAAAGACACTGTCATTTAAATTAGTTTCGGTGAAACATATAACATCATAATCACAACTTAAAGTATTTAAATAAATATCAGTGACGTTCGTCCTGTTTCTATTTAGATTTTGGTAATAAATATGTATTAATAAATTATTTATAAAGTATGAAATAAAAGTTTAAAAGGTTTAATAAAATATCAAGTAAAAAAAAGAAACTATTATTTTAAAGTGTCCAAAGTGATTGCATTTTTAACATGTATGGCAGTTGAATTATCGTCTTTCCTCATATATACACGGCCATATTTAATCCAGACATATTTATATGACAAGTTTTTGGTAGTTAATCTTATCAAAACTCGTCACAAGTCGAATTCCTTTGCATTTGTGTTATTTTGTTTGTTTTCTTGCGGAATTGTTATCTAAGCAACGAATAAGCTAAGAATAAATTGCATTTTATAAGTTATGTAATCAGATAAATTTGTGCATTTTTCTGGATTGTTGAATTAGGTAGTTTACGCAATTACATAAATACTAATTACTTCTTTGGCGAATTTAGTTATAATACACAGAGACTATGGCTCTGTTTTCAGATTAATATTGATTGGCTTTTTGGTTGATTGACTGTAATAATTAGAGGATGAATGATCATTCTTTCAATGGGACAAGACTAGCACACTCGCGATTAACAATATGTCTTAAGAAGAAAGGGTTTTATGCACTTAGACATAAGGTTGCGTTTTGTTTGCATCAATCAGTTTGAGCGTTACATATTCTTACGTTCATATATTTTATTAACATTTATTAAATTGTTAATGAATGAGAAGGATCATTGTTGTCTGATTTCTAATTTCCCATAGAACGTTGCAAATTCTATTGAAATACTAAACTTCGGGAATATTTTCGTAAAAAAATACTGCTATATCTTCTGTACAACAAAGATTACTAAATTGCAGCGGCACGCGGACAACAGTGGTAGAGACACGCTGCAGCTTTTGTTGTCGTACGATTGGGCCGGCTCAAACCGCAAACGGAGCAATAAGACAAAGGCAACCCCTGCCACGCTATCCGTGAATTTCTGCAACATCAGGGGACTTCATTTAAACCTTAACGCCGTCCTACTGGATGTTCTCCATCTGGAGACTGCAAAGCCGGCCTTGCTCTTTCAAACGAAGAGACAGGTATCCTCTCCGGCTGATACTTTGTATCTCTCCTACCCGGGGTACAAATTAGAACTCTCCTATATGCCTCGCTCTGGACTTTGCGTATACGTCAGAGAGGATATCTGTTTTCGACGCAGACTTGAAGGTACGGACCTGTTCATCCTATGACTTCGCGTAGACAGCGACCATCTCCACGTCTACGGGTGCCTCTATAGGTCTCATAGCGGTAATGTCGTCACAGACCGACTCATCGACCACGTCTAAATGACTGCAGACGCCGTGCTACAACATGTCCCATCCGAAGAGATCGTAATGCTCTGTGATTTGATGCCCACCACGATGAATGGCTTGGTTCCCGTTTAACCGATCATGCGGGTAGATCTGTTTATGACTTTACCTTGGCATATGGTCTGACACAACTTGTTACTTCGCCTAAGCGGATTCCAAATGGGGAGGATCATTTACCTTCCCTGTTGGACTTTCTGCTGACCACTCATCCGGACAGATATCAGATCTCCGTTGATGCCCCTCTTGGCTCTTTGGACCATTGTCTGATCCGGAGTACGGTGCCACTCACACTCCCATCGCGGTTGCGATCTGCAGGTTACCGCCGTGTTTGGCTCTATAGGTCGGCCGATTTTTTTGCATCCTGCCCTTGAGTTTACTTCTCGCTGGACGATCCCAACGTAGTTGCTGATTCTGTCGCTGATGTGGTACTTCAGGGAATGGAACTATTTATTCCATCATCTGTCTTACCTATCGGAGGCAGAACTCAGCCATGGTTTGATCACTGCTATAAAATTGCATCACTCTATAAGCATGAGTGCTACCGAGCCTGGGCTTATACATCAACGTCTTGGGATGCAAACACCAGCGCTCTTAACAAGAAGTATAATTCCGCCTCCAGGTTTTTCAACAAGTGTCATTACCATGGCAAAGTAAGAGTACATCGGCAGAATGGGCGAGAAACTAGTTCGACTTCCTTCGGGAACAGGTGCATTCTGGTCTCTCGCCAAGGCTGTTCAAGGGAGCTTATCTCGGCCATCTCTGCACAAGTTAGAATACTCACTGGCCCTTGACCCAAAGGAGAAAACCGATCTGCTAGGCTCCCTCTTTGCGTCCAACTTGACTCTTGATGACGGGGGAATACACCGCCGACCATCCCGCGGTGTGAGGGCTCCATGTCGGATGTGCGGTTTACACAGTGCTTGGTTCGCAAAACACTCCTCTTCCTGGACGTCAACAAGTCGAGTGGGCCTGATGGAGTCCCACCTATTGTTCTGAAGACGTGTGCTTCCGAGTTGACACCGGTTTCAATGCGTTTTTTCCGGTACTCCTACTACTACATGAAAGACAGCTTTGGTGCACCCGATCCCTAAAAAAGAACCGCTCAAATCCGTCCAATTACAGGCCTATCCCTATCACCTCCTTGTTCTCCATAATAATAGAAACTATTATGAACTGCCAGCTCATGCGGTACCTTGAGGATCACCAGCTGATTAGTGACCGCCAATACGGTATCCATCGAGATCGCTCAGCTCGTGATCTTCTAGGTTAACTAACTCATAGATGGGCGGAGGCAGTGGAGTCCAAGGAGGAAGCGTTGGCCGTTAGTTTGGACATAGCAACGGCCTGGCATCGGATTTGGCACAAAGCGCTTCTTTCGAAGCTTCCTTCCTATATGCTTCCCGAGAAATTGTGCAATTGGATCACAAGTTTTCTTGCATATTGAAGCATCAAGGTCGTAGTAGACAGTGCATGCTCTGATTACAAGCCGGTTAACGCTGGTGTTCCACAAGGGTGCGTGCTATCACCCACGCTGTTTCTTCTGCATATCAATGAGTTTCGTGGTCACTTGGAAGGGAAGGCCAAACTGGCCTCTAAAAAGCTTGGCGTGCTCAGCAGAGCGAGACAGTATTTCATGCCGGCACATCGCTTGCAACTTTACAAAGCGCAAGTTCGGCCCCACATGGAATACTGATTTCGAATAAGATTTTGAATTCTCATTTCTGGGCCGGGGCACCCCAGTGCCAGCTCCTTCCACTTGACCGCATCCAGCGCAGAGTGGTTCGAATCGTCGACGACCGAGTTCTTTCTGATCGGCTCGATACATTGGCACTGCGTAGAGATATTGCGTCTCTTTGCGTATTTTATTTCATCTATCACGGGGAGTGCTCTGAGGAATTGTTCGGACTAATTCCAGCCGCTCAATTTCACCATCGCACACCGCGACAAAACTCGCGTCACCACTGTGCGATTTAGAAGAAGTTTTCTCCCACGCACAACTTCCTTGTGAAATCAATTACCACCAGCGAATTTTCCGGACCGATACGACTTAGGAACCTTCAAGAAAAGGGCTTACACCTTTCTAAAAGGCCGGCAACGCATCTGCAATTCCCCTGATGTTGCGGTTATTCATGGGCTTGCCATCAGGTGAGCCGCATGCTCGTTTACCCCCTATTCTATAAAAAAAAATGATATGTTGCCAACTGGTAACATTAATTGCTATGCAGACGACAACACTGGTGATGCTTTATACACCGTCCGTGCCAATATTTCTCGGGAAAACGTCGCCTAGTACCGGAATAAACTTGTATCTGATTTTGTTGAACAAAGTCTCGGACTGGAGGCGACTAAATCTAGTCCAGTTAAATTCCCAGAAGACACAAGTTTGCGCGTTTACCGCTAAAAAGAACCCCTTTGTCGTATTTCTTCACTTTCAAGGCACCCCCCTTGTTGCCTCAGCCAATTTCGGAATCCTCGGTGGAGACATATCGAGTGATGTGCAGTTTCGTGGTCACTTGGAAGAGAATGCCAAATTGACCGCTAAAAAGCTTGGCATGCTCAGCAGAGCCGCCTGTATTTCATGCAGGTTCATCGATTGAAACTTTACAAGGTGCAGGTTCGGCATAAAATATAAGATAAAAATTTCATTTTATAACAAATAAATGTTACAATCCTTATTTTTAGACAAGTAGAACCTAAATTTTAGTGTATTAATTACAAGAATATTTTCCTTCGACTAAAATTGTTTTGTAATAGCGACGTCTACTTCATTCTATAGGTAAAGTAATTTTATCGAACAAAAATTGATTGACTCTCAAGGTGGTTCCA
Organism: Parnassius glacialis; assembly: GCA_033319125.1. Taxonomy (NCBI): domain Eukaryota; kingdom Metazoa; phylum Arthropoda; class Insecta; order Lepidoptera; family Papilionidae; genus Parnassius; species Parnassius glacialis. Next base: position 3,144,001 of record JAVANC010000013.1, read on the forward strand.
TAAGTCGGTTAGATGTGTATGAAATCGTGGAAGTTAAGAATAGTTTGGATATGATAATTTTATTAAATATAATTTATTTTATTTATTTGATAAATTAGTATTTTGTTTTTTTTTATTTTAACAGTTAAAAACCGCACACAGAGGAGACCGAGATAATAGGAAACACTTTATATTGCCTAGCTGTGCTTCGCGATTTCACCCACGTATATCGCGCGTCTAATCGGCGCAACATGACACCTCGCTTTGCATTAACTGCTAGTTTCCCTCGATTCTTATGGGGTGGCTATGCGGCGATCTCGCGCCGAGCCCAGTTTTGAATTATTGTAATTTTTCATTATCTCTTAAGCTATGCGTCCAAATAACATGCTATAAATATAAGTTTATCCTCTTAAAATTGTCTTGACGATGAAGTAACTTTCGTTGGTAAGGATTAATATTCCATGTCTAATAATAACGCTCATAAATCACTTTGTAATTTTTAATATTTTTTGTCACAAAATACTTTATTGTGACTTGTCATAGAATACATAATAGTCCTACTTACAGAATGGCCACTCACCTCCTCGCACTCATTTCAAATACCGCACCCCACCCCGCACTGCGTTGTAGACAACACTGACACTTGAACGAGGGCGCGCGTAATCGAACGAACCAGACGTGAACACACGCTTTCACAATTTAAAAGATAGGTAAGGTAGACTGGGGCAAGTGTGACAGTGGGGTAAGTGTGACAAATGCAAATTATACGGCATAAATGCGGTTTTTGGTTAAATGCTATTAGTAGTATTAGAAATCTATTGAACAATGCAGGAACTTTTACGCTATTGACTATACCGACAGTTAAGTATATAACTTAAACTATTTTATCGACAGAGATTATTTTTTTACAACTACCCAGCTAGCGAAAGCCCGCGCAATTTTAAGAGCCGAAATTTTTAAGATTTTCGATACGTCTTTCAGTTATTTTAAACAAGATACAAGGTGAGTGATAAAGAATAATATTGATACTTATAGTGTAATATGTTTCTGTGACCTAAAATCGACTATTCCTTGAAATACGGATACAGTTACACGTGGTCACCTAATACCTAACATACAAGATGACCGGGGTAAGCGTGACACTGTCACACTTACCCCGGTCATCTTGTATGAGAACATCGTAACTAGTGATGGGACAGCCTATTTTTTAACCGACTTTCAAAAAATGAGGGTGCTATTTACCTGTGTTCTTGTATGTATTTATATTTAAGTATTTACTTTTATATTTATACTTAATAAACAAGCGAGCGTGAGCGTGAGCGTGAGATCTCAGAGTCACATTTAACGAATTTTTGTTTATATGTTAGGTACTTGTGTTTGTATGTATATATGTTTTTGTACGTACGGTGATACGGTTTTGTATATACAGTGAGGTATGTTTTGTAGACTTATCTGATTTTAATTAAATGTAAAATGCATATATTTAATACAAATAAAAAATGGTGGTTTTTAGATATGGAGGGGGGAGGATCAAAAGGGTGAATATATCAGTTCATGGGGTATGCTTTTAGCCTAAAACTAATTATAGAAAAAACATCATTTATTTTTATTTTGTTTGATTTAGATGGTAAGAAACTACATAAGAAAAACATCTGATAAATACTCTCGAGAAACTCTGCTGGAGGCTATCAAAGCTGTACGGGAGCAACATATGACACCGTTTAAAGCAGCCAAGGTTTACGGTATCCCTAGAACAACCATAATCGCACACGTAAATAGTGATCGAGATGTGAAATTGAACACTCATGGTAGGCCAACAGCGTTAAACTCAGACTTGGAAAAAAATATGGCTACAATGTTCCACACCATGAAACGGTATGGTTTTGGTTTAACTCAGCGGGAAGTCAGAGCTTTAGTTGGTCAATATGTTCGTCGCAATGAAATCGATACACCCTTCAAAGATGGGATTCCGGGAGACGATTGGATAAGAGGTTTCAAAAAAAGGAACAAACTATCAATTAAAAAACCTCAAGCCGTCGAAATCGCAAGAAGAAAAGCTGCCGACCCGTTTATTATTAACGAGTTCTACGATTTACTTCAAACAGTCATACAAAATCAACAATTCGAAGGCGACGAAATATGGAATCTTGATGAAACAAGTTTCTGTCAAGACCCAGGAAAGTTGAAGATAATCGGCCTAAAAGGTTTTCAAGCCACAAGAACCACTAGCTCACCAGGCCGCGACAATACAACTGTATTGTTCGCATGCAATGCCTGGGGCCAGAAAGTTCCTCCATTAATAATTTTTAAAGGAACGTATCTTTGGAATACATGGTTACCTGATGATAGTTCGATTAATTCGGCATTTGCAGCTACATCGAAGGGTTGGATGGAAGCTTCTGTCTTCGAAAGCTATTTTTCAAATGTACTGATCCCGGAAATATGCAAATCAGGCAAACCACAACTTGTGATATACGACGGCCATTCAACACACCTTGATTTAAATGTTATAGTAAAAGCTAAGGAAAACAATATTACTCTTCTAAAACTACCGCCTCATTCTTCCCATATTTTGCAACCATTGGATGTAAACACTATGAAAGCAATGAAAGATCGATGGGATGAAAAATTAATTAAATGGAAACGACTAAATTACGGGAAAAAATTACCGAAAAAAAAATTTACGGAAATTTTGGTTGAGACATGGATAGACCTTGATCCAGTGATTTTAAGAAACGGTTTCAGAAAAACTGGCATATACCCATTTGATCGTAACCAAATTCGAGAAGACCAATTTGACGCTTCTGCACTATTACGTTGGAAAAATCATTTAGCATACAAAATGAGAGAAGTACAAGAAAACAAAACCGGTAAGCATACCCAAGAAATACAAGAAATAATAAATGAAAAGCAAGAAAGAAAATACAGCGAAGTAGGAAAAGGTAAGGTAAAAGATGATATTAAATACCAAAAGAAAATAAAAATTTTAAGTTGTGTAGACAGAGACACGGCAAAAAATCTCGACAAAGTTATGCTTATCCCCAGAAAAATCAGCAATTCCGATGCTCTAAAAATTATAAGCCAGGAAAAAGTTATGCCATCAAAAACATAACTTGTAAAAAAAGCCAAGTCTCGCAACTCAGTTCTTCTACCGTAAAAATTTGTGAGATCCATGTAATACCAAGTCGGTTAATTGATTCAGTCCATAGATTGACTTGGCAATCGCATGAAAACACAATATATCTCACAAGTAATACATATTATATTAAATTAGATTGTTTAGTGCGATTGCCAAGTCAATCTATGTATCAATCTAGGACTGAATAAATTAACCGACTTGGTATTACATGGATCTCACAACTTTTTACGGTAGAAGAACTAAGCTGCGAGACTTGACTTTTTTTACAAGTTATGTTTTTGATGGCATCTCATATCTTTTTGTAGATAGTTATATCTAAGTAGTAACTACTGGTTTCAATTTAATGAAATTTGAAATAAACCGAGTTTATACAATGCCTACTTGGTTAGTAAAAATTCAGGCTTCTAGTTTTATCCATAACGAACTTAAAGGGTTTCGGAAATGGCCCGAACTGCTTCGAGGAAAGGATGGTACGGCCGTGCCGCTTTTTTGCTCGACTTGGCGGGGGCACTGCCGTGCCCCCAGATTATAAGACCTTCTGAGAACAAGGAAAAAGTCAAAGTGACATTTGAAAATTTATTATTGGAGACAATTTCACGAGGAAAAGAAGAACCAAAACCAAAAAGAAAGCGTTTGGGAATAGGTGCTGAAGTAATTACCAACAGTGATTATATTGAAAGAAAAAAGATTGAAAAAAAAACCCAAAAAAGCAACAGTCGATAGAAATAAAGTGAAAAATTTCCCTTACAACAAGTAATGCAGACAATATGAGTACGCATTCAGGCTCTGATATAGTAGACATTATGAGTGACAGCGATTCCGGAAGTGTTCAAGAAAATCAATTCAGTCGAGAAAAAAACAAAAATTTTAGAAGCAAAAAGGAAAAATCAACGCACATTCTTACGATACAACCTGATATCCATACAGAACCAATATTGAAGCCGCGATCGACATTTAAAAAATCTTTTAAGTAAATAATATATTTATTAATAATATTTTTATTCAACAGAAATAGTATAATACATGTACATACCAAAGATTATATTATATTATTATTGATGGTAAAGGTTTCTGATTTAAAGTTATTTTTTACTTAGCATTGTTTTTATTACTCTTTCAAAACATTTAGGGCAAAGGGTACCATAAATCCATTTATAGGCACATCACTATATTGGTGAAAAACTGTCATACTTACCCCATGCGGGAAAAAATCCATTGTTACATAAAAATGGACGTTCAAATCGTTCTAATATTTCATAAAATATATTAACATTAGTATCATCTCATCAATTTTCTCGAAAACTACAAATAATAATAAAGTAACTACAAAAAGAAGCGTAGTGTCACACTTGCCCCATTGATGGGGTAAGTGTGACAGTTTCCACCTTTAATAGTATTAACTGCATCAAATTACAAAATGCTACTTATAAATCAACGCTCTCTTGAAGAACTACAGACCGATTTCCCTTCTGAGCCGCGTCTACGTGCTGTTTTCGAGAGTTATTACGAATCGTCTCGCGCGCAAACTTGACGACTTCCAGCCTCCCGAACAAGCCGGTTTCCGAAAGGGCTTTAGCACCATAGACCACATACATACCCTTCGGCAAATTGTACAGAAGTCCGAAGAGTACAATTTGCCACTATGTCTGGCGTATGTGGACTATGAGAAAGCCTTTGATTCCGTCGAAATTTGGGCGGTGCTGCAGTCCCTTCAGCGGTGCCAAGTTGACTGTCGGTATATCGAAGTGCTGAAGTGTTTGTACAGTAGAACTACGATGGCTATCCGAGTACAGAACCAGAGTACGAAACCTATCCAATTGCAGAGAGGTGTAAGACATAGTGACGTTATATCTCCGAAACTCTTCACCGCTGCATTGAAAGACGTTTTCAAGCTTCTGGACTGGAAAGGATACGGTATTAACATCAATGGCGAGTACATCACTCACCTTCGATTTGCCGACGATATAGTCCTTATGGCAGAATCGCTGGATGACCTAAGCACTATGCTCAATGACCTCAATAGTGTCTCCCAACGGATAGGTCTTAAGATGAACATGGACAAAACAAAGATTATGTTTAATGTCCATGTCACACCTATGCCGGTAGTTGTTGGGAACACTAAGCTCGAAATTGTTGACGAGTATGTTTACCTGGGACAAATAGTCCGACTAGGTAAGTCCAACTTCGACCGAGAGGTCAATCGACGGATTCAACTCGGCTGGGCAGCGTTCGGGAAGCTACGACACATCTTCTCGTCAGACATACCTCAAAACCTTAAAACGAAATTGTACAACCAGTGCGTGTTGCCAGTGATGACTTACGGAACTGAAACGTGGTCCTTCACTGCTGGCCGTATGAGGAAGCTCAAGGTCGCTCAGCGAGCTATGGAGAGGGCTATGCTCGGAGTTTCTCTGCGTGATAAACTTAGGAATGAGGATATCCGCAGTAGAACCAGAGTAACCGACGTATCCCAACGGATTAGTAAGCTGAAGTGGCAGTGGGCCGGCCATATAGCTCGAAGAACCGACAACCGATGGGGAAGAAAGGTTCTCGAGTGGCAGCCTCGTACCGGTAGGCGAAGTGTAGGGCGTCCCCCCACGAGATGGAGTGACGACCTGGTAAGACATGCAGGAAGTCGATGGATGCAGGTGGCTCAGGACCGTGCTTTGTGGCATTCTTTGGGGGAGGCCTATGTTCAGCAGTGGACTTGTGAAGGGCTGTAATGATGATGATGACTTATAAATATTAAAACGTTTGATCAAACAAATAACCGCTTAATAATTGATGTGTTGAAACAGAATTATCTATGTCAAACCCTTACAGAGTAGAAGTATTTAAATGGTCATTTTCCTTTTAATTAATTTATGTCACACTTGCCCCGGGTGACTCTACCTATTATTAACCTTACCGTGTTTTCATTACGATGGTTGTATATTGTGCTATATTTAGATGCTTTTCTACTTGAAGGAATGATAAAGACTGGAGTTTTTTTGGTTCCCAAAGGAAGAAATATGGTAAGTAAGAGCAACTCTTTATCTGCTTTTACATTATAAAGTATACACGTTAAGTCAGTGTTAGTATACTAACATTTTGTGTAGGTTATTTATTTTTATTCAAAGTTTTATTATTATTACTCATCTACAATATACTTAAGTTTAGAACTTGGTTGTTCTACCATAAATACGTAACTACTTACCAATTTATTATCCGTTACGATACGATCATTTTGTGTTACCATCTACGATAATATATCACTAAGATTGGTATTTCCGTACTGTATTATAACCTAGTATATAATTTGACGGCGCAGTGGGGCAGTGGCTTAGCAATGAGTTGCTGCGCTGGGGGGCGCGGGTTCGATTCCCGCACGGAGCAAGTATTTGTATGACCTACAAATAATTGTTCCGGGTCTGGATGTTTGTCCTTGTGCAATTTGTGTTTGTAAACTGCCTCCACGATACAGGAGAAAATCCTAGTGTGGGGGTAACGTTTTTTTTTTAAAAAAAAAATGCGCAGCACACATCGCTTCGTTGTCACTTTCATTCACATTAGTTTTTGGCGCGGACGGCACGATTCAATACAAGACGCTGTAACTTTGTCTCGGCGCGGTATTATTGCTTCGATATGTTATTGTGTAAGGCGACGTGAATAATATTTCTATAACTTACGAAAGATCAATGTGACTATTAACATAATTTTGTTTTTATTATTATTATTATTATTACTAGCTGGTCAGGCAGACGTTGTTCTGCCCTTTTCGACGGCCCTTCATATAAAAAATCCTTAAATTCGTAATAAAAAAAATATTGAGTGTCACTTATCGGGATAAAAACTATCCTATCTCTCAAGTTGGACGAAACTGCACGGTGTGCAAAATTTCATTGAAATCAGTTCAGTAGTTTAGGAGTTCATCGCGCACAAACAACGTGACACGTAATTTTCATATATAAAGATTTACATTATTATTCGTATTTAAAACCTGACCAGAGAAATAAAAGTACTCGCCATGTTGCGGAAATGTGACATACTAAATTTTTCTATAGAATTTGACATTTGTAACAATGAAGAGGCGAAAGTGGCGCCTCAAGCCAGGTTTTTTATTTTTCTCGCCAGGCTTTACACTGTAATTCAGAAATCATCATTTTATCTCCTTCATGTACTTTTTAGTTACCTGTCTAGTGCTTACTTACAAGAATATTATTCTTACATATGAAATTGGTGTTTTGTACGGGAGGAATATTAAGTCAATTTTTTTTTTTTTTGTAAAATGTATTAATCAAAGTATGCACCGCTGTTATCTATGCATTTTTGCCATTTCATAGGTAGTTCATTGATCCCTTTACTAAAAAAACCATGAGGGCGAGAATCAATAAACTCTTTGAAGGCGGTTTGGACTGCCGCATCGGAGTTGAATTTTTTTCCTTGTAAGAAGTTGTTCAAATTCCGGAAAAAATGGTAATCTGTTGGAGCAAGGTCCGGGGAGTACGGTGGATGTCGCAGACATTCCAATTGTAGCTCTTCTAACTTAGTAGTTGTTTGTTGTGCAGTGTGTGGTCTTGCGTTGTCGTGAAGCAGCAGTGGCCAAGAGCGATTGACCAATCTCGGTTGTTTAGCAGCTACTTGTTCCTTTATTGTTTGCAGTTGCTGACAATAGATATCTTCTGTAATCGTTTGGCTGGATTTTAGAAAGCTGTAGTGAACGACACCGGCGCTAGTCCACCAAACACTCACAATTAACTTTTTCTGAGTCAATTTTCGTTTAGGGCAGGATTTGGCTGGGTCTCCAGGGTTCAGCCATTGCGACGAGCGCTTCCGATTATCGTACAGTATCCACTTTTCAACACAAGTAATGATTCGATTTAAAATCCCTTCATTATTGTGTCAGTTGAGCAAAGTAACACAGCAGTCGACGCGTGTTTGCAAGTTCGATTCACTCAATTCATGAGGTACCCATCGTTCAAGTTTTTTACTTTCCCGATTTGCTTCAAGTGGATTAATACAGTTTTATCACTTACCCCGAAGCCTGCAGCTATCTCTGAAGTGTTTTTTGATGGATCCGCTTCCACAATAGCCTTTAATTCTTTTATTTTCCACTTTGGTCTCCAGCCGTCCACGGGGTTGGTTCTGAAGGTCGAAATTTCCAGAACGAAAACGTTGAAAGCAAAAACCGTGCTTTTTTTGCGACATCAGCACCGTACACATCATTAATCCTTCGAGCTGTTTCTGCAGCACTGGTGCCACGGTAGAACTCGTACTCGTAAATATACCGATATTTCATGTTTTCCATTGTGCAGTAATAAGCGACGCCAAAGAAAAAAAGAATGAGGAAAAAACAAATGAATGACAGAAAACATTACTCCAGAGAAGTCATGAACAAACGGAGCTACATCACAGACATGCACTTTTTTAATTGAAAATACCGATTCCAGTACACAAACTACACAAAATTAATCAGCCAACACACCACGTAAAAGGAAATGACGGCTCCGTGGCGCAGTGGCTTAGCAATCAGTTGTTGCGCTGGGGGCCGCGGGTTCGAATCCCGCACGGAACAAGTATTTGTATGGCCTACAAATAATTGTTCCGGGTCTGGATGTTTGTCCTTGTGCAATTTATGTTTGTAAGCTGCCTCCACGACACAGGAGAAAATCCTAGTGTGGGGGTAACGTTTTTAAAAAGAAATAATAAAAATAAGTGACTTATTAACAGAGTATAAAATACCGGAAAATTTTGGAAACTCAGCAAGAATGTGCATCTCAAAAAGATACCAAGTTTTTGTAATCATGGCCAGAGGTATACATTGCAATTGGAAATAACCGATCGCATACTGTTTTTTAGCTCAAAGTAAAAATTACAAAGAACTTGTTGATAAGCCATACTTTTTTATTGCAGGGAAAAAAATACTATGTTTTCGACGTGCCTCATTTGATAAAATTAATGCGAAATAACCTGATGAAATATGACTTTGAGTATTCTGATACTGATGGAACTAACGTGATTGCAAAGTGGGAAGATGTTAAGACATTTTATAAACAATACTGTGGAAGAGTTTATTGATTAGCACCAAAACTAACCAAATCCCAACAATTTTGAAAAAATCAAGGTGAAATACGCCACTCAGGTTTTTAGCAGCATTGTTGCGGCAGCTATACATATTTCAATTGAGTGTGGTCGACTAGAAAAATCTTCCTCGGGGAGTGTTAAGCTGATTGAGTTGATGGATAAAACTTTCGATGTGTTCAATTCGTCTGTTGTAGTTGATCCCAATAAGTATAAAATTGCCTTTGTTGTCTCATTACGCCAAACTAGATCAGTTCGATTTTTTTTTTGTCTAATGTCACTGTTCTCCAGTCACAAGAAAAATTTGACTAATGCAATAAAATGCCTAGGAGGTTTGAAAATTAGTTTAAACAGTATTAAAAGCCTTTCACAAGATCTACAGTCTAACGGATTCAGTTTTCTTTTCACGCGGAGGCTGAACCGAAATCCGTTGGAAACATTTTTCGGCTCAGTCAGACAACAGGGTGGAAAGTGTCGAGAACTAACATTACTTCAATTTAGCAGGGCTTTTAGAAAATTATTTATGGTAAACTTTCTTAAACACTCTAATCATGCCAACTGTACTGACGATTTAGACCAACTACTTATAAACACCGATGACATAGGTGGTGTAAACGTTATGGTGGTGTAAACGTTATATCTTCGGACTGTCCTGTGGATGACAATTCGCATGAGAATTCCTCGACCAATCCATTAACCGTTGCAGTTAGCACAGTGGACTACCGTTTTGACTTGCCAGAATAAACGCGTTTGTATATGTTTGTGGCTGCCTAGTTATTAAAAAAATTTTTGACATTCACCAGTGCGAAGGTATAAATCAGTATATAAAAACTTCAGGTACAAGATGACAACGTTTTTGTACAATTAAAATCATTTAACGTAAATGCTCTTCTAATAATTTTTTTTAATTGTATAATAGCGATGGACGATCAATTAATTTTTAAAAAAAAAAGTTTTAAGTTCGTCGGAAACGAATTTCTTAAAAAAATAAGCAACCTCTGTGTTACCGATTGCAGTAATGTGGACTATAGATACGAAGAAGATACCGCGGAAAATTTGGACAGACTAGCGTATACAGCGTCATCATAGGTACGCGTGGTTGGTCGGTAACATATCTTAACCAACCCCAGGCACATTTACGTTGAACTTGTATTAGAATTGAGAATATAATGGAAACAATATTTTATTAGTTATCGTCTTTTTTTATTTAGAATCATTAATCACCAGTCAGGAGTCACCCATTAATTTAAACAACTAATATACATTTACTAAAAAAAACGAAACTTACTGAACAGTTATTTAGTTAGTCTCTGTGTAAAATGTATTTTACCTTTTTCAGAACGACTATTTTGTTACAAATCTATGAGTCTTCTTCACATAGTCTATTCTTTGACACACACAGGCGATGCGCACCCTTTAAATCCTATTACTGAGATAGGACTCTTAACAAACGAAGTGATTTTTTATTTATACTGCAATATTTTAATTTATAGGGTAATGTTGTTTGATTAACACAATCAGATGCTTTAGACAAATCACAGAATATTCCAATAGCATGCTTAATGCTTGTAGTGCCTGAAAAAGCACTACAAGCATTAAGCATGCTATTGCATCAGTAATGAAACGCCGTTTAAGAAAATCAAACTAATTATCATGGAATAACTTATGTTAAATAACCATCAATAGAAGGTAAAGTTTGAAACACTTAGCGCCGGTAATATAGATACAGGCCTAAAATTGCCAAGGTTTTAGAGTCACCAGACTTAAAAAATGGAATTATCTATAATAACCTAAATTATACCTTAACATTGTCAGCCAGCTAATTACTGAAACACAACTTTAGTAAGACAATTACGAGCCGGTGTGGTCTTGCATGAGGAAATAATCATAATAAAAAGTGACCCATATCAGAAACACAAAACGACAAACAAATCATTTCACATGTTTTCGCGTTAAATAATACTTAGTAATATAAACAATAAACATTTGACAATTCTTTGACCTTTCAAAAAGGACTTTAATTTCGTTTCATATGTGATATTATTGCAAAAATTAAAGTTACGTAGGTCACTCGAATAAGTTTTGAGATTAATAGAACTTTGTTTTTTTTTTAATATTCAGCAATTGGCTTATGGAGTTCTATTTTTAAATAAATTTGCTTTTTTAGAAATATATAACACGGGTGCGTTCCATTTTTAAATTTCGAGCATCTCGAAACTTATTGAGTGACCTACGTAGTAGGGATGAGATGACTAATACTTCATAGTTATCTTCACATTTAAAAGACAAATAATGTGTTATCAATGATAAAATAGATAGAAACATTTACTCGATATCTCATTCATCTGGATATAAAATATAACGATTTCGGCGTTCCGCAAGGAAATATGTTAGGACCGATTCTTTTTTATTTATGTATAATAATGACATTACGAAACATAAATATATTCTGTGCGCTCATATTTAAATGTTTATAACTTGTAATAAAAATAATTATAATAAAGATGAAGTTAATAATAAAACTGACACAAAACGGCTTGACATAAATAATTACAAAATTAGATTAATTCTACATAGATCTTTTGTATATCTACAATTCAATAAATTTATCAATGCAATTCATAATATTAAATTAAAGATTCCTTTAGTTGTGGTATGTAGAAGTTACACATACCAAATTTCTGGGAGTGACGTTAGATGAGGATATAAATTAAAAAGATCAAAAGATAACGTGTGCAGAAAAATCTATAAATTTGTGACAGAACAGGATCGATCGGTATTTATGATATTAATCTTTATAGAGTCGCGTAATAACGAGAGGAACGATGTGCGAGTGAGATGACGTGATAAGCGCTTTTATTTAAAAGACGTGTGTTTACTGGCGTGCCTGTACGTAGGATATGCGTACTCCGGGGGCGGGGCCCGTGTACTACGCGTGGACGTAAGCGGCGACCGTGGCGTCAGCTGGCGCACCGCCACCCTGCAGCAGGACCACGCGGCACCGCGCACGCACTACGCCTGGACGCTGTGGACTGCGCGCCTGCCTGTACCCGCGGACTGCGACCAGGTACACTCGCACGCACTGCGACCAGGTACACTCGCACGCACTGCGACCAGGTACACTCGCACGCACTGCGACTAGATACACTCGCACGCACTGCGACCAGATACACTCGCACGCACTGCGACCAGGTACACTCGCACGCACTGCGACCAGGTACACTCGCACGCACTGCGACCAGATACATTCGCACGTACTGCGACCAGATACACTCGCACGCACTGCGACCAGGTACACTCGCACGCACTGCGACCAGGTACACTCGCACGCACTGCGACCAGGTACACTCGCACGCACTGCGACCAGGTACACTCGCACGCACTGCGACCAGGTACACTCGCACGCACTGCGACCACGTACACTCGCACGCACTGCGACCAGGTACACTCGCACGTACTACGCCTGGACGCTATGGACTGCGCGCCTGCCTGTACCCGCGGACTGCGACCAGGTACACTCGCACGCACTGCGACCAGGTACACTCGCACGCACTGCGACCAGATACACTCGCACGCACTGCGACCAAGTACACTCGCACGCACTGCGACCAGATACACTCGCACGCACTGCGACCAGATACACTCGCACGCACTGCGACCAGGTACACTCGCACGCACTGCGACCAGGTACACTCGCACGCACTACGCCTGGACGCTGTGGACTGCGCGCCTGCCTGTACCCGCGGACTGCGACCAGGTACACTCGCACGCACTGCGACCAGGTACACTCGCACGCACTGCGACCAGGTACACTCGCACGCACTGCGACTAGATACACTCGCACGCACTGCGACCAGATACACTCGCACGCACTGCGACCAGGTACACTCGCACGCACTGCGACCAGGTACACTCGCACGCACTGCGACCAGATACATTCGCACGTACTGCGACCAGATACACTCGCACGCACTGCGACCAGGTACACTCGCACGCACTGCGACCAGGTACACTCGCACGCACTGCGACCAGGTACACTCGCACGCACTGCGACCAGGTACACTCGCACGCACTGCGACCAGGTACACTCGCACGCACTGCGACCACGTACACTCGCACGCACTGCGACCAGGTACACTCGCACGTACTACGCCTGGACGCTATGGACTGCGCGCCTGCCTGTACCCGCGGACTGCGACCAGGTACACTCGCACGCACTGCGACCAGGTACACTCGCACGCACTGCGACCAGATACACTCGCACGCACTGCGACCAAGTACACTCGCACGCACTGCGACCAGATACACTCGCACGCACTGCGACCAGATACACTCGCACGCACTGCGACCAGGTACACTCGCACGCACTGCGACCAGATACACTCGCACGCACTGCGACCAGGTACACTCGCACGCACTGCGACCACGTACACTCGCACGCACTGCGACCAAGTACACTCGCACGCACTGCGACCAGGTACACTCGCACGCACTACGCCTGGACGCTGTGGACTGCGCGCCTGCCTGTACCCGCGGACTGCGACCAGGTACACTCGCACGCACTGCGACCAGGTACACTCGCACGCACTACGCCTAGACGCTGTGGACTGCGCGCCTGCCTGTACCCGCGGACTGCGACCAGGTACACTCGCACGCACTGTGACCAGGTACACTCGCACGCACTGCGACCAGATACACTCGCACGCACTGCGACCAGGTACACTCGCACGCACTGCGACCAGGTACACTCGCACGCACTGCGACCAGATACACTCGCACGCACTGCGACCAGGTACACTCGCACGCACTGCGACCAGATACACTCGCACGCACTGCGACCAGGTACACTCGCACGCACTGCGACCAGGTACACTCGCACGCACTGCGACCAGGTACACTCGCACGCACTGCGACCAGGTACACTCGCACGCACTGCGACCAGGTACACTCGCACGCACTGCGACCAGATACACTCGCACGCACTGCGACCAGGTACACTCGCACGCACTGCGACCAGGTACACTCGCACGCACTGCGACCAGGTACACTCGCACGCACTGCGACCAGGTACACTCGCACGCACTGCGACCAGATACACTCGCACGCACTGCGACCAGGTACACTCGCACGCACTGCGACCAGGTACACTCGCACGCACTGCGACCAGATACACTCGCACGCACTGCGACCAGCTACACTCGCACGCACTGCGCCTGGACGCTGTGGACTGCGCGCCTGCCTGTACCCGCGGACGCGACCAGGTACACTCGCACGCACTGCGACCAGGTACACTCGCACGCACTACGCCTGGACGCTGTGGACTGCGCGCCTGCCTGTACCCGTGGACTGCGACCAGATACACTCGCACGCACTGCGACCAGGTACACTCGCACGCACTGCGACCAGGTACACTCGCACGCACTGCGACCAGGTACACTCGCACGCACTGCGACCAGGTACACTCGCACGCACTGCGACCAGGTACACTCGCACGCACTGCGACCACGTACACTCGCACGCACTGCGACCAGGTACACTCGCACGTACTACGCCTGGACGCTATGGACTGCGCGCCTGCCTGTACCCGCGGACTGCGACCAGGTACACTCGCACGCACTGCGACCAGGTACACTCGCACGCACTGCGACCAGATACACTCGCACGCACTGCGACCAAGTACACTCGCACGCACTGCGACCAGATACACTCGCACGCACTGCGACCAGATACACTCGCACGCACTGCGACCAGGTACACTCGCACGCACTGCGACCAGATACACTCGCACGCACTGCGACCAGGTACACTCGCACGCACTGCGACCAGGTACACTCGCACGCACTGCGACCAGGTACACTCGCACGCACTGCGACTAGATACACTCGCACGCACTGCGACCAGATACACTCGCACGCACTGCGACCAGGTACACTCGCACGCACTGCGACCAGGTACACTCGCACGCACTGCGACCAGATACATTCGCACGTACTGCGACCAGATACACTCGCACGCACTGCGACCAGGTACACTCGCACGCACTGCGACCAGGTACACTCGCACGCACTGCGACCAGGTACACTCGCACGCACTGCGACCAGGTACACTCGCACGCACTGCGACCAGGTACACTCGCACGCACTGCGACCACGTACACTCGCACGCACTGCGACCAGGTACACTCGCACGTACTACGCCTGGACGCTATGGACTGCGCGCCTGCCTGTACCCGCGGACTGCGACCAGGTACACTCGCACGCACTGCGACCAGGTACACTCGCACGCACTGCGACCAGATACACTCGCACGCACTGCGACCAAGTACACTCGCACGCACTGCGACCAGATACACTCGCACGCACTGCGACCAGATACACTCGCACGCACTGCGACCAGGTACACTCGCACGCACTGCGACCAGGTACACTCGCACGCACTACGCCTGGACGCTGTGGACTGCGCGCCTGCCTGTACCCGCGGACTGCGACCAGGTACACTCGCACGCACTGCGACCAGGTACACTCGCACGCACTGCGACCAGGTACACTCGCACGCACTGCGACTAGATACACTCGCACGCACTGCGACCAGATACACTCGCACGCACTGCGACCAGGTACACTCGCACGCACTGCGACCAGGTACACTCGCACGCACTGCGACCAGATACATTCGCACGTACTGCGACCAGATACACTCGCACGCACTGCGACCAGGTACACTCGCACGCACTGCGACCAGGTACACTCGCACGCACTGCGACCAGGTACACTCGCACGCACTGCGACCAGGTACACTCGCACGCACTGCGACCAGGTACACTCGCACGCACTGCGACCACGTACACTCGCACGCACTGCGACCAGGTACACTCGCACGTACTACGCCTGGACGCTATGGACTGCGCGCCTGCCTGTACCCGCGGACTGCGACCAGGTACACTCGCACGCACTGCGACCAGGTACACTCGCACGCACTGCGACCAGATACACTCGCACGCACTGCGACCAAGTACACTCGCACGCACTGCGACCAGATACACTCGCACGCACTGCGACCAGATACACTCGCACGCACTGCGACCAGGTACACTCGCACGCACTGCGACCAGATACACTCGCACGCACTGCGACCAGGTACACTCGCACGCACTGCGACCACGTACACTCGCACGCACTGCGACCAAGTACACTCGCACGCACTGCGACCAGGTACACTCGCACGCACTACGCCTGGACGCTGTGGACTGCGCGCCTGCCTGTACCCGCGGACTACGACCAGGTACACTCGCACGCACTGCGACCAGGTACACTCGCACGCACTACGCCTAGACGCTGTGGACTGCGCGCCTGCCTGTACCCGCGGACTGCGACCAGGTACACTCGCACGCACTGTGACCAGGTACACTCGCACGCACTGCGACCAGATACACTCGCACGCACTGCGACCAGGTACACTCGCACGCACTGCGACCAGGTACACTCGCACGCACTGCGACCAGATACACTCGCACGCACTGCGACCAGGTACACTCGCACGCACTGCGACCAGATACACTCGCACGCACTGCGACCAGGTACACTCGCACGCACTGCGACCAGGTACACTCGCACGCACTGTGACCAGGTACACTCGCACGCACTGCGACCAGGTACACTCGCACGCACTGCGACCAGGTACACTCGCACGCACTGCGACCAGGTACACTCGCACGCACTGCGACCAGGTACACTCGCACGCACTGCGACCAGGTACACTCGCACGCACTGCGACCAGATACACTCGCACGCACTGCGACCAGGTACACTCGCACGCACTGCGACCAGGTACACTCGCACGCACTGCGACCAGGTACACTCGCACGCACTGCGACCAGGTACACTCGCACGCACTGCGACCAGATACACTCGCACGCACTGCGACCAGGTACACTCGCACGCACTGCGACCAGGTACACTCGCACGCACTGCGACCAGATACACTCGCACGCACTGCGACCAGCTACACTAACACGCACTGCGCCTGGACGCTGTGGACTGCGCGCCTGCCTGTACCCGCGGACTGCGACCAGGTACACTCGCACGCACTGCGACCAGGTACACTCGCACGCACTGCGACCAGATACACTCGCACGCACTGCGACCAAGTACACTCGCACGCACTGCGACCAGATACACTCGCACGCACTGCGACCAGATACACTCGCACGCACTGCGACCAGGTACACTCGCACGCACTGCGACCAGATACACTCGCACGCACTGCGACCAGGTACACTCGCACGCACTGCGACCACGTACACTCGCACGCACTGCGACCAAGTACACTCGCACGCACTGCGACCAGGTACACTCGCACGCACTACGCCTAGACGCTGTGGACTGCGCGCCTGCCTGTACCCGCGGACTGCGACCAGGTACACTCGCACGCACTGTGACCAGGTACACTCGCACGCACTGCGACCAGATACACTCGCACGCACTGCGACCAGGTACACTCGCACGCACTGCGACCAGGTACACTCGCACGCACTGCGACCAGATACACTCGCACGCACTGCGACCAGGTACACTCGCACGCACTGCGACCAGATACACTCGCACGCACTGCGACCAGGTACACTCGCACGCACTGCGACCAGGTACACTCGCACGCACTGCGACCAGGTACACTCGCACGCACTGCGACCAGGTACACTCGCACGCACTGCGACCAGGTACACTCGCACGCACTGCGACCAGATACACTCGCACGCACTGCGACCAGGTACACTCGCACGCACTGCGACCAGGTACACTCGCACGCACTGCGACCAGGTACACTCGCACGCACTGCGACCAGGTACACTCGCACGCACTGCGACCAGATACACTCGCACGCACTGCGACCAGGTACACTCGCACGCACTGCGACCAGGTACACTCGCACGCACTGCGACCAGATACACTCGCACGCACTGCGACCAGCTACACTCGCACGCACTGCGCCTGGACGCTGTGGACTGCGCGCCTGCCTGTACCCGCGGACGCGACCAGGTACACTCGCACGCACTGCGACCAGGTACACTCGCACGCACTACGCCTGGACGCTGTGGACTGCGCGCCTGCCTGTACCCGTGGACTGCGACCAGATACACTCGCACGCACTGCGACCAGGTACACTCGCACGCACTGCGACCAGGTACACTCGCACGCACTGCGACCAGGTACACTCGCACGCACTGCGACCAGGTACACTCGCACGCACTGCGACCAGGTACACTCGCACGCACTGCGACCACGTACACTCGCACGCACTGCGACCAGGTACACTCGCACGTACTACGCCTGGACGCTATGGACTGCGCGCCTGCCTGTACCCGCGGACTGCGACCAGGTACACTCGCACGCACTGCGACCAGGTACACTCGCACGCACTGCGACCAGATACACTCGCACGCACTGCGACCAAGTACACTCGCACGCACTGCGACCAGATACACTCGCACGCACTGCGACCAGATACACTCGCACGCACTGCGACCAGGTACACTCGCACGCACTGCGACCAGATACACTCGCACGCACTGCGACCAGGTACACTCGCACGCACTGCGACCAGGTACACTCGCACGCACTGCGACCAGGTACACTCGCACGCACTGCGACTAGATACACTCGCACGCACTGCGACCAGATACACTCGCACGCACTGCGACCAGGTACACTCGCACGCACTGCGACCAGGTACACTCGCACGCACTGCGACCAGATACATTCGCACGTACTGCGACCAGATACACTCGCACGCACTGCGACCAGGTACACTCGCACGCACTGCGACCAGGTACACTCGCACGCACTGCGACCAGGTACACTCGCACGCACTGCGACCAGGTACACTCGCACGCACTGCGACCAGGTACACTCGCACGCACTGCGACCACGTACACTCGCACGCACTGCGACCAGGTACACTCGCACGTACTACGCCTGGACGCTATGGACTGCGCGCCTGCCTGTACCCGCGGACTGCGACCAGGTACACTCGCACGCACTGCGACCAGGTACACTCGCACGCACTGCGACCAGATACACTCGCACGCACTGCGACCAAGTACACTCGCACGCACTGCGACCAGATACACTCGCACGCACTGCGACCAGATACACTCGCACGCACTGCGACCAGGTACACTCGCACGCACTGCGACCAGGTACACTCGCACGCACTACGCCTGGACGCTGTGGACTGCGCGCCTGCCTGTACCCGCGGACTGCGACCAGGTACACTCGCACGCACTGCGACCAGGTACACTCGCACGCACTGCGACCAGGTACACTCGCACGCACTGCGACTAGATACACTCGCACGCACTGCGACCAGATACACTCGCACGCACTGCGACCAGGTACACTCGCACGCACTGCGACCAGGTACACTCGCACGCACTGCGACCAGATACATTCGCACGTACTGCGACCAGATACACTCGCACGCACTGCGACCAGGTACACTCGCACGCACTGCGACCAGGTACACTCGCACGCACTGCGACCAGGTACACTCGCACGCACTGCGACCAGGTACACTCGCACGCACTGCGACCAGGTACACTCGCACGCACTGCGACCACGTACACTCGCACGCACTGCGACCAGGTACACTCGCACGTACTACGCCTGGACGCTATGGACTGCGCGCCTGCCTGTACCCGCGGACTGCGACCAGGTACACTCGCACGCACTGCGACCAGGTACACTCGCACGCACTGCGACCAGATACACTCGCACGCACTGCGACCAAGTACACTCGCACGCACTGCGACCAGATACACTCGCACGCACTGCGACCAGATACACTCGCACGCACTGCGACCAGGTACACTCGCACGCACTGCGACCAGATACACTCGCACGCACTGCGACCAGGTACACTCGCACGCACTGCGACCACGTACACTCGCACGCACTGCGACCAAGTACACTCGCACGCACTGCGACCAGGTACACTCGCACGCACTACGCCTGGACGCTGTGGACTGCGCGCCTGCCTGTACCCGCGGACTGCGACCAGGTACACTCGCACGCACTGCGACCAGGTACACTCGCACGCACTACGCCTAGACGCTGTGGACTGCGCGCCTGCCTGTACCCGCGGACTGCGACCAGGTACACTCGCACGCACTGTGACCAGGTACACTCGCACGCACTGCGACCAGATACACTCGCACGCACTGCGACCAGGTACACTCGCACGCACTGCGACCAGGTACACTCGCACGCACTGCGACCAGATACACTCGCACGCACTGCGACCAGGTACACTCGCACGCACTGCGACCAGATACACTCGCACGCACTGCGACCAGGTACACTCGCACGCACTGCGACCAGGTACACTCGCACGCACTGTGACCAGGTACACTCGCACGCACTGCGACCAGGTACACTCGCACGCACTGCGACCAGGTACACTCGCACGCACTGCGACCAGGTACACTCGCACGCACTGCGACCAGGTACACTCGCACGCACTGCGACCAGGTACACTCGCACGCACTGCGACCAGATACACTCGCACGCACTGCGACCAGGTACACTCGCACGCACTGCGACCAGGTACACTCGCACGCACTGCGACCAGGTACACTCGCACGCACTGCGACCAGGTACACTCGCACGCACTGCGACCAGATACACTCGCACGCACTGCGACCAGGTACACTCGCACGCACTGCGACCAGGTACACTCGCACGCACTGCGACCAGATACACTCGCACGCACTGCGACCAGCTACACTAACACGCACTGCGCCTGGACGCTGTGGACTGCGCGCCTGCCTGTACCCGCGGACTGCGACCAGGTACACTCGCACGCACTGCGACCAGGTACACTCGCACGCACTACGCCTGGACGCTGTGGACTGCGCGCCTGCCTGTACCCGCGGACTGCGACCAGGTACACTCGCACGCACTGCGACCAGGTACACTCGCACGCACTACGCCTGGACGCTGTGGACTGCGCGCCTGCCTGTACCCGTGGACTGCGACCAGATACACTCGCACGCACTGCGACCAGGTACACTCGCACGCACTGCGACCAGGTACACTCGCACGCACTGCGACCAGGTACACTCGCACGCACTGCGACCAGGTACACTCGCACGCACTGCGACCAGGTACACTCGCACGCACTGCGACCACGTACACTCGCACGCACTGCGACCAGGTACACTCGCACGTACTACGCCTGGACGCTATGGACTGCGCGCCTGCCTGTACCCGCGGACTGCGACCAGGTACACTCGCACGCACTGCGACCAGGTACACTCGCACGCACTGCGACCAGATACACTCGCACGCACTGCGACCAAGTACACTCGCACGCACTGCGACCAGATACACTCGCACGCACTGCGACCAGATACACTCGCACGCACTGCGACCAGGTACACTCGCACGCACTGCGACCAGATACACTCGCACGCACTGCGACCAGGTACACTCGCACGCACTGCGACCACGTACACTCGCACGCACTGCGACCAAGTACACTCGCACGCACTGCGACCAGGTACACTCGCACGCACTACGCCTGGACGCTGTGGACTGCGCGCCTGCCTGTACCCGCGGACTGCGACCAGGTACACTCGCACGCACTGCGACCAGGTACACTCGCACGCACTACGCCTAGACGCTGTGGACTGCGCGCCTGCCTGTACCCGCGGACTGCGACCAGGTACACTCGCACGCACTGTGACCAGGTACACTCGCACGCACTGCGACCAGATACACTCGCACGCACTGCGACCAGGTACACTCGCACGCACTGCGACCAGGTACACTCGCACGCACTGCGACCAGATACACTCGCACGCACTGCGACCAGGTACACTCGCACGCACTGCGACCAGGTACACTCGCACGCACTGCGACCAGGTACACTCGCACGCACTGCGACCAGATACACTCGCACGCACTGCGACCAGGTACACTCGCACGCACTGCGACCAGGTACACTCGCACGCACTGCGACCAGATACACTCGCACGCACTGCGACCAGCTACACTCGCACGCACTGCGCCTGGACGCTGTGGACTGCGCGCTTCCTGTACCCGCGGACTGCGACCAGGTACACTCGCACGCACTGCGACCAGGTACACTCGCACGCACTACGCCTGGACGCTGTGGACTGCGCGCCTGCCTGTACCCGCGGACTGCGACCAGGTACACTCGCACGCACTGCGACCAGGTACACTCGCACGCACTACGCCTGGACGCTGTGGACTGCGCGCCTGCCTGTACCCGTGGACTGCGACCAGGTACACTCGCACGCACTGCGACCAGGTACACTCGCACGCACTGCGACCAGGTACACTCGCACGCACTGCGACCAGGTACACTCGCACGCACTGCGACCAGATACACTCGCACGCACTGCGACCAGGTACACTCGCACGCACTGCGACCAGATACACTCGCACGCACTGCGACCAGGTACACTCGTACGCACTGCAACCAGGTACACTCGCACGCACTGCGACCAGGTACACTCGCACGCACTGCGACCACGTACACTCGCACGCACTACGCCTGGACGCTGTGGACTGCGCGCCTGCCTGTACCCGCGGACTGCGACCAGGTACACTCGCACGCACTGCGACCAGGTACACTCGCACGCACTACGCCTAGACGCTGTGGACTGCGCGCCTGCCTGTACCCGCGGACTGCGACCAGGTACA
Organism: Parnassius glacialis; assembly: GCA_033319125.1. NCBI lineage: Eukaryota > Metazoa > Arthropoda > Insecta > Lepidoptera > Papilionidae > Parnassius > Parnassius glacialis. The sequence goes on from JAVANC010000013.1 coordinate 3,166,903, forward strand.
CTCGCACGCACTGTGACCAGGTACACTCGCACGCACTGCGACCAGATACACTCGCACGCACTGCGACCAGGTACACTCGCACGCACTGCGACCAGGTACACTCGCACGCACTGCGACCAGATACACTCGCACGCACTGCGACCAGGTACACTCGCACGCACTGCGACCAGATACACTCGCACGCACTGCGACCAGGTACACTCGCACGCACTGCGACCAGGTACACTCGCACGCACTGCGACCAGGTACACTCGCACGCACTGCGACCAGGTACACTCGCACGCACTGCGACCAGGTACACTCGCACGCACTGCGACCAGATACACTCGCACGCACTGCGACCAGGTACACTCGCACGCACTGCGACCAGGTACACTCGCACGCACTGCGACCAGGTACACTCGCACGCACTGCGACCAGGTACACTCGCACGCACTGCGACCAGATACACTCGCACGCACTGCGACCAGGTACACTCGCACGCACTGCGACCAGGTACACTCGCACGCACTGCGACCAGATACACTCGCACGCACTGCGACCAGCTACACTCGCACGCACTGCGCCTGGACGCTGTGGACTGCGCGCCTGCCTGTACCCGCGGACTGCGACCAGGTACACTCGCACGCACTGCGACCAGGTACACTCGCACGCACTACGCCTGGACGCTGTGGACTGCGCGCCTGCCTGTACCCGCGGACTGCGACCAGGTACACTCGCACGCACTGCGACCAGGTACACTCGCACGCACTACGCCTGGACGCTGTGGACTGCGCGCCTGCCTGTACCCGTGGACTGCGACCAGGTACACTCGCACGCACTGCGACCAGGTACACTCGCACGCACTGCGACCAGGTACACTCGCACGCACTGCGACCAGGTACACTCGCACGCACTGCGACCAGATACACTCGCACGCACTGCGACCAGGTACACTCGCACGCACTGCGACCAGATACACTCGCACGCACTGCGACCAGGTACACTCGTACGCACTGCAACCAGGTACACTCGCACGCACTGCGACCAGGTACACTCGCACGCACTGCGACCACGTACACTCGCACGCACTGCGACCAAGTACACTCGCACGCACTGCGACCAGGTACACTCGCACGCACTACGCCTGGACGCTGTAGACTGCGCGCCTGCCTGTACCCGCGGACTGCGACCAGGTACACTCGCACGCACTGCGACCAGGTACACTCGCACGCACTGCGACCAGGTACACTCGCTCGCACTGCGACCAGGTACACTCGCACGCACTGCGACCAGGTACACTCGCTCGCACTGCGACCAGGTACACTCGCACGCACTCCGACCAGGTACACTCGCACGCACTGCGACCAGATACACTCGCACGCACTGCGACCAGGTACACTCGCACGCACTGCGACCAGGTACACTCGCTCGCACTGCGACCAGGTACACTCGCACGCACTGCGACCAGGTACACTCGCACGCACTGCGACCAGGTACACTCGCACGCACTGCGACCAGGTGCACTCGCACGCACTGCGACCAGGTACACTCGCACGCACTGCGACCAGGTACACTCGCACGCACTGCGACCAGGTACACTCGCACGCACTGCGACCAGGTCCACTCGCACGCACTGCGACCAAGTACACTCGCACGCACTACGACCAGGTACACTCGCACGCACTGCGACCAGGTACACTCGCACGCACTGCGACCAGGTACACTCGCACGCACTGCGACCAGGTACACTCGCACGCACTGCGACTAGGTACACTCGCACGCACTGCGACCAGATACACTCGCACGCACTGCGACCAGCTACACTCGCACGCACTGCGACCAGGTACACTCGCACGCACTGCGACCAGATACACTCGCACGCATTGCGACCAGGTACACTCGCACGCACTGCGACCAGATACACTCGCACGCACTGCGACCAGGTACACTCGCACGCACTGCGACCAGGTACACTCGCACGCACTGCGACCAGATACACTCGCACGCACTGCGACCAGGTACACTCGCACGCACTGCGACCACGTACACTCGCACGCACTGCGACCAGGTACACTCGCACGTACTACGCCTGGACGCTATGGACTGCGCGCCTGCCTGTACCCGCGGACTGCGACCAGGTACACTCGCACGCACTGCGACCAGGTACACTCGCACGCACTGCGACCAGGTACACTCGCACGCACTGCGACCAGGTACACTCGCACGCACTGCGACCAGGTACACTCGCACGCACTGCGACCAGGTACACTCGCACGCACTGCGACCAGGTACACTCGCACGCACTGCGACCAGGTACACTCGCACGCACTGCGACCAGATACACTCGCACGCACTGCGACCAGGTACACTCGCACGCACTGCGACCAGGTACACTCGCACGCACTGCGACCAGGTACACTCGCACGCACTGCGACCAGGTACACTCGCACGCACTGCGACCAGGTACACTCGCACGCACTGCGACCAGGTACACTCGCACGCACTGCGACCAGGTACACTCGCACGCACTGCGACCAGGTACACTCGCACGCACTGCGACCAGGTACACTCGCACGCACTGCGACCAGATACACTCGCACGCACTGCGACCAGGTACACTCGCACGCACTGCGACCAGGTACACTCGCACGCACTGCGACCAGGTACACTCGCACGCACTGCGACCAGGTACACTCGCACGTACTACGCCTGGACGCTATGGACTGCGCGCCTGCCTGTACCCGCGGACTGCGACCAGGTACACTCGCACGCACTGCGACCAGGTACACTCGCACGCACTGCGACCAGGTACACTCGCACGCACTGCGACCAGGTACACTCGCATGCACTGCGACCAGGTACACTCGCACGCACTGCGACCAGGTACACTCGCACGCACTGCGACCAGGTACACTCGCACGCACTGCGACCAGGTACACTCGCACGCACTGCGACCAGGTACACTCGCACGCACTGCGACCAGATACACTCGCACGCACTGCGACCAGGTACACTCGCACGCACTGCGACCAGGTACACTCGCACGCACTGCGACCAGGTACACTCGCACGCACTGCGACCAGGTACACTCGCACGCACTGCGACCAGGTACACTCGCACGCACTGCGACCAGGTACACTCGCACGCACTGCGACCAGGTACACTCGCACGCACTGCGACCAGGTACACTCGCACGCACTGCGACCAGGTACACTCGCACGCACTGCGACCAGATACACACGCACGCACTGCGACCAGGTACACTCGCACGCACTGCGACCAGGTACACTCGCACGCACTGCGACCAGGTACACTCGCACGCACTGCGACCAGGTACACTCGCACGCACTGCGACCAGGTACACTCGCACGCACTGCGACCAGGTACACTCGCACGCACTGCGACCAGGTACACTCGCACGCACTGCGACCAGGTACACTCGCACGCACTGCGACCAGATACACTCGCACGCACTGCGACCAGGTACACTCGCACGCACTGCGACCAGGTACACTCGCACGCACTGCGACCAGGTACACTCGCACGCACTGCGACCAGGTACACTCGCACGTACTACGCCTGGACGCTATGGACTGCGCGCCTGCCTGTACCCGCGGACTGCGACCAGGTACACTCGCACGCACTGCGACCAGGTACACTCGCACGCACTGCGACCAGGTACACTCGCACGCACTGCGACCAGGTACACTCGCATGCACTGCGACCAGGTACACTCGCACGCACTGCGACCAGGTACACTCGCACGCACTGCGACCAGGTACACTCGCACGCACTGCGACCAGGTACACTCGCACGCACTGCGACCAGGTACACTCGCACGCACTGCGACCAGATACACTCGCACGCACTGCGACCAGGTACACTCGCACGCACTGCGACCAGGTACACTCGCACGCACTGCGACCAGGTACACTCGCACGCACTGCGACCAGGTACACTCGCACGCACTGCGACCAGGTACACTCGCACGCACTGCGACCAGGTACACTCGCACGCACTGCGACCAGGTACACTCGCACGCACTGCGACCAGGTACACTCGCACGCACTGCGACCAGGTACACTCGCACGCACTGCGACCAGATACACACGCACGCACTGCGACCAGGTACACTCGCACGCATTGCGACCAGGTATACTCGCACGCACTGCAACCAGGTACACTTTTATTACGCGCCCCTTTAATCCCCCTGTAATGTATTGTTATTTTAACAAATCCAGGGAGTCTATGCGTACAAATGCCACAAGAAGCACCGACATACATTTTAAAACCCGTAATTTGTATTGGTTATAAACTTTTATAAATCTATTCTATATTGATGACCTGCGTTATTAGACCTGAGTACGATTATCAATATCGAAGCAGAAGCACATAATTGAATCATTAAATGCAACAATGCATTGATGCATTTAATTTTATGTCCTCACCTATCCAGATGGAGATATGGGTGAAAGCGACTGACAGCAACTTCAACACGCAGCCGGAAAACTTCGACCACATTTGGAACATACGCGGGATACTTAGCAACGCTTATCATAAAATTAAGATTCGCCTACAGCATTAATGTGGCAAGACTTGAAATAGGACAAGCAAACGAGTCAATGAGGGCTTTCTCTACGACTCTCTTAGTCTACGACTTTTATTGCCACCAGAGCGACGCCATTAAGAATGAGGTGAAATATTTGACAAATTTCATAATGGGGGAAGTTAGTTTGTTAGAAAAGTGTAGAGATTAATGTTTCTTTCTGAAATATTAGCAATATTAAATATAAGATTGGAAATGGATAAATCAAACAACGGTATTTGGAACTAAAAAAGTGACTTTCAGTAACTATAATATATAAATAATAATCTATATTGATTAAAAATCATTCTGTTCTATTCTATTCTACGGATATACGTAAAAGTAGAAGGAAAAAATGTGTAAAAGTTAAGTAATATCTTGAGTCATTGTTTCGTGTTGTAGGCATACACTAGAAATCGAAAAACTTACAATTAAGCATTTTTTCAAAGATGATGGCACCATGTGATCATCCACGTAACAAATAAGTTCAACTTAGTCCCAACTAACGACATCTGGTGAGCGTAAGATCATTAGCCCTCATTGAAATACTCGTATCTGTTAAAATTAAACTGTTTCTGATGGAAATTGCAACTAATCGTTGGAAAAAAGTAAATGATGTTTTCTTGTAATCGAATAAACATTAGCAAGGTATGTAGTTGTTTTTCTATAAAATTATTTTTAATAAAGTAACATCTTTTTCTGTTATTTATTGGGATATTTTCAAATAATAGTAATCTAATTTAATTTTAAAAGATAAACCGATCTATAGTCCGTTCGCGTTAAGAAAATAGTGAGTCATCAGTGCAATTACAGGGTAAAGGTGTATTCACAGTGGAGTAAAAATTCTTTTTTTTCCAACATTTAATTAAGTTTAATGGAAACAAATTTTCTTAAAATTACTTAAATCACTAATCAGTATCGCTAGATTCTCCAGTTACATTAATTATGAAAGAATTTTTTTCTGCAAGTTCTATGATGTCATCCAAATTCCACGTGGTATTTTCTTGGCGTATCACGTGGTCGCGGCACTTCTTCCAACGATTAGCGTCTATTAATGCTATTGCGTCATCGAATATTTTTTTATATCACTCATTTTAAACGTGGAGTTATTGGCACCAACATAATTTTTTATTTGGGCCCAAACCAATTCAATTGGATTAAGTTTGCAATGGTAAGGCGGTAGGCGAAGAATTGTAATGCCATTACTTTTGGCAGTCTCATCTATTAAATATTTCTTATATTGTATCACATGCACTTGCTGTTTTTATTACTGTGCTCTCCACAGTCGCATTTAACCCTTCCAGTACCGCGCCCACTATAACAAAAAACGGCTTTGTACCGGGGGCTTCCGACGTCATCTCGGCGCGCGGCACTTGTTTCAACATTTATGTTTTTCACGACTGTTCGTTTATGTTATAAGAAGCTTTAGTTACAATTCTTTAAATCTGATAAGATTGTCGATAAGTAGAAACAATAACAATAACATTTGGATGTTTAATTAGTTTTGTACAGCTTTTTGTTTCTAAGGGATCTTGAAAAAGTGTATTTACTGCCAATAAATTTGGTATTATCAATGAAAAAGCGTAAGTTTTTATTTTATTTTTATGTCTTCACAATCAATACAAAATAGTCTTCCTTGTATAAACCGAAATTATGCATGTCACCATTATAATAATTCTACTTTTTCACTCGCAAACATTTGCTAATAATTCGACAATAGACAGTTTGCGCGCGCTTTGTAACCTCATTTTCAAAACCTTTTTGTGAAAATATTATAGCGTCTTGCTTAATTTTTCTTATACAATCATATAGATATAATATTAAGGAATAATATGTCTTTATGAATTTACATACGTGCAATAAACTATCTATAAAAAGGCTAAATATCTGAGAAGGTAGATCTTATTTGAAATCTTACCCGTTATAAATTGTTCGCGTAAAGGTGTTTTGTTTTTCCTTTTTTATCAATTGAAACACAAAAATTTACTGCTGTTGTAACTTAAGTCATTCCAAAACATTATCTAGTAAAGATCATTAACATTTCTTACCAGTTTTTAAAAGAAAATCCAACAAAAATCACAAACACAAAAAGAAAACAATTACGCAACTAACAGCACCAACAACGCGAAAGTGAATGCCTATTATTTTTTATTTCGTCTATGTAATCAAGTGAGTTTAATACTTGAGAATACTCTATAGTTCGTTCAGAATCGAATGAAATAGTGTTCAATTGAAAATATACTGTATTTTTATATCAATTAACACGAAAATAGCAGCACGTAATGCGGGCATGAATTCATGTCCGCGGTACTCAACGGTCACAAAACGTCGACATGAATTCATGTCAACGGTACCTTAGGGGTTAAATCACACAGTTTAAAGTACTTATAAACAATGTAATTTACGCGTCTCTCTCCGCTATGGATTATTGATCCACTTTTATTCTTTCGAATAGGTGAGATATTCATTTTCAAAATTTAATGTTGAACGAGTAACACGCAAAATACATAACCGTTTTGTTCGAAGGCCTGACTTCAACTGGTCACTGTGAACTCGATTTTCTAATTTCTTGCATTTTAATTGGCTTCGGGGCGTGGCCAGGCCGGCGGACAACGATGGCTCACTATTTTCTTAACGCGAACGGACTATAGTGCTCAATGAAAAAAAATTAAATTATACGATGCAGTTATTTACACACATCACATTTCATATTTATTTTATTTTTGTACTTTTCCTTTATTCAATTTTAGAAGTATTTAATTTTTGTAAATGTTTATTTTTAAACATAAAACAAGGCACCAAAAATTGTTTTTAGGCTGTAATATATAATGTTTTTGCAATTATTGTTAACCTACTGCAAAAAGGAGATTATGAAGTAAATTGTATTTTATAGTTGTTTGTAAGATGATGTCATTGAGGCAAGTTTTAGCCGATTTTTTCACTTACCTAACTTTACTTGACTAAGCTAAGCTTTGAACCTAGGGCTGCGCCAATGGTTATAAGGAACGTTATATTAACAAATTGGATTCCTCTGTTTTTTTAAACTGATATACTCTTCCAATGTACTCAATAGTTTTTAATGTTTATAAATGAAATATTCTAGAATAAATAAGATCTAGAAGAATAACGTGGAATATCTTGTATCACGCAATATTAAAGCAAATTTAAAGCAATTTTCCATTTTTTATTGAACAAAATGTCTATTATAACTAACATAGCCTAGTGAATTTTAAATGTTATCCAAGTAGTGTAACATCCACACTGTTACTTATTCGTAGTTGTGTCATATAATCAGGTTTTATTTACTCAATAAAAGATTTAATTAAATTAGAATTTCATTTCCATTAACCATTAGAAAGAGAAAGAATATTTATTTATAACAATGAAATGCGAACAAACATAATACTATTATAACATAACTTAAGGTGGAAGCTCCAGGGTGGCCCGCGAATTTCAAATTTTCTTGCATTTTTTGGAATTTGCAGGTCAGGGTTAGGTTGTATATTAAACAAAATATGATTCGCGACCGTAACGATTATGTGTTTACAGAATTATTATCATTAAAATCACCAATACAACCCTGTAAGTTCATATTAGCCCTTTGAATGAGTAGCCATATAAAATTCCAAAAAACGCAACAAAATTTGAATTTCATGGGCCACCCTGGAGCTTCCACCTTAAAACTATTTTTTTTTAACTTAAAACATTCGTGTATGTTTGTTCGGGTGGAATTCAGTAACTGATTTTAAACTAACTTCCCCATGAGCTAGAGACTTGATATTTTTAACATAGCGCGGAATCAGATGACAATGTAAGAATATGAAAAAAAAAACTTAGTTAAAAACAAATGTTATTGCTTATTTTTTATAAAATACAAGTGACAAAGTGACGAGTACAGTAAACAACACCTGCGAAGTGTAGTTACAGTCCACCTGACGTTACGTGGCTACTGCGGCCTATGGACACCTGCTACCTTTTGTACGTGGTAGAGCCAAGCTGCAGCTATATTTATAATATAGTTGTAGCACGAATGGGTCTGCTAGACCGGGGAAGCACCACGCTCTCACAGAATGCCAGCTTAAGGGGCTACTCCATGCGAATGACCTTGAGCGTTTGTGTGCCGGCCGCGCCAACTCCCTACAATATAGGATCGCGTAAAAAATAATATGTAAGACGCCACCTACCATAGTTTTGTATAACTCAATGCCACCTACTGTACGGACGTAGTATTTTAAAATCAATAAACTATTTTATGGAAATACACACAGCGTACAACGATAAATGTATTTTAATTTTTTTATTCGGTATATTAGTTGCATTATATTAGAATTATATATTCTCATATATTATCTAATTATGAAATTTTATAATTAATTATATATTAAAAATGAAGCATTGAAAATTGTGAGTTTAAAAGATACCTACTCACTATAGGTAAATAGATAGATAGCTCGCCTTTTGTACAAATATTTGGTGCAATAAAGAATAAACAAATAAATAGGATGTTTCGCAGAGTGAGAGTAATATAGAATGAGAGTCGTGGAGGCAGTTTACAAACATAAATTGCACAAGGACAAACATCCAGACCCGGAACGATTATTTGTAGGCCTTACAAATATTTGTTCCGTGCGGGATTCGAACCCGCGGCCCCCAGCGCAACAACTGATTGCTAAGCCACTGCGCCACGGAGCCGTCGCCGGGTTATAGGTAAAGTGACCATACGTCCCGTTTTGAACGGGACTGTCCCTTTTCTCGGTCACCTGTCCCATTGTCCCCAAATAAAGCTCCGGGACACAAAATTGTCCCGTAACTCTTTGGATGGAAGTATTTAAAGCCAACAATCTTCAACATAATTTTTTTAATCGAATATATTTTATGTCTACCTGGTACAAATGCTCCGATAGAAAGAGTATTTTTTTATTTTGAATAAATTGTGGACGTCTGAAAGAAACACTTACGGTTCCAGTTCTAAAGGCGATGTTGAAAGATAACAATAAAAAAAATTGAGCAGAATTTTATTGTTATTTAAAATCATCAACTTTATTAAAGCAAATTTAATCCACTGACAAATGTAATTCATAATTTAAAAAAATGTTACATTTAATAATTACCTATTTTTAAATGCAACATTATTTTTTAATTTATTGTATAAAGTTATAGTTTTTAGAGTATAAATAAACCCATGTCCTGTTTTGAGTTAAAAAATAAATGGTCAGCTTAGTCTTTTTAGTTAAATTTAGTTTTAATTTTTTTTAGTTTATAGTAAAAAGTAGGTATATTAGTACCTACTTAGATACTTTTTACCGAATTATAAGTATAGAACATCTTATGTACTCAATTATTTTTTGAAAAAGAAGAAAAAAAAAGCAATAAATAATATACTATATTTTAGCAAAAAACTATAACTTAGTAATACTAATTATAACTTAGAACATAAATGAAAAACTCATAACCGACCCAGGATTCGAACCCGGGAACCTCATGATCAGCAGTCGCACTACTACAACCACTAGACCAACGAGGCAGTACTACACCTGATAAGATATTGTAGTTGGTTATTACGATTATTTTTAACTGTATACTATACTGATAATATTGAATTAGCCTTTTATAGTGTAAATTATAATATTTGTCGAAATGTTAATTATGGATTCGAACCTTACATGCTAATGGTGCTTCATTTTTTTATTTGCATTTACTTCAAAGAAAATACACGCAAAAAGCTTCATCGCGCAGTAAAAACACAACAAATATATGTATAACTAATACGAAAAATTATACCCAAAACAAACAAATAATACTACCTATAAAATAACCTAATAAGTAATAATATTATCGACTGATAAGACGTGAGCGTGTGCGCAGGCATTCTGACGAACGACACGGGCTCCACGTTCGAGAGCTCAACGCTCAATGATCCAGCAAGCCCGTGGGCAGTGAATACGCCCAGATTTTAAAATAATTTCTTAATAAAATCAAATTTTGGTCTTTTGAAAAAAAATTTACAATAGAAATGTTCATTAATAAATTGCCTATCCATTGGTGTAAATCGCAAAATAAAATAATACTTACTTTACGAGGAGATGCATGTTATCAATAATAATTTCACATTTATGTGGTTTCGTTATAAGGAGATTATATTAATATTTATTCCTTTAAAAAAAATTGGATACAGCTCTTATGAAATCAAGATTATGTAGAAATATAATGTGTTTTTTATTTGTTGATATATCTTTTAAATAAAAAGTAGATAGCTCCTAAAAACCGCACAAATAACGACTAGCGCGACATTTTGCTCAACCCGCGCCTTAACGCTGCTGTGTTTCGTATGGTGAGTGTCTCTACACTGATCTCTACACAGATTTGGGTAAGAAAGCGGTACCTACCCAGAATGACTTCGAAGAACAAAAGGAGTCCTAGCCTCCAGACTGCTACTAAAGTTTAGTTCCTGCACGTACAGAGCCATGCAAGTCGTCACTTCATCTAGTGAGGGGCCTGCCCTACACTTCGCTTACTGGTACGAAGCCGGCACTCATTAATAACGCCCTTTTTCCCATCGCTTGCCTGAGTTTGTTAATACTTCCATTTCAACTCACCGATCCATTCGGCTATGTCCGTTACTCTCGTTTTTTTTATAGAATACGGATGACAAACGAGTCTATAGTCTACCTAATGATATATAATGCTTAGACCCATAGACAGACAGACATTTATCCTCGATTAAGAATCAAAATACAGATGCGTTGTCACCCCTGAGAAGTAACTAAGATGGAGTCTCGTTTCCAGTAAAGAGGGCCTTCGGTTTTTTACACTCACCATACGAAACATCAGCAATATTACGCTGCAATTTTACGCTGGTATTCTGTGAAAGCATGGTCCTACCTCGGTTGAGTCAGCCCATTCATGCTACAACCATAATACTTACAGCTGCAGCGTGACTACCACGTTTGCGGAAATCTGCATTAAATTCGATAAATTCGTATATCACCGACCATAAAGCCCTACCAATAACTTGTTAAGCGACTAAACTTCCTCATATGGCGAACTGTGATGAAGGACCACTTATCGGTTCAACTTCATACTTAATTTAAAAATTATAACCTTTTGATGCTTGTAAACGAAATGAGGTGAAGATTTTATGTACTTTGTGTAAGCTTGTGTTCACACGGAACGCAGAGGGTGTGAAGTCTTTTATTTATTTCAAAATCTAGCCTAATGGAGCTCAACACTACTTCACGTGGTTGTAGACGTTACGATTCTCTAATCACTGAGCCAAGCTTTGACAGCAACACCAAATCTGTACTTAAATAAGAGTAATATTTGGTTCTTAATCATCTCATCAATATTGCAATAACAGACATCTTGACACTGCTCGGGCCCTAGGCCCACAGGGTACATTATATATCCTAGGCCTGGACTGTTCTGTTTTTAATCATTTTATAGTAGTTCCTCAAATACGGTATGATGAAGATATATAGTAAATATATCCGTATTTACGCAGGTACTTCAGCTTAGACTTCGGTATATACTTACTTGATTTAATAGTCACCATCGATAGATGTCACTAAAGTTGAAGTCGATGTAGTCAAACTCAACATTTTGACGCGGTTCCTGGTCAGGTTATAGTACTTTACCTCTGGGAATATTGGGCATGAGTTTCACAAGAATTCCTTCCGAAATTCTGGGACATTTAAAAAAAACTAGTAAACTTTTATCAATAAATAAGTACCTACTGATTGCTCATTATACAACAATAATTATTAAATAAAAAACTTATCTAATTATTAAAATATAATAATGTTTAGTATTTCATAATAATATAAGAGTATAGGTATAGATAATTATCAACTAACAGAAATATAAAGCCAACATAATTACGTCACAAGACTAATTAAATGCCAGCCATTTATCTCAAATTATCGTTTAACGCCTCTCGGAAAGCGCGTAAACATGGTCCCGATAAAGAGGCTACACAACGTCAAATGTTTGCTGAAACATTTCTCAAACAAATTATTAAATACGAGTTGTACAATTCGGAGCGCGTCGAGCATTCTAAATAACGAAGATGTTGTAACTTTAGAAATCCAAGGAAAACGTCTAAAGTTTCCTTTTGTGTGGTTGAGAGACAACTGTCAGTGCGAAAAATGTTTTCATCCATCAGCTAAGAGCAGGATCCTTGATTGGAGCGAATTTAACCTCAATACAAAGCCGAAACACATTCTTAAAGGACACGATTCAGTGAAAGTGACGTGGGACGACGGTCACACATCGCAATACAGTCTAGACTGGCTTCAGTTCCGAAGCTTCACACCGGAAAATCAAAAGGAATACAATAAAGAATTGTACAAGCCGCCAAAAATCACGTGGAAGGGTGAAGATTTCCATAAAATATGCAACAAACACGACTATAATAAAATAGTAGCATCAGACAGCGCCCTGTACAATTGGCTATACGACTTATGCACATATGGAGTCACGTTAATACAGAACACACCGGATAACGAAACAGCTATCGACGCTGTCGTCAAAAGGGTCGGTTTTCCGAAACAAACACATTACGGACTTAGGTTCATCGTTCAACATGTCGCAAATACAAGCAACGTGGCGTATCTGTCGAGCAATTTGCAAATGCACACAGATCTGCCTTATTATGAATACTGTCCAGGTATTAATTTACTTCACTGTCTCGTACAGACTACATCTAACGGCGGAGAAAACATTCTTTCCGATTGCCACTTCGTCGCGAACTATATGAAAGAACATCATTCGGAACAGTACGAGATACTGACTGATACAGAAGTAGAATGGAGTGACATCGGCGTGGAACACGGTAACGAGTTTCACAAGCTTTACAGATCTCCTGTTATATGTTTGGACAGGCATGGCGATATATCAAGGATCAATTTTTCGATACCGCAAAGAGGCAACCACTTCCCCGGTCCTATTGAAAAAGTCAAGCCATGGTACGAAGCTCACACTCTCTTCTTCGAGCTGAATCGAAAGTTTGCGGCGAAATTCAAAATGGAAACTGGTAATATACTTGTTTTCGACAACATTAGGCTTCTCCATGGACGAAATCAGTATGAAGATCGGGGGGACAACGTAAGAAAATTAATTGGCGTTTACATCGATTGGGATGAAGTGTACTCGAGATTGAGATCTCTGAAGATAAAATTAGAAAATAAAAGTTATTATTAAAAAAAATCTAAATATAATTATATTCTATTTGTTTTATCAGAATTACTTAAATCATTTAAACCTTATAATTTAAAAGGGACATAGCCTAAGGTATAAATGTGAATATAAATAAAATGAGAACATCATCAATTACTCGAAGTCAATTAAATACACATTATTAAGGATAACTCAAAAACTACTGTACAGATCGTGATCAAACTTATATGGGACCTCATGAGAAGCATCAGCTTTCAAATAAAAAAAAAAGAATCATCAAAATCAGTTCACCTAGAAGTTTCTTAACACACAAAAAATAAAGGCGAATTGAGAACCTCCTCTTTTTTTTTGAAGTCGGTTGAAAAATTACACCATTACATGAATTTCTGTTTATAGACAGTACCACGTAAGAGTCAGGAAGACAGCGGGACTTCACTCCCATATCTCGGCACATAAACATGTTGTCCCTGCACCTGATATCTCGGGTCATGTCGGATGGCCGTCCAATTGGACTATGAGAATAAGGAAGTAGAGAGTGCCCCTGTGTTTGGGTACACGCTCGTGCATTGTAATCCTTTCTAGCAGATAAGCTTACTAATGAATCGAGCAAAATATAAGTTTCATGCAAAAACTTCATAATAAAAATATAATTGTTAATGCATATTAGTATGCCTTTTGAGTTATTTTTAATTATTAGAGAATATTTGTTTTTAGTACTTATAAGTATTTGGATGGCTTTTTGGTAAGAAACCGCAATTAATTACAGCAAGATAACACGGCACGCTTCTGCATCGTAATGATTGGTTTAATATGCTGTAGGAAAAAAAGATTGGCTGTGGCTTCACTTCTTATGCTCTGAAAAGCCAAAAGACCACATACCGCAAAGTTGTTTGCATACTGTGAAATTTACAGTGAGCACTTGTGTTAATGTACATAAAATTAATAAGTCCCAGGGCCCTTTACAAATTCTTTTCACTAATGGATAATACAAACTTCTAAGATTATATAAGTATGTATTATGTAAAACAATATATTTTATCATTAAACAATGTTGTGTATATATGTATAATGTATTTTTCCAAAAATGTGATATCATAAGTTTCTTTTATGTATGTAGTTGGTAAGCCTTATTAAAAAAATAAAACAAAAATAAGTAATAAAGATTGTAATGGAACATATTTACTAGCCACTGTTAATGTTTCTGAAAAGCTTCCTTCGTTGTATATGTGGCATTGTAATAATATGATTGTAGCATGAATGGGTCTACTCAAGTGAGGTAGGACCACACTCACACACAATACCACTCTAAAATAGCAGCTTAATGCTTCTGTGTTTTGTATGGTGCGTGTAGAGAACCAGAGACCCTTTTTACTGGATACAAGGCATTCCATCTTAGTCCTTTTGGGTAGCAACGCATCTGTTTTTTGATTCTTAATCAAAGATAGGTAATGGTGTCTATGCACCATAGTTAACACTTTATGCCTTTTTTGAGTTAATTTTTTATATTATAAGCGTGACATTTACATTTCAAGTCATGTCAGTCTGTCAATGACAACTCGGACGGATTTCCTTGGGTTTGTAATTATATTATATATATTTTTACTGTCTATCTCTACGACAAACAAATATTATGTACCTACACAAAGGTAGGAAGGACTGAGGATAATCAACCCTTTTTAAAGAGCTTTTATTTTTATCTTTCGTGATTTACTACGTTTTAGTCAGAGGATTTGCAAAAAAATTATTTAATCTTTGTTCGTTTACAACAACAGGTTTTATTTTTTTATTTTGCTTTTTGTATAAAAAGAAACTTTTATTATTTATTTATTTAACTAGTTGACCCGGCGATCTTCGTACCGCCTAACAGTCAATACTTTAATTTTTATATTTTTAATATTTATTCTGCTATTCGGGACATTCCCGGAACCCCTCCACTAACATTTAATCTTTATGGTATGGTATTAAAGTTCAAATTAACTTTTAAGTATTATTACGAATCTTTTGTATATTTTTTTAATAGGATAAGGGTGAAAAACGAGCACACAGTCCACCTAATGGTAAGTGGTTACTGTGGCATATAGACATCTACATCTATCCTCGTTTGTGAATCAAAATGTAGATGCATTGTCGACCATGGAATGCCTCTTTTCCAGTAAAAAGGGTCTCTGGTTCTCTACACTCACCATACGAAACTCAGCAACATTAAGTTGCTATTTTACACTAATATTCTGTGAGAGAGTGGTCCTCTTCCCCGGTCGAGTGACTCATTCGTGTTACAACTATACAATTAATATAGCTGCAGCATGGCTCTACCACATATAAAATTATAATCTTCACTTGAAAATTTTTATTTTTTATATTTTTAATATCATCTTCACTATATACATTTATTATAATCTTCACTAGAAGTAACTTCTTCAACTTCCTGCAATGGTATAAGTTTTACCTCTAAGAGCATAATGTTTATTTTATTGATAAGCAAAAACATTATATAGATGATTTAACAGTGGTAGAGCCAGGCGGCAGCTTTTGCTGTCGCTCAGATGGGCCGGCTCAAACCGGGGTGGTACCACGACTTCACAGAATACCAGCGTGAAGTAGAGGTTTACCTCTGCGTTTCGCTTGGTGAGTGCAGGTGGCCGGAGGCCCTTTTTACTGGAAATGAGGCATTCCATCCTAGTCCTCACGGGTGAAAACACATCTGCATTTTGATCTGTAACAGAGGATAGATGTAGATGTCTATGGGCCGCAGCAACCACATACCATCAGGTGGATTGTGTGCTCGTTTTTCATCCTTATCCTATAAAAAAAAAATTGCCTACAGAAAACATACAGGATTGTTATTAAGCTAAGTCTGCACGGCTTCTTCATAACAATGACATGTCTTCCCTCTCTACACATATCTCATAATATTTAGTTATGTAAAACCACTAAGTATATAATTTTATAATTAACCAGTTAGATATCAGATCAGATCAGAACATACATAATTCTCACAAATGGGTTTCAGATTTGTTAGCTTTATATTAAAAAGAAGCATACAGTGCAATAATTATTGTTTCACAATTAAAATACATACATAGTAATAATATTATTTATCTTCTATATCATTATCACAGACAAAGACAACATACACATATATGCACCTAAACCACATTGTTGTGGACAAATTATTTTAGATACATATGTGTGTGTTCTTACAATAATTTAAACATGGTTTTAGTTTGGTTTTTGTGGCACTTGTAATGTACACGGCACTCTCTTTCTTTATTAGTCTAAGTTTATTTATTACAGCTTATCATAAAGTGGATAAAGTCCACTGCTGAAAATAGGCCTTTCCCATAAATTGCCCTCACATGGTGTATAATATGCCTTAGTTGTTACACTTGGCAGGCATTTTGCCAACTGTAGTTTTTTTTATTATTTTGAATTGTTATCAGGTAGTTGCTGCTGCTCATAACCAATTTAATTTCCTTCCCCAGCTTGTTTAGACACCCACGGAATATGGAGTAGACCATTATTTTACTCTGCCAATACATCACTTGACTATAGACATCCAGTACTCGATTTTAATAATGTTTTCAGTTTAGGAGGCTTGTCAGGATTAAACTTGAAACCTTTTACACTGTTTTTGGATGTCGAAAATGTGTTTTGAATTAATTAAGATAAAAATAAAATTTTTATTTGCATATTACCAAACACAAATATGTCAATTTGTTTTATTAACACGGATACACATATGAAAAAATTTATCACTCAGACCCAGACAAACTGTTTGTGGCTGAAGAGAGACTCATACACAACAATTCAGTCTTAGTAGAGAGCAGTCAAGAAGTTTTTCAGAAAACAAAATTATAATGATTTACATTACGTTGTTTCATTTACCACCATCATTGCAGAGTTTAGGGCAACCTGACGTTATAGATAAGATAGGTCAAATCTGTACTAAAACTGAATCAGCACACCCCGATTCCACATAGTTGTCTGCCCTACCTCTAGTGTTTTTGTAAAACCGTAGGTGTGGAGGCCCACTGTAGCAAATTACAGGCAACTGTGGGTACCTGCAATTTACCATGCGAGGGCGAAGGGGTTGCATTTCCCGCAGCACCAAAGCCTTTACATAAGTAACTTTGGGTCAATCAGTCAAATCATTACTCATATACTACTATTCCACAAGG
The DNA here is from genome assembly GCA_033319125.1 of Parnassius glacialis. Classification (NCBI taxonomy): domain Eukaryota; kingdom Metazoa; phylum Arthropoda; class Insecta; order Lepidoptera; family Papilionidae; genus Parnassius; species Parnassius glacialis. The sequence goes on from JAVANC010000013.1 coordinate 3,184,822, forward strand.
GGGAAAGTAGGGGGCTGAACCCACCATCTCCCCACACCCCCCTATAACCAAGTACCGGATGACTATAGTTTTACCAGGTGGGGGTGACATAACTGAAGAATAATACCTAATAAAAACTTTTAAATAATAAATTCAATATGACGAAAAATAAGAACAAAATATCACTATTTAAGTTCAACATAAGCATCTATACTATAACCTCTTAAAGTGAACCTTCTTAATGGTAGTATTTTTTCTAATTCATCAACTTTATCTTCAATTTCAACTAAAGGAAAATCTTCTAAATCAGGATTTGAAGCTATGGATACAGCTGTTGACTCATTCGTGTGGAGAAATACTGTAAAACTTTTATTTTCAGGCAAGTTCTGAAGCTTGTTGCTTAAAATGCTTAAATTCAAGGAAAATGCCCGTAAATTTTGTTCAGCTTGCACTAAATAAGCATCTGCATTTTCGTCATATACAGCATTTTTATCAAAATCGAAAACAAACTTTACTAAAGGTGTATAATCTTCGTTTGTCACTGCAAATTCGACGCGCTTCAGCGTACCGTTTTTTAAGCACTCCGCAACACTTTTCAAACAAAGATCAATATATTGATTCACTTCTGGGTGTTTAGAACGATAAACGACAATACTGTACTTTTTCCTCGTCTCAAAAATAGTTGCCGGATATACAGAAACGTAGTATAAAATGTTATGAAATGCAACTGCTAAAAATTCCACAGTGACATCTATAAAACAGTTATCCATTGTAGCTACTAAGCATCCATTCAAAATTCAATTTCATTGGTATACTAATTATAAAATTGTATACGATATATAAATATTAGAAAAACAAGAAACTTTTAAATTTAAACTGACCACAAAATCAATGACGGTGACGTAAACTTATTGACGTTTAATACTTTTTATTCAAGGCATAAAAGTATCTAAGATCATACAGCCTTTTTCTGACGTGTATTTTCTTCGCAAAAATACATCACAATATCAATACGCTGATGCATCACATTGCGAAATCTGAATATTGCAAATTCTACCAATACTAGATAATTGCCGCCCAAATAGTCGCTATTCATGTAACTTCATTAACACCGCTAAAACAGAAAAAAAAAACTTACACGAAACTCAGTAGCCTGCCGACCTAGAACTTACGGGCTAAATAGTAAATACCCATTAAATCTTAGAGTATTCAACTAACAGGAGACGCCATGCGCATAAAGTTTCAAACAAAAAAGTCTGTCACTTCTAGCGGGTGGCGAGGTAACGCACACTAAGCAAATCGTAAACATTGGGCTACGCGTTACGCAGCATAATACACAGCATAATATGAGCACACGATTAAGCAAAACGCACACAACCTTGACAATCTCTCATAAATGTCTCATCGTTACAGTGCATAAGCCATAAACAACTAGTGCGAGGGCCTTGTCGATATGGATATGTCGATGAAATTTTATGCAAGTTACATTAGCAAATTAAATTAAATAAAAATGAACAAATGTTTATTGTGTAATATTACATTCAAAGTAAATTTAAAAAAATACATAAGGTACAAAATAATAATACAAAATTACCAAAATTAAAACAAATTGAAAAAGTATTATATTATATTTTAACTGGTTTTTAAAGTGAATAAGTTTGGTATATATATGACGAATTCACTTTTTGGGATCACTCTTTTTTTGCGAGGTAGCTAATTCTAGTGCTTGCATATTTTTCCATCACCAAGTTTGCCAGTTCAATGTTATGTGGAACGTAATCATTATCGAAATAATGTTCCTGTATGTTTAAAAATATATAATATGCTTAGTCTATGAAATATTTTTACCATATTTTTATGTCATGATCAACCGAAAAGGTTATCTGTATAGGGGTTTTAAACGGTCTAATTTTACAGATTTTACCCAACCTATAGAGTTAAACCGTTTTAAGACTTAGGGTTGAACTACATCTGGCAGCACGGAATCGCACTTTCCTGTGCTTCTATCCTTTTTGGTCACTCAGAAAAGTTATTTACTGGAGCAAGAAAGAGAGCGGGAGTGTATAGTTTCACCCTCAAAAAGCCGATTGTAAACCAGTTTCAAAAGTTTATCTATCATTCTTGACAAACAACATTTGTAAATAACATTTTAAAATGAATAAATATCATTCACTAAACCTTCCATTTCGATTTGTTACATGTTTTAAATTTTATCCGTCATAATGTAAAATAAACCTGTAGCAAAATAATAAACTTACTTCCAATAATTTCAAAGTCGGTACAGCAGTATTCATTTAGTTTCCTTTTATTATTTGATTGGATTACGAAAATCGATTGGTCAAAATGCTAGGAACAAATAGTGCTTGTTCGTTTAGGTACCCAGGTTATATGATTGCCACATGCTTTTATCCAAACTTGGCGCCTGTAAAGATCTTTTGGAAAACTGTAAAACCAAAGATCTTTTTTAAACATTGTACAAAAAGAATTTTAAATAACACCTTGGTATTATATATCAAGGTATTAATTATAGTCAAATGAAAACATCGACACTAAAGATTACAGTGAACATCACTATTATTGCCTTGATGATACCATTTTATATACTCGAAATTACCCTTCTTTTCGTTTCATAACGTAACATAATGAAATGAAAATATCTATTTAAAATGATATATTATATATAATGATATATTATATATAAATTTATATACAATAAAACAATTTAAATTGATATTTTCATTTCATTAAAAACAATTAAAGATTATTAATGTTGTTTGAAATAATATAGTTTTGCAAATAGATCACAACAATATTAATGAATTTAAGACTATTCAATAACACGATTTTGTCTTGTGTAATAAGAACAAAGAGAAAAGACATTTGTCTACAATTAAGCACAATTTAATTATGTCCTAGTGGTGCAAAAGTCCTTACTATAGTATTAATACCTTAAGTTGGCAACACACCCTGCTCAGCTATATTAATCAGAATTTTCGTGATTTAATGCTTATATTAATTATTGAAATCAAAATAAATACTTAAATATGAAAGGTAACGTCGTCTTTTTGTAAATTTGAGGTCTGTGATCTTTTTTTACAAGAAAATACAATGCAACTCGGCATTTTTCTGGAGGTCAACTCACTCTTACGACTACTTGTTAACTGATGCCGTACGCGGCGCAACTAGTTTTATATAACGGGAATGATTCGCGCTCTCGTACTTTTGACAGCGGGGAACGCTCTCCAATGTCGTCTCCTGTTTGTTTAATACTCTAATCATTAAATTCATCGTCGCTGGTGAAGTCAATGGATGCAGGTGGCTCAGGACCGTGCTTTGTGGTATTACTTGGGGGAAGTCTATGTTCAGCAGTGGACTTATGAAGGGCTGTAATGATGATGATGATGATGATGATAATGGTGACAAGAAGGCTGATTCTATAGAGCGCTCTTGTTACAATATCGTATAATGAAATAATAAAATATTTAAGTTTAATTTTAGTATAATTCGGTCATAAAAATAAATTCCCAGCTCCTTAAATTCTTAGCTTCCTCATATTATGGCCAGCAATAAATAATAATAACCCCACCGTTGTATCTCTACGTTGACGACGTGGTGGGGCTTGCGTGCTCCAATGAACTTTAGGTTTATGCCGGTAGAGTTTACTCATGCCGAGATAGATCTAGGGTGAGGAGCCAGACAAAAAGAAATACAATCCAAGCCAAGGTCACACATGCCGAGATATGCATGGCTACGGGAGGGAGCTACTCGATAGTGTGCCAACTCTCGATAATAGGGGACCTCCAGCTTTATTTACCCTTGCCGCAGTGAACGCAGGGCACTGCTGTGGTCGACTCTGTAAGTCCCTAGGTACTCGTAGGAATAATATGATTACTAAATCTAAAACAAAAAACATGCTAAGACTAACCTGCCTCAGATAGATGACGAAACTTCACATTGCAAGTCATCATCTTCCTCATCTCTTTTTCCGTCAATACCATCATCATCACAATCATTTTGCATCAACCCAACGACATCGTCATCGTCAATCAGTATACAGTCAGCGGATGTTGTACAGGAGACAAATTTTATCGACGAAACTGTACCCACCACTAGCACTGCAACAACGCGTAGGAAATGAAGTATTGAAATGAATAAATTCATCCTACGCACTTATCTTCATCTTACTAATATGGACACAGACAAAAATGCATACCTTTCACCTCTTTACACTAAGTTTTTAGAAAAATACCCAACTATGCAAGTAAGCCGACAAAGAATAGGTGACTAGCGTAGAACCATAGATCAAAAAAAATATTGCCATAGAATATAATAGATCAGATTTATGAGGAAGTTAGAGCCGAACCACAAATGGTTCACACTCAAATACAGCAACACAATCTAAAAGACCAAATAAAATAAAAACCAGTCAGCGCATGAAGTGGACGAACGAATACAATGAAGCGTTAATTAAAATACATTATACTGTCACACAACTAGAAACAAATAAGACAGCCTATAGAAAACATCTACATGAAGAATTTATATACACATATCCAGAATTAGCATATGTAACAGAGCAAAGATTATCTGATCAAATAAGAGCGATTTTTAGTAACAAATATATTAACAGCAATAGACTTGAAGATATTAAAAACCAGGTAACAACAGAATTAAGGAATAATAACATTAACACACAAAATACTGAATACATGAATTTTGAAGATTGGAACACACAACTGCAAAACAACTTAGAACAACCTGGTGAATACATCCATACACTAAACACTCAACATACAATAACTTAGACCTCTGACACACCTACGAACATCTTGCCTACAAAAATACCCCTCAACGATAATATACAGACTAACATCGTATCGCACAGTCTTTTGAATACAAATGATGAAAACATCTTAAGTAACATATAAAAAGGAGTAGGCTCTTTTCTTGAAGGTCTCTAAGTAGTATCGGTCCGGAAAAATCGCTGGTAGTAATCTATTCCACAAGGAAGTTGTGCGAGGAAGAAAACATCTAAATCGCACAGTGGTGGACCGCCAATCATCCAGATGGTGTGGATTGTATCGGGAGTTCTGCCGCGATGGGCGTTCGCCCGTAAGCCCATAGGAAGGGAGCTTCAAAAGAAGCGCTTTGTGCCATGCCCGATCGAAGACCGTCGCAATGTCCAAACTAACGGCCAATGCCTCCCCCTTCTATGAGTCGGGTAGACCAGGAGATCACCAGTTGATCGACCCAGACGAAAACCGTATTAGCGGTCACTAATCAGCTGGTGATCCTCAAGGTACCGCATTAGCTGGCAGTTAATAATGGATTCCATTATTTTGGTGAACAAGGAGGTGATGGCGATAGGCCTGTGGCTATGTTTGTTTGGACAGTATTTTGGTACACCTCGGCACTGTTTTTTACACTTTTTTCACAGACTAACATCTCAGTTAAGCCTGAATATGAGACTCCCAAACAATACAATGAGTGACGAATTGTAATGACCTCGTTGAACCCTCGGTGTTTGAACTAGCACTGCACTACTTGCCGAAATGGCTTACGATGGGATAATTTAATAAAACACTCCACAACATATGTACTTATGGTATATTAACTTTAAGTATATTATACTAATTAAGATTTTATATTTTATATAATATATATATATATATATATATATATATATATATATATATATATATATATATATATATATACATAATATAAAATATAAAATCTTTATATATAAAAAGTACGTGTCACGTTGTTTGTCCGCGATGGACTCCTAACCTACTGAACTGATTTCAATGAAATTTTTGGTCAATGTGCAGTTTGGTCCAACTTAAAAGATAGGATAGCTTACATCTCAATTTATAGTCGCAATACAATATTATTTTAACCACTTGAGATCTTGACAGTTCAATAAACAAATTAGTCTGACCTAAGGTCAAGCCAAAGAGTATATAGTATATAGTACATAGTATGTAGTACATAAGGCCAAAGAATTTTTTTTTAAATGAAGGTAAATATAACTTAGAGTCACTACTAAGTTCTTATCCAAATATAAATATTAATATAAAAAATAATAGTAATAATACAATATTATTAGTGAAAAAAAAAACACATGTTTATAACCTATAACAACAAAGTTATTTTTGCTTTGTCATTTAACAACACCCGTGCAGGGGGGGGTACAGTTCCATAGTAATGCATTTGGTCATAGAAAGTAACGCCATCAAGTGTATGATACGGGTCATAATTTCCTCAGTTTAGTTAGTTTAATACTCACTAGATGGCTTTAATATCTTTGTCATCTGTCCATTAAAATTATTTTTACTTATCTTATAAATTATAAACTATATATTTTGTCATATGTATGCATGACAAATAAAAGTCCATAATTTATAAATTATATATAAATTATACGTTCCGATTATATTTAAGTTCGATTGAAATGATTAGTCTGTACTACAAGCTCTGTAGCCGAAAATATAAATGTATCTGCATCTGCTGTTGCGAAAAAAATAACCTAAATTATTACATATTTTTAATTTTTATGAAATTAAAAAAGAAAAAGTTTCAAAGTTAATTTTTCATTAATTAGATATTATTTTAAACGGGAATGTATCAAACCATTTTCAAAATGAATCGAGTTCGTTTTGTTTAACTTTTCTAAGACAAATTCAAAAGTTTGATGTCGATTTAGTTAATTTCCTATTTCTATTTTATTTTTTCTGCTATTTTAAAGTTAATTTAATCATCAAGATAAATCAAATAATATTTGTAGATCATCAATATCAGCTTCGCCGTGTGCTTGTGCTTGTGAAGGGCCATCTTCAAAAGCAATAGTCATTGGCATCACAAGCGACTCTTTAATCCCTCTAATGTGTTTTAAAACATGTTCGGGAACGTTATAGGAATGACAACATTTTCCTGATCTTTTAAGGCCATATCTGCTGTGTAGGATCGAGTTTAGTGTATTTAGTGACATACGATTTCTTAATTTTGTTTTTACAATATTCATTTGGCTTATTTTGCAGTGGGGCCCCCATATATCCAAATTAGCAAGCAGACTAAGTTCTGCAGCTTATGCTGTAAAAAAGATTAGAGGTCTCACTAGTGTCGAGACAGCTAGATTAGTTTATTTTAGTTATTTCCATAGCATAATGTCTTATGGGATTTTGCTATGGGGAAATGCGGCTGATTCAGAAACTATTTTTGTTTTACATAAGAGGGCCATTAGAGTTATTTACAATCTAAAACCGAGAGAGTCTCTTAGAGATAAATTTAAAGAAATTAATATATTAACTTTGGCCTCTCAGTATATTTACGAAAATTTAATGTATGTTCACAAAAACAAAGATAGTTTTAGTAAAAAAAAAAGTGATATACATTCTGTAAACACTAGGAACAAACACAAGCTAGTGATGCCAGTTTCTCAACTCCACAGAGTTAGTAATTCATTGTTGGGGCAATGAATATGCTATTACAACAAGGTCCCGGAAAGTGTACAAGTTCTCTCTATTACCAATTTAAATGTTTTATTAAGCTGAAACTGTATAAAAAGGGTTATTATAGTATAAATGAATACATGGTTGATAATAACCCCCGGGAATGAGGTGGTCGCTTCCAAGCAGTTTCTAAAATAAATTTTGTAAATAGTTCGTAATCATTTATATTGTAAAATTTATTTTAAAAAAAGTCCCGCTGGGTTTCTTGCTGGTTCTTCCCAGGACAGAGGGTTTTTTTTCGAACCAGTGGTAAAGTAAAAATTTACTTTCAATAAGAAATACATATGTAATGTATATTGAATAAAAATTATCCTATTCTATTCTATTCTATCTCAGAATTCGAGTGTGGCAAAAAATATATATAGATACGGCCAAAGAAGCTAACTCCGAAAATGGATTATTATCCGCCGAGTCTTTATATTCATGAACCTCCGACCGAAATTCGACAGTTGAACATTTATTTTCCCAGTCGGTATGTCGAATATTCCTCCACTGTACAACTATACGTTCAATTTTATTGGCCTGGTACGTAAAATTCGAAAAATGCTAAAATATGCAATATGCTAAAGCCGATTTTTTGAACCATTTTGAATAAGACAATAAAACTTTTAAGCAACGTGTAATGAATGTAAAGATGTATTAAGTTATAAGTCGTCCACCGCCAATTTAAAAATCATTCATCATCATTCAATCGCCATTTTAAAAATAATTATAATCCCCTGAAGACGCTGAAGCACTACAAATGGACATCGAAAAACCGTAGCAAGATGGTGTACTGATAATCACATGTATTTAAATATTAATAAATGTTTTGTATTGTCGTTTTTTTTGAATTTTATTTTGTTGAAAATTATAATGATGATTGAATAAACACAAACATGGCGAAGTTAACAATTTGACTTCGCCATAATTGTGAGAGCGAGATAGATAATACAAACATGCGCGAGAGACACGATACGCGATAAAATAACGCGATTTCGCAGATGCAGGTAGTCGTGCGTCCGTATTATCTCGTTAATTTTCGCTGTGTGTAAGCGAGAAGGAGCAACCGGCGGTCGGCTGGTTAAGAAATAAGTGAATTTAGACTTAGAATCGTATTATTCATGTATTAAGATTAATGTTTTTTAACAGCGCGGACCGCCTAGTGATGTTTTAATTATGCATCGCGTATTACTTTATTTATGACTTTATTGCCCAAATATTCAAATGCTATTCAATTTTATGTTTTTATGATGCCGTTATGTTGTCTCGTGCTTTCTATGTCATTTTCTTGAATGTCTAAAGAAAAAAAACTATTAAGTACTAATATTATTTATTAGTTGTAGTTAAAATGCTAATACCATGTAAATAAAAACAAAACCGTTAGGTATTTAAAAAAAACACAATCACTGTAAATAAAATCGGTTTTTAATTATGCCAATATTCATAGTATTGGTCAATAATCAATATTGCAATCTGTGCTTATTGTCAGTCATAAGCCCGGAATGCCAATTTGGTTGAATAGTTCAGTAGATTGGGATAAAGTGTGAAGAAAAATCGACTTTATGATTTAGACTCGACTCGATTTTGTTATCATATACAAAATCGTCATTTCGCGTCATGTTTGGAGTCATAGTATAACGTAACATTCCTCGGTACGAAATGTAATGTCATATTATATCACTTTAAAACGCACTGTTTTGCGCATCTAGTTTCATAAATTCGTACCTATGTTTTATTGAGCTAAACCATACCTTATAATTATCGCTTACCTAAAATTTACAAATACTTATATAATCAAATTAATAACTTAAGTATAATAACGCATAGGCGTCAATTTTACGCTTGGCATAATGGGCATTGAGCGATACGCGCGCTCTATACCTTGCGTACTCTAAGTTCTGAATACTCTTTATTTATTGTTCTAAGGGGGCCATTAATTAAATTACTTTATTATATACTCTTTGGAGGGATCATATTTCTCATGTCTCATGTCTTCATCATAGGACAGACAGATTAATGAAAATGATTTGTCTATTATTTGACAGTCACAATTATCTGTTTTTAGAATCGTTTGGAGCTACCAAACGATTCTGTCAGATGACGATATCTGTTGACTGGATTGAGTAAATATTTAATAGATGGCGCTATGTTAAAAATGCAAACGTTTAATATAAGCTACAATTTAGTAGTATAACCACCACGTGTTGCTGTAAGTATTCAACAAATAGAACCGATTTCAAAAAAATTTTGCAGACTGTGTGCAGTTTGGTCCAACTTGAGAGATAAGAGAGTTTTTATCCCAATAAGTGACCCTCAATTTTTTATTGCTAATTTCAGGAGCTTTTTGGGAAAGCAAATGGTCGTTCGGAAAGGGCTGAACAACGTCTGCCTGGTCAGCTAGTATAATATAAAACAAAATAAATCGAATTTTGTGGCCTATGATCTAATGAGGGCTAATAATCTTCAACTCACCAGATGTCGCTACTAGCGACTGAGGTAAAGTTTTTTCTTACACAGTGTCAGTTAATTGAGAAATTAGTTTTAAATAATAGTTTATCATTGTCTAGAGTATTATATTAATATATAACACAATGCGTCAGTGGTTTGATTTTTAATTTTTTGCACATTATAACTCTTTTTTTTTAAAAGTCGTCTTTTAGTTATGTTTATAGTTTGGTTTATTCATTTCTAATGTAATTAATATAAAATATAACTAATAACAGAAAGAAACCTTAAAGATTACATTTTCCTAAGAAATTATCGTCCCCGCTATGAAATCTGTCAAATATTTTACCTCACTCGAAAGTGGCGCCGCCCTGGTGGCAGAAAAAGTCGTGGATGCCCTCATTGCTTTACACGTCAACATCGCGATTTACCTTTTGTACAGCGCCCTCAAGTATCGAAAAGGTGAACTACCATACCTTAACACTCGGAATACGTGTGCTGGCTTCTTCACTGCTGTGGGCATACACCTTATAATTTTGTTTTTTTTATCACTTTCTTCGATGTTTAAAAATTTTTCATCCGAAAACAAAATTTAGCGGCAAATTTTCCCGTATACGGCCGTAACAAAGCGCGGGATCTATCCAGTCTATTTTTTTTTCAAACGCTCGTTTAATAAATGTCCGGTCTTCTTACGATAAGCTTGTAGTCCTAGGTCTTCATTGATCACTTCTTTGACCACGGTTCTGCCTAGGCCCATCTGAAGAGCTAAGATTTTTTGTTTACGAACAGGATTTCGTTGGATTCGCGCCTTCATTGCCTTGATGATCGCGGGTGTCCTAACTGTACGAGGTTGGCCGGTCCTCTTACGATCTTCGAAGCTTGAATCTTCAGTGAATCGTTTGATAGTGCGATAAACAAATCGTAGGACTATTTTAAATTTTTGTAGAATATTGAAAATCTCTTTTGGCGCGTTACCACAGCGGTGCAACGCGATAACCGCTACTCTATCTTCTTTTTTCGACCACTCCATATTTGAAAATAAATGAAAATTAATTTCTTTTTTATTTTCAGCAAGCGCAAACGTTATATTTTTAAAATTGGTGAAGTTCATCTAGCCAGTATTCAAAAATTTTAAATAATAAGGTATTGACAGAACTCATGACCCGACTAAGTAAATTGATCAATTTGAGCCTATGCAAACTAACTTTGATGCTGCTCCAGAAATAAACTCGGATATAGAAGACATGTTTCTACAAGCTCAACAATATTTTGCAGATACATACCCCACTAACAGGCCATACATTCCCAAGCAGAAATCGTCTAGAAGGTTCACTGCTATATATAAACACATCTCATGTCATTCTTCCTAAGAACGTAAATCTAGACACCGATTTCATCACGTTACAGACAACAGTTTATTGTGCAGCATGGACGGCAGCTAAATGCAATGGGGCTAAAATATCACACTCCACACAAAATGAACGGCGAACATATCCTACAAAGAAAAAAACCAACATAGCAGATCAGATTAGAAAGGAAAATAGAAAATTTACGAGCACATATAGACAGACTGACACACTTCATTAACGGTAGCAGAAGTAAAAAAGTAGTAGCTGCAGTAGAAGAAATATAGAGAAAATACCAAATACACGCACAACACGAAAACTCGAATACAGAACTAGAACACTTTTTGGACACTTTAAAACAAAAATTAAACGCAGCATCCAGTAGACTTAAAAGATATATAATATGCACGAACCGAAAGTACAAAACACAAAATTTACGAACAATGAAAAATTATTTTACAGAAACCTTACATCTAATAACAGAGACAACAGTAACCAAAATCTGGAGACAGCTTTGTCCGAAACACTGCGGGAATTCTGGGCCAGCATTTGGGAAAATCCAGTATCGCATAATAATCACGCAGACTGGATCAAAGAGGCAACGCCAGAAATCCCAGAATTGAAATTTGAATTTATACCAATAGATATATTTATAGAAGTCCTCAAACGCACACACAATTATTCCTCTGGTCGTTTCTGTGAACGGGCCAATCCCGGTCAGCCTTTCAGGTCATCTGAGGCGACTGGGACTCTGTGACGGAGCGCTCCAGGCTCAAATGCAGAAGGCGAGGCTCCTCGATAACACCCGAATCGTCCGCCGGTTTCTTTCCCTTTCCCCCTAACCCTCGGCCGTTTGATCTCCCCTGCCGAGGGCTTCCATCTGGTTGGGTTTTTATTTATTTATGTATTTTTATGTATGTATTTTAATTTATTGATATTTATGTATATGTATATCTTTCATTTACAATTAAGTATATATTTAAACAACCCAACCAGATGAACGTGGACCACGTTTTAATTTCGCAAGTCATCACTGGCAACATGCACTGCTTGCACAAAATCTGTAAAGAGAATTCTTGTAAAAGAACAAGAGTAACTGACATAACCCAGCGACTCAATAGGCTGAAGTGGAAGTAATCGTTCATCGAAGAACGACGAACGAAAGAACAGACAGCCGATGGGAAGCAAAGGTTCTTGAGGCTGCCTCTCCTGCTGATAGGCGTAGTATTGGGCAATCTCAAATTAAATGGAATGACGACCTGACAAAACATTTGGGTAGTAGATGGCTACAGGTGGCTCAGGATCGTGCTTTGTGGCAATTTATGGGGGAGGTCCATGTTCAGCAGTGGACTTGTGTAGGACTGTAGCAAAGTGAAGTTAAATAAATTAAACCTTCGACATTTGATAAAATGGTTTATTATGAGTTTTTTTTTCATACAATAAGGGTGACAAACGAGCACAGAGCCCACCTGATGGTAAGTGGTTGCGGTGGCCCGTAGACATCTACATCTATCTTCGTTTGCGAATTAAAATGCAGATGCGTTATCAACCGTGAGGACTAAGATAGAATGCCTCTTTTCCAGTAAAATGGGTTTCCGCGATTCTCTACACTCACCATACGAAACACAGCAGCATTAAGCTGCTATTTTACGCTGGTATTCTGTGAGAGCGTGGTCCTTCCCCGGTCGAGCCGACCCAATCGTGCTACAACAATACTATTAATATAGCTGCAGCATGGCTCTACCACGTATGAGTGTATGTGTCTACACTGAATACATAGGCAATAATCATGATATAGATTTATTTGCTAATGTAAAAATAAATACATCGTCGATTTTCCGACTTAAACGGCAATTATTAAAATATATCTTTTTCTTTTTTTTTTAGAAAAAAAAAGAAAAAATATATGACGAAGTAATAATGCTATATCAAAAGTAGTACCGTGGTTGGACATCAACAATCTGCATGTAAACGGTAATACGGGTAATACTATAACACCAAATGTTAAATAGCGAATACCAGCGTGCTTTTAAACGGGGAGGAGCTGTCTTATTGAATGCATTGTTTTGTCGGAATTATAGTTGACGCATGGCTTCTATGCGGCTCCCTTATACACAGTCAGGTCATAAGTATTGTCACACAGTAAAAACTTTTCTTTTAGAATGCTTGCCACAAAAAAGTTTATTGAATTCGAATTTCGAGTTGTTTATGAAAATAAAACTGTATACTTTTTAGAATTTTACTCATTTTTAAATATGGAGTGGACGCTTAAAAAAGACCGTGTTGCAGTTATTGCGTTGCATCGCTGCGGTTACGCGCCAATTCAAATTTTTAACATACTGAAAAATTTGAATATAACCAAAAGATTCGTTTATCGTACCATCAAACGATACAATGAAGACTCTAGAGTAGATGACAGGTCAAGAAGTGGTCGCCCTCGGTCTGTTAGGACTCCAGCAGTGATAAAAGCTGTGAAGGCGCGAATTCAAAGAAATCCCAAACGTAAGCAGAAACTGTTGGCCCTTCAGATAGGGTTAAGCAGAACCACGGTGAAAAGGGTGTTAAATGAAGACTTAGGGCTTCGGGCATATCGAAGAAAAACAGGACATCGTTTGAATGCTCGTCTAATGGACCTGAGACTGAAGAGATGCCGCGCTTTGTTGAAGCGGTACGCGGGAAAAAAATATCGGGAAATTCTTTTTTCGGATGATAAAATTTTTACCGTAGAAGAGAGCTACAACAAACAAAATGATAAGGTGTACGCACACAGTAGTGAAAAAGCGAGCAACCGTATTCCGCGTGTCCAACGAGGTCATTTTCCATCCTCGCTCATGGTATGGTTGGGAGTTTCTTATTGGGGCTTAACAGAGGTACATTTTTGTGAGAAAGGTGTAAAAACGAATGCAGTTGTGTATCAAAATACAGTCCTGACGAACCTTGTGGAACCTGTTTCTCATACCATGTTCAATGGTAGGCACTGGGTATTCCAACAAGATTCGGCGCCAGCTCATAGAGCGAAGAGCACACAAGACTGGCTGGCGGCGCGTGAAATCGACTTCATCCGGCACGAAGACTGGCCCTCCTCCAGTCCAGATTTGAATCTGTTAGATTACAAGATATGGCAACACTTGGAGGAAAAGGCGTGCTCAAAGCCTCATCACAATTTGGAGTCACTCAAGACATCCTTGATTAAGGCAGCCGCCGATATTGACATGGACCTCGTTCGTGCTGCGCAATCGCAGCACGAACGAGGTCCATGTCAATATATATGAAATGTCGTGTATACGACTGGCCGCGCAGATTGAAGGCCTGTATTCAAAATCACGGAGGTCATTTTGAATAAACTTTAGTGTCATAAGAATCTATGTTTTGTTAAGTTCATTTTGGTATATAAATGGTTACATAATTAATAAACTTGTTTCAATTATTTTATATTAAACATGTGACAGAATTTATGACCTGACTAGGTATATAAGCTAGCTAGCAAACTAAGTGCTGCAGCATCATATGTAGTAAAAAAAATTAGAGACCTTACATTTTTTTTATGGAATAGGGGGCAAACGAGCATGCGGCTCACCTGATGGTAAGTGACTACCGCCGCCCATGAACAACGGCAACACCAGGGGAATTGCAGATGCGTTGCCGGCCTTTTAGAAAGGTGTAAGCTCTTTTCTTGAAGGTTCCTAAGTCGTATCGGTCCGGAAAATTCGCTGGTGGTAATTGATTCCACAAGGAAGTCGTGCGAGGGAGAAAACTTCTTCTAAATCGCACAGTGGTGGACCGCCAATCATCCAGATGGTATGGATGGTAACGCGAGTTTTGACGCGATGTGTGATGGTGAAATTGAGCGGCTGGAATTAGTCCGAACAATTCCTCAGAGCACTCCCCGTGATAGATGCGATAAAATACGCAAAGAGATGCAACATCTCTACGCAGTGCCAGTGTATCGAGCCGATCAGAAAGAACTCGGTCGTCGACGATTCGAACCGCTCTGCGCTGGATGCGGTCAAGTGGAAGGAGCTGGCACTGGGGTGCCCCGGCCCAGAGATGAGAACAGTATTCCATGTGGGGCCGAACTTGCGCTTTGTAAAGTTGCAAGCGATGTGCCGGCATGAAATACTGACTCGCTCTGCTGAGCACGCCAAGCTTTTTAGAGGCCAATTTGGCCTTCCCTTCCAAGTGACCACGAAACTGCACACTATTCGATATGTCGACGCCAAGGATTCCGATGCTGGCTGAGGCTGCAAGGGGAGTGCCTTGAAACTGAGGAGATACGACAAAGGGGTTCTTTTTAGCGGTAAACGCGCAAACTTGTGTCTTCTGGGGATTGAACTGGACTAGATTTAGTCGGCCCCAATCCGAGACTTTGTTAAGCAAAGACTCGACTTCAGACACAAGTTTGTTCCGGTACTCGGCGACGTTTTCCCGAGAAATATTGGCACGGCCGGTGTATAAGGCATCACCAGTGCTGTCGTCCGCATAGCAATGAATGCTACCAGTTAGCAACATATCATTGATATGCAGGAGAAACAGCGTTGGTGATAGCTCGCAGCCTTTTGGAACACCAGCGTTGATAGGCTTGAGATCAGAGCATGCACCGTCTACTACGACCTTGATGCTCCGATCAGCAAGGAAACTGGTGATCCATTTGCACAATTTCTCGGGAAGCCCATAGGCAGGAAGCTTCGAAAGAAGCGCTTTGTGCCAGACCCGATCAAAGGCCTTCGCTACGTCCAAACTAACGGCTAATGCCTCCCCCTTGGACTCTACTGCCTCCGCCCATCTATGAGTTAAGTAGACTAGAAGATCACCAGCTGATCGACCCCGACGAAAACCGTACTGGCGGTCACTAATCAGCTGGTGATCCTCAAGGTACCTCATGAGCTGGCAGTTTATAACGGCTTCCATTATTTTGGAGAACAAGGAGGTGATGGCGATAGGCCTGTAGTTGAACGGGTCTGAGCGGTCGCCTTTTTTGGGATCGGGTGCACCAAAGCTGTCTTCCATGAGTTGGGGACTTCGCCTTGGGAGTAGGAGTACCGGAAAAGACGCGTTAAAACCGGTGCCAACTCCGGAGCACACGTCTTCAGCACAATGGGAGGGACTCCATCGGGCCCACTCGACTTGCTAACGTCCAGGGAGAAGAGTGCTTTGCGGACCGAGCGCTGTGTAAATCGCACATCCGGCATGGAGCACTCACATCGCGGGATGGTCGGCGGTGTGTTCCCCCTGTCATCTAGAGTCGAGTTGGACACAAAAAGAGAGCTCAACAGATCGGCTTTCTCCTTTGCGGCATGGGCCAGTGAGTCGTCCTCTCTGTGCAGAGATGGAAGAGATGGCTGAGAGAAGTTCCCTTGGACAGCCTTGGCGAGAGACCAGAATGCACGGGTTCCCGAAGGAAGGCGAACTAGCTTCTCACCAATTCTGCCGATGTGCTCAGACCTTGCCTTGGCAATGACGCTTTTGAAGGACCTGGAGGCGGAATTATACTTCTTTTTAAGTGCGCTGGTGTTTACATCCCGAGACGTTGATGCGTCAGCCCAGGCCTGGTAGCACTCCTGCTTATAGCGTGATGCTATTTTACAGGAGCGACCAAACCATGGCTGGGATCTGCCTCCGATGGGCACCACAGAGGATGGAATAAAAAGTTCCATACCCTGAAGTACCACATCAGCAACAGAATCGGCAACAACGCTGGGATCTACCGGCGAGAAGCAAACCCGCCCCCAAGGGTAGGATGCAAAAAAAGACCGCACCCCGTCCCAATCAGCTGACCTATAGTGCCAAACACGGCGACAAGCTGTAGATCGCAACTGCGATTGGAGCGTGAGTGGCACCGTACTCCGGATCAGACAATGGTCCGAAGAGCCCAGAGGGGCATCGACGGAGACCTGATATCCGTCCGGATGAGAGGTCAACAGAAGGTCCAACAGGGAAGGTACATGGTCTTCCATGTCTGGGATTCGCGTAGGCGAAGTAACCAGTTGTGTAAGACCATATGCCAAAGCAAAGTCATAGACAGATCTACCCGCATGATGGGTTAAACGAGAACCAAGCCATTCAGCGTGGTGGGCGTTGAAATCACCGAGTATCACGATCTCTGCGGATGGGACCTGTTGTAGCACGGAGTCTGCAGCCATTTGGACGTGGTCGATGAGTCGGTCTGTGTCGGCATTACCGCTATGGGACCTATAGAGGCACCCGTAGACGCGCGGATGGTCGTCGCTGTCTACGCGCAGCCATAGGATGGACAGGTCTGTACCTTCAAGACTGCCGAGGCGTCGAAAACAGATGTCCTCTCTGACATACACGCAAACTCCAGCCCGGGGCACAAACGAGTGTTTCAATTTGTACCCCGGGTAGGAGAGATACGAAGTATCAGCCGGAGAGGACACCTGTGTCTCGGTTAGAAAGAGCAAGGTCGGCTTAGCACCCACGCCCAGGAGTGGAGTAGTTTGATCGTGGATGCTCAGCGAGGGATTCTCCAGGGGTGCTGGTACCCTCCTGGGTAGACTTTTATTTAATTCCACTACCATGTTGATGGGGGGGGGGGGAATTGGGCCTCCGGCCACCTGCACTCACCAAGCGCAACGCAGAGGTAAACCTCTACTTCACGCTGGTATTCTGTGAGGTCATGGTACCACCCCGGTTCGAGCTGGCCCATCCGTGCGACAGCAAAAGCTACCGCTTGGCTCTACCACTATTAAAACACATAACACACATGTATTGAAACAGCTAGATTAGTTTATTTTAGTTATTTCCATAGCATAATGTCATATGGACGTGAAATATGAATATACAGTACACCAAATGGTAAGTGGCTACTGCTTCTTCAAGCAAAGAAGCCTAAATATACGTTGTTACCTTTACGAACTAAGATTGAATGTATCACAGCCTGGATTATACTGACTCGTTATACAACTCAGTAGTAGTGTAACACAACAGTGCAAGTACTGTTACCAGTACCATACATGTTTTTTATTCACATTGGCTCGTAAGCACTTCGAATAGTCAATACATTTTTGTTCTTTATCGATTGAAAAAGTAGCGCAGCTAGACAGGCCTCTGCTATTGTAGGGAGGTTTTGTCTTTGACTAAAACTGACTGACTGAGCACTATGGAGTGTAGAGTACAAGGAGAACCATCTTATAAGGGGCGAAAGTTGAAAAAGTGTCCAACTATTTACTGAAAATAGAGGTTGCAAAACCTACCACAATAGTACCCTGGGTACAAATTGGAGCACTCCTTTGTGCCTCGGGCTGGAGTTTGCGTGTATGTCAGAGAGGACATCTGTTCTCGACGCCTCGGCAGTCTTGAAGGTTCGGACCTGTCCATCCTTTGGCTACGCGTAGACAGCGACGACCATCCGCGCGTCTACGGGTGCCTCTATAGGTCCCATAGCGGTAATGCCGAAACAGACCGACTCATCGACCACGTCCAAATGGCTACAGATTCCTTGCTACAACAGGTCCCATCCGCAGAGATCGTGATCCTTGGCGATTTTAACGCCCACCATGCCGAATGGCTCGGTTCACGTTTAACCGATCATGCGGGGAGATCTGTTTATGACTTTGCCTTGGCATATGGTCTAACACAACTGGTTACTTCGCCTACGCGGATTCCAGATGTGGAGGATCATACACCTTCCCTGTTGGACCTTCTGCTGACCTCTCATCCGGACGGATATCAGGTTTCCGTCGATGCCCCTCTCGGCTCTTCGGACCACTGTTTGATCCGGAGTATGGTGCCACTCACGCTCCCCTCGCGGTTGCGTTCTGCAGGTTGCCGCCGTGTTTGGCATTACAGGTCGGCGGATTGGGACGGAATGCGGTCTTTCTTTGCATCCTACCCATGGGGGCGGGTTTGCTTCTCGCCGGATGATCCCAGCGCTGTTGCTGACTCTGTCACTGATGTGGTGCTACAGGGAATGGAACTATTTATTCCATCATCTGTGGTACCCATCGGAGGCAGATCTCAGCCTTGGTTTGGTCGCTCCTGTAAAACTGCATTACGCAGTAAGCAGGAGTGTTATCAAGCCTGGGCTGCGGCTTCGGCGACTCGGGATGTAAACACCAGCACACTTAAAAAGAAGTATAACTTCGCCTCCAGGTCCTTCAAAAGAGTTATTGCCAAGGCAAAGTCAGAGCACATAGGCAGAATTGGCGAGAAACTAGTTCGCCTTCCTTCGGGAACCCGTGCATTCTGGTCTCTCGCCAAGGCTGTCCAAGGGAATTTCTGTAAGCCATCACTACCATCTCTGCACAGGGAGGACGACTCACTGGCCCATGACGCAAAAGACAAAGCCGACCTTTTAGGCTCCCTTTTTGCGTCCAACTCGACTCTTGATGACGGGGGGAAAACACCGCCGACCATCCCGCGGTGTGAGTGCTCTATGCTGGATGTGCTGTTCTCACAGCGCTCGGTTCGCAAAGCACTTCTCTCCCTGGACATCCAGAAGTCGAGTGGGCCTGACGGAATCCCCCCAATTGTGCTGAGGACGTGTGCTCCGGAGTTGGCACCGGTCCTAACGCGTCTTTTTCGGTACTCCTACTCCCAAGGCGTAGTCCCGAATTCATGGAAGACAGCTTTTGTCCACCCGATCCCTAAAAAAGGCGACCGCTCAGACCCGTCCAACTATAGGCCTATCGCGATCACCTCCTTGTTCTCCAAAATAATGGAATCCATTATCAACTGCCAGCTCATCCGGTACCTTGAGGATCACCAGCTGATTAGTGACCGCCAATACGGTTTTCGTGGGGGTCGATCAGCTGGTGATCTTCTGGTCTACCTGACCCATAGATGGGCGGAGGCAGTAGAGTCCAAGGGGGAGGCGTTGGCCGTTAGTCTGGACATTGCGAAGGCCTTCGATCGGGTTTGGCACAAAGCGCTTCTTTCGAAGCTCCCTTCCTATGGGCTTCCCGAGAAATTGTGCAATTAGATCACCAGCTTCCTTGCAGATCGGAGCATCAAGGTTGTTGTAGACGGTGCATGTTCTGACTACAAGCCTATTAACGCTGGTGTTCCACAAGGCTGTGTGCTATCACCAACGCTGTTTCCTCTGCATATCAATGATATGTTGCTAACTGGTAACATTCATTGCTATGCGGATGACAGCACTGGTGATGCTCTATACACCGGCCGTGCTAATATTTCTCGGGAAAACGTCTCCGAGTACCGGAACAAACTTGTGTCTGAAGTCGAGTCTTTGCTGGACAAAGTCTCGAACTGGGGGCGACTAAATCTAGTCCAGTTTAATCCTCAGAAGACACAAGTTTGCGCGTTTACTGCTAAAAAGAACCCCTTTGTCGTATCTCCTCAGTTTCAAGGCACTCCCCTGGTTGCCTCAGCCAGTATCGGAATCCTCGGCGTCGACATATCGAGTGACGTGCAGTTTCGTGGTCATTTGGAAGAGAAGGCCAAATTGGCCTCTAAAAAGCTTGGCGTGCTCAGCAGAGCGGGACAGTATTTCATGCCGGCACACCGCCTGCAACTTTACAAGGCGCAGGTTCGGCCTCACATGGAATACTGTTCCCATCTCTGGGCAGGGGCTCCCCAGTGCCAGCTCCTTCCACTTGACCGCATCCAGCGCAGAGCGGCTCGAATCGTCGACGACCGAGTTCTTTCCGATCGGCTCGACTCATTGGCGCTGCGAAGAGATGTTGCATCTCTCTGCATTTTCTTTCGCATCTACCATGAGGAGTGCTCTGAGGAATTGTTCGGATTAATCCCAGCCGCCAAATTTCACGAACGCACATCGCGGCAGAACTCCCGATACCATCCACACCATCTGGATGATTGGCGGTCCACCACTGTGCGATTTAGAAGATGTTTTCTTCCTCGCACGACTTCCTTGTGGAATCGATTACCATCAGCGATTTTTCCGGACCGATACGACTTAGGGACCTTCAAGAAAAGAGCGTACTCCTTTTTAAAAGGCCGGCAACGCATCTGCAATTCCCTCCCTGGTGTTGCAGTTGTTCATGGGCGGCGGTAGTCACTTACCATCAGGTGAGCCGCATGCTCGTTTGCCCCCTCTACTATAAAAAAAATTGTGCTGGCGTCTGAAAAACTACGATATGAAGATAGGTGTTGTGAACGAAGTGAAGTCAGCTGAATTCAAATATTTAAAAATTTCACGACTAGAGTAGTTAGTAAAATGCCAATATACAAAATCTCAACTATTTACGTAGTACAAAACCAAGCGGATTAGTTGGTCCTTGTTTATTTCTCCATCTTATTCTAATTACTTTTGGCGCTCTTTTTTAAATTTATCTATGCTACTGCAGCGCCACCCTTATTGGACACGTTTTAGGGACACTTTTCTTATATAGAGATGGTCCTCCTTGTACTCTACACTCCATACTGAGCACGAAGCGTTGTATTTTTAAATACTTTTTTTTAACAAATTAAGTACAGTATTTGTTCTACAATTGTTTTCAGCCTATTAAATTAAATAATTTATTATTTATTAAATCTGTAGTAATTCATTTCACGAAAGCATTGCCCTGGTGCTCGCATACCATATTAGTGGTTCGGTTTGGCTGCGTAGCTGCAAGCCGTGGGTTCGATTCCCTCAAGGAACAAGTATTTTATGACCTAGATCTGGTACAGCAGGAGAAAAATATAGTATGGAGGATATCTTTTAAAAACTAGAATATTACAGTTGTGAGATGCTTGCGTTTTTCTGTAAATTATATGATGTTAGATACTTTGTTCTCCTCGTCATCTAAAAGTTCAAGGCTGACCTGGTCTTTATCGCTGCACGATTTCCGAGCCAACCTTGACATGGTCGCTAACCGCAGTACTAGCGACATGCACCTGCGACGCTGCTACCCATCGCCAAACCGGGTATTTTGCTATTCTATTGTGCATCTGATAATACTTGGAGATGGTTATTATTATTATACCAGTATCGATAAGTAATATGAGAAGTAAAATAGTTAATTGTAATGGTTATTATACCACTCTGACTCGTTGGTCTAATGATTGTAATCGCGACTGGTTCTAATCCCGGATCAGCGCGTCCCAGAAGCACGTAAAGCTGTTGTTTCTGCGCCTGATGTCTTCTGGTCGCTCGACAACTGATGCCGCTGTTGAGCTAATCAAACATATTTTCTGTGCATGGGAAAATTCAGAAGATGTTTTGGGTATATTTTGTGATCTTTCCAAGGCTTTCGACTGTGTTCACCATGATACATTAATCAGGAAGCTACATCAATAAAGCGTAAAAAACATAACGCTTAAACCTATAATGTCATATCTAAATAGAACGCAAACAGTTGTTATTAATGGATGCAGTTCTTCCGGATCGGTAGTACCTATAGGTGTTCTTCAATGCTCAGTTCTTGGTCCTTTTCTGTTCTTAGTTTATATTAATGACTTACCATACTTCTGACTAAAACGGCAATCATTGAAATATGACGAAGTGAATAATGCTATATCAAAAGTAGTAGAAATGTATTAAATTTTTTTTTTGAAGGAACTTTACCTCCACATTAAGATTTTCTCCTGTATCGTGAGGGCACAAGGACAAACATCCAGACCCGGAACAGTTATTTGTAGGCCATACAAATACTTGTTCCGTGCGAGATTCGAACCCTCAGCTCTTGGTGTTGCAACTTATTGCTAAGCTATTGCGCCACGGAGCCGTCGATAAGTGAAATTCACTACACCTAATGTAATATTAGGTGCTTATTAGGTTAATATTAACACCAGTGTGTTTTTAAATGGGGTGGAGCTGGGCCTTGTTGAATCCACTGTTTCACTCGATATTACAGTTGACGCGAAGCTTCAATGTGGCCCTCATAATGATATCTAGATTAAATGCCTTAATGTGGCGAAACAACTAGATTAGTTTATTTTACTTATTTCCATAACATAATTTCATATGGAATCTTGCTGTGGGGTAATGCGACTGACATTGAAACTATCTTTGTTTTGCAAAAGAAAGCCATAAGAGCAATTTATAACCTTGGTACGAAGGAATCCCTTAGAGGAAAATTTAAATAAATAAATATATTAACCTTTCAAAATATTTACGAGAATTTAATTTATGTACACAAAAAACAGTTTTATTAAAAATAGTGATGTACATTCTGTAAATGCTAGTGTTACGGCCGGCAGCTGCCTATCCCAGGAGTAGAATCCTTCGCGGCCCATAGACGAAGAAGCTACAGGCAGATGCTGGTCGGGCGTCCTCACGCCACGGGTTAAAAGTCTAATTACACTAAATAATCCGGGGGGAGCGTTACAATTATTGAACAGAGCTTACTTACCTCTATTCAAGGCGACTGGTCCCTCAGGGTTCGGTCAGGTCTCGTGTGGGTGTATTGTGCTAGGAAGTAAAGGTCAGTGATGTGCATTTGGGTGTGGCTGGTAGTGTTATTGACCTTATTTGACCGTTCCCCCTGCAGCAGTTCGGCCCTCAGCTCCTCTCCAAGCTAAGGTCGCCTTCCGCAGTCACTTTCTTCCTTTGTTACGATTGACTCGCGAAAATGAACACAGAACGTACGGGTCAAAGGTCACCGTTATTTCTAGAATATTAACTACCGCACTAGTAACTAATACAGTCGAATCCACTTATACAGATTCTGCGTTAAACCTAAAGTCCCGGGTAAACTCTCAACACGCGCCACCATTCCCAGTGGTATATTTACTATACGCGCCTATCATAAAATTAAGAGCTCCCGACCAAAAAACGGACTGCCTTCTCCTTCGACGCGAAGAAGACATCTAATCTTTCGCTCTCGACTCCCACCGTTCAGTAAGCTCGGACGTTCAACACGCGCGAACGTCATCCCGTATCAGCCGAGCCGAGAGCCATCTAACGTCGATGCCTGACACCAACGCTTTTGCGTAAACAAACCCCCGTCCCGGACATAAGGATTTAGGTCCGCGAGCAAACCGGTCAGCGGGACAGGGTCGCGACGGCAAGTTGCAAGATCGAATCTACAACCAAACTAGGCCACCCTACGCACCCAATCAGATCTTGCAACCCTGATCAACGCCTCAAAATTACAGCCCCAACGTGGGCTAGCCGGAAAGTTGAACTGGATGCCCTTCCTGGTCATCGCAGCACATAAATAAGTCCTATTTCTAGACAGAAGTCAGACGACCTCCTTCAAACACCTATCTGCGCTCCTATGATTAGTTCCGCAACTCAACCGGATCAGGTCTGCAAACAGCGACGCGACACGAAGCGGCCCAGAGGGACCTTCAAGCTTCAGTGCAGAGAGCACCCCCAAATTCCCCATGAACGTCGTCTGTGGAGAGCTGAACGAAACGCACAGATGGTCCCTAGCAGGTGATCCTATGCTCATATTTCAACTAATTTTTCAAAAGCATCAATGTTCAATTACAGAATTAATTAAAACAAGTAATCACCGATGCACATAGGTCAACTTGGCAAAGTAAACAAAACAATAAACGTAAGGGACAGCCCTATTTCTTATTTCAAATAAATATCTTAGACAGTGCCAACAAAATCTAAACCAAAAGAGAATTGACTCCTATTTCCTTCGGCAACCACAGGGTTATCTAATTTCAACCTTCCTTATCACAAAGCAAAATGATTAAACACTATCACAAACATATACATAATTTTCAAAATAGAGCGCCATTCAAATTTCAAATGAATTCAAACTTCCCTTCAGCACAGGCGCGACAATCAAATACAATTACAAGCATACGCACAAGCACTCAAAAAGGGCACACAATTTAATCTCCATTTTCCGTGCAACAGCAAACGCAGTGATCAAATGTATTTACAAAACATATGCAGCAGCATTTAAAGGAGTATTTTAAATTCAATTCTTTTAATCACAACCGCTACAATATGAATTTCGCGGAAAACTCAAAGCATTTTAATTTAAATTTAAAGAATTTTTAGCTAAGTGCTCGACCAAACCAAATCTAATACCCCTTGAGAGCGTGATTCAACGCTCCAGGGGGCCCTAATCTTCCCACCACCAAGTGGAGGCCACACCGCGTGAACCCGATACTGACAGAGCGCAACCGCTAACGGTCGCCACTCGGGTTGTACGCCCTCACTGAGGCCGTCGGCAACAGAACAGCTTGACAAGTGGACTGTTGACGGCTTAAGGCTCAGTAGAGGCAGCCATGGTGGGAGCTAAGGCGGCAGCTAGCTAGGGCCGCCTCCATCAAATGGGGTACAGTGGTACACCAGTCGCGGCCACTCAGCTAACGGGAGTGGGAAGGGTCCAGCGGACCGATGAGTGGCCGTGAAGTTCCTCTTCGCACGCTGAGGGGGGGTGATGACACCCCCGCCCCTGGGGGAATTACCCCCCGACTGGTCGGGGGAGGGACCCCTTTCAAACCTAGGGGCCAGGTGGCTAGCCGGCGGGCGCCGAGCGTCGCCCGTCAGAGGGAGTGGCGGAGCGCCCCCGCCCGTGGGGGTCGAGGGCCTGGCAGTGCCCCGAGAGGAGACGCCGTTTGCACCCAGGCACAGTACGGCATGGTGATTGCCCTGGCAATGCAGACAGAGCCGCTGGTGCGGACAGTCTCGCTGAAGGTGCCCTTCCAAACAGGAGTAGCACCAGCGGCGCTCCTTGACGATAGTTCGCCTCGCCGGAACCGGCTTACTTAATAATTTTGGGCAAGACGTTACCCGGTGATCAGATGCTCGACAATAGGAGCAGGGGGGGGTTGACGACGACTTGCCCGGCGGATTTCGCCTCTCACTGGGCACGGCTCGTAAGTCGTCGACGGTGCCCGCCGCGTGCTCGATCTGTCCGCACTGCTCCTCCAAAAACCGCAGCAGGTCATAGAAGGGCGGAATATAGGAGGCCTCGTCCCCGCCGTACCTCTCCTCAAAATGCATTTGAAGGTCGAGAGGTAGACGGGACAGCACGATGCGGAGCAACAAGAAGGCCCATTCGCCCACTGGTAAATCCAGCCGCCTCAACATATTACAGGCCACCAAGGCTGGATCCAACAGGTCCGGACGTAGTCTGGCCCGGTCACTCAGCAGCGGGAGGCTCAGAAGCTGCTTAACATGTTCGTCCGCAATTCGCCGGACGTTGGCGTATCTTCTGGCTAGGAGGTCCCGAGCAGTCTGGTAGGCGTCGTCCGACAAGCTCAAATGGCTGACAACGCCCAGGGCCTCCCCCTCCAGTGAGGCCAAGAGGTACGCCATCTTCTGGCTCGGAGTCAAGTCACTCCGGGCGTCCACTAGGCCGTCGAAAAGACCAACGAAGGTCAGCCACTCGGAAAGGACCCCGGAGAACTTTGGCAAGTCCAGAGTTGGGAGTCGTCCCAACAGCTCCGGCTGAGGCTGCTTCCGAACGGACTCGGGCAGGCCACTCGTCCGAGCTTCACGCGCCTCTTCGGCATACCTGCCTTCAGCCTCGATCAACTCGTCCGTGAGCCACAAGAACTGCTCGTAGTCTGCGAAGCAGGAGTCCAGGACTCCCTTTTCCACATCCGAATCCTCGAGCTCAGCGTAAGCCTCCTCCACTGCAGCCCTTCGAGCATCGACCTGCTCGAACCGCTTCATCAAATTATGGACCCTATCCGGTCGACCTATCAAAGCATGGGCGCTGGTGGCCCAGCGTAACTCAGTCCGCAGGCAACGGATTAGCATCTTGGGCGAGGACATCACTACTAAATACAAATTACGACGCCGCTCGAGCACAATTACAAAAATAACAAATAAAAAATACAAAAAAATTAACAGCTAACCAATGCAGTTCCTATCAAATCGAGTTGAATAGAAATTACACAAATAAGAACCGCTATTTATTAAATCAAACACAAGTTAGTACAAAAGAAAAGGCAAATCAAATTAACAATAACAAATACTAGTGCGATCAAATCAAGTTAAATTCAAATTACGTAAATACAAATTACCACTCTTTAGTTCAAATACAAATTACAATACGAAAGATACATAACGAAGATACACATCAACAAAAAATGCCTTGCTCGGAAATCGACCCTTCGATAAGTAACACACTACAACCGTCCGACAACGATAATTAACCGATTACGTAAAAATAACCATCTACCTACATGACGCAATCTCCCGCTTGCGCGCTAAACCGGGCGTGGCTTTTCAAATTTACCCGCAAACAACAAAGCAAGCTAACAAAGAAAGGAATTTTATTATTACGTATATAATAAAAAAAAATATTTTTACGTATTACGGACGGGCGTGATTGTAGACACAAAATTAAACCAATCAACCCAACGCTCCCTGCCACCAAAATTATTTAATTTTTATCAAATACTATGGTCGGTGGATCGACCGGGAATCGATCCCAGCACCGCGTTCTGCTACCAAATGTTACGGCCGGCAGCTGCCTATCCCAGGAGTAGAATCCTTCGCGGCCCATAGACGAAGAAGCTACAGGCAGATGCTGGTCGGGCGTCCTCACGCCACGGGTTAAAAGTCTAATTACACTAAATAATCCGGGGGGAGCGTTACAATTATTGAACAGAGCTTACTTACCTCTATTCAAGGCGACTGGTCCCTCAGGATTCGGTCAGGTCTCGTGTGGGTGTATTGTGCTAGGAAGTAAAGGTCAGTGATGTGCATTTGGGTGTGGCTGGTAGTGTTATTGACCTTATTTGACCGTTCCCCCTGCAGCAGTTCGGCCCTCAGCTCCTCTCCAAGCTAAGGTCGCCTTCCGCAGTCACTTTCTTCCTTTGTTACGATTGACTCGCGAAAATGAACACAGAACGTACGGGTCAAAGGTCACCGTTATTTCTAGAATATTAACTACCGCACTAGTAACTAATACAGTCGAATCCACTTATACAGATTCTGCGTTAAACCTAAAGTCCCGGGTAAACTCTCAACACGCGCCACCATTCCCAGTGGTATATTTACTATACGCGCCTATCATAAAATTAAGAGCTCCCGACCAAAAAACGGACTGCCTTCTCCTTCGACGCGAAGAAGACATCTAATCTTTCGCTCTCGACTCCCACCGTTCAGTAAGCTCGGACGTTCAACACGCGCGAACGTCATCCCGTATCAGCCGAGCCGAGAGCCATCTAACGTCGATGCCTGACACCAACGCTTTTGCGTAAACAGCTAGGAACAAGCACAAGTTAGTTATACCCACAAACTGATAAGAAGTGCTAGGTTATACCAGTTACTCGACTCCAAAGAGTCAGTAATTCCATCATGGGGCAACGTATACGCTTTTACAACAAAGTCCCAGAAAATATGCAGACCTTATCTATCAAAAGGGTTAAATTATTTATTAAGCAAAAATTGTCTAGTAAGGGTTATTATACTACTAAAAAGTACATGACTGATAATAACCCCTGGGAGTGAGGTGATCGCTACCATGTTGTTTCTAAATGTTTTCATAATTGTATAAGATATTATATTGTAAATTGTTTTTTTTTAAAGTCCCGCTGGGTTTCTTGCTAGTTCTTCACAGGACAGAGGTTTTTCTGCGAACCAATGGTAAAAGTAAAAAAATGACGTTCAATAAGTATTATGTACTACAATCTATATTTAATAAAAATGATTCTATTCTATTCTTCCCGATCTATCGGACTACAATACTGAGGGAATAGAGAGTGCACAAGGATTAAATAGAACATTTATATGCAAGAAGTCGATGGACCGCAGGTGGCTCAGGACCATGCTTTGTGGCATTTCCTTGCGGGAGGCTTATGTTCAGCAGCATGTGTTATCATCCCGATAACACAAACTTAACTGCAGCTGCAGCCTCCGGTCAAGCATGGCAACTGTGGCTAATATGGGGGGTTATTCGTAGAACATAAGCCTCTGCCTAAATTCAACAGTGGCCCTTTATAGGCTTTAATGAATCATTTTTTTCTTTTTTTTTAATTTATTCTTAGAAAGAGTGGTACATTATTTATATTTTAAATTTTGCCAAACTGTAAGCCAGTTTGTAGGCAACGCAACAGTTAATCGTTTCACACTCTTTAATAACAATATTAAATACTTATAAATACTTAAATTAACACATACATAATTAAAGAAACATTCACTACTAAGGACACAACGACAGGTAATGTTTCCTCAAGATTGTTTTGAGCTGCGACTTAGTTACGCTTTCGTCATAAATACCCGCCACCTCATTACACAAGGTCGGAGTTATCCATTGCCTTGTACGTCGTCCAAAGTAATTTTCAACCCTAGGTATGAGATATTTCCTTCTTTACGCAACTTGGCGCTTCGGCATTATATATGTCTTAGGTTTCTTAAATGTTACCATACCATGCTGTTCTAATATGATGATGGATTTTACTTTCTTTTCTATAGGAAGAATTTTGCAAATTTTAAATAACGTTTCATAATTTTTATCAATAAAATTTTTGGTTTTAGGATCAACTAATATCTTTAAGAATCTTATCTGTATATATTTGATTAGGTATCACCCGCCTACCTATTTCTGGTTTCGGAAACTGCTGTTATTTAGGTGCAAGACGTTTTTCCTCATTGGATGCTACAGCAGCCGAGCACAAAAAGGTTGCATTTTGTCCTTTCTTGTTTGCAATTTTATAAAATTCAATTAATGCCAATCTGTTCTTTCTTATCACTTGTATGCTGACAATAAGAATAGTATATTATTCCTTGCTCAGGACTATGCTGCTTGACAAACTATAAATTAATATCTGAGCTTCTTTTGAAGATGTCCTAACAAAATTTCTAAGCTTGATTTGACTGCAAGTCACTTGACTTGCAGTCAAATCAAGCTTAAAAGTAAATTTTAGAAGACAAACTCCAGTTTTAAGCTTACTCTTTTTTATAGGATAGGGTGACAAACAAGCACACAGTCCATTTGATGCTAAGTGGTTGCCATGACCCATAGACATTTACATCTACTATCCTCAATAGAGAATCAAAATTCAGATGCGTTATCAGCTGTGAGGACTAAGATGGAATGCCTCTTTTCCAGTAAAAAGGATCTCTAGTTCTCTACACTCACCATATGAAACACAGCAGTGTTAAGCTGCTATTTTATGCTGGTATTCTGTGAGAATGTGGTCCTTCCTCGGTCGAGCCAACCCATTTGTGTTATAACTTCACAATGTTAAAGTATATATACTCAAATTTACATGTTGTGGAATCTGAGTAAAAACTGAAAACTTTCTCTGTATACTCGCCTAAAAGTTTAACCATTAATCCTAAAAAAAAACCCAAGCTGTCATTGTTGGTAGTTCAAATGCAATAATTTGTATGAAGCAAAAATAATACACAATCTATCAATCAACAATTGCTATATTACGTAATATATTTTTAATTAAGACACCGTATTCCTTCCTACAAATGCATTCATTTGTCTGGAATTGTTTCAAGACCCTGTAAGGAAAAAAAGTTTGATTATTTTTTTCTGTTAATATCAATGATATGTTATAATGATATATGATTGATAGGCGCATAATATACAATTTTTTATTGAATAACTTTTTAGTTGTATGTCATAAAACTATAGGTATGAAAATATATGTATATAACATGTAGGTTCGCATATCATAAACTCAATAGTTGAAAAAAAGTCACATCAATTGCTTTTTGATTAATAAGTAGACCTACAGTCAACTAACAGGTCAATATATTATATTATGATGTATTGATGATGTATTGGGATTGGGACATCCCAATACATGGTATACGCTTGACTAAACAGTGGATCTGCAACTTTTCAGTTGTGCATGTTTTGTTCAATCATTTTATAATATTCTAATCTTCAGATAAAATTATTAATTAAAAAAAAACAAACACCTCAGTCCCCACCATGGCCATGGAGGATGTAAAGTGCTTGAAACATTGGGAAATATGATATAAGTTAATATATATGATAAAATCCATAAATATTATACTAGAATTATTTTGTGCGTGCAGTTTGGGTCATAAATCATCGCTCTTCGGGGCGAGAATAGTGATGCGCATTATTATTGTCGATAAGTGTTATCGATAGTGTATTTGGTTTTGTCATTATGTGGGTTCGTGATAAAAATTAAAAAAAAAATGATAAAACAACGTATTAATTAAAATAAGAATAATAATGATTTAAAATAAATTATTTATTAGGTATCTATGTATTAAAAAACTAGAAAGTACAAATATTTGGAATGTAACAAGTTATATTAAAAATAAATGTAAATATAAAGATTTTTTTTTATAGGATAAGGGTGACAAACGAGCACACAGTCCACCTGATGGTAAGTGGTTGCTGCGGCCCATAGACATCTACATCTATCCTCTATTACAAATCAAAATGTAGATGCGTTGTCACCCGTGAGGACTAAGATGGAATGCCTCATTTCCAGTAAAAAGGGCCTCCGGCCACCTACACTCACCAAGCGAAACGCAGAGGTAAACCTCTACTTCACGCTGGTTTTCTGTGAGGTCGTGGTACCACCCCGGTTCGAACCGGCCCATCCGTGCGACAGCAAAAGCTGCCGCGTGGCTCTACCACTGTTAAAATAACTTAATATATAATATAGATAATAACATATCTAAAATTAAATTTGTTGTTATCAATAATGGCGTTGCGCCCGCGCAACTTGCTCACCGCCCTAGCCAGGCTGAGGCCGAGCTATGATTTATGACCCCAACTGCACGCACAAAATAATTTTACTACTTTTATTTAAATGTGTAGTGTTCACGTAAACATAAGAAATCAGCACATTTTTTTTATTTGCCTAGTCACCACACTCCACAGGTTGATTAGAAATCTTAGTACTCCATGTGTTTTTACGTGTGATGCTGCCTCATTGATTGCAGAACCAGTCAAATCAGTGTGGGCTATGTATGTCAATGCTTAGCTACTGTGTTACAGTTCCTTATTATATACGTGTCACATTGGGCATGGAGAGATAAAAATGATAAGCCATTAACCTTAATTTAATAATGTTCCTCTGTGTTTGCTTATTATTGTTTGTTGCATCTTACTACTACCTATAGTGTTTCCGCAACAGTTTTCTAAACATAGTCTGCATAGTCAAAGGTCTTGAGGACATTATTAGTACAAAATTAAAAAAAATTATAACTATGCTAAATGCTAAAAAATTATACCATTGTGATTTCTTATATTTACACAAACACTACACATTTAAATAAAACTAGTTTTAAATATTTTATCGTGTATATTAACTTATTAATAATTTTAATCTGGAGGTAGCCGTGGTTAACTATGACATTGGGACATCAAACACCTCAGTCCCCCCCGTGAATTGAGTGCTGTAAAGTGCTCAAAATGTCAGGAATATAAAATAAGTTAATATACACAATAAAATGTGTAATACTAGTTTAACTTTGGGATGTGTTAGTGCCCACACTATAATAGTACATCCTATGCAGGTAGTACATTACTATAATCTATATTAGTATATTATTCAAATAACAAGTTAACAATCCAAACAAGGAATTTGTTACCCACTTTAAAATTACAATACTATACTATCTATTACAGACTACCATTGCAGTATATTATATGTACTTTTTTTACAGAATAAGGGTAACAAACAAGTACACCTGATGGTAAGTAGGTGATGGGAATATCAAGCTTTTGATTAAGAAAAAACTATATTACATGTCTTGCTATTACAATATAATATCTAAATATAGGTTACTTTAGTTTATAATAAGACACTTATGCCAAACTGTGGACTGTTGCATAATGATTTCTACTTACATTAACTTTGTACGGATCTCCAGTGAGCCTAGCGTCCCGTTGGTACATTATGCGATCCCATCTGTCGTCCATTGTACGCCTGTAGTGCTAAAATTTTAAATATGATGTTATATTTTTTATACAAACTGAAGTGACAAACGAACTTACAATTGACCTAAAGATGAGAGAGCTACTGCATTCTATGGACATTTGCAACCAACTTCAAACAGAGAAGGCTAAAGTTGCATTGTCATTTGTCACCTCTGCAGACTAAGACAAAATGCCTACAATTATACCAGTACTCTATACTGATCGGACTGTTACACAGCAGTGCAAGAACTGTTGTTTGTTACAGAAATAGGTAAGGTGGTAACTACCCAGGCAAACTCCTGGGCAGAATTGCAGTTCTACCACTTAGTGACATTTTATGTTTTCTTTCTATTATTGCAAAATATAGGCACTTATCAAATTCTAACAGAAACTGTAGAAGTTTTAATTTTGTAAACTGACAAGCATGATGTTTTTTTATTTTAATGTTGAAAATAAGGATTTTTCATTTCAAACATTTTTTAGATGTGCTACTTGAAACAGTGATGGCCAACTCAAAGTAGTTGATAAGAGAATCAAAAAGTTAGTGTAACTTACGAGGTAGAGCCATGCTGAAGCTACATTACTAGTATAGTTGTATAACAAATGGGTTGACTTGACCAGGGAAGCACCACGCTCTCACAGAATACCAGCGTAAAATAGCAGCTCAACACTGCTGTGTTTCGTATGGTGAGTGTAGAGAACCGGAGACCCATTTTACTGGAAAAGAGGCATTCCATCTTAGTCTTCACGGGTGACAACGCATCTGCAGTAGATGTCTATGGGTCACAGCAACCACTTACCATCAGGTGGACTGTGTGCTCGATTGTCACCCTATCCTAATAAAAAAACTCAAGGAAGTAGCATGATAGTACTTAAGTCACAACACTACTGCAAACTAACTTTTCAATAAAATATCATTCAAAAAGTTTCTATACTATAATAACATATACACAAATATTGAAACTTAATTACTTAACTCACAGCTAAGCCAAAACTTTAATTACTGGTTACTTGTATAACTAATACAATAAGTAAGAGAAAAATAACTACTTATTAATTTCAATAGTACATCATCATCATCATTCCAGTCTATAAAAGTCTACTGCTGAACAAAGGATTCCCTCACAGATTGGCTTATAGGCGGTTAGTTACTACTCTTCTCAGGTGGCACAGCAAAGCTAATACCAACTTTTATTATATTGGTTTGTTATCAGGAGAATGCTGCTGACAATCTCCTGTTTAACTTCCCTCTGTCGCCTCCTACCACACCCTTAAAGGATGATATGGGGTAGTGGATTATCTTACGTCGCCAATACCCAGCGATAGTTGTTACCCACAATATAAGTTAGCTACAATAAAATTGATCAGTGTTACCTAACCTGTCAGCGACAGTTAATCTTTTGTACTTACATTTCCTAAAGTCAAATTATGGATATGATATAGACCCCATCCAGGCAATCCTAAAGCCGCTGTTATGATAAAAAAACTGGGTAATATTTCGTACCACATATTTTTCTTTAAAAATTGAGAAAATCAGAACTCAGAACTCAGAAGTCAGAACTTTTTTTTATAACTGGCTTTACGTACGGCTCTGGGTTCTAGCCCTTTTGAGCCTGAAGTTACTATGTATAATTATCCTCTATGCGTCACATTGTGTAGCCCTTAGGATATTTTGATGGCAACTTGTGCTAGCAGACAGCTGATAGTTGGCGATGGTATCTCAAAGCGCCTAAGCAACCAGACATCTTATCTCGAGAAGCACATCACCATCAGGGCCATTTTTTTCGCCGTTTCCGCGAATAGTTCACATGCGCAGACACTTAATACACAAAATCGCATTACTTTTACATACCAAAATCCGTTTCAAACCATTATTTAAACGATAATACAGGAGCAGCAAACCTAATAGTTATTTAAGTTTTAGTCACGTAAGTTTACAATTGTCTAATCTAGTACGTAAGCTTATTAATGTTTTATTGCCTTTATTTGAAAAATTGTTGTACCTATGTCTTCATAGTGTTTGTTATATACTTATTAATTATTGTCTTTATGCCTATAAAAAATTGTTGTATGTCGATAAATTGTAAGACAAATGTATGATTGTAAAATAAATGATAAATCACACTCAACACTCACCCCACACTCCTCCCCTCCTATCCGCTCATTAGTCGAATAGAGCATGTGAGTCTCACATACGCCCACATTAGTTGTGCAACTGAAGGAACAAAATCAAAGACACGATATGACCGATCTCTGATATTAGTCGCTCATTACTCGCTCCTTACTCGCAACTTATAACGCCACGGTGACCTACAAGCTACACTCCACAAAGCAGCTCTAGTTTCTTATAAAAATAATAGTTTTATTTAACTTCACATAACACCTATGGTCAAGAAGTCTACGTCTGAACGATACGGAGCCCTGCAGAAAAGCTCCCACTTCGTTTAGTGGTCCTTCGAGTTCCGGATCCCTGCAACAAGCCTGCAGTCAAGAAGTTTCCAGTTCTCCACGTCAAGAACGCAAGAGTCAAGAAAGCAAAAATCAAGATAGCAAGAAAGAAAGAAGAACGCGCGAGTATTAGCTGTTGGTCATACTTAACCACTGCTAATTACTTGGAAGCAATCATCACAAGTACGTGGCCCCCTTGCGGTGTTAACGGCGATCAATAATGTACTTCCAGGTAATATAGACCCCGCCGGCAAGGTGTGGTTACGTTCTGGGGTCACAGGTTGTCACGCACCGATAAGTGTGGAATATTCCCACCACACTTTGATGCATTCGTGAGATCCACCATTCTTTTCTCATTAGTTTCCATCCCTGGTCCGGCATCACCACGGTAGGAGTCCGGTCAGACCCGTTAGGTAGGTAGGGTAGAAACTTCAAGTGCAAGTGAAAGTGATAAAGTAAACAAAGTGTTAATTTTAAGTAATTGGCAGGATTAGGGACCCTCGTGTGCAATGGAAAACACACGTGTATTACGTTCAGGCAAATACACACCTACCACAGACGCCACACCGGCGTCGGGGCAGACGAGTTCAACAGAAACAAATACGTGGAGTAAGGGCACCGGCACAGAGCATACAAACGGTGATAGTGGCACTCGTAGTAACGGTAGCGTGACGGGAGCAGTAATCGAAAATAGGTCCGTACAAGTCGATGAGTTAAATACACATGATAGGAGTATGTCGGGCACAGTTGTAAATGTCCCCGAGGACAGGGCAAATAGTCGATTATCTATTTTAAAAGCCGATTTAGAGTTACATAATTCCACATTAGCACCGGCTAGGGCGGTAGCCGCAGCTGCCTTAAGTCGTTTGGAAATAGCCAGAACAGCTGGAAACTTCAACAACGCGGAACCGCCGTCCAGAGTAGAAGAGTCACGTGTTGAATATTGGATTTCTTAGCAGTATGTAAACGATAGACGTGTGTTTGGAAACGATGCCAAACGCACGGCCACCTAATACGAACAACCACGAATCGCGCATTGGTAAAGACGTGACGTATACAAATAATAATAGTAGCGATATGGCAATGCTGGCCAACGCGATTGTTCAAGCGGTAAATTCGAGCAAATCGGACTTTACGGCACCGAAATACATTCATGAGCTACCTCATTTCGACGGGGCAATTTCAGAGTGGATGGCTTTCAAATCCGTCTTCAACGACACGGTAAGCATGTTTACTGACCTACAAAACGTAGCCCGGTTACGAAAAGCGTTAAGAGGCGCGGCTCACGAAACGGTTGGAGCATTATTATTCACAGTATCAGACCCATATGAAGTCATAGATACGTTAGAAAGGCGTTACGGGAAACCGGAATAATTAATAATTTCCGAATTAGAAAATATAAAACGCATGCCTCGCATGACGGAAGACGGGCACCATAGAATTATTACGCATAGAAACGCATTCCAGTACAAAACACGAGCATTAAAATGATGCAAAGTCATTATGTTAGTAGGCGCGAGTCGAATGTGCCTACGCTCGTCACACGCACACATACACGCCATTCAGTGATACCAGTTTCTGGCGTTTGCAATCAAATTGTGCAAATCACTATTTTTTGATTAATTTAAAAAAATCGGTATAATAAAGATT
Source organism: Parnassius glacialis (assembly GCA_033319125.1). NCBI lineage: Eukaryota > Metazoa > Arthropoda > Insecta > Lepidoptera > Papilionidae > Parnassius > Parnassius glacialis. The sequence continues at coordinate 3,221,896 of JAVANC010000013.1, forward strand.
ACGTATTACGTACGAAGATTATTTAGTAGAAGTGTTTTATGAGAATATAAAATGGAATAAAATAAACACGATAATGATGTTACTAATATAACTTTATTATACATATATTAATGGTAAAAAATGCAGACGTAATAAAATTTAAGAATATTTTTAAACACAATTAATTTGCTCGAATACAATAAGCACAGCGTGTAATGTTTAATTTTAACCGACTTCAAAAAGGAAGTAGGTTATCAATTCGGTGTATTATTTAATGTTTTTTACCTCAGAGTTCTACAATTTCTAAATCGATTTAGATTTTTTTATTTGAAAGGATATACACACAGATTGATCCAATACACACGCTGAAATTTTAATGGTTGTTTTCCTGAAGTAAAATGATTTTGCCTTAGTAGTACAATAGATTTATTAAAATAAAATTATTAGGATGTAAAAATGGCAAATTACAATCGAGAAAAACAAAACTCGAATGTGATCTCAAACCAATAGCAATATCTCGCAAGTAGGTCGGGCGTACAGGCTAGCTTATACCGAATTACTATAATAAAGTCTGAAAAAAAATTTGCTGGACGTAATGTAGTGTTACGTCTATCGCACGTGCTACCGCGCACTTACTACACAGTGAAGGGCCACTAATAAATGTTCATAACATGAACTCTCAAGCTTAGTGATACAACATAAACTAGTTTGGACGCCGGAATAGCTTGTGATGTATTACTATTGTAAATCTGCCCTTTTTTAATTATAATATTTTTTAATTTAATAAATTGACTCTACTGTATACATACAGTATACTGTATACGACAGTATACTGTATACATACAGTATACTGTATACGACAGTATAATTTGGCTGCGGGACAACAACCACTAAAATTTCAGCATGTATATACGAATTGATCAAGCTTAGAAATCAGTGTACATACATATTGATAACCTTTCTTTTTGAGAGTCGGTTAAAATAGGCTATGTTTGGGTCTAACGTAACATCTGGTTAATAGTTCTATGACGGGCACAATATAGCAAATTATCTAATACAGTAGCGGCAATAAAATCACTCGATCAGCCGCAATATCTCTACTCGCCTGAGATAGTAAGCCGAGTTGTAGAAATGTTAAGTATTATTTTAAAATATAAGTGGTACGAATTTAAAACAAGACGCACCGAAGCGTCGGAACTAGAATTGCTATCCAGATTTTTAAACTATATGAGAAACCTTTTAACAGTGGTAGAGCCACGCGGCATCTTTTGCTGTCGCACGGATAGGCCGGCTCGAACCGGGGTGGTACCACGACCTCACAGAATACCAGCGTGAAGTAGAGGTTTACCTCTGCGTTTCGCTTGGTGAGTGCAGGTGGCCAGAGGCCCTTTTTACTGGAAATGAGGCATTTCATCTTAGTCCTCCCGGGTGAGAACGCATCTGCATTTTGATTTGTAATAGAGGATAGATGTAGATGTCTATGGGCCACAGCAACCACTTACCATCAGGTGGACTGTGTGCTCGTTTGTCACCCTTATCCTATAAACAAAAAACCAGTGCGGCGCGATGTTTGCATTTTAAACAGTACGAGACGACCGCAAGGTTACTAGAATAAAGACACGCGTGGTGAACACGGTCCGCAATCGAAACCGACGTCACATACGGCACCACGACGAAAGCAGCGACAGCTCGTGTGACCGGTCGGAAACCGTTAACAACTCGCAGCGTAAAACGATAGCATCCATAAATAAATCGTTCAAAAAAAGCAGGCATCGAAACCACGTCTATCACGACCGACAGTCGAGTTATCGGTTGAATCAAATGAAGCATGCACCATGTGTCTTGGTAATCACAATGTCATAGAATGTGCGAACATTGCTAAATTAATCGTGAATGACAGATGGAACGCGGCCAAACGCAACAGGCTGTGTTTTCGATGTCTAGCAAAGTCGCATGGGCGACCGGTCAAGTGCAAATACGTACCATTCGAGTAAACGGGTGCAAAGCGTCACACTATAAAATGTTACACGGTAGCGATAACAAACCGCCAATGAACCACGGCAACGTAAGCTCAATAAATCACGTACATGCGTCTAACACCTACCTAAAAATAGTGCCGGTCGAAATAGAAACAGAAACAGAAACAGAAACTTTTTTATTCAATATAGATTATAAATTATACTTATTGAAAGACACTCTTTTGTTTGATTACCACTGGTTCGGAAAAAAACCTCTGTCCTGGGAAGAACCAGCAAGAAACCCAGCGGGACTTTTTTTTTATAAATAACAGCTTACAATCATAATGTTACACAAATTAACAACATAACAAATTAGAAATAGCTTGGTAGCGATCACCTCATTTCCAGGGGTTATTATCATCCATAAATTCCTTAATATTATAATAACCCTTTTTATACAAACTTAGTTTAATAAAGTTTTTGAACTTTGAGCAGGTCAAATTTTGTATATTTTCTGGAATTTTGTTGTAAAAACGTATACATCGCCCCAAGAATGAATTACTGACTCGATGGAGTCGAGTAACTGGTACTACTAGCTTGTGTCTGTTCCTAGTATTTACAGAATGAATATCACTTATTTTTGTAAAACTACTTTTATTTTTGTGTACGTACATTACATTTTCATAAATGTATTGAGAGGCCAAAGTTAATATATTAATTTCCTTAAATTTTTGTCGCAGCGCTTCTTTAGGCTTTAAATCATAAATTGCTCTTATGGCCCTCTTCTGTAAAACAAATATAATTTCAGTGTCAGCTGCGTGTCCCCATAGCAAAATACCATACGACATTATGCTATGGAAATAGCTAAAGTAAACTAGTCTAGCTGTTTCAACACTAGTTAGACTTCTAATCTTTTTTACAGCATATGCTGCAGAACTAAGTCTGCTTGCTAGTTTTGATATATGGGGGCTCCATTGAAGCTTCTCGTCTAGTGTGATTCCAAGAAAAATGGTGGTATCTACAAGACTCAGTTTCTCCCCATTTAAAATTACATTAGTATTTAATTGTTTGACATTTGGAGTCATGAATTTCATACATTTTGTTTTAGTACCATTTAAATGCAAATTATTAACTTTGAACTAATTTACTAATTTAGATATAGCATTATTTACTTCGTCATATTTTAGTAATTGTCGACTTAATTTGAAAATTAAAGAAGTGTCATCTGCAAATAATACTATATCATGGTTATCCCCTACTATGTAAGGTAAGTCATTAATGTATACAAGAAACAGAAAGGGGCCGAGAATCGAGCCTTGAGGCACGCCCATATGTAACATCGACCCGGAAGAGCTCATATTGTTAATGACAACTTTTTGCCTTCTCTTACTTAAATATGAAATAATTAATTTAAGAGCATCACTTCTTACACAGTAGTGTTGAAGTTTCCTGATTAATGTTTCATGGTGAACACAATCGAAGGCTTTGGATAGGTCACAAAATATACCCAAAGCATCCTGTGAATTCTCCCATGCATTAAATATATATTTAATCAGCTCAACACCGGCATCAGTTGTCGAGCGACCCCTTGTGAAACCAAATTGATTTTTATGAAGTAAATTATTTATATTAAAGAAATTTAACATTTGATCAAGAATAATTTTTTCAAAAATCTTACTAAGTGTTGGTAGTACAGAAATAGGTCTAAAATTGGCGGGGTCTAATGTACTACCAGATTTAAATAAAGGTATTACTTTACTATGCTTCATTAAATCAGGAAACACACCAGATTCGATACTAGTATTAAAAATAATAGCTAAATGAGGTGCGATTGTATCTATTATAGACGCAATAACTTTAACAGAAATCCCCTACAGATCCGCAGTTTTCTTAACATCAATAGTTTTAAAATATTTTACAATATCTTTTGATGACACTTTATGAAATGTAAAATTCTTTGTACACGCATTTACATTTTGTTTAAGTAATGATTCGGCGACGGCAGAAGAAGAATTCAGTGACTTAGTGGTCAAGATCGGAATATCAGAAAAATATTTCTCAAAAACATTGCTACGTCCTGATCTGATACAGTTAATTTGTTGTTAACACTTAACTGGTAATTTGTATTGCGTTAGTTGATCTTACCAGTTTCGCTATTAATATATAATAAGCGGTCCAATAGGAACAACTACTACATACGCCTTGTAAGATGAAGGCTCAACTATAACGCTGATTGAAACGGGCGTGGCAGATTCGATTATACTATTGGCTTTACGGACGGTCATACATTAACTAAAGCTAAAACTTAAAGAAAAACATTCAGTGTGGGGACAGAGTCAGCGTAATAATTGTTATTAGTTTAAAACAGCATTAAAAGTCACACTAAAGGAGAGGTCCCCCCCCCCCCCCCCCTGATGAAGTGCTGCACACGTTACTGCTGGAAGCCGAACATGTGATTAATTCGAGGCCATTGATTCCGGTGAACCCCAACTTAGATGGTGAAGCACTGACACCCAATCACTTTCTCATTGGGCATTCTAGCGGAATGTCACCGTTTGGCTCATTTAAAAATACGCAGTTGAACTCACGCTCCTGAAGAACACTCAAGCGCTAGTCGACAATTTTTGGGCACGCTGGTCAGCGGAATACAAACTTCATTTAATGCCCCCGTCCAGCTCCAACACTCAACAAAAAATCTAAAAGTTGGGGACATCGTAATAATTTGTGATGGCACAATGCCCAGAGGAATGTGGAATAGAGGCAAAGTGACGGAAGTCATTTAAAATAAAATAATATTTTCTTTCATGGAAACATAAGAAAAGGTGCGAGGGAGATGGATATTATTCCATCTCGCTTCCTTAGATCTGCCAAATAAATCTTACACTTTTTCTCACCTCGCCCCATCAGCTAAATTCGTACCATACGATAAGGAACTTCGTTCCAAAAATCACAAGTGTAAATTTTTGGATGAGAAAATCATTAGAATAAATCATAAAAACGTTTGAAAATATTTTTATTGGAATAAAAAAAAATAATTAGTCTTTTTAAAATATATTTTTTTTATACTTTTCACACTTCAATCCTTCAACTGCTACATTCATAGTACCATAACCTGTATCTACGCTAGCGCCATTCTGGAAAGTTTTTGTACTGTTATTTACAGCTTACAACTGGACTCTTTTTCATCTTGTCCCCCATATGAAATAGTCCTCCTTACCTCCACAATCTCGTTTATAGCACCACAGAGCACAGCTTGCACCACAGAATTAAATCATCATCATCTCATTACAGCCTTTCATAAGTCCACTGCTGAACATAGGACTCCCCCAAGGAATGCCACAAAGCACGGTCCTGAGCCACCGGCATCCATCGACTTCCTGCATGTCTTACCAGGTCGTCACTCCATCTACTAGGGGGTCGCCCTAGACTTCGCCTACCGATACGAGACTGCCACTCGAGAACCTTTCTTCCCCATCGGTTGTCGGTTCTTTGAGCTATATGGCCGGCCCACTGCCACTTCAACTTAATAATCTGTTGGGCATGTCGGTTACTCTAGTTCTACTGCGGATATCCTCATTTATAAGTTTATCACGCAGAGAAACCCCGAGCATAGCCCTCTCCATAGCTTGCTGAGCAACCTTGAGCTTCCTCATACGGCCAGCAGTGAAGGACCACCTCTCAGATCCGTAAGTCATCACTGGCAACACGCATTGGTTGTACAATTTCGTTTTGAGGTTTTGAGGTATATCTAACGAGAAGATGTGTCGTAGTTTCCCGAACGCTGCCCAGCCGAGTTGAATCCGTCGATTGACCTCTCGGTCGAAGTTGGACTTACCTAGTTAGACTATTTGTCCCAGGTAAACATACTACCGACATAGATGTGACATGGACGTTAAACATGATTTTTGTTTTGTCCATGTTCATCTTAAGACCTATCCGTTGGGAGACAGTACTGAGGTCATTGAGCATAGTGCTTAGGTCCTCCAGCGATTCTGCCATAAGGACTATATCGTCGGCAAATCGAAGGTGAGTGATGTACTCGCCATTGATGTTAATACCGCATCCTTTCCAGTCCAGTAGCTTGAAAACGTCTTCCAATGCAGCGGTGAAGAGTTTCGGGGATATAACGTCACCCTGTCTTACACCTCTCTGCAGTTGGATAGGTTTCGTACTCTGATTCTGTACTCGGATAGTTATCGTAGCTCTACTTCAGCACTTCAATATACCGACAGTCAACTTGGCGCCGCTGAAGGGATTGCAGCACCACCCAAATTTCGACGGAATCAAAGGCTTTCTCATAGTCCACATACGCAAGGCGAAGTGGCAGATTATACTCCTCTGTCTTCTGTACAATCTGCCGCAGGGTATGTATGTGGTCCATGGTACTAAAGCCTTTTCGGAAACCGGCTTATTCGGGAGGCTGGAAGTCGTCAAGTCTGCGTGCGAGACGATTCGTAATGACTCTCGAAAACAGCACGTAGATGCGGCTCAGAAGGGAAATCAGTCTGTAGTTCTTCAGGATAGCGTTGTCGCCTTTCTTGAAGAACAAGACCACCACACTTCTGCTCCACGCCTCCGGAGTAGTGCCATCAAGGAGGACGGAATTAAAGAGCTTCTGAAGGACTACAAGTACCGGTTTTCCACCCGCTTTTAAAAGCTCCGCAGTAATTCCATCCTCGCCCGGAGTCTTGCCGTTTTTAAGGTGCTGGGGAGCTAAGGTCCAGGATATCTTCGGAATAGTGTCAGATAAGACTCGCTCTTGGATCGTTACTCACACTTGCATGTGGCTCCAACGATGACGTATACAGGTGCCCATAGAACCTCTCAATCTTACTCAAAATTTCAGGTGTCCCGGAAACGATGCTGCCACACTCGGTCTTCAGCTTTGACAGTTGGCTCTTTCTGGCAGACAGATCTCTGACAAAGACTTTGGAGCCTTGGTTCCGCTCGATCGCTTATTCAATACAAACTGTATTGAAGTTGCGCAAGTCCCGCCGCATGCATTTGGAGATCTGTCTGTTCAGTTGCCTGTATGCTGTCAAATCTGTTGAAGAATGTAGCTTCATCTGCCATTTAACAGCCATGAGATTAAGAGTGTGTTCAGAGAGTTTTTGTGTTCTGCGGCGGGTCTTGCAGAACTTAGCTCCGACCGCATGGACAGTTTCCACGAGCTTGTCATTCATATCGTTCACTTCATTGCATTCTTCTAGGCACTGAAAACGGTTTTGTAACTCGAGCTGAAAGGTTTCGGGACTTTGGAACAGAGCACGAGGGGACTGAACGTTGACTTTATTAGACGAGACCTCTCCAACTTAACGTTTAGGTTCAGTGTGCCTCTAACCATTCGGTGATCGCTACCAGTTTTCACCCTCGCGATCACGGAGACATGACTGAATAGTTGTCGTTTGGTCGTCATAATGAAGTCAGTCTCATTTACGTCGAACCGTCGGGGCTCGACCAGGTCCACTTCCTGTGGGACCGCTTCTGGAAGAAAGAGTTTATCATAAAGAGTCCCTCTTTCTCCATGAATTCGGCCAGCTGCTGGCCCCTTGGGTTCCGTTGCCCTATTCCAAATTTCCCTACTTTCAGCTCACCGTTCTCTCTTGTGCTTAGTTTTGCATTGAAGTATCCCATTAACACCGTATATTGGGTTTTGGAGGAATGCATGGCTCTAGAGATATCCTGATACATTTCCTCCACCTCCTCGTCGGGATGTGCCGAGATTGGTGCGTAAACCTGTATGACCTTCAGCGAATACCGTTTGGTGATTCTGAGTATAAGGTACGCAACTCTCGTCGACACACTCTCAATCTTTACAACGTTGTTAACGAGAGACTTGTGGACGATAAATCCGACACCTCCTTGGGGCATAGGGTCGCCCTCCTGGTGATAGAGCAAGTTGCCGGATTCGAGGATTACCGTGTCCTCCCCCTCTCTTCGGACCTCGGATAATCCTATAATATGCCAGCGTAACTTGTCTATCTCTTCTTCCAGCTCCTCGATCTTCTCGTCAGTCCTCAGGGTGCGTGCGTTGTATGTTATCAGGTCAAGTCGTCTTAGGTGGCAACCGAACCTCCGGAAATTCTTAGCACCCCCTACCCCGCCGTTACCATGGTCGCCGCCGTAGCCAGGAATAGCGGGGCCGCCGGGGACTGGGGGCCGTCTCTTTGTTACTCTCATCATTGGGGGGTATTTGCCATAGTTGCCACGCTTGGCGAGCGGGTTGGCAACCGCAGTTTTTTATTGTAATTTTGCTGTTATCAGGAAGATGCTGCTGCCCATCTCCTGTCTGTTTCCCTTTGTCGCCTTTTACGACACCCACGGGAAGATATGGGGTAGTGGATATTCTTAACCTTAAGAATATCCACTATCCTATATCTTCCCGTGAATCCAGAATAAATTAGCTAGCACTAAATGATCGTTCAATCTTCCAACGAATAACGAATCTTCTAGTACTTATTCATTTTGATATGTACATAATAATACGTATATTATGCAAAGGTGACGCAAAAAGAAATGATAAAAGTTAAAATCTTAATAAAATGTAAAAGCAGACTTCAATTAAAAATATTAAAATACTTTCCAGACTTATATATTTACTTATACTTTCAGAACTCGGGGCTTTTTAAACCCTTTTGAGTCGACTGAGAACAGTAGACGGCAGACAGTCGTTGGTCTAGTATTTTAGGAGTGATATGAACAAGATGGTTATACTTATACCGCCATCTTTTAAGCCATAAGATCATTTTCACGTATCCTATTGTCTATATTCACCTCTAAAAATAGTGATTTTATACTCTTTAGTCACCTGATGAGACACCAACGGAAGTGGAGCGAGTGACTAGTTTTTTTATGGAAGTGGGGGCAAACGGGCATGTGGCTCAGTTGATAATAAGTGATCACCGTCGCCCAAGAACATCTGCAATACCAATAAAGCAGTAGGCTCTTTTCTTGAAGATCCTCAAGCCGCTAGCGACAGTATATACCACAGTTTAACCCCGCGAGGCAGAAAATTCCGAATAAATTGCATTGTAGTGGACCGCCAGCCATCGAGATGATGAGGATGGATTTTGAGCTCTGCCGCAGTGTAGGATGGTGGAACTCAGCAGCTGGAATTAATCTGAACAATTCCTCTGAGCAATCCCCGTGATATACATATGCTTGAGAATATAGTGTATGGGTGATGGATTACCTTAGGCAGTTCAAGGGTTCAAGGGTTTTAGTAGCACAGAACACTAATACCAAGGTTCATCATTCGTTTTCTAGGTTATTCAGAGAAATACACGCCTTTTTTATAGATTAAGGGTGACAAACGAGCACAGTACTTACCTGATGGTAAGTGTATGCTGTAACCCATAGACATATACCTTAGGTTGCTATGTGTAAATGAAACCACATGACTGCATTGTACCGTTTATTTAGTTATATTACAGTAATTCTTACATAAGTAAAAAAAAGTAAAGTTGCAGCCTATTTACGTCCCACTGCTGGGCACAGGCTTTCTCTCATTTCTGAGAGGGTTTTAGGACAAGGAATTGTCCACCGCGCTGCCCTAATGCGTGTTGGCGAACATTATTTCCAAATATTTTTTTTTATTTCTCAGACATGCAGGTTTCCTCACGATGTTTTCCTTCACCGACGAGCACGTGGTAAATCAGCACTTAAAATTGCAATTAACAATTTCATTGGTGCCGGCGGGGATCGAACCCGGGTTGCTCGAGTACTATGAAGCCTACAGCGAGCGCTACCCATCTGAGCTACCACGGCTCATTGTTTTTTCATTCATTTTTTCATTAATTTCATTGTCATTGTTACATAAAGAGTATAAACTGCATAGTTGATGTTATGCACTATTGTATGTTCGTACATAGTTTATTCGACGGACAGCTCATCCTTCACCACACAGGACATCTTTTACCGCAGTAAAACCAGAGTAACTGACACACCCTTACGGATTAGTTTTTTTTTTTAAATCATTAAGCTGAAATGGCAATGGACCGACCACGTAGCTAAAAGAACCAAAAATGTTTAAGAAAGGTTCTAGAGAGACAGTGTCATACGGGTAAGCGAAGTGTGGAGATACCTCCGAAATGATGCAGTGACGACTTGGTCAGGCATTCAGAAAGTTGTTGCCTTGGGACCGCACTTTGTGCAGTCTGCTGGAGGCCTATGTTCAGTAGAAGATTCGTGAAGGCTTGTAATAATGATGTTTTTGTTTTATAGAATAGGGGTGACAAACGAGCACAGTCCACCTGGTAAATAGTTGCTGTGACACATAGACGTGTACATCTATCTTCGTTTGCGAATTAAAATCCAGATGCGTCGTCAGCCGTGAGGACTAAGATAGAATGCCTCTTTTCCAGTAAAAAGGGTCTCCGGTTCTCTACACTCACCATACGAAACACAGCAGCCATAGAATATTCTATGACAGCAGCATTAAGCTGCTATCTTACGCTGGTATCCTGTGAGAGCGTGGTCCAATCCCCGTTCGAGCTGACCCATTCGTGCTACAACTATACTATTAATATAGCTGCAGCATGACTACCACGTATATAAGTTGATGATATTCATTACATATAAGTACATAGGAGTATCAAAATGAGTAAAAACAATAGAACAACGTGTTGCTAAGAAACATTAGCGTAAGTATTCTTAATTAGTCTTTGCCCCTAATTAAAAATTGTTTATGCGTACGTACTTGAAACACTGTTTATTGCAATGTGACTTCAAATACGCATTCACAAGTTGAATTAAAGAATTAAAAGAAAACGCTTTGTTGACCCGACTTCGTTACTCGTAAATAATGCCGTCAAGGCAAAATAAAGCGTCAAGTTATTTAATCTATTTTAAAATATAATATCTCAAGTACACGGTAACCGGTTTAAAATCAGTTTCATGTTTAAGGTTCTTAAAACATCCGTTCAACGAATGTAGATAAGAAAGTAATTATAGCTGTAATATACAAACAACGAACGTGAGAATTAGTAAATTTTTGCCCATCGTATTTTTTTTATAGGATAGGGTGACAAACAAGCACACATTCCACCTGATGGTAAGTGGTTACTGTGACCCATAGACATCTTTCTACATTTATCTTCAATAAAGAATAAAAATGCAGATGCGTCGTTTTTTTTTTTTATAGGATAAGGGTGACAAACGAGCACACAGTCCACCTGATGGTAAGTGGTTGCTGCGGCCCATAGACATCTACATTTATCCTCGTTTGCGAATCAAAATGCAGATGCGTTGTCACCCGTGAGGACTAAGATGGAATGCCTCATTTCCAGTAAAAAGGGCCTCCGGCCACCTGCACTTACCAAGCGAAACGCAGAGGTAAACCTCTACTTCACGCTGGTATTCTGTGAGGTCGTGGTACCACCCCGTTTCGAGCCGGCCCATCCGTGTGACAGCAAAAGCTGCCGCGTGGCTCTACCACTGTTACCGTCGTCACCCGTGAGGACTAAGATGGAAAGCCTCTTTTCCAATAAAAAGGTCTCCGGTTCTCTACACTCACCATACGAAACACAGCAGTGTTAAGCTGCCATTTTACGCTGGTATTCTGTGATAGCGTGCTCCTTCCCCGGTCGAGCCAACCCATTCGTGCTAGTAATATAGCTGCAGCATTGCTCTATCACGTAAAAATAATTTTATGTATTACTTACACTACAAATCATTGTTTGAAACAAAGTTATGCCTTTATTAACTATTGTCAGTTTATACTATATCTATCATTATTATAGTATTTTTATATACAGTTATTGTATTTTATTACACAATATGTCTAGAGAGTATTACATTGTGAAACAAAATTGAAAATAATATAATAAAAAAAGAAATTTTAAATGTATTAAAATATACTAACTAATTAAATGTCTTTGATAATAAAAAATATGTATTTAATCCTAATTCTACAAAAGCTACAGAAGTACGTAGTAGGTAGGTACCTAAATATTACAATGTCCAAATAAATGGGTCCCGATGACGGGTATTGCAATTATTTTCAGACAACATTGTACATAAAAATTATTTTCTGAAAGAGTTTATCATACGCCGCACTCAACCGTTATCTTTAAAAACTTGTAAAACATTATTATACTATACTATATCTATATCCTTTAGGAATGTGTTAAACTGAATGCTGCATCTATTATTTATTTTATATAATATATACGTAATATTGTATTAAATGCTTGTATAGATTTTAAATTAAATTACAATTTATGTTATTGTCATTTATATTTAAAGAATAATAGTAGTAGGTATATTGTAGCATTATCGACCTACTAAGTTTTCTGTAGTTTTACAATTTTCTCCATCCATAGGTTGTTTGGATGTATATTTCGCTTTTAGTATGTACTTTATTTTTTGTTTCTAATTTCGTTTTTGGTTTGTGCAATAAGGAATTATCCATCTTTCTATCTATTATATGGAAGTAATAAAAAATTGACACGTATTTATGAAAAATATTTTCTTTTAGTTGCCCGAAATGTGGCGAGCTATTTTATAGTGTAGATATAAGCAAAACAATAATATTTATGCCACAGATTTAGCTAAATCTGTGATATAGGTACGCATACTTTGTGTTCATCATGAAAAAGAAAAAAAATAAGGCATTTGTAGTGGGCAATCCTCCTCCACGACTATATGGTACAGTGTGGCACTTCGCCATACAGGGTTGACACCATCATCAATTGGTGCTTAAAAATCTATGATAGGACGTATACTCCACATCAGATAACAAATACTTGGCCGCCGTGACGTGGCCTTGACGGTCGTCTAACGCCCTCAGTAAGCTCCCCACTGTGTCAGAATACTTGTCCAATAGCTGCCTACTTAAGTGGCCGATGAGGTTGCATCTCCTGTTCCAGAAGTAACTTATCTTCCCTTCTATCAGCGCGATATGGAATTTCTTAAGCATGTGCTTGAAAAGCGTCGCTATGTCATTATGCTTCCAGAAGCTCGGGTCGTTGAGCTCCACTATCTCCCACAGGAACAATGTCTTTATATAATAACTCGCTATCTTGTTCATGCCTCTCGAATCACGTAACTTCTTCAACTGGAAATGAAGATTGAATTATTGCCTTTTAGTGGGTTTATTTCTTAAAACGAGTGCAAAGATGTTTGTGCTTGTCCAACATAATACTTGCCAGCTGTCACAAGGAGCGAGTATTGCCTGTGGAAGCCTTAAGAAGACAACTGATGAGATGGATGATGCAGTGGTACCATGTGGTAGCCACGTAAGGGTATCCATCGGCCCATTTCATCTCGTTTGTCTATCAATTTATTACAAACACAGTTACAGCATCATTACAGATCAACCAACACAATGCCTTTCTTTTCTTATAGGATAAGGGTGACAAACGAACACACAGTTCACTTGATGGTAAGTGGTTGCTGTGTCCCATAGACATCTACATCTATCCTCGCTTGCGAATCAAAATGCAGTAATGATGCCACCCCTGATGACTAAGAAGGAATGCCCCTTTTCCAGTAAAAATGGTTTGCTGTTCTCTATACTCACCATTCAAAACACAGCAGCGTTAAGCTGCTATTTTACGCTCATATTTTGTGAGAGCGTGGTCCTTCCCCGGTCGAGCCGATTCATTCGTGCTACAACCATAATATAGCTGCAGCCTGGTTCTACAACGTAAATTATTAAAGGTAGATAAAATATGTGTGTGTATTTTTATTTGCCAGGTGCGATAGTGTCACATAGTAAAGTCTAATTGGAAATACGAGTATAAGTAATTATTTTAATACAATCATTACGGAAAATTGTCACACACGAGTAGAGAAGTAATAGTTATTGAAAGTCGTTTATGTCTTTACCACAGTTTCACAAAACATCATCTGCCTGGTAAGAACCATCAATAAACCTCATTTTTGTAAATAGTAATATAAAAAAAAATATAATGTACGTTAATATTATTATTTATTTGTATTTTAAATTATAATGTATTTAGAAACGGTAAAAAAATGTTGATCTTCAATATTCTGTCAAGTGTAGGGTTACCATATCTCAGGATTTGTCCTGAGATTTCAGGATTTTTAGGCTCTTCTCAGGATTGCGGCTGGATATTGCAAATCTTATGAAATCCCAGGATTTTTAGAACTTTCAATATAATACACCTTACATTTTAATAACTCTTTAATAAAAAGTTAAACAAACTAAAAATTATTTTCCTTTGGTAATACTTCCACAATTAAAATCAAAACTTATTTATCCAATTAGGTACTTAAACAGTTTTACCATACTTAATATGTGAAGATACCTTTTTAAGTAATGTTTTCTTCTCAAACTGCAAAAAAATCTCAGGATTTTTAAATGGAAATCAGGCCTCTGCTCCGGACTTTTAATTTTTTCATCTGGTAACCCTAGTCAAGGGTGACGATAAAGGCAAATCCAACAGTAGACTCATAGGACTTTTAAGGGCTGATAAAATGTAAATTGTAAGTACTTATGTCTACTGTTGGATTTGCTTGGCCTAAAGGTCTAGATACCAGGCCATAAACTCCAAAAAAAAACATAGGACTTTTAAGGGTGGATAAATTGTAAATTGTAAGTACTTATAACTCAATGATTAAAGAGAAAAAATAGTAATTTAAACGACCCACGTGAAGAAAAGTGGAATTCAATTAAGCTTACCAATTTAATCGTCAAATGCATATTATATGAATTATGCATTAACTTCCTCTCTTGCTCGTGAAGTGCGATCCGCCACGATCGGGACTCGTCGTAACAGTCCTGCCCGTTCTTATTTGGTTTTGGCACCACCATCCAGTAATCTACGCTGCAGCCAGGAGGAATGCTCCGATAACCTTCGACCGGCCAACGACTCTCCGGGAACTTCAACGCCGGCACCAGATCCACGTCGAGTCTGAAGCCACGCGGGCCCTCAATTACGAGTGTGAACGCGGGCCCACTCTCCGTTGTTCTTATTGTGTGCACGGTCCCGTTGACGCTCATCGACGGAAGGCCGCAATGCCGCGGCAGCTGGTTAAGGGCTTTTGTGACTACGCTCTTGAACCAGTTCGTGAACTTGGAGCGCAGAACGTAGTTCCTCGCGTCTAACCATTCGTACGCGGTTCGGTTTATAACACAGTCCTCGCCATCTCGGAATGGTATCCTTTGGTATTGCACACCGGCGCGAAGCTGCACGAAGCCCGGATGCTTTGGTTCAATGGTGATGTCGCTCGCGGCTGGTGTCCAACTATTGTGGTTAATACTTACCGGCACTCTAATTACTATATCCATATCATACTCGTCGGGCTTGTTTATGCGCAAACCGTCGAAATGACTTCCAGCGAACTTCACCTAGAATTCATTCATTTATTTATTCATTGCAGTCCACAATGAGAATCATAAAATAAAAAGGAATTAAAAGTCAATGCAATTATGATTATGATAATTAAGTAAATAAGATTTGCTCGGCGTTAGAAAAAATAATTACAGGAATAAACCTACCTTGGAAAGTAAAAGGTCAACTAAATACAAAATTTAAACCTTGAATAAGATTTCAAACCTTACATTCATTTTATACGTGGTAGAGCCATGCTGCTCGACCGGAGAAGAACCACGCTCTCACAGAATACCAGCGTAAAATAGCAGCTTAACGCTGCTGTGTTTCGTATGGTGAGTGTAGAGAACCGGAGACCCTTTTTACTGGAAACGAAGCATTCCATCTTAGGGGTGACAACGCATCTGCATTTTGATTCTTAATCCAGGATAGATGTAGATGTCTATGGGCCTCGGCATCCACTTAACATCAGGTGGACTGTGTGCCCGTTTGTACCCTTACTATAAAGAAAAAATTGTTACATTACATAACAAGATCGAAGTATATTATTTATTGTCAAAATCCGACGATTATATACAGTTATTAGTTTAAGATTTGGGGGCGGACATAAAAACGGACATATATATATGTATTCACACATACAAACATATGTACTGCGCAGTACTAGCTGTTCCCCGCGACTTCACCCACATGAAATTTACTACGATTTCATGGTTTTAAGTTTTTTGCGCGGCACTCTAATTCTTTATCTAAAATAAAATTATCCTAAGTTACTCCTTATAACATCAGCAATCTGCCAGTAAAATTTCCGTCAAAATCGGTCCAGCCGTTTCGGAGATTAGTCCCCACAAGCAGACAGACAGGCAAAATATTTTAAAAAATGTTTTTTGTTATTAGTACCTTATATACTTTCATATGCATTTAGTAAAAAGCTGTTACATTACAAACGGACACTTCAATTATTTGTATGTATTTACATCACAACAATCACAAGTTGACTGCTGCAAAAGCCTCCCCCAAGAAATGTCACAAAACACGGGCCTGGGTCACCTGAATCCATCGTTATATATATAAAGGTACGTACTATGTTATATACATATCATATCAGTCAAAAATATTTTCCTCCTAATGAACTTTATCGCAGTTGGGTAAAAGTAATTTGGTATCATCATTAACATTAACATAATATATTCAATGGTCAATACGTACCGCACTTGAATAGCGTCCATAGTAAGAATCGACCTTTTTCATAATATCGTGAAGATTTAGAAAAACTTCGGTGAAAACTCCATAGTGAAGCTGGCAGTCCTCCTTCTTCAAAGCTATATGCCTGCGGTAGATGTCGGCTAGGACTGCGTTCAGATTTCGCAATATGGGTGCGGTGGGCACGGATGATGATGAAATCATTCTAGAATGAAATCCATAGTTGAGCAATTCATTCATGCTCAGCAGTGGATCGCTGCGCAGGCGGGACAGTAACCGCAGTTTTTATTATATTGAACTATCAAGTAGATGCCGCTGCCCAGCTTTTGTTTTAGTGTTCTCTGTCGTTCGTCACAACACCCGCGAGATGATATAGGGTAGTGGACTTTGTTACGCTGGCATTTCAGGAACTTATTTCATACGAGCTGTAACACCCTATTTCACCCCTTAGGGGTTAAATTTGACAAAATCCTTTTAGTGGGTGTCTCCGTGCAGTAAGAAATAGGTATAGTATATACATACTCGTATATGCCAAACTTTGAGTCAATCGAGCGTACAGTTTTGGAGATCTCGAGATGAGTTAGTTGTATTTCGCTTATATAATGATGATTTATTTAGGGACTTAGTTTTGGCCTGGTCTCTTTGAAAATAATCGCCAAGGTTACAATACTACATAACTGCTGATCATGCGGGTACGGGTTCGAATCTCAAAATCGTGCCAAAATTAGTAACTGGGTTCTTCAGTGAAGAAATTCTCCAAAGTTGGCGGTATTTTCACCCCCGTGTCTCAGAAAGTGCGTAAAGCTTAGTCCTACTGAATTATTCTTATAATATATATTTATATAATATAATATAATTATTATTATTAATCAACAGTGGTAGAGCCACGCGGCAGCTTTTGCTGTCGCACGGATGGGCCGGCTCGAACCGGGGTGGTACCACGACCTCACAGAAAACCAGCGTGAAGTAGAGGTTTACCTCTGCGTTTCGCTTGGTGAGTGCAGGTGGCCGGAGGCCCTTTTTACTGGAAATGAGGCATTCCATCTTAGTCCTCACGGGTGACAACGCATCTACATTTTGACTTGTAATTGAGGATAGATGTAGATGTCTATGGGCCGCAGCAACCACTTACCATCAGGTGGACTGTGTGCTCGTTTGTCACCCTTATCCTATAAAAAAAAAAATCATGTTTTCAAGCTACTGGACAGCTTGAAAATGTCTCCCAATGCGGCAGTGAAGAGTTTAGGGATATAACGTCACCCAATCTTACTTACACCTGTCTGCAGTTGGTTAAGTTTCGTACTCTGGGCATAAATACCGCGATTAATTACCATAAAAAGATGTATTTTTTTAACAAATGCAAATTGTTGGGCGTTTCATGGCCAGAATTGGGCATTCCCCTTTCTACGGAATCAAGGCTTTCTCATATTCTCCTTACGTGAGACACAGTAACAGATTGTATTCTTACGTCTTCTATAAAATTTGCGGAATGATATGTATGTGTTCTATGATACTATGTTTTCGAAAACCGGCTTGTTCGGTAGGCTGAAAATTATCAATTTCTCGAGCAAGATAATTTGTAATGTCTCTAGAATACAGCACGTAGAAGCAATTCAGAAGAATAATCAATTATTAGTTCTTCAATAGAGCGTTGAACGCCCTTTTCTACCGACTTCAAAAAGGAACCGGTACTCAATTAGACTGTCTATGTTTTTTATGTGTGTTACCTCATAACTTTTTACTGGGTAAAAAAGAGTCATCGAACCTTTTTTTTATTTGAAAGATGGTGCTTCACATGTGGTCCCATATAAAAATGATCAAGGTCTGACCAATAACCAATAGTTTTTGAGTTACTCTTAATAATTTATTTTGAAGTCGGTTGTACAAAATTTTTAATTTTATTAAATTGTTTAACACGCTTTTATTAGCTAGGTATGTATCTATGTAAAGGAATTTTTGAATGTGATTTTCATAGGGTATGAAAGCGTCGGCTTGATTTGACACTTCGCACACTTATTGAGGACCAATGACAATGCAATAATTTAAATAGTTTGTCCCATTATCCTTGCCAGGATTTTCAGCATTTGCGAATAGTTCATAAAACAACTACGATTTCTGCCAGTTCAATCTACTGTAAGCCGCGTAAAAAAAACGCTTTTGTAGTAAGCCGCACTAAAAAAAAAAATAGTTTAAAAAAAACTAAAAAAATAGAATTTAAAATTTAAAAAGCGTTTACAATAAATTTTTTTGTTTATATCAATCACTATATTCTTATTTTAAACTTATTGAATAAATTAATTTCTACTTTTTAGTTCGGTAATTCGGTTATCTAGAAAAGCGAGTTTTTTTATTTTTTTTTTTATTTTTAGTATATTTATTTTAGAATTAGTCTACTGCATTTAAGCTTCACTCCTTCGAGATATCTAGAAGTGCGGTGGTTACTATAGTGCCACCATGGAGGATGGAATTGAAAAGCATTTGAAGGACTTCAAGTACCGGTTTTCCACCCACTTTTATAAGCTCCGCTGTAATTTTATTCCCACCCGGGGGTCTTGCCATTTTTAATGTGCTGAACAGTCATCCTAATCTTGCTTAGACTGACGCCGCGAATATCATCGGAAGAGATTCTGATATCTATTTAAAGATATTTCTAGAATCAAATATTGAAATATACAAAATTTGACCTGCTCAAATTTCTAAAACTTTATTAAACTAAGTGAGTATAAAAAGAGTTACTATAGTATTAAGGAATTTATGGATGATAATAACCCCTGGGAATGAGGTGATCGCTACCAATTTATTTCTAATTTGTTAAGACCTGGTTCTTCCTAGGACAGAGGTTTTTATTCGAACCAGTTTTTAGGAGAGATGGTGTGGTAGCTGGCCTTAAAACCTCTCATATCTCAGTGTCAGGTGCCCCTCACCACTCGGTGTTCTCTACTTACCAGTTTTCTCTCTCGCGATCACTAACACATCGAGGATGGGTTGGCGTCTGATCGTCATTATGAAGTTAATCTTATTTTTCGTAGAAGAGTCGGGACTAGTTGAAACTTATGTTTATAGTTACATAAGTTATGGAATTGTACCTAACATATTTTCATAGTAAGAAATAAAATAATTCGAACCAATAAAGGCTGAAAACTGTTTTACGTGGACATTTTTTAATCTACCATGCTGATACACGGTATTATCACAAAATATCTCCGTAAAAATGGTCATATCAAATAGGTAGTCGGTTTAACCAGAAAATAGAGATAAAAATTCTGAGTCGAAGTGTACATTTAAGTAATTTTTTTTATAGGATAAGGGTGACAAACGAGCACACAGTCCACCTGATGGTAAGTGGTTGCTGCGGCCCATAGACATCTACATCTATTCTCTATTACAGATCAAAATGCAGATGCGTTATCACCCGTGAGGACTAAGATGGAATGCCTCATTTCCAGTAAAAAGGGCCTCCGGCCACCTGCACTCACCAAGCGAAACGCAGAGGTAAACCTCTACTTCACGCTGGTATTCTGTGAGGTCGTGGTACCACCCCGGTTCGAGCCGGCCCATCTGTGCGACAGAAAAAGCTGCCGCGTGGCTCTACCACTGTTAAATTTTCATTTTCACAGAGATATAATTAAAAATTAAAATTTTTGTACTGCCGACTTCAATATAAGTTATTAAGAATAACTCGAAAACTATTGGTCTGACCTTGTTCAAATTCATATGGGACTACACCAGAAGTACCAGCTTTCCAATAAAAAAAGAATCATACAATTCGGTTCACCCAGTAAAAAGTTATGAGGTAACACACATAAAAAAAACATACAGTCGAATTGAGTACCGTCTCCTTTTTGGAAGTAGGCAGAAAAATGCAAAAAACCGGTTTTATCAGTAAACCCTTGATATGGTCCATGGCGTGATGAGTATTGGTAAATCTTCAAGTAATGCATCATTATCATTACAGCCCTTCACAAGTCCACTGTTGAATATAGGCCTCCCCCAAAGAAACAAAGAATGCCACAAACACAGTCCTGAGTCACCTGCATCCATCGACTTCCCGCAGGTCTTGTCTACACTTGCATCTAGTAGTGGGGTGAGGGGGGGCCCACACAAGCTAAAGTTATGCATACCATTAATGACTAGATTAGTAGTGGATTAAAAAAAATCTCAGAGGAGCCATAAAATTAACGCCTAAGCATAGATTACACAGTAACCGCTGATATTGTTAAGCAAAAAAACTCATCTGAGAAAACTCACCTGTCAACTTTATTTCCTTCCGTAGCTATTTCAGTTGGAGGTGGATTTCTGAAACAATTTTGTTACTTGAATATTACAAATTTATGCTATAAAAGTAAAGGATGATATAAAAGCTCCCTTCAATCAACGCTGTTTATAACACATACGTAGGTATGCGGCACTATATATATATATATACAATTTTAACGGATATCATGTGTTTAGGTTTTTGATTAGAAAATATCTACATGGAGCGTCGTCCTACAATCAAAACAAAGTAAACGAGCCAACAATTTCAAACATGTTTGCGTGCGGCAGTGTCACAGAATGAATAATAGCGACCGTGCGTTTGTCTCTGTGTGCGTGAATAATAAGAACTTATAAGCCATCGCATCGGTCGGCTGATATTTTTTGACATTTGTGTGCATTTGATGCTCTAGTTTAGGTTTAAATAAAGTGACCATACGTCCAGTTTTGAACGGGACTGTCCATTTTCTCGGTCACCTGTTTTGCTGTCCCAAACAAAGCTCCGGGACGCAAAATAGACCCGTTTTGCGAAACCAAATAATATTGATGAAGAGTTTGTGAAAAGTACAGCTACAGAATTTTAGAAAACAAGCCGTGAATATCTGGAACAGTAGACTTGACTTCCCTTCTTACTAATTAAATGGAGATATTTTATTGGGCAGAATTGAACAAACCAGCATGGGAAGATATTCAAAAAGAAAAAAAAGAGTATTTTCTATAATTAATAAATTATGCTGGTCTGAAAAAAATCACTTATGGTTCCAGTTCTTAAGGCGATGTTGGTAACAAAGGTCAATATAAAAAACATGCCCAGAATTTTATTCTTGTTTAAAATCATCATCAACATTATTAAAATATTAAATCAATTTTATGCCACATAAATATCATTAAAAAAATATGTTGCATTCAATAATTACTGTCTGAGGGACTTTGCTTAAATGAAGCTGGATAACTGGCGACTGATTTTTATTTTTAACAAAATGTTATTATTATAATAAATATGAATAATTATAGTGAACACTAATTGTATAAAGTTACAGTTAATCTAAATAAATTACTTTAAAAACTTGTGTTTATTTTTATTATTAACTGCTAACTGGCGTGTATAAATAAACCCATGTCCCGTTTTGAATTAAAAAATAAATGGTCACTTTAGGTATAAGCCTAACCTAAATAATGGTCCGTTCATAACATTGTGTTCGTCTCGATGAAATCCTTAAAATTAGTTTTATCAATGCAATTTCATTGCTAATGTGAAATTAACAGCGATAATTTTAACCCCTGAGTTACCACGGTAAAAGAAATGTAAAAATAATTTTAAAAAAGTAAATAAATAAATTAAGGATCTTAGTTATTAATTTTCTTATATCCGCGTTATAAAATGATATGTCCTATCTAGTCTGAACACTGAACACTAGACTTCGGACTAAGTACGATAAATCATTTAATTATATTACGTGGATATAAGCAAATTAATTTTTAAGATCTTTGATATAATGGATTTCTGCAAAGTAAAGCCTGATTCTGTTTATCTATAATATAAAAATGAATCGCTGAATGTATTGCTAAGCGCAAATCTCGAGAGCAGCTGAACCGATTTCGCTAATTCTTTTTTATAATACTCCTTGAAGTACGAAGATGGTTCTTACGGAGAGAAAATTTTAAAAATTGCCTGAAAAAGTCTAAAAACAACACTTTTCTATATTTCCTTTTAACAGTGGTAGAGCCACGCGGCAGCTTTTGCTGTCGCACGGATGGGCCGGCTCGAACCGGGGTGGTACCACGACCTCACAGAAAACCAGCGTGAAGTAGAGGTTTACCTCTGCGTTTCGCTTGGTGAGTGCAGGTGGCCGGAGGCCCTTTTTACTGGAAATGAGGCATTCCATCCTAGTCCTCACGGGTGAAAACGCATCTGCATTTTGATCTGTAACAGAGGATAGATGTAGATGTCTATAGGCCACAGCAACCACTTACCATCAGGTGGACTTTGTGCTCGTTTTTCACCCTTATCCTATAAAAAAAATCCTATACAAAAGATTCGTAATAATACTTAAAAGTTAATTTGAACTTTAATACCATACCATAAAGATTAAATGTTAGTGGAAGGGTTCCGGGAATGTCTCGAGTAGCAGAATAAATATTAAAAAATATAAAAAATTAAAGAATCGACTGTTAGGCGGTACGAAGATCGCCGGGTCAGCTAGTTAAATAAATAAATAATAAAAGTTTCTTTTTATAGAAAAAGAAAAATAAAAAAATAAAACCCGTTGTTGTAAACGAAAAAGGATTAAATAATTTTTTTGCAAATCCTCTGACTAAAACGAAGTAAATCACGAAAGATAAAAATAAAAGCGCTTTAAAAAGGGTTGATTATTCTCAGTCCTTCCTACCTTTGTGTAAGTAAATACATATTTGTTTGTCGTAGCGATAGACACAGCAAAAATATCAAATATAATATAATTAGTAATTACAAACCCAAGGAAATCCGTCCGGGTTGCCATTGGCAGACTGACATGACTTGAAATGAAACGGGAGATGGGTAACAGCATCCTCCTGATAACAGCTAAAAAATAACCCTTTGAAGCGGGGCAACAGTGGCAAATATCCACTCTATGAATCATGTATACATACGCACGTATATAACCTAACACTTTCGCTAGAATACACAGCTTATGACCAATGCGGGATGTTTTCTACCGACTTCAAAAAGGAGCCGGTACTCAATCCGACTGTATGTTTTTTTAATGTGTTTTACCTCATAACTTCTTACTGGGTGAACTTATTTCGATGATTATTTTTTATTTGAAAGCTGGTGCTTCCCATGTGGTCAAATATGAATATGATCAAGGTCTGACCAATAGTTTTTGAGTTGTTGTAAATAATTTATATTGAAATCGGTTGTACAAAATTTTAAATTTTAAATTATTAAACAGTAATTTTAGTTCGACGGATTTTGGCTATCATTAAAAATAATTAAAAATTATGGGACCACATGAGAAGTACCAGTTTTCAAATAAAAAAACGAATCAAAAAGGTATGAGGTAACACACATAAAAAAACACAGTCGAATTGAGTACCGTCTCCTTTTCGAAGTCGGCAGAAAAGCTAAGCACTTGAAAGTACTTGCTGTCAAATAATAAAAAGAAAAAATCTTAATCCAACCTGTTGTCGCGCCGGTCACTAGACGTCTCTTGTTGTGGATTACTTTGCCCCATGTTATATATAGCAGCAGCGGCGGCCGCAGTGGCCGCAGCGCCTACAATCATGCCTCCAATCTCCCACCAGGATGGTCCACTGCCATCTGTTCTCGTTCTTTCGTTGTTGCTCCTGTTCGTACTCATATCTAAGCTGTTTAAAAATCAAATTTGAATAATATTATGTTATATTGAATAAGGTTTGTTACTGAATATTTTTAATAATGAAACCGTAGAATTATCACTGGGTAATAATTCTATGAATCAAAGCATTTATTTTATCTTTGTTCCACACAGTCCACCTGATAGTAAGTGGATGCTGTGGCCCATAAACATTTTATCCTTGTATATTTATCCTCAATTAAAAATTAAATGCGGTGTAACCCCTGAGGACTAAGATGAGCCTCAATTCCTGTAAAAAGGGTGTTCAGTTCTCTACACTCACCATACGAAACACAAAAGCATTGAGCTGGTAATCCGTGAGAGCGTGATCCTACCCCGGTCGAGCCGACCCATTCATGCTACAGCCATTATATAGCTGCAGCGTTGATCTACCACGTAAAATTCCATCTGCTGGACTAAGTATTAAGGCTCATCCTGATTTACAAATTCCTGCTCATGAGACCTTTCGGAATTTTCCACAGTTGCCTCTTACGACACTCTTAATGCGATATGGTGGAACTGCATGTTATATGCCTACACAACACGGCAGGAATCAGACTCCGGAAAGATAGTGATACACTAAATTATTATGTCGATGAATATGTAATGGTTTCCTATGTTTACGCAACCACTGCACATTTTATCGCGTATATTAACTTATTTTAAATTACCTACGTCATTTTTTTATATGAGAAGGCATAGGCACATATCCTCTCTATAAATCATGTATTTTTTTTATAGGAGAGAGGGCAAACGAGCATACGGCTCACCTGAAGGTAAGTGACTACCGCTACTACCAGGGGAATTGCGGATGCATTGCCGGCCTTTTTAGAAAGAGTAGTCTCTTTTCTTGAAGGTTCCTAAGTCGTATCGGTCCGAAAAATCGCTGATGGTAGGCGATTCCTCAAGGAAGTTGTGCGAGGCGGAAAACTTCTTGTAAATTGCAAAGTGGTGGACCGCCAATCATCCAGATGTGCGATGGTGAAATTGAGCGGCTCGAATTAGTCCGAACAATTTCTTTGAGCACTCCTCGTGGTAGATGCCGATAGAATACGCAAAGAGATGCAACATCTCACGCAGCGCCATTGAGTCAAGCCGATCGAAAAGAGCTTGGTCGCGTTCGCGGACGATTCGAACCGCTTTGAGCTGGATGCGATCAAATGGTTTCAACAGTGGTAGAGCCACGTGGCAGCTTTTGCTGTCGCACGGATGGGCCGCCTCGAACCGGGGTGGTACTACGACCTCACAGAAAACCAGCGTGAAGTAGAGGTTTACCTCGCTTGGTGAGTGCAGGTGGCCGGAGGCCCTTTTTACTGGAAATAAGGCATTCCATCTTAGTCCTCACGGGTGACAACGCATCTACATTTTGATTTGTAATAGAGGATAGATGTAGATGTCTATGGGCCGCAGCAACCACTTACCATCAGGTGGAATGTGTGCTCGTTTGTCACCCTTATCCTATTAAAAAATGGAAGGAGCTGGCACTGGAGAGTCCCGGCCCAAAGATGGGAGCAGTATTCCATGTGAGACCGAATCTGCGCCTTGTAAAGTTTCGGGCGGTGTGCCGGCATGAAATACTGTACTGCTGAGCACGCCACTCTTTTTACAATTATTATAGAGCAACAATTATTTTAGTAATATTTATTTAGTAAATAAACCTAGCAAGCCAACAGCATAGCAAAGTGGCGAAGCAATCAGTTTTGTAGTGGTTTCTAACGGAAAAAAAATCAAAATAGGAGGTTCAGATGCCTGGGTGATCAGTAATCGATTGCTGAAAACAGAATTTGAAAATTCGAAACCGTTCTCGAGATAATCGTGGGACAGACGGACAGACGGACGGACAGACGGACAGACGGACAGACGGACAGACATCGTGAAATCAATAAGTGACTTCGCAAGCTTCGCCACTTAATAATTAGTTAACAATTATTATTATATATGACATTGGGACGACGAACACCTCAGGCTCCCCCCCCCCCCTTCCCTCCGTGACTGTGGGTGCTGAAAAATACCCGAAATGTCGGGAATATAAAATAAGTTAAAATACGCGATAAAATCTGTATAATAAATTTGGACCAGTTATTAAGTGGCGAAGCTTGCGAAGTCACTTATTGATTTCACGATGTCTGTCAGTCTGTCCGTCTGTCCGTCCGTCTGTCCGTCTGTCCCACGATTATCTCGAGAACGGTTTCGAATTTTCAAATTCTGTTTTCAGCAATCGATTACTGATCACCCAGGCATCTGAACCTCCTATTTTGAAACTGATTGCTCAACGGCAACCGTTAGAAACCGCTACAAAGCTGATTGCTTCGCCACTTTGCTATGCTGTTAGCTTGCTAGGTTTATTTTATTATCTTTAGAAAACCGCCAATATTAGGAAATCGATCACCGCATCGAGAACGCCTGGTAAAGCTACTGGCCTATGAAGGAGCACAGTCATGAAATATGTCTTTCTTCTTACATTTAATCGCAATTTAATTGAAATGTGTTGAAGGATTTATACGTGGTAGAGCCATGCTGCAGCTATATCACTAGTACAGTTGTAACACGAATGGGTCGGCTCAACCGGGGAAGGACCACGCTCTCACAGAATACCAGCGTAAAATAGCAGCTTAACGCTATTGTGTTTCGTATGGTGAGTGTAGAGAACCGGAGACCCGTTTTACTGGAAACGAGGCATTCCATCTTAGTCCTCATGGTTGTCAAAGCATTTGCATTTTCATTAGTAATCGAGGATATATGTAGATGTCTATGGGCTACAGCAACCACTTACTATTAGGTAGACTGTATGCTCGTTTATCACCCTAATCCTATAAAAAAATATATAAAATGGCAGACAGCATTGATGTCAATTAATGTAACCAAAAAAAAAAATTATGTTGCAGCCTATATAAGTCCACTGCCGGGTAGAGCCATGCTGCAGCTATATTATGGTTGTAGCACGAATAGGTCGGCTCGACAGGGGTAGGACCACGCTCTCACAGGATACCAGCGTCAAATAGCAGCACAATGCTGCTGTGTTTTGTATGGTAGATATGGTATAGAGAATAGCAGACCCTTTTTACTAGAAACGGGGCATTTCATCTTAGTCATCAGAGGTGGCATCAAATCTGCATTTTGATTCTTAATCGAGGATAGACGTAGATGTCTATGGGTCACAGCATCCAGTTACCCTCAGGTGGACTGTGTGTTCGTTTGTCACCCTTATTCTATAAAAAAAGCTTGAGGAGCGATTAGTTCGCCGCGTTGCTCCAGTGCGTGTTGACGGACTTCACCATGTCCTCGAAATATTTTCGTTTATTCCCGTTCGGAATAACAATGCTCACTTGAGAGACGATAACCATTGCGAGGTTTTCCATTTACCGACACGGCGACGGCGACTTAAACGGCACAGCTGCCGGGGAAGCAAAAATGTATAAAATGTAAGAAAAATATATGGAATGTTTTTGCACTTACCGGCGCCGGCGACGGCACCTGTGGAAGTCATCGCCGTGCCTTCGCCGACGCCGGGAAGTGGAAAAACATTCCATATATTTCATACATTATTACTGCCCCAGCAGCCGTGCCATGGCAGTCGCCGTCGCCGTGCCGGTAAATGGAAAACCGCGCAATGACTAGCGTCTCTCAACTGTTATTTCGAACGGAAATAAACGTATGTGTGTGTGATGTACCTATTTACGCAATCCCGAAACGGGATTTCGTATGTACGTGGCCGACCTAAAGAGACACGGTAACGGTAGTAAGAATACATGAGTAATCCTTACACCTTTACTCTGGTAAGAGGCCACATTTCAATGTGTGTTGGCAGACTTCACTTGTACTTTAATTATTTTTTTTCTTACACAAGCAGTGATACCTTACAATGTTGTCCTTTAGCGCCAAGCATGTGTTAATTCGTCAATTATATTTGCAAATAACAATTTCAGTGGTGCATACAAACATCGAACTCGCCTACTCGCCTACTCGCGAATCGCATAGGTATTAGTTTGGGAGTAGTAGCACAGAATAAATAATATTGGTAGTAGGCTCGATTATTATATTGTACTAATAAATTTCACAGTACGAGAAAAACCCGCAGCTGGGACAGCGCTGCGGACATTTCCTTGCCCTGAAATCCTCTCAGAATTGAGAGAAGGCCTGTGCCCAGCAGTGGGACGTATGTAGGCTGTAACTAACTCTAAGTTACTTTTTTTCTGTCTAATTTTGAAGGAAAGTTACCTCCTTCAAAACTCCAATTGCAAATACGTGGCAGAGTCATGCTGAAGCTATATTAATAGTATATTTTAGCACGAATGGGTCGGCTCGACCGGGGAAGGACCACGCTCTCACAGAATACCAGCGTAAAATAGTAGCTTAACACTGCTGTGTTTTGTATGGTGAGTGTAGAGAACCGTAGACCCTTTTTACTGGAAAAGAGGCATTTTATCTTAGTCCTCACGGGTGACAACGCATCTGCATTTTGATTCGCAAACGAGGACTGTGTGTTCGCTTGTCACCCTATCCTATAAAAAATATACTTCTAATAGTTATAGTATAAGTGAAATCCATTCCCCGCGACAACATAATAATATTAAATACCTAATCTCATTTTAATATGAAATTTAAATTAATAATAAATTAAAGCTTCGAATAATAAGGAAACACAAAGGAAGGAAAATTGAAAGTTGCAAGTTATTGGAGATAAGATTAGATTTATGTATAACAAAATATACCTACTTAATAAAATACTAAGCAATAGATATAATTCGCAGAAATTAAAACTACATTGTAAAACAAAATATTACACTCGCCTTTATCTTGCAGCTTCCTCTGTTAACAATGTATAGATATTGTTTTCTTCTAACTGAAAATGACTAAGTAAATAGTAAGCACTTTGTTTAAAATAATTCTTTCCACTGTACTGACAATATTCAATGTGTTGAATTGAATTGAACTGTTAAGCTGGACTGTACTGTTAATTAATAATTACGTTCACAAACTAACTAGATACCAACGTAGTGGTTATATTCTCTTTGCTAGAAACATTCAAATTACACGCTATTTATTATTTATAGTTACACTCGTACTCGATGTTACCCTATCAATAATTAAAAACTATAATAATAATTAAAAAAAAAAACTAAAACTAGAAACTTAAATATCATATAGTCCTACTCCCCGCGGTATCGTGCCAATTAAATTTAATAATTTAAAATTAATTAAAATATAAACTAAAATTCACTATCAACATATTTACATTAAGGTGCCTCCTGATATGCCTGCCGCAATCTAGGATGTAGGAGTGGGGATGACCCTTAATTGTGATGTGTGTAGGCAAGCAGGGGCAATTTTTTAAGTCAGCCCTGCGGCAGGGCGACAGGAGCGCAAGACCTTCCTTGTAGGGATGGGCAAAGGGAAAAAATATATCGATATATATCGAAACTATATTTTTAAACTGCGTCGATATATATCGCGTGATAAATATTGATATATCGTCACCATTTGAATGATGTAAAGATAAGGTCCAAAATTTGATCTACTGACGGTCGACGACGAAAAAAAGGATACAACATTTTAAAATATATCGAAATTGATACGAATTCGATACTCTAATATAAATATCGATTTGTCGATATATCGCGATTTAAAATATCGACGATATATATCGAAATATTTATTAAAAAATATCGAAATTTCGATATATCGATATTTTTACCCATGCCTACTTACTTGGCGACTTTCGCGCGGAGCACACGTATGAGTACAAGTCAGACCCGCAGAAAGAATGTTATTTGAACGTTGTAACTTACAAGTAACATTACTGGGATTTGTTACCTAACTTATCATAAGGGCTAGTATGGGAAAGTAAATATTCCAATAATATTAAAATTGCTGGAATATAAATAAAATGTCATTAAATAAATATTTAAACAAAAATACAAATTTTAGTAAAGAAATTTTATTAAAACCATCATTAGAAAACTATCCTAGCTATTTGTAACATTATAGTTCGGCCGTTCAGAGAATACGTTCCTGGCACGTCGCGATTGAATTGACAACGTAACTTTGTAATGGCGTTGCAGTTACGATAAAAATATTTTTGCTGGTTGTTTACCGTTTTAACAATTGATGAGCATTAAAACAACATTATTATATCAATAATCAATTAATGTTATAATTTTGTGCCAAACTGAGTGTCAAATAACGTGGTAAACAATATTTTTCTAAATCTATACTGCGCTATTACAAGGTTTTGTCAGCGCTTTATATTTGTAGTGCTGTGCTAACAATAGCAGGCAATAACAGTATCGTAATCTGTTCTTATACAGTTATACTTTATAAAATAATACGTTTAGTTTATCTTTTTAAGAATTTGAAAATAATGGACTATTAGATCATCATCATCATTACAGCCTTTCATAAGTCCACTGCTGAACATAGGCCTCCCCCAAGGAATGCCACAAAGCACGGTCCTGAGGCACCTGCATCCATCGACTTCCTGCATGCCTTACCAGGTCGTCACTCCATCTCGTAGGGGGGCGCCCTACACTTCGCCTACCGGTACGAGGCTGCCACTTGAGAACCTTTCTTCCCCATCGGTTGTCGGTTCTTCGAGCTATATGGCCGACCCACTGCCACTTCAGCTTACTAATCCGTTGGGCTATGTCGGTTACTCTAGTTCTACTCCGGATATCCTCATTTCTAAGTTTATCACGCAGAGAAACTCCGAGCAAAGCCCTCTCCATAGCTCGCTGAGCGACCTTGAGCTTCCTCATACGGCCAGCTGTGAAGGACCACGTCTCAGTTCTGTAAGTCATTACTGGCAACTCGCACTGGTTGTACAATTTCGTTTTAAGGTTTTGAGGTATGTCTGACGAGAAGATGTGTCGTAGCTTCCCGAACGCTGCCCAGCCGAGTTGAATCCGTCGATTGACCTTTCGGTCGAAGTTGGACTTACCTAGTCGGACTATCTGTCCCAGGTAAACATACTCGTCAACAACTTCTAGCTTAGTGCTCCCAACAACTACCGGCATAGGTGTGACATGGACATTAAACATAATCTTTGTTTTGTCCATGTTCATCTTAAGATCTATCCATTGGGAGACACTATTGAGGTCATTGAGCATAGTGCTTAGGTCCTCCAGCGATTCTGCCATAAGGACTATATCATCGGCAAATCGAAGGTGAGTGATGTATTCGCCATTGATGTTGATACCGTATCCTTTCCAGTCCAGAAGCTTGAAAACGTCTTCCAATGCAGCGGTGAAGAGTTTCGGGGATATGACGTCACCCTGTTTTACACCTCTCTGCAATTGGATAGGATAATTGGATAGGACTATAAGATACCTTTTATTAAATATAAAAATAAAACTACGACCAAACCGAACGCGCGAAAGAAAGTAGCATTTTTATATTTAGGTTGAAAATGGTAACCCCAAATGGCGTTATGGGCCGCCATTTTGTGACGCTAAAACAGTCGTCTGTTGTCGTTTCGTGCGCATAGACCACGTTCTTAAAGTGTTTTCGATCTGTTTTTATTTGATTACCCGGCTTTCGTTTAATGGACTGTTTCTGCTTTTCAAACTGACATCGGCACTAAATCGGACTTCGATTGTGTTTTATATTGCGTTCTTTTTACTTTTGGTGCATAATAATGCCTAAACGTGGACAAACATTGAAAAGTGGAGCCCGTGAGTTAATCATCAAGCTGCAAGATTACTTTGAGCGGGATCGGCAAAATGGCGGACCCCTGTTACCTGTCGAACAAGTACAAGAACGCATCTCTCAGGCGCTTGGAGTTAGCAAACGAACGATAACAAATATTAATAAAGAAAAGTTCGGCTCTACTGGCACGGAAGATAATATTTTACGTACTCCGAAGAAGAAACGTAGAACTAAACCCGTGACAGATATTGACACCTTTGACGCCGATGCAATCAGAAATCATATATATGGTTACTATTCCAGAAATGAATATCTCAACAGGAAGAAGCTTTTGGCATCGTTAAGAGAAGCTGGACTGTTTAGCGGGGGTAAAACTGCTTTAACCAAAATCTTAAAAGATATTGGTTTTTCGTATAAAAAAACAGACAAAAGAAAAATTTTATTAGAACTATACGACATAATTTTAAAACGGATAAGTTTTTTGAGAGAAGCAAAAAATATTGATAACTGGGATAATATCGTGTTCATTGACGAGACATGGCTAAACGCCAATCACACGGTTTTCCGTTCTTGGACGGATGATACACAAGCGTCGACGTCGAAAGTACCAATGGGTAAGGGGGCCCGTCTGATAAAATGCCACGCAGGTTCTGCAAAATACGGCTTTGTGGAGAACGCGTTACTGGCATTTCAATCAAAAACCACAAATGACTACCACGAGGAAATGAATGGCACTACATTTAAAGAGTGGTTCCAGAACGAGCTTTTGCCCAGCCTGCCAGAGCCTTCTGTAATATTCATGGATAATACCTCCTATCACTCGGTTCAAATACAGAAACCACCTACCCAAGCTAATAAAAAAGAAGAAATGGTGGCTTGGTTACAAGCAAAAGGCATTGACGCAAATATGCAGATGCTAAAACCAGAGCTAATTAAATTAGTTAAAGAAAATAAAGCGGCAAATGTGCGATACGAAATCGATGAACTGGCTCTGGAGTACGGTCATCGCGTTCTAAGAATTCCACCGTATCATTGCCAATATAATGCGATTGAGCTAATCTGGGCTCAAATAAAAGGTTACGCCGCCCGCCACACTACTTCCCCGCCATTCAGCACGAAAAAGATGATGACCCTATTAAAAGAAGCCTGCGGGGAAGACACAAGAGATGACTGGGCAAAGGTTGTTGAGAAGACTAAAAATCTGATTGTGGAACATTTTGACCGAGATATCAGGATTGATTCTGTTATTGATAATAATATAATTATACATGTAGGCGAAGATGATGATGAAGACACCACCTCCTCAAGCGAATCGGAGTCTGATTAATATTCTGTACGCACATTCAATTCAATGTATTTTATTGCATAGAAATACAGGTTGTAACTTTGTAACAAAGAATAAATAAAACAATTTTATTATATTAATATTACCTTTTTTTGGTTTCCACTTAAATTACTAAAATATAAATTTTAAATGATTCCGCCAATTTAAAACGAAAATAATCTTAAAAATAACGCGGCGATTCATTTTGGAGGAACGGTAACGAACTCAGTGTTATGTTGTGCCCATCACTAGTCGTGACTAACTGATAGGTGTCAGGAACGCATTCTCTGAACGGCCAAACTATAGTTAAATTATAGTTACTAAGCACTAGATAGTTAAGTTATATCACAGAACAAATTGGTTGTATTAAATTATGACGAGTAAATTTAGTCATATTTAATTGTCTTTGATAGCCTAAAAATAGCGCGGCAGAGTTATGCTGCAGCTCCTAAGCACTATATTATGGTTGTAATTATTAATTAATTGGTTGTTTTATTGATAAATGTGGGTGTCTATAGGCCACAGTGTCCACTTACCATCAGGTGGACTGTGCTCATTTGTCACCCTTATTCTATATAAAAAAGAGCCAAGGCTATATATACTGATTCATTGATATTTCGATAAAACTGGCGCCATTAACAACGCGTGCGTCCAGCGAGACGTACACTCTCATAGTCTCATACTGAACGGCGGCAGGCGTGTCTGTAGAGACACCTCCGATATTGCTCTGATCGCTGTGCTCCCTAGATTGCCCTTGCGGCAGGCAGTTCAGTAGCCGCCTTTATATGAGGCGTAGTAGTTCAGGGGCTTAGCGCTCGCTGTAAATTTCATAGTACGTGAGCAACCCGGGTTTGATCCCCGCCGGCACCAATGAAATATTAAATTACAATTTTAAGTGCTGATTTACCACGTGTTTGGAGGTGAAGTAAAGCATCGTATGGAAACCTGTATATATGAGAAATAAAAAAAAAAATATTTCGATGACATGTGAAGGCCGCCAACACGTAATGAGGCGGCGCAGTGGACATTTCCTAAAACCCTCAAAGAAGTGAAAGGAGGCCTGTGCCTAGCAATGGGACTATATAGACTGTAACTTTACTTTACTTGATATTTACATTCTTAAACTGCATTTTAAGCACATAATACACTGTCACTGTACATTATAATAATATTAATTATACTCCACTGCTAGTCAGAAGCGACATCAACAAGTAGTAACGCTCGTTAAATCTTTTAATAATGTTGTTATCTGTGGTGCCTGGGAAGGAGCGGTCTGTTACGGAATCTGAGACACGGTTCCGTGATAGACCGCTCCTAGACGCAGTGTAGTAGGCGGTGCTCCTCCGAATACCGTACGTATATATATATCGTCCGCTGGATCCCTTTTTTTATAGTATAGGGTGACAAACGAGCACACAGTCCACCTGATGGTAAGTGGCTGCTGTTTCCCATCGACATCTACATTTATCCTCGTTTGCGAATCAAAATGCAGATGCGTTGCCACCCGTGAGGACTAAGATGGAATGCCTCGTTTCCAGTAAAAAGGGTATCCGGTTCTCTACACTCACCATACGAAACACAGCAGCGTTAAGTTACTATTTGACGCTGGTATTCTGTGAGAGCGTGGTCCTTCCCCGGTCGAGCCGACCCATTCATGCTACAACTATACTACTAATATAGCTGCGGCATGGCTCTTTTTTACAGCTTATTATGTTGCAGAACTAAGTCTGCTTACTAGTTTTGATATATGGGGGCTCCATTGAAGCTTCACGTCTTGTGTGATTCCCAGAAAAACGGTGATGTCGACAAGACTCAGCTCTTCCCCATTTAAAATTACATTAGTATTTAATTGTTTGACATTTGGAATCATGAATTTCATACATTTCGTTTTAGAGCCATTTAAATGTAAATTATTAATATTGAACCAATTTACTAATTTAGATATAGCATTATGGACTTCGTCATATTTTAGTAATTGTCGTCTTAATTTGAAAATTAAAGAAGTGTCATCAGCAAATAATCTGGGGGCACGGCAGTGCCCCCGCCAAGTCGAGCAAAAAAGCGGCACGTCCGTACCATCCTTTTCTCGAAGCAGTTCAGGCCATTTCCGAAACCCTATAACTTCGTTATGAATAAAACTAGAAGCGTGAATTTTTACTAACCAAGTAGGCATTGTATAAACTCGGTATACTTCAAATTTCATTAAATTTGAACCAGTAGTTTAAAAATTATAACTAGTCAAAGTTTCTTAATTTTGTCACTCACTGACTGACCGATCATCAAAACTCTAAGGCACTTCTAGCAGACATAGAAACTTCAAATTTGGAATACAATTATTGTTTAATATATAAATCAAGGAAAAATTAAAATATTTTACAATTTCGGTCCAGTTTTCGAGATACACCAACTACATAAATAACTTTGTAATCCCATATAAACATATAATATTACAAAGTTACATTTGCAGTGAATGAATCAGTGTACCTATATATATAATGGAATAATAGGTGTAAATAGCTAACTAGATATACCTATCTACAAAAAGAAATGAGATGCCATCAAAAACATAACTTGTAAAAAAAGCTAAGTCTCGCAATACAGTTCTTCTACCGTAAAAATTTGTGAGATCCATGTAATACCAAGTCGGTCAATTTATTCAGTCCATAGATTGATACATAGATTGACTTGGCAATTGCACTAAACAATTTAATTTAATATAATATATATTACTTGTAAGATATATTGTGTTTTCATGCGATTGCCAAGTCAATCTATGTATCAATCTATGGACTGAATAAATTAACCGACTTGGTATTATATGGATCTCACAAATTTTTACGGTAGAAGAACTGTATTGCGAGACTTGGCTTTTTTTACAAGTTAAGTTTTTGATGGCATACTATATCATGGTTATCCCCTACTAAGTAATGTAACTTATTAATGTATACAATAAACAGAAAGGGGCTGAGAATTGCGCCCTGAGGCACGCCCATTTGTACCTTAGAATCGGAAGAGCTCATAATATTAATGACAACGTTTTGTGTTCTATTACTTAAATATGAAATAATTAATTTAAAAGCATCACTTCTTACACCGTTGTGTTGAAGTTTCCTGATTAATGTTTCATAGTGAACACAATCGAAGGCCTTGGATAGGTCACAGAATATACCCAAAGCATCCTGTGGATACTCCCATGCATTAAAGATATATTTAATTAGCTCAACACCGGCATCAGTTGTCGAGCGACGCCTTGTGAAAACAAATTGATATTTATGAAGTAAATTATTTATATTAAAGAAATTCAACATTTGATCAAGAATAATTTTTCTAAAATCTTACTAAGTGTTGGTAGTACAGAAATAGGTCTAAAATTGGCGGGGTCTAATGTACTACCAGATTTAAATAAAGGTATTACTTTACTATGCTTCATTAAATCAAGAAACACGCTAGATTCGATACTAGTATTAAAAATAATAGCTAGACGTGGCGTGATTATATCTATTATAGACGCAATAACTTTAATGGAAATCCCCCACAGATCTGCTGTTTTCTTAATATCAATATTTTAAAATATTTTACAATATCTTTTGATGATACTTTATGAAATGTAAAATTCTTTGTACACGCATTTTGTTTAAGTAATGATTCGGCGACGGCAGGAGTAATAATTCAGTTACTAAGTGGTTAAGATCGGAATATCAGTAAACTATTTCTCAAAACCATTGTCAGGTTTGTTTTGATCTTAGGGTAATATTACATTCATTCGAATTAATTATAATATTAAAATTTTCAATCATTATCAAAATTAATACATATATCAAATGCATAAGTGCTCATTATCATTATACTCGTAGCTCTTCACAAGTCCACTCCTGAACATAGGCCTCCCCCAAGGAATGCCACATACCACGGTCCTGAGCCACCCGCATCCATCGACTTCCTGCATGTCTCACCAGGTCGTCACTCCATCTAGTGGGGGAATGTCCTACACTTCGCCTACCGGTACGAGGCTGCCACTCAAGAACCTTTCTTCCCCATCGGTTGTCGGTTCTTCGAGCTATATGGCCGGCCCACTGCCACTTCAACTTAATAATCCGTTGGGCTATGTCGGTTACTCTGGTTCTACTCCAGATATCCTCATTTCTAAGTTTATCACGCAGAGAAACCCCGAGCATAGCCCTCTCCATAGCTCGCTGAGCGACCTTGAGCTTCCTCATACGGCCAGCAGTGAAGAACCACATCTCAGATCCGTAAGTCATCACTGGCAACTCGCACTGGTTGTACGATTTCGTTTTGAGGTTTTGAGGTATGTCTAACGAGAAGATGTGTCGTAGTTTCCCGAACGCTGCCGAGCCGAGTTGAATCCGTCGATTGACCTCTCGGTCGAAGTTGGATTTACCTAGTCGGACTATTAGTCCCAGGTAAACATACTCGTCAACAACTTCTAGCTTAGTGCTCCCAACAACTACCGGCATAGGTGTGACATGGACATTAAACATTTACTGGAAATGAGGCATTCCATCTTAGTCCTCACGGGTGACAACGCATCTATATTTTGATTTGTAATAGAGGATAGATGTAGATGTCTATGGGCCACAGCAACCACTTACCATCAGGTGGACTGTGTGCTCGTTTGTCACCCTTATCCTATAAAAAAAAAAAAAAAAAAAAAACATAATCTTTGTTTTGTCCATGTTTATCTTAAGATCTATCCATTGGGAGACACTATTGAGGTCATTGAGCATAGTGCTTAGGTCCTCCAGCGATTATGCCATTAGGACTATATCGTCGACAAATCGAGTGTATTCGCCATTGATGTTAATACCGCATCCTTTCCAATCCAGTAGCTTGAAAACGTCTTCCAATGCAGCGGTGAAGGGTTTCGGGGATATAACGTCACCCTGTCTTACAACCTCTCTGCAGTTGGATAGGTTTCATACTCTGATTCTGTACTCGGATAGCCATCGTAGCCCTACTGTAAAAGCACTTTAGCACTTCAATATACCGCCAGTCAACTTGGCATCGCTGAAGGGACTGCAGCACCGCCCAAATTTCGACGGAATCAAAGGCTTTCTCATAGTCCACATACGCAAGGCAAAGAGGCAGATGACACTCCTCTGTCTTCTGTACAATCTGCCGCAGGGTATGTATGTGGTCTATGGTACTAATGCCTTTTCAGAAACCGGCTTGTTCGGGAGATCGCAAGTCGTCAAGTCTGCGTGCGAGACGATTCGTAATGACTCTCGGAAACAGCACGTAGACGCGGCTCAGAAGGGAAATCGGTATGTAGTTCTTCAAGAGAGCGTTGTCGCCTGTCTTGAAGAACAAGACCACCGCACCTCTATTCCACGCCTCCGGAGTAGTGCCACCATGGAGAACGGAATTAAAGAGCTTCTGAAGGTCTTCAAGTACCGGTATTCCACCCGCTTTCAAAAGCTCCGCTGTAATTCCATCCTCACCCGGGGACTTGCCGTTTTTAAGGTGCTGGAGAGCCGTTCTAATCTCGCTCAGACTGACGTTGGGATATTTTCGGAATAGTGTCGGATGAGACTCGCTCTTGGATCGTTACTCACACTTGCGTGTGGCTCCAAAGATGACGTGTACAGCTGCCCATAGAACTCTCAATCTCACTCAAAATCTCAGGTGTCCCGGAAACGATGCTGCCACACGCGGTCTTCAGCTTTGAGCTTTCAAGCTTTCAGCTTTCCGCTCGATCACTTCTTCAATACAAGCTGTATTGAAGTTGCGTAAGTCCCGCCGCACGCATTTGGAGATCTGTCTGTTCAGTCATAGTCATAGTCATAGTCATAGTCATTTATTCCAAAAACAATATACATTGTGTGGGAAAACTTAATTGTAACATAAAATATTAAATTAAATTAATTAGCATTATACGTGTATTCTAAAACTGTCTACAACTTAATTATTAATTAAATAATGCATGCAATATTAACCTTTACCAAACTCAATGTAATCATTCACCGAATAGAAACATTTTTCCAATAAAAAAGACTTTAACCTTTGTTTAAAAATTTTAACATTATTTATGGTTTTTAGACCATTAGGTAGTCTATTAAAAAGTTTTACAGCTTGATTTCTAACGCTATGCTCAACAACCTGTAGTTTTGTTTTTAAGACATTGGGTATATTCTTTCGTCTCGTGTCGTATCTTCTTGCCATTTCATCATCAGTTTCATATCTATTCGGATGTTTGACAAGATCAGTGAGTAAAGTAAGAATATACAAACAGGGCACAGTAAGGATTTTCAAATTTATAAAATGTTCTCTGCATGATTGCCTCTGGTGTATGCGAGATATAATTCTAATTGCTCTTTTTTGTAGAACAAACGCTTTTTTTACATTATAGGCATAACTATTTCCCCAAAACTTAATACTGTATCTTAAGCGAGATTCTATTAGAGCATAATATACAATTTTTAATTGTTTCGTGGTTAGTTCTTCCCTCAAGCTTCTCAAAGCATAGCATGCAGAGCTGATTTTGCTCTCTATATTATTTAATTCATCTTTCCATGCCAAATACGAGTCTATATAAACACCTAAGAATTTCACCGATTGTACAAGTGGTATGCAGTTTTCATGTAATTTGATGTTCAAGGTATCTCGCGTTTTCGCTGTGGTTTTGAATAGTATAGCTTTAGTTTTTTCTGCATTCAGCATAAGATTATTTGCATTAAACCACAGAGAAAACGTTAAAAGAGCTCTATTTAGTCTATGGTTGAGATCATTTGTATTCTGTGCCGATATTACCGCATTTGTATCATCCGCAAAAGCCACAATATGAACTTCCGGTAGAGAGTTATACATAAAGGGGATCAAATCATTTATAAATATGATGAAGAAGATTGGTCCCAAAATGGAACCTTGTGGCACTCCTCTATTAATTTTATCTAATTTAGATTTATACGTCTTTTCATACTTATCCTCGATACACTTCAGTTCAACATATTGCTGTCTGTTTTCTAAATAAGACTTGAATAGCTGTAGCACATTTTGCTTTATTCCGTAGTATTGAAGTTTTCTTATTAATATATTATGATCAACCATATCAAAAGCAGAGCTTAAATCCAGAAATAATCCCGCCACTTTCTTTTTATTATTTAAATTTGTGATGACATCATCAATTAATGTATCTATCGCATCGTTGCTTCCTATTTTTGGCTGATATCCAAATTGTCGTGTATTTATTATTTTATTATTATGTAGATGTTTAGTTAATCTAACTTTAATCAGTTTTTCAAAAATTTTTGAAATTGTTGGTAAAAGCGAGATAGGTCTGTAGTTTCTAGAGTCATTTTTTGAACCTTTCTTATGTACAGGTAATACTTTTGCAATCTTAAATTCATCAGGGAAAATGCCCTTTTCATAACATTTATTGTAAAAACTCGCTAATGGTGATTTTAAAAAGTCTATGTTTTTCTGAAATATTGAAATTGGTATGTCATCCCAACCGCATGACTTCTTGTCTTCCATACTTTTTACAACTTTAGATATTTCCGCAGGTGTTATGTGATCCCAACACATATCATTTATGCAAGGTTGTACATTATGCTCAAGAAACTTCATTGATAGTTCTATGGAACCTCTCGAGGGTGATAGGCAATGATCAAAGTTTTCCGCAAAGATATCCACAACTTTTTGAGTACTTTCTATATTTTTGTTATTATGCTTTAAGGTAAATATATTCTCATTTACATTGGGAACTTTCATCCTGTGTTTGTTAACTACACTCCAGATCATCTTAACAGAGTTATTCGATTTCTCTATTTGCAACTGTATTGATAACCTTTTGGCACACCTAATTACCCTTCTGTATACTTTTATATAATTGTTTCTATAATCAACAATAGATTGGTCACTGATGGATCTATGTGCTGGCACAAGGAAACGCTTCATATTGCTGGCCACTTTTATCCCTTTTGTAATCCAGCTTAAACTTTGTTTAGTTCTTATTCTAATAGTTTTTACCTTTTTCTTAAAACTCTTATCAAAAATTGCATACAGTTTTTTTATGAAACTATTTATTCCATCATTTTGCCATTCATGTTTCAATATGTGTTCTCTGAATAATTTATTGTTCATCTCATTAAATACTCTTTGTTCTCTTGTAATAGTTTTATTTTTATTATTTTTCGTGATTCCCTGGATTTGAAGATCAACATTACATATTAATGCTGCGTGACCATCTGACAACCCATTTTGATCTATTATAGTATCTTTTATGCATTCATCTGGAAGATTTGTTATGAAATTATCCAAACAGGATTGAGCGTTACCCCGTGTGAAAGTAACCGATAAAATAAGGGGTCTAAAATTATAACATTTTAATAAAGATAAAAAATCTGACTTTTGTTTAGTGTCACTTAAGAGATTAATATTAAAATCCCCACAGATTATACATTTCTTATTAATAAAATATTCAAACAATGTTTCAAGCTGCTCCATAAAAGCTGAGAAAAATTCATCTAGTGTATTCCTATACAGACAAATTACGTTTAATTCGGTTTTAACATCCTTAATGCCACATACTTCAAAATACTGTGTTTTATACAGTTTTTTACACTCAACTAAATCTATAAAATTACAATCGTTTAGTCCTAATATAAGACTACCTCCTCTAGTTTTTTTTGACCTAGTGTTATATGAAATTATGCTATAATTAGACAAATGGAAAAGTTCAATATTTTGACTATTTAAAAAATGTTCCGTAATGCATACATATTGTGGCTTAGAGGTACTTAATGTTTCTAAATATACATCTAATTCAGCCTTTTTGGTATTTAAACCACAAACATTTTGATGATATATAATAATATTATGTAATATGTCTTTATCTGTAAAGTCATCATTAGCTAATTTTATGAGTACATTATTGTCAATGTTTACTGACGGAAGATTTCCTCCGAATTTATTTTTAGAACAAACGAAAAAAATATTGAGATATATTTTCAAAAATATTTTTTATTCCTAAATTATTGAGTTTACCAGTTGTCTGAGAAAACATGTCAAAAGTTAAGTCATAATTTGAGTCAAAACAGTATGCATACTCAAATTTCTGTATGCTATTTTGTAGACTAGAATTGAAAATTTCTACCTTATAGTTATACAAGGGTGCACCACATATATACGTAGGTAATGCTATGATTACATTAGTATGCTTTATTTTTTCTAGCGTGTTTTTTATGTTACTTATAAGATTTGTATAGTTATAGGATTTTTTGAAGTCTTCTTCTCCAATCAAAATAACACAATAGTCATTCATAGTGTAGTCTATTAATTTGCTATGTAGTCCACTCAGTAGCTCGATTATTCCCGAATGTGGTTTTATAAAATGACAGTATTCAAAATTCTCAGTATCTAGATTCTCTATAGCTTGTATCACTTTATTCCTGTTGTTACTGCTTATTACGCAAAGTCTAAAATCCTTATTTTCATGCATAAGTGTAGAATTTAAATCGCTCATCTGCTCTTCTTTATCTAAAATTGTGCTTTGATGGTCTTCATGTGTTACATTATTCAATACAGTTTTTTCTTTGGTTCTTGGTGTTGGTTGAAAACTTTGCCCACATTCGGCCTGGCTTAAAAGTGTGTAATCTAATTTTGTTTTGTTTCCCTTTTTTTGTTTCTTTTTGTTTTTATCTATCTTTGGAGTTGAGCGACATAAATTAGCCAGTGTATCAGTTTTCTTTTCATAGGCTATGATTTGTTTTCTTAAAGAACTGTTTTCTATTGATAGATTGTCTATTTCTTTTTCTGCACTTTCCAACTTCTTTTCTAAGTAAGTGATTTTAGCTCTTAGTTCTCCCAACTCCTCCCTGTTTTTGGGGCTTATTTCAGGGCAGCTGCGATTTAATTTACTAGTCTCTATACAAGAACAATCCTCATCGACAGAGCTCTCCAACTCCAGAGACTCAGTATGTTTTTTTCTTTTTTTGTTTCGATTGGTAATGAAATCAAAAAAATGTTGAGGTG
This sequence comes from Parnassius glacialis, assembly GCA_033319125.1. Taxonomy (NCBI): domain Eukaryota; kingdom Metazoa; phylum Arthropoda; class Insecta; order Lepidoptera; family Papilionidae; genus Parnassius; species Parnassius glacialis. The sequence goes on from JAVANC010000013.1 coordinate 3,264,902, forward strand.
TTTGTGTATTATTTTTACCCACTTTCGGTGATATTGATGATGTCTGTTCATTAGTTTGTTGCGATGTTTTTGGTGTATGTGGATAATTTTCAGACTCTGTGCAAAGTGTAACAGTGTTTGGACGAAAGTGAGAATTATTAACCAAACTTGCTGTTGACGTTGATGAGCTATTCATTGTGTGCATCATGTTTACAGGTACAGCCCCTGGTGTCAATGGTGAGCTTGTACATTCTCTTAGCAAGAGTGCGCACTTTACGCATTTCCAATTGTTGCTTTTCTTCTCTTTCATTGATTTAAATGTTTTTTCTGTTACGTTTGCACAGTTTAAGTGGTGAAACTTTAAACAGTTGAAACATTTCAGAAATTGTTTATCTGAGATTATTTTATCACACTTCACACATTTCCTTACCATTTTGATATAGTTCGTTAAGAGTAACGAAAAGTATGACTCGGTCGTTTGTTACCTGTATGCTGTCAAATCTGTTGAAGAATGTAGCTTCATCTCCCGTCTAACAGCCATGAGATTAAGTGTGTGATCGGAGAGTTTTTGTGTTCTTCTGCGGCGGGTCTTGCAGAACTTAGCTCCGACCGTAAGTACAGTTTCTACGAGCTTGTCATTCATATCGTCCACTGCATTGCAGTCTTCTAGGCACTGAAAACTGTTTTGTAACTCGAGCTGAAAGGTTTCGGGACTTTGGAACAGAGCACAAGGGGGACGGAGCGTTGACTTCATTAGACGGGACCTCTCCAACTTAATGTTTAGGTTCAGTGTGCCTCTAACCATTCGGTGATCGCTACCAGTTTTCACCCTCGCGATCACGGAGACATCACTGAACAGTTGTCGTCTAGTCGTCATAATGAAGTCAATCTCATTTTTTGTCGAACCATCGCGGCTCGACCAGGTCCACTTCCTATGGGTCGCTTCTGGAAGAAAGATTTCATCATAAAGAGTCCCTCTTTCTGCATGAAGTTGGCCAGCTGCTGGCACCTTGGGTTCCGTTGCCCTATTCCAAATTTCCCTACTTTCAGCTCACCGTTCTCTCTTGTGCCTAGTTTTGCATTGAAGTCTCCCATTAACACCGTATAGTGGGTTTTGGAGGAATGCATGGCTCTAAAAATATCCTCATACATTTCCTCTTCCACCTCATCTGGGTGTGCCAAGTTTGGTGCGTAAACCTGTACGACCTTCAGCGAATACCTTGATTGATGATGATTTTGAGTATAAGGTACGCAACCCTAGTCGACACACTCCCAATCTATACAACGTTGTTAACAAGAGACTTGTGGATGATAAATCCGACACCTCCTTGGGACAGATGGTCGCCTTTCCGGTGATAGAGCAAGTTGCCGGATTCGAGGATTAGCGTGTCCTCCCCCTCTCTTTGGACCTCGGATAATCCTATAATATGCCAGCGTAACTTGTCTATCTCTTCTTCCAGCTCCACGATCTTCTCGTCAGTCCTCAGGGTGCGTGCGTTGTATGTTGCCAGGTCGAGTCGTCTTAGGTGGCAATCGAACCTCCACCAGAGATTCTTAGCACCTGCTGCCCCGCCGTTACCATGGTCACCACCATAACCAGGAATAGCGGAGCCGCCGGGAACTGGGGGCCGTCTCTGCGTAACTTTCATCAGGGGGGAAATTTGTCATAATTGTCACGCTTGGCGAGCGGGTTGGCAACCGCAGTTTTTTTATTGTACTTTTGCTGTTATCAGGAAAATGCTGCTGCCCATCTCCTGCCTGTCTCCCTATGTCACCTTTTACGACACCCACGGGACGATACGGGGTAGTGGATATTCTTAACCGCCACTACACGACAAGTTTGCTCACAATATGTTGCTCATTAAGTGCTCATAATAGTATTTAAAATATAAATAATTATTATTTAATAATAATAAAATAATATAAACCCACGTCAGCGCAACTCACGACAGACCCGAATTAATTGTGGTAACAAAACGACCAACAAAATTATTAAATTATTATCATTTTAAATTCAATCTAAAGCAAAATATTTTTATAAAAATTTGTATATTTAATTTAACTTAATATAATTAAAAGAAGGCGTTACTTTGCGGAAATCCATTATATAAAAGTTGGTAAGAATTACGAGTACTTCGCGTACATCCGCTCGATACAATAAAATTATGTGTCTTACCTATGTTGAAGAGCACCGCCCGCCCTCACTCATGAGGCACATTTAAAAGAAAGAATTCCCACTAAACTCTGAGGTCAGTGCCACTAACACATGCGTATTTCGTAGTAGTTAGTAGTCTGTGAACTAACACTAACATCTTCTCCACTTCAGACATAGAGTATTTATAAGCAAGCTAGTTTGCTTATAAATTGGAAACCATATTAACTGAAAACGAGGCATTTCTCCTTAGTCGTCAGAGGTGACACCGCATCTATACTTTTAGTGGCAGGTGTCCATGGACCGCCGTAGCCACATTTCATTAGGTGATGTGTAAGTTTTGTTAGTCATTTTAATTTAAAAAAAAAGAACTTCAGTAAGTTAGGTATTTTATAAATTTTGTATTTAGAGCTTTCAAGATACAAAGGTCGTTTTAAATAACAAACTTCACTATATTACACAATCAGCATTCTTTAAACTGATATAATATAGTACTTAGTAATAAATAACGATGAATTCAAAGACACTATTACATGCTTACCTCCAATGGTCCTTTGAGATATCAAGTTACAATGTAAACATTTTAAAGAGCGAAATTAACTAAAAAAGTAAAAAGGAATTATAAAAGTAGCCTATACGAGTACATATTATACTGGCGTATAATGTACTTATTGTTTAAGTAAGTATGCTACGATATTTAATAGGTAGTATAGGTTATGGGGGATGAGTCGCTCGCGTCCGTAGGCTTCGACCACCTAATCCTAGGCCCACCCTACACGTGTCCCCCGGGTGGTGCTAAACAAGCGACAGAGCCGAAAGAACTGACTCGGCTCCTCGCCGTGTGGTAGCGGCGGAAAAAAATTACCACACCCTACTTTCGCACCATGAGGCACAAAATTAAGGAAATGGCCCCGAGTTCCCGGCGCCCCTTTAATGGGGCAGGGGTGCGAAGAATCTCCGGGAGTAAAACCGGCGACGAGGTTCGCCACCCGTCACGTTCTGTCCCCCGGAGGGGCGAAAAGTGGATTGCGGAAGCCCGTCTGGCTACATTGAATGTATGTGGAGGAATGAATGATAAGATGGATGAAGTATGCGATATGATGCATGATAGAGGAATAGACGTGTTATGTGTAAATGAGACGAAACGGAAGAGAAAGGATGCTACTACACATGGCGTGTATACCGCGTACTGGTCTGGTGTAGACGAGACCGAGCGGGCATGCCAGGGAGTCGGTATCATCCTTTCAGAAAGAATGGGTCATTATGTGAAAGAGTATGAATGTGTAAGCCCGAGACTGCTATGGATACGAATGAAAGTGGGCTTAAAGAAGTTGTTTGTTTTAGGGGTCTACGCCCCAGACATGTCTAAGCCCACTTATATCCGAGAGCAGTTTTGGGAGTTGGTAAGGATGGTGCTAATGAAATGCAAGGTTAATGAAAATATTGTGATATTAGGCGATTTTAATGGAAGGGTTGGGGTGAGGAGGCTTGGTTATGAAAGGATATTGGGAACGTTTGGTGATGAAAGTATAAATGAGAATGGTGAAAGCCTTCTCGCCGTATGCGTGGAAAAGAGTCTTTTTGTGACGAACACTTTCTTTCGTCATAAGAAGATTCACACGTATACATGGGAAAGAGGTGATGATAGAAGTATGATAGATTTCATAATTGTTGACGAAAGAATGAGGAGCGCGGCGGTAGATACAAGGGTTTACCGGGGCTCTAACGTAGGGACGGATCATTACTTGGTCTTATGCTGAATTAATGGTCTTTTCAGACGTTGGAGGCATCGGACATCTGTGTCTACCACTGCGTTACAGCGTATAAGAACAGAGAGGTTACAAGATGAAGGTGTGAAAGAGAAGTTCAAATGTAGATTGAGAGAAAATATAAGTGGTGTGGCTGAATTGTGTATGAATGATTTAGACTTGGAGACTGTGTGGTATAATATCAAGAAAAGTTTAGTGGATGCAGCTACCGAAGTATGTGGTGTAAGTAAGAGAAAGAATGAAAGGAAAAATAACACGTTATGGTGGGATGATGAGGTACAGATGGAAGTTGAAGCAAAGAAGAAAGCATGGCTAGATTTACTAGCAAGCAAGGCTAGTAATTCTAGCAGTATGAATGGTGATATTGAAAGGAAAAAGGCAATCTTTAGACACCTAAATAAGAGAGTAAAAGAAGTAGTTGAAAGGAAAAAGCAAGAAAGAACGGATAAGAATGATAGAAGAATATCGGATAACTTCCAGGCAAACATTAAAATGTTCTGGAAACTCGTAAGAACTACCAGGGGACATTCAAAACAGCCTAGAATGAATGCTATACGAGACCAGAATGGCTGTATTCTGAATGACGAAGTTTTGAGTTTATGGAGATGTAAGGAATACTTTGAAAGCGTGTTTATGAGTGATGAGACGTTTAAATTAAATGAAATAGAAATTCCGAAAGAAGACGAAATAGATAAATGTAAGTATAGATGAAATAATGAAAGCAATGAAAAGTATGAAAGCAGGTAAGGCAGCCGGTTATGATAGAGTATCTCTCGAAATGCTAAGGGCTGGAGAAGGAGTGGTAGCAGACCTGCTGTACACCTTGTTTAATTTATGTTGGGAACTTAAGCGGGTACCAGGAGACTGGTGCAAAGCCGTGATAGTCCCAATATATAAAGGAAAAGGATCACAGCAGGACTGTGAAAACTACCGTGGTATCAGCCTTCTTAGCATTGTGGGGAAACTGTTTGCTAAGGTACTAATTGAAAGAGTTATGAAAGAAAGTGATGGAAAAATTTGGGATGTGCAAGCGGGATTTAGAAATGGAATGGGATGTACGGATCAGGTCTATTCCATGCGCATGATCGCGGAGAAGTTTTTGGCCAAAAACCAAAAAGTTTTTTGTGCGTTCATAGACTTGGAGAAGGCTTATGACAGAGTGGACAGGGATGTGTTATGGCAAACACTGAACTCATTTGGGTTGAGCGCTGGCTTGATACAGGCATTGAAGTCTCTATATAGGGACTCTAGTGCCTGTGTCAGGATCAACGGGGCCTACTCGGACTGGTTTGGCATCCATAAAGGTGTCAGACAGGGCTGTGTGGCTTCCCCGTGGCTGTTCAACCTATTTATGGACAGTTGTTTGGAAAATTTGAAAGTAGAAGAATGCGGGTTAAGAATGGGTGAGTTAACCGTCAGATGCCTTTTGTACGCCGACGATCAAGTCATACTTGCGTCGTCGGCAGCCGAGTTGCAAATGATGGTTACATTAATGAACAGGACATTAAAAGAAAAGGGAATGAAAGTGAACGCAAGTAAGACGAAAGTTATGGTTTTTGAAAGAGAAGAAAGTAAAACGATATGTGAAATAAGAATAGAAGGGGAGTTGGTAGAGCAAGTAGATGAGTTTGTGTATTTGGGATGTGTGTTTAGCAGGGATGGTCGATATGATAAGGATATAGAACGACGAGTGAATGCAGGAAATAGAGTGAATGGGGCTCTACACTCTATTGTGAAAAGTCAGAATGTGTCCAAAAAGGCACGTATGGCAATTCACAATGCTGTGTTAGTGCCTACTTTAATGTATGGTAGTGAAAGTTGGGTGTGGCAGAAGAAGCACGAGAGTAGAATAAATGCTGTAGAAATGCGGTCATTAAGGAGTATGTTAGGGATGAATCTGAATGACAGAGTGAGAAATTGTTTAATAAGAGAAGAGTGTGGTTTGCAAGATGATGTTGTGACCAGGATTAAGAAAGGAATGCTTCGGTGGTTTGGTCATGTAGAAAGAATGAATGAGGAAAGACTGACAAAGAAAATTTATGTTGCAGATGTGAACGGCAGAGTCGGGAAGGGTCGCCCTAGGCGAAAGTTTATCGACCAAATTGGCGATATATTGAAAATGGGCCAAATCAATAGTACCTTTAACCGACGAGCGTGTATACGTAGGTATATGGATGTGGAGGAAGCGAGAGAGGTCTGTCAGGATCGTGCCAAATGGAAGTCCATAGTCTCTGCCTACCCCTCTGGGTTACAGGCGTGAGTATTTATGTATGTAGTATAGGTTATTATATAGTATATATATATTATATAGGTATTAGTAGTAGTGTAGGTTATTTATAGTAATATACCTATATTTAGAACAGTTTTAAATGAATGTTATATATGCCTCCACACGCTTCAGCAAATTTTACAGAAGACTGAAGATTACAATCTGCTACTTTACTTTGCGTATGTGGACTATGAGAAAGCCTTTGATTCCGTCGAAATTTGAACGGTGCTATAGGCCCTTCAGCGGTGCCAATTTGACTGCCGGTATATCGAACTGCTGAAATGTTTGTACCATAGGGCTACGATGGCTATCCGAGTGCAAAACCAGAGTGAAACCCTTCACAGCTGCATTGGAAGACGTTTTCAAGCTACTGGACTGAAAAGGATACAGTATTAACATCAATGGAGAGCACATCACTCACTTTCAATTTACCAACAATGTAGTCCTTATGGCAGAATCGCTGGAGGACCTAAACACTATGCTCAATGACCTCAATAGTGTCTCCCAACGGATAGGTCTTAAGATGAACATGGACAAAACAAAGATTATGTTTAATGTCCATGTCACACCTATAGCCAGTAGTTGTTGGAAGAACTAAGCTCGAAGTTTTTGATAAGTATGTTTACCTGGGACAAATAGTCCGATTAGTCCAACTTCGATCGAGAGGTCAATCAACGGATTCAACTCGGCTAGGCAGCGCTCGGGAAATTACGACACATCTTCTCGTCAGGTATACCTCAAAACTTAAAAATGAGATTGTACAACCAGTGCGTTTTGAAAGTGATGACTTATGGATTAGAGACGTGGTCCTTCACTGCCGCCCGTATGAGGAAGCTTTGCCAGCGAGCTATGGAGAGGGCTATGCTCAGGGTTTCTCTGCGTGATAAACTTAGAAATGAGGATATCCGCAGTAGAACCAGAGTGACCGACATAGCTCAACGGATCAGTAAGCTGAAGTGGCAATGGGCAGGCCATATAGCTCGAAAAACCGACAACCGATGGGGAAAAAAGATTTTCGAGCGGCAGCCTCGTACCAGCAGGCAGTGTTGGTATCTCCCAACTAGATAAAGTTACCACCTGATAACACATGTTGGAAGTCAATGGATGTAGGTGACTCAGGACCGTGCTTTGTGGCTTTCCTTGGAGGAGGCTATATTCAGCAGTAGATTTGTAAAGGGTTGTAATGATGAATGATGACTAAGATAAAACGAGGAAGAAATAAAATAAATTATATAATATGCACCGAATAAATAAATTGATTGATTGATTTGTCTTTGACATCATATGGTATCTAATATTTATGTACAATTTAGTAATTAATAACATTGACTGTTTGATTTTACTTTATTTTTAAAATGGATTGAAAATTAAAATGTATAATTTTATCGGAGAAGGGCACTTTATTAAAAACTGCAAATAGATATTTGAAATGGTAACACTAAAAATGTGGTAATCATCTGGTTTTCTGGTAAATGGTAACTAAATCTGGCAATCAAAAATGGCTGAAATACCGACCGAATATGAATTCCCTGTTTGGGGATTATTACCGAAAAAAGAGACGGGGGTTGTATCATTTTTGAACAAATATCCGAACTACGATGGCAGAGGTACCATAATTGCTATCTTAGATTCTGGAGTTGACCCTGCAGCCGCAGGGCTTACGGTGAATATATTTGACTTGTCATGGTTTGTTTGGTGGTTTTTTTAGTTATGATTTGAATTTATTTTTGTTGTACTTAGGTGACTTCGACAGGGGAGACAAAGGTAATAGAAAGATTTGACTGCAGTGGATGTGGAGATGTCGATACAAGTACTGTTACTCGGAAAGTTGTCGACGGATACATTACCGGTATTACTGGCAGAAAGCTTAAGGTAAAATACATATAAACTACTATTATATACTTTGTTATTGTTCTTTGAACCTTTGCTAATAATATATTATTAATTTTGTATTATTTTTTATCTCACAAGAAGATAATAAGTCTGATAAAAATTAGATTATCAAATTCCCTGACAGTCTTCACAGCTGTTTTTTGTCACTTTTATGAGGTTATGTGGTACCTTACCTTGTTACAGTGAGTACAAGCATAGAGAAAATCCTATAATAACAACATTCTTGTGGTTTAACTCTTTATTGCTATGACATTTTATATGGTATAAAATTAAGTTGTAATATTGTCATCTACTTTCTTTCACAAGGCTGTAGTCTTGTTCCCATTCAATAGACACTGCAATTAGATATGTTAGATAGATAGATGTATCATTTATTCACAGAGAAGTAGTACACAATACAAAAAGATAAAAAGTACCTATAGGTGTATTGCTAATGTTAAATGGTCCCAGCCCAGCGTAATGCTGTGGTGGTCTATAGCCTTGTTAATCTATAAAGTGCATATTAGCCACTCTTTTTACCCGATTGCCTCAGAAGGAGGGTAATGTTTTTCAAGTGTACGTATGTACTTTGTAGGGAGTCGTTTTAGTTGTGGAAGTGACATAAGGTATAAAATTGCTTTTTTACCCAGTAGGGTTTTTTAAATTACTGTTTAAACCATTGGAATTGTTGAGTTATAATTTGTAAAGATTCATTGCCATATATATTTCAGAAATCTCATAAAGTATTTCTTTTTTCTTTCTTTTTAAAAACGTTACCCCCATACTAGGATTTTCTCCTGTATCGTGGAGGCAGTTTACAAACACAAATTGCACAAGGACAAACATCCAGACCCGGAACAATAATTTGTAGGCCATAAAAATACTTGTTCCGTGCGGGATTCAAACCTGCGGCCCCCAGCGCAGCAACTGATTGCTAAGCCACTGCGCCACGGAGCCGTCAAGAATATGTTGAGAAGTAGAATATGTTGTGCTGTTTGTGTTCCATAAGACAAAAAAATATAATAAAAAAAATTGGTTAAAGTGAGTTGTATTTGTACAAGACAAATATATAGTTGATTAACTCTAACAGTGGTTGTGTACATGATTATACCATAATGCATGGACAACATTTTTTTGAGTTTTCTTCTGCACAAAAAAACGAGGGATACTTGCAACTTCCCAAAGCTGTTCTTATAATGAAATTATTTAATAACTTTTAAGTATCTAAATTTAATAAATTAATAGATATAACTAATATTAAAATAAGGCTTATATATTACACAAATGTAAATGAATACAAACAAATGCATAATCATCCATATATAACAATTATCCTTAATATATATTGTTACGTTTTGGTAATGTTGAGGGTAAAATGGTAATATCTGTGTAAGGTAGATTTGATTAAATGAGTTTACCGAGTTTGCTTTGCTACTTGATCAGTTTTGGCAAATATGGTGTTTCCCGGAAAATTTGATCCCAGGACTAACAATTGGAGTGAATATAAAGAATGTTAATTGTGTGCTCTGGAAGCCACAGATGTAATTGGCGATAATGTAGATAAATCGCGCGCCCTTTTTCTATCACAATGTGGAAAGGAAACATAATATTCATTAATTGTTTCATTGTTGGTGCCTAGAAGGCGGACTTCTGTGACATTTAAAGACATTTTGGCAGTGCTTGACAAATTCTATGAACCTCAAGTGAAGGAAATTTTAGAAACCGATAAATTCAATATATGTCCACAAAATCATAATGAAAATTCAGCACTTTATTGTGGCCATTGGCTCTCTGGCTTCCAAGTGTAATTTTTTGGACTTAAAAGCAGGCAGCTATGGGTCTGATTAGTATTAAGAGTGTGTGACAAGCGTGTCCGTCGCGAGTTGTTAAAGACGAAAAATCTTACTTATGAGTTAGCAGTGCAATTGAGCCTTAACTATCAAAGCACATTTTCGGATTTGTACCTGGAAACAAGTGTGCTAAAGCAAATTGTCACACAAGCAAAATCACTTTAGTTTGAAGTTATAATATATATATAATAAATAAATAAATAAATATCACTTTGAAGTATTCGCTTATATCGCCAATGCAATACTGACTCTGTTGTGGTCTATACCGGCCTTATATAGGGCCTCAAATAGTTTCCAGAACTTCTACTGTAGAAACATCTAGAATGTTCGAGTACATATTGTTCCCGAAATTTCTAGAACGATCTTGACTCTCCTAGTTCTGCTACTCGATACTAGAGGGCGCTAGTGGTAACTAGTGTTGCCATGTACAAGACATTAATAGTGGCGTGCAACAATACTATAAGCTGTGGTCTATTTCCCCACTTTTAGAGGCGACAGGCCCGAAGTTAGTTACGTGGACCTGTGATAAACTGAAGGTGTTAGGTCGAGCTCATGTCTGAGTGTCAAACAAGGAAGCAAAATGTGAGCTACTTGTTGCTTCTGGTTGTGGGCCTAGCCTTTTGGAAAGAAACTGGTTTAAAATGTTGGGTTTAGAGATAGCTGGTATATACAGATGATAAGGTTGATGAATTATTAAAACCCTTTCCGGAGTTATTTAAAGGAGGGCTTGGAGAATATAAGGGTCCTCAAGTGTCCTTAAATGTGCATGTTGATGCCTTGCCACAGTTTTGAAGACACATCCTATACCGTTTCCTCTGATAAAACAAGTTGAGGAACAATTAACATGCATGGGAAATGAAGAGATATTAACCCCTGTAAAATTTTCTAAATGGGCTACTCCATTAAGAATTGTAAAAAAGGACGACGGTTCATTCATTAATTCAGCCATTGAGACTAATACATTTCCATTACCAGCTGCTAATGAGTTCTTTGTGAAATTAAGTGGTGGAAGAGTTTTTAGTAAGATTGACTTAAAACAGGCTTACATGCAGAAGAAAGTGGATGTGGACACAGCTACATTGTTAACACTTAATATTCCGTTAGGGTTAATGAAGATGAACCGGTTAGCATTTGGATTAAACGCTGCTCTTGGAATCTTCCTCATAACCCCACGAGCGCCGGTATGGACAGATTGATAAAGAAGCTTTACTAATTTTCGGGGTTACAAAATGTCATGAATATTTCTAGGAAGGAAGTTTTGTATCATTACAGATCATAAGCCGCTAATGGGATTGTTTAATCTGAATAAACCTATTCTGGATCAGATTTCACCCAGATTGTTGCGATGGTCACTGAAATTGGTGTGTTATGAATATGACATATAATACAGACCCGGAAACTGCATTGGTAATGTAGATGCTCTCAGTCGGAACCTCCCTCTGGATTAAACTTGGATACAGCGAAAATTGCTGCTGCGACTAAAAAAGACCTGGTACTACAAAAGGTTTTATTTCATGTGCTACATGGTTGGACTGGCAAAAATACTGACTCCACATTCCAGCGGTATTGGACGCAAAGAGAGGCTCTTTCACATAATAAAGAGTGTTTATTGTGGTGTAACAGAGTCAATATACCCGTTTCTTTACAACAGCAGGTATTAAAGGTATTGCATGCTCCGCATGCTGAAATCGTCTAAACAAAAGCTAATGCTAGAGGATATGTATAGTAGGTCTGTATGAATGCTCAGATAGAGGCCATGGTGACTGGCTGTGAGTTGTGTCAAGCCGTGAGAAAGAATCTACCAAAAGATCCGCATACATGGATTTTACCTGACAAGCCATGGAGTCGTATCTATGTTGATTTTGCAGGACCATTTCAAAGGAAGACCTTTTTTGTAATGATTGACAGCCATAGCAAATCGTTTGAGGCAGATATTTTATCAAATACGAGTAGTGAAGCTCTAATAGCAAGTTGTCGCAGGATTTTGCTTCGCAGGGATTGCCAGAAAAATTAATTTCGAACCACGTCAGAGCCTTTAGCTCAAAGGAATTTAATAATTTTCTGGAAAACAACGGCATCAAACACTTATATTCACCACCATATCATCCGGCGACGAACGGACAAATCAAACGGAAGATACAGATCTTCAAGAACATGGTCGAGAAAATGTCTGATGCAGGTGTATTGTGGACTGAGAAACTACCTAGGCTGTTACGTTCGCTTAGAACGGTGCCGAATCACGTCGGTAAAACTCCTGCCGAAATTTTGAATGGACGTAAATATAGAACTGCGGGTCGGCGCTACATCCGGACAGCGGACCAGAGCGCTCTGAGCGGCAGCTGGAGGAGGTGGCGCAGCGGGTGGACGTCCGTCCTTCTCGCTCAACCAGCCCGTGCTGGTACGTGGCTATGGGCCAGGAGAGAAGTGGCGATGCGCCGCCATTGAGAATGTCGAGGGTCTTGGTTGTTATAAGGTGAGAACGGAAGAACTGTTAATTTGCCGACATGTTGACTAAATACTGGTGTGATCCACGGCCGTAACTGAGAACCAGACCTCTGATAAAATAGAATAGAATAATTTTTTATTCAATATTGATTATTACATTATACTTATTGAAAGTCATTTTTAAATGCCCTGCCAATACCTCAATTAGATTAGAAGATCAAATTAGTCTCCTGGGTCTGACCCACCAATACAAATACCACCACCAGAAATGTGGCCTGAAATTATTGGCATACCAAGTACTGACTAAACTGTAATTACAAATTGGCAAGAAGCTGTCGTTTATTAGTGGTTAGAAACAAATAATGAAAAACAATAATTGCAATGGTTTCTTTTAACTTTAGTCCTAAATTATGATTGTAAACCATGTAGTAGTATATATATATATATATATATATATATATATATATATATATATATATATATATATATATATATCATCATCATCATCATTACAGCCCTTCACAAGTCCACTGCTGAACATAGGCCTCCCCCAAAGAATGCCACAAAGCACGGTCCCGAGCCACCTGCATCCATCGACTTCCTGCATGACTTACCAGGTCGTCACTCCATCTTGTGGGGGGACGCCCTACACTTCGCCTACCGGTACGAGGCTGCCACTCGAAAACCTTTCTTCCCCATCGGTTGTCGGTTCTTCGAGCTATATGGCCGGACCACTGCCACTTCAGCTTACTAATCCGTTGGGCTATGTCGGTTACTCTGGTTCTACTGCGGATATCACGCAGAGAAACTCCGAGCATAGCCCTCTCCATAGCTCGCTGAGCGACCTTGAGCTTCATCATAAGGCCAGCAGTGAAGGACCACGTCTCAGCTCTCCGTAAGTCATCACTGGCAACACGCACTGGTTGTACAATTTTGTTTTAAGGTTTTGAGGTATTTCTGACGAGAAGATGTGTCGTAGCTTCCCGAACGCTGCCCAGCCGAGTTGAATCCGTCGATTGATCTCTCGGTCGAAGTTGGACTTACCTAGTCGGACTATTTGTCCCAGGTAAACATACTCGTCAACAACTTCGAGCTTAGTGCTCCCGACAACTACCGGCATAGGTGTGACATGGACATTAAACATAATCTTTGTTTTGTCCATGTTCATCTTAAGACCTATCCGTTGGGAGACACTATTGAGGTCATTGAGCATAGTGCTTAGTTCCTCCAGCGATTCTGCCATGAGGACTATATCGTCGGCAAATCGAAGGTGAGTGATGTACTCGCCATTGATGTTAATTCCGTATCCTTTCCAGTCCAGAAGCTTGAAAACGTCTTCCAATGCAGCGGTGAAGAGTTTCGGGGATATAACGTCACCCTGTCTTACACCTCTCTGCAATTGGATAGGTTTCGTACTCTGGTTCTGTACTCGGATAGCCATCGTAGCTCTACTGTACAAACACTTCAGCACTTCGATATACCGACAGTCAACTTGGCACCGCTGAAGGGACTGCAGCACCGCCCAAATATCGACGGAATCAAAGGCTTTCTCATAGTCCACATACGCCAGACATAGTGGCAAATTGTACTCTTCGGACTTCTGTACAATTTGCCGTAGGGTATGTATGTGGTCTATGGTGCTAAAGCCCTTTCGGAAACCGGCTTGTTCGGGAGGCTGGAAGTCGTCAAGTCTGCGCGCGAGACGATTCGTAATGACTCTCGAAAACAGCACGTAGACGCGGCTCAGAAGGGAAATCGGTCTGTAGTTCTTCAAGAGAGCGTTGTCACCTTTCTTGAAGAACAAGACCACCGCACTTCTGCTCCACGCCTCCGGTGTAATGCCACCATGGAGGACGGAATTAAAGAGCTTCTGAAGGACTTCAAGTACCGGCCTTCCACCCGCTTTCAGAAGCTCCGCTGTAATTCCATCCTCGCCTGGGGCCTTGCCGTTTTTAAGGTGCTGGAGAGCCATTCTAATCTCGCTCAGACCGACGTCCGGGACATCTTCGGAATAGTGTCGAATAAGACTCGCTCTTGGATCGTTACTCACACTTGCGTGTGGCTCCAACGATGACGTGTACAGCTGCCCATAGAACCTCTCAATCTCACTCAAAATCTCAGGTGCCCCGGAAACGATGCTGCCACATTCGGTCTTCAGCTTTGACAGTTGGCTCTTTCTGGCAGACAGATCTCTGGCAAAGACTTTGGAGTCTTGGTTCCGCTCGATCGCTTCTTCGCTTTTGACAGCATACAGTTGCCTGTATGCTGTCAAATCTGTTGAAGAATGTAGCTTCATCTCCCGTCTAACAGCCATGAGATTAAGAGTGTGATCGGAGAGTTTTTGTGTTCTTCTGCGGTGGGTCTTGCAGAACTTAGCTCCGACTGCATGGACAGTTTCCACGAGCTTGTCATTCATATCGTCCACTTCATTGCAGTCTTCTAGGCACTGAAAACGGTTTTGTAATTCGAGCTGAAAGGTTTCGGGACCTTGGATTAGAGCACGAGAGGGACGGAGCGTTGACTTCATCAGACGAGACCTCTCCAACTTAACATTTAGGTTCAGTGTGCCTCTAACCATTCGGTGATCGCTGCCTGTTTTCACCCTCGCGATCACTGAGACATCACTGAAGAGTTGTCGTCTGGTCGTCATAATGAAGTCAATCTCATTTTTTGTCGAACCGTCGGGGCTCGACCAGGTGCACTTCCTGTGGGGCCGCTTCTTGAAGAAAGAGTTCATCATAAAGAGTCCCTCTTTCTCCATGAAGTCGGCTAGCTGCTGGCCCCTTGGGTTCCGCTGCCCTATTCCAAATTTCCCTACTTTCAGCTCACCGTTCTCTCTTGTGCCTAGTTTTGCATTGAAGTCTCCCATTAACACCGTATATTGGGTTTTGGAGGAATACATGGCTCTAGAGATATCCTCATACATTTCCTCCACCTCCTCATCGGGGTGTGCCGAGGTTGGTGCGTAAACCTGTATGACCTTCAGCGAATACCGTTTGGTGATTCTGAGTATAAGGTACGCAACCCTCGTCGACACACTCCCGATCTTTACAACGTTGTTAACGAGAGACTTGTGGACGATAAATCCGACACCTCCTTGGGACAAATGGTCGCCCTCCCGGTGATAGAGCAAGTTGCCGGATTCGAGGATTACCGTGTCCTCCCCCTCTCTTCGGACTTCGGATAATCCTATAATATGCCAGCGCAACTTGTCTATCTCTTCTTCCAGCTCCACGATCTTCTCGTCAGTCCTCAGGGTGCGTGCGTTGTATGTTGCCAGGTCGAGTCGTCGTAGGTGGCAACCGAACCTCCACCGGAGATTCTTAGCACCCCCTGCCCTGCCGTTACCATGGTCGCCACCGTAGCCAGGAATAGCGGGGCCGCCGGGGACTGGGGGCCGTCTGTGTGTTGTTTTGATCATTGGGGGGGTATTTGCCATAGTTGCCACGCTTGACGAGCGGGTTGGCAACCGCAGTTTTTTTATTGTAATTTTGGCTATTATCAGGAAGATGCTGCTGCCCATCTCCCGCCTGTTTCCCTTTGTCGCCTTTTACGACACCCACGGGAGGATATGGGGTAGTGGATATTCTTGACCGCCACTACACGGCGATATACATATATATATATATATATATATATATATATATATATATATATATATATATATATATGTATATATACTTTTATCTATTATATTAATACATATATAAAATTTGGTAGCAGTATTAAATTGAAATTATACTGACAACATTGTTTTCGAAAGATGTATCCGGACCAATCTTTTGAAAGCTATCTTACTTAGTGCTTTCCTAATGTCTTCAGATAAGGAGTTTCGGAGTAGTGTAGCCTGAACAGTAAAAGAATTGCCGATAATATTGGTGGCATGCCTGTAATACTCAAGGCCTTATTTATATTTTTGTTGAGAGTGTAGAGAAGTAGCAGAACTGTGGCAGGGAAGTGATTGTTAAATTGAATTAGTCTATCAATTTCAGAATAATGCAAAAGCAATTTGTCATACTGATAGCTCTGTATTTTACAATAAACTATAATCAAGCAAGTTGAAATTAATTGAATCTATTTAAATGGGTTGTTACATACGTTCTTGTAGAAATTTCAAACTAATGTGCCATTAGCAAACTAAAAGCATTGTCTATAAATTATTCATCTTGTTATTGACTTGGTTAAATTAAAGATTTTGGTTCATTCCATTTATACATTTTATTTTATACGTGGTAAAGCCATGCTGCAGCTATATTATTAATATAGTTGTAGCACGAACGGGTCGGCTCGACCGGGGAGGAACCACATTCTCACAGAATACCAGCGTAAAATAGCAGTTTAATGCTGCTGTGTTTTGTATGGTGAGTGGACAGATCCAGGGACCCTTCTTACTGGAAAAGAGGCGTACCATCTTAGTCCTCACGGGTGACAACGCATTTGCGTTTTGATTCGTAAACAAGGATAGATGTAGATGTCTATAGGCCACAGCAACCACTTACCATCAGGTGGACTATGTGATCGTTTGTCACCCTATCCTATAAAAAAATACATCTATATTTAGAGATTCTGTCTGCCTTATTGGCCAAGTGGTCGTAAACGCGACTGCTGATCATGAGCTCCAAAGTTCGAATCCTGGGTTGGGCCCAATACAATCAGTTGTTAGGTTTTTCTGTCACAAAATCCTCACAGGCCGGAGTCAAGAAGTTGGCAGTGTTTCACCCCTGTGCCTCGTAAAGCACGTGAAGTTGATGGTCCTGTGCCTCATTACTCTCTGGGTGTGTCAGATTGCCATTCCGTCAGACTATGAGAGAGTGCATCTGCACTTGTGCACACACTCTGGCATCATAATCTTGTCCTGAACAGGATAGGTTTTTGTCAAAATGCTTATTAATTTGAATTGTATGAGAGATAAAAAAATAACCCCCTATTTATTTGAATGATATGAATATATATATAATAATAATAATAATAGCCTTTTGTTCCTAAACATAGGGTTACAAGAGGTCCCTAAGTTCGGTGTGCCTTTTGGCATAGGCCTCCTCCGATTCCTTCCAATGGTTCCTGTCCCTTGCTACTCTCAACCAGAATGGTCCCGCTGTCTGTTTCAAGTCGTCTTCCCATCTCCTGACTTGACGACCCCTGCCTCTTTTGCCGTCTCTTGGTTGCCAGAGAGTGACTTGCTTGCTCCATTTGTTAATGGGGTGAATATATATAAAAGCTTTTAAAAAAATTTACTTCGCAAACATCCGCGCTTTAAAATAAAATTATGTGTTTTACCTAGTATGAAGAGCACCTCCCGCCCTCCCTCAATTGCGTGCACTATCCCCGTCACCACTAATCCCAGCACCGCTACTCCCAACACTACTACACTAGGCAAGACACACCACTGACGACAATACGACACGTGTTTCGCCTCTACACGAGGCATCCTCAGGTGATATAGACTCTACGGTGGCTAACCGCTAAGTGAGCGGGGAGCCAAAACAACTGCCTTTTATACAGACCGCTGACGCAACCTTCATACTAGTTAAGACTCGTCATTTTATTTTAAAGCGGGGATGTTTGAGAAGTAAATTTTTTTTAAAACTTTTATATAATGGATCTCCGCAAAGTAACACCTGATTCTATTAATTATATGAATATTGTGCTGCCTTAATTACGTTTAGTATGTGAATTAGACAGCTAACAATACAGTATTACTTGTTACATTCTCGGTTTTATAACACATCGGATCCAAATTCTTTATATTCTGTACTTTTATCTATTATAATAATTGTTAGTGAAATTGCAGTAAAGGTTCATATTTGGTTGTATAGTCTGTGTGATTAGCATTGAGATAATCCAACCTCTGTACTCATTTCCTTCCCACTCTATCTATCTTCTATTACCTTAGGTCTCATGATATATATTATATATATAATCACTTTGGTTCGGGGGTTGGCTTTCGAATCCGGGGTCACAATTTTGTTGGTGATTTTGGTCTTAATTGATAATAACGCTCTTATGCACACATTAGCGTCTTTTGATGTGGAAATGTATAGTCTGTTCTATTATTAATTGGCGAAGCTTGCGAAGACACTTATTGATTTCACGATGTCTGTCCGTCTGTCCCACGATTATCTCGAGAACGGTTTCGAATTTTCAAATTCTGTTTTCAGCAATCGATTACTGATCACCCAGGCATCTGAACCTCCTATTTTGAAACTGATTGCTCAACGGCAACCGTTAGAAACCGCTACAAAGATGATTGCTTCGCCACTTTGCTATGCTGTTAGCTTGCTAGGTTTATTATGTGTGAATTTTAATGTGACTGCTTTCTATTTTTGTATGTAACAAAGTTTTTATGATTAATGAAGAAATTCATAATCATTTATCATTGCAATTTCATTTCCAGATACCAGAAACATGGAAGAACCCGACAGGTGCGTGGCGTACGGGTGTTTTATACCCATTCAGTATTTACCCAACCAAGTTAAAGGAGCGTGTTCAAGAGCATCGCAAGGAGCACCTTTGGGATATCGGCTATAAGCAAGCATTTGCTGAGGCTAATGCAAAGCTCCATGAATTTGAGACTGATGTTGGTAGGTATATTTTTATATGCCTTAAATAGCAATGGTTGAATATTGAATTAATGACATTTGGCCATATTCAACAGTAAACTTACATAATTTTAAGTGTTGCCTGAGGTGATTTATCAATACCTGAATAAATAATCAAGATGTAAGTTTGTGCTAGTTCAAAATCAAAATACAAATAATTGTGTCAGGTCTGGATGTTTGTCCTTATGTAATTTATGTATGTAAATCACGATACGTAAGAATATCCTTATGTAGTAACATTAAAAAAATATTATGTAACATTTAAACAATATTGTTATCCCATTGTTCATAGTTTCATATTTGTTCACCAGCTTCAAAAAACTCCAATTTAAGTCCAGATGAGAAAATTTTGAAAGAAGAGTTAGAGGCAAGAGTAGAAACCCTACAAGCGGCCGAAAAAAAATTCAACGATGTTGGTCCCACATATGACTGTGTATTATTCCATGATGGAGAAGTATGGAGGTAAATAATATTGGGTTAATTTTTATCTATTTGCTAATTGTTCTATGAACCTTTTTAATATAACTCCATGTATTTCAGAGCGTGCATAGACACATCAGAGAATGGTGATTTGGCCTCAGGGTTGTTGTTAGGGGAGTATAGCATCACTCACGAGCATGCGCACCTCACCGCAATCGATGAGATGACTGTCAGCATTAATGTGCACGATGATGGACAGACTCTGGAAGTGGTCGGAATGTGCTGTGAGTAATATTTTTATTTATTTGTGAGATTAAGTAACTAGTAAGTATAATAAGTTAATTTGTTAGTAATTATTATATTTAAGAATTTTTTGTAACTAACAGGGCGGCATAATCGCATTAACGACAAAGCCCTTTATGTATCAATAAAAAAAATATTTGTATTGTCAATCACACTATCACTGTCATTAAAGCCCACCACAAGTCCAGTGTTGAGTATAGGCCTCCCCGATAGATTCCCACAAAGTATGGTCCTAAGACACCTGTATCCGTTGAATACCTGTCATTGCTCTCTATCTCTTCATCAGGTTTAATTACAATCAGTTCACCCATTTCGTAGATAACTCTGAGGCTAGACAGACAGACAAAATTTTAAAAATGGTTATTCGTGTCTTAATAGCATGCAAATACCCCATCAGGTCAATAAAAAAACAATTCAATTTTATTTATATCTATAGATTGTTTTGTACATCACTTTTTTATAGGATAGGGTGACAAACGACCACACAGTCCACCTGATGGTAAGTGGTTACTGTGACCACTAGACATCTGCATCAATCTATACAATTTATACAAATAAATAAAATTGAAGTGTAAAAAAAGTTAATAAAAGGTAATGAAAGATAATGTCAAAATGACAGCATTTTTACTAAGTGCATATGAAAGTATATACGGTACTAATAACAAAAATCTGTCTTGTCTGTTTGCTCCGGCTAATCTCTGAAACGGCTAGACCGATTTTGACGGGGTTTTCACTGGCAGATAGCTGATGTCATACGGAATAACATAGGCTATTTTTATTTTAGAAAAAGAATTACGGTTCCGCTCAAAAAAATTATAACCCCAAATAACACGCGGGCGAAGTCGCGGGGAACAGCTAGTCCTCAATAAAGAATCAAAATGCAGATGCGTTCTCACCCGTGAGGACTAAGATGGAATGCCTCTTTTCCAGTAAAAAGGGTCTCCGGTTCTCTACACTCACTATTCTGTTAGAGCGTGGTCTTTCCCTGGTCGAGCCGACGAATGCATGCTACAACTATACTATTAATATAGCTGCAGCGTGGCTTTATCGCATATAAACGACCAGGATACAAATATTGAAGTTTATATTAATGCTTGCTTTCCAAAGATTATGTTTTATTAGGTCTTTGAATTTGTTGTTGACATAGTTGTCATAACTTTTTGATAGGTTCTGTTAATTCCATAGAAATAGTAAAGAATATCTTTAAAGATTTCATCTCATGCAGCAAACTTCTATAGCAAGCAACAACAAACTACACATAAAATGACAACAATATGTTAGGTATCACTACTCTCTCTACTCTTAAATAAAACTTTTTTGTAATATTTTTTTATTACAATGATGCTATACAAAATTTCAATTTCACAAGTACAGACCTGACTATTTAGACATGTGTTTCAACATCACTTATTCTTTGCTTGGTCGTTGGTAGTGCTATGTCTATATACGTCATTAATGTTGTGTGTCGTTTGAGACGCACTGTTTTCACATTGGAAGTTAAACTCAAAAATAACTTGAATTTTCTTTAAGTCCAAGGTTCCATGATTCATCCTTTTAACACCTATAAAATGACAGATATACAGATGGGTTAACAGAGGCAGCACACATAGAATACTTAATAATAGTAATAATTTTTTAATTGTTAAAGAATGCTCAACGGCATTAAGTACGCTCTTTTTATTATATTTTAATAGGAAATGCAATAAAGAATAAATAAATAAATAAATAGATGTTCTCCAGACCGAATTTTGGTCACGTCTGCCAATGTGCTGTGCTAGTGTGTGTGCAAGCACAGGTATACTTTATTTCCTCAGTCTCATAGTCCGATTGGACAAAAAACAAATGAATAATTGATTTTGAAAAAGGGATAACATGTAAAACTATTTGAAGTAAAGTCAACCCATAGCTAAGAGGGTGCGTTTTTAAGTTCGCGGAATGGGGGGGTAAGGAGTGGAAATAAAATTCCAAATTTATTTTTCCTTTTTAATATATTCACCTGCTACCCTAATACATTTTCCGGATTTTTCAATTAAGTATACGCTCAAAAAAAATTATTTGTCTTTGTCTAAAAAATACGGCGAAACTGCGTCCTTCACTTCTTCATCATTTAAAAACTTTTTTCCACGAAGATCTTTTTTTAAGTTTGGAAATAGATAATAATCATTGGGGGCCAAGTCAGGACTATAGGGTGGGTGTGGCAAAATTTCGAAGCCCACCTTCTGTAGGCCAGCCATTTTCAGCCAATTTCTGAAGTGGTCACCTCAATCGGCCTTCCTGGCCGTGGGTCGTCATTGAGTGCCTTATTTAAAAAAGGTATGCTACTTGTAAACCATAGTTTTACTTGGAGTCTCCGTAAACGGGTGACATCTCTTCCAGTATAATAATAATAATAATAAATTGACTCAATTCTTTTTGGCGCTGCACTGGCAGTTTGCCGTATTATTGGCGCTAAATTTCCCACGGCTGGACGCGCTACTAGACAAAGTAGCGCCATCCCAGCCTGGAAAGATTGAGGACCGTATCGCAAAGGCAAGAGCCCTCATCGGCAGATTGATAAGCTTCAGGTCGGGCAATAATAGGCCGAGAATTGTGCGCACCGTCAGGTTGGCGTTTGCTGGGACAAATATCAGTCTGTCCCAGCCGGATATAACGCAAAAACTGACAGAGCGCATAGACGACCTGAAGCAGAGAATCGCTGCTTGGGGGAAGCGGATTCGGCGATATACCGAGAGGTCGACACGGTTCAACCAGAATCGTCTCTTCCAGAGTGATCAGAAGAAGCTCTATGAATCATTGGAGCGACCAATGGTACGTGGAACGGGCCCAGCACCGAATCAGGCCGACACTATCGCATTCTGGCGCGGCCTGTGATGAGAGCCCGTAAACCACAGCGAGGGCTCTTGGACGGAAGTTGTGGTGAGTCAGTGTGCGAATGTTACGCCCATGGACCCAGTCATCATAACGCCGGATGACGTAGCTGAGGCGGTCCGTAGGGCCCCGAACTGGAAAAGTCCGGGAATCGACGGACTGCATCACTACTGGCTGAAGGGGTTCGTGGTGTGTCACGCTGTGCTCGCCCGACAGTTTCAAGAGGCTCTCGACGAAAAATCGCTCCCGAGCCTCTTCACTACTGGGATCACTCATTTGGTTCCTAAAGACCGGGATTCCACAGACCCGAGCAAATACCCCATAACGTGTCTACCTACCTAAGAATATACAAGACACTAACATCCATTTTGAGCATGAGAATCACTCTTCACCTGAACTCAAATCAGGTGATGTCGCGCGCTCAAAATGGATGTCGGGGCGGTGGTCGTGGAACCAAGGAAGCACTCCTCATTGACGCGGTCATTGGCAAGGTGGTTAAATGCAACCATCGGAACCTCTCCACCACCTGGATAGACTACAAATAGGCATTCGACTCGGTGCCTCATACATGGCTTAAGAGGGTCCTTGAGCTGTACAAAGTTGATTGTACAGTTCGAGACTTCCTCGAGCAATGTGTGGGGCAGTGGATTACGATCCTTTGTCATCTAGGCGACCTCCCACCCTCCCTCAATCGCGCGCACTATACCCGTCGCCGTCAATCCCAGCACTACCATCCTCAGCACCACCAGACTAGGCAGGACACACCACTCTCGAAAATATGACACGTGTTTCGCCTCTACACGATGCATCCTCAGGTGAAGTAGACTCAGCGGAGGCTGGCCTCTAAGTGAGCGGCGAGCCGAAACTACTGCTATTTATACTACTTGCTGACGCAACCGCGCTCCAATTACGTAGCGAGCGATCACGTCATGCGATAAATCACCGCCTGACGTACGCCGATATTTGCTGTGAAATTAACAACAAACTACTGCGAAACGTCCGCCTTCCCTACAACCACGCAACCAAATGCTGGCCACCGCACCCTGAGGGTGACAAACGACCATGTTGCGAGGATATATATCATCACGGAGCAGGCTTAAACATGTTTAAGAAAGGCGAGTTGGAAACATTTGTTTGTTCATTCAGCAGTGCAACATTACCGTTATTATTTTTTAATATCTCTAACTGTTCCAACACACACAGTCGTAGCCCTTTATTACAAGTATGTAAGACTTTAAAGGAGTGGTCATTGGCTAGGCTGTGTCCAGTGTCTAAGAGATGTTTAGCAAAATGTGATTTATCGGGGTTACAATTCCTGTACGCGGCTAAATGCTCTTTATAACGTGTTTCAAAGTTGCGACCAGTCTGACCCACGTAAAAGGCTTGGCATTCTTCACAAACAAGTTTATAAACACCAGACTTTAGACCAATATCTAACTTATCTTTATAATTACAGATATTCCTAATAAATTGTTTGTTTTGAATGTGGTGGTGCTGAGGATGGTAGTGCTGGGATTGACGGCGACGGGTATAGTGTGCGCGATTGAGGGAGGGTGGGACGTCCCCCTTAAAGCTGGGCAGGACACATCATTTTCTTTCTTTACGCGGAATTAAGCAAATTAATTTATAACAACCCCATTATAATGGATTTCCGCAAAGTAACGCCTGATTCTATCAATTATCAAAGACTAATGATCTTATTATAATAAAATTATTTATACTAAACTAATAATGAGTTGCTCATCTAGCACGTAATTCAGCGATGCCCCCACATACGAGGGTGGATTGAAAAGTACTCGGCCTAACCAAGAAAATAAACACATACTAAATCAGTTATATTTTTATTTTTCTTCATAATCACCATCAAGTTCAATACACTTTTGCCACCTCCCCTTCCAAGCATTTAGACCGTTGAAAAAAAATGATTTTTCCTTAGAGTCAAAATATGCGTCTACAGCTGCTTTGACCTCGTCGTTTGTCGAAAATCTTTGACCTCCCAAGTGCTTTTTTAGGTTAGGGAACAGAAAGAAGTCTGATGGTGCCAGATCAGGTGAATACGGCGGATGCGGTAACAGTTCAAAGCCACAGTTGTGAATTTCAGCCATTGACTGTACTGACGTGTGAACACGGGCGTTATCTTGATGAAACAGGACTTTTCTTCTGAGCATTCCTCGACGTTTTTCTTTTATTTCCTCTCGTAAACGACGTAGTAAGGTGCAGTAGTAATCATAGTTTATAGTCTGACCCCTTTCAAGATAATCAATCATAATCACACCTTTCGAGTCCCAGAATACTGAAGCCATCACCTTATTTGCCGACAAAATCGACTTAGGCTTTTTAGGGGGTGGTGAACTAGGTATTCTCCACTGTTTTGATTGTTGTTTTGTTTCCGGTGTACAGTAATGAACCCATGTTTCGTCTATAGTAACAAAACGATTCAAAAATTATCTGCATTGGCTTCAAATAACTCCAAACAGTCGCGTGAAATAGTCAATCGCGTCCTTTTTTGTTCAACTGAAAGCAGTCGCGGAACCCACCTCGCAGACACCTTGTGGAAACCCAACTCGTTGACAATAATGTTTTGAGTTCGTTCATAAGAGATGCCTATAATCTCGGCTATCTCTCTAATTTTTAATCTGCGGTCTTCCATTATTAAATCAAGTACTTTTTTAATATTTTCGTCAGTAGTTGACGTCGAAGGCCTTCCAGAGCGCGGTTCATCTTTCACACTCTCTCTACCACGCTTAAATTCTGCTATCCATTTTTTGACGGATGAATATGACAGAGCACAATCGCCTAATGTACTGACCATGTCATCATGGATGGCTTTTGATGATAGCCCCTTCTTATGGAGGTACTTAATGACGGCACGCTGCTCGATTTGCTCCATTCGCGGAAATTATGTCCGATTACTTTGTTAATAAATTTATAAAATCACAACTAATTATCGCACACGTTTCGAACTTCACACAATGAACTAGTCTGAACTGAACTAAATAATGTGGGTAGATTTGATTTTTAGAATTGAATGGATCTGTGTTAGGCCGAGTACTTTTCAATCCACCCTCGTATTATCTATTTATCCAATCCGCAAATTAAAAATGCACTCTCGTATTACAGTTCATAGTGGCCAGTTCAATTTAATTGTAATTTATAAAATGTTTGTATTTTGTTTTATTTTTTAAAAAATAATATGAAGGGAGTATTAGGTAGTCTAGTTATCAGTACCTGGTTACTAGCTAAAACCAACATTAGTACAAAAACACAAGTTTTTGGTGTTTGTTATTTGTATTGCAGAGAGCAGGTATTAGTATGGCCTACAAATAATTATTCTGGTTCTGGATGTTTGTCTTTGTAATTTATGTATGTAAACTGCTCCCATGACATATGAGAGAATTTTAGTGTGGAGTTAATGATTTTTAAAAGAGTAAAAAGATTATTGGTTCCTCGGAAGTGTCCCCCGATAATCTTTGAACTTTTGAAGGAGTGTGATGATGACGATTATGATAGTTTTCAATTTGAAGTATCACCATTATCGGTTTCGTAAGAGGATGTGAGTTGAGTAGTGGATCCGTGTGTGTACGACAGCCACGCATGGGACGCACGTGGCGGCGATCGCGGCCGGCTATTTCGCGGAGCAGCCGGAGCGCAACGGCGTGGCGCCGGGCGCGCGCCTCGTGTCGCTCACCATCGGCGACGGCCGCCTCGGCTCCATGGAGACGGGCGCCGCGCTCGTGCGCGCCTGCCTCCGCCTCATGGCGCTGGCGCCCACCGCCAGCCGGGTCGACGTCGTCAACATGAGCTACGGCGAGCACGCGCACTGGGCCAACGCCGGGTGAGCACGCCGACACTGGCCATTGTCGCTCCTTCACTCACTTAGCCCCGTATTAATAAACGTTACTCAACGGCGAACTCAAGTGCGTATCATTTGATACGCTCTTATTACGATATCAGCATCTCAAGATCGTTGCTAATTAATAATAACGCTGTACTTAGGAATAGTGTTACTGTAACTTGCACTCAAGTACACACACTTGACAGTCGAGTTCTAATATCGTAAACCTAAACCGCATCTTGAGATATGTGTAGCCGTTGGAAAGAAAAGGGGAGATCTCCCGCCGGACAAGGTATTCTGCCCGGGGAGCGGCGATATATATACTGCTTTAATTTCAGAACTTTGTTAGCGCGATTTAGGCTTTGATGTGTTTCGCTTGTGACGCGACGATAGCGCCGCCACATATGTTTATTAAACATCATAACCTCAAGATTGTCATCAAGGGCGTGTTCTTAAGCTGAGTAACGTTTATTAATACGGGCCTTAATGCCTCGTACTTTCTTCTATAAATACATGTACAAAATGTATAATATAGTAATGTGGTGGGTGCAGGCGCGTGGGCGCGGTGATCGCGGCGGCGGTGAACCGGTACGGCGTGTCGTGGGTGGTGTCGGCCGGCAACCACGGGCCCGCGCTCTGCACCGTGGGCGCGCCGCCCGACATCGCGCAGCCCGTGCTCATCGGTACTGCAACCACTACCACCACTATGCACTTACATCTTAATGTCAAACTCACTTACATGTTAATGAGGATATGGGTTAATATTTATTTCTGAAATATTACTTCTATTTTATTTAATTACTTTAGAAATCGATAAACCCAACTACTACTATATTTTTCTAAAAGTAGAAAAATAAAAAAATGAATTAAAAATATGAAAAAATTAAAGGACGAACCACTAAGACACTGTTTTGTGTATAGAAATTAATTAATATTTATTTAAAACGCAATTTCTCAATTATGATAACATTGTATAACAAATAAGTTCACCTCACTTCAGACGACCGACATCTGGTGAACGTAAAATTATTAACCCTAATTGGCACCCACGGAAGATCAGCATCGTAGTACTTTGTATTTTTTATTTACTTATATACTACTTATATATACTTACTATTTACTTATATATACTTTGTATTTACATTCAGTAATTTTTGGTAATCATTCACCAAATTTATAATATGTTATTATTTTCACCGTGTAGTGGCGATGTAAGAATATCCACTACCCCATATTATCCCATGGGTATCATAAAATACCACAAAGAGAAACAAATTGGGAGATGGGCAGCAACGTCTTCCTAATAACAACGAAAAATAAAAAAAAAAATCTGCAGTTGCCAACCCGCTTGCCAAGCGTGGCAACTATGGCAAATATCCCTCCTATGAGACAATCTATGGAGGATGCATATGTTCAGCAATGGACTTAAATAGGCAGTAGGTAAGCAAATTACTATAATGTGTACCGTGTAGTACCCTTATACTATACTGCAAACATAAGCACAGTACAAGAATTCATAATATTAAAACATTCATATTGGTTTATATTTAAAACTCTTTTGCAGTCCACATGACATAACCTTAAATGCCTTGCTATGATAACATGGGTATTGAATGAACTTGGAGTCGTGGAAAAACCCTAGATCACATACAACATATTATTTTTGTAACTTCTGACCTTTCACGTGATAACCTAAATGAACTATGTTTTGCTTGCCTGAATATTTAACAAGGGTGCATTTAGATGGGTTATTACTAATTGCACAGTATTCCTCTAATCTTGATAGGTCATCTTGCAGTAATTGAGTATCTGCTTTAGATGAGATGTTTTCATATTATCAGTAAAATACTATAGGCACGATGATTATAGGGCACGAACAAATGTAATAAATAGTAACGGTCCCAGCTAGGTGCCTTTTATGCCAATTGATATCGACACGACCAACAAGATACATATTTGTTCACAACAGCGTGCGAGCGATTGCCGGGTATAAGAAGAGAACCACTGCGGTAATTTACCATAGAAACTGCTTTTTAAAAAGAAGATTATGTTCAATCCAGTCAAAAGCCTCAAGTCAAATTAAGTCAAGAATAAGTAAATTAGTATTATGTTTGCAACGGTAGATCTACCCTTGAGGAAATGATCTTGAGACAGGTTGAAGCTATTTCACTTAAAGAAGCTTAACACTCCACCACCCCCTCTTCTTTATTTTTTTTAATCTATGTCTACAAGATATATAAAATATATCAAATTTACGTGACTAGTATTTATGGCGTGATGGTCTTAGTTACAAAGCTTATTTACGTTGTGTTTGTATAGTAACTTAGATCTTTTAGGTGTCTCTTGGAAGAATGAATATTCACGAGAACAATCGAAAGCTGTTGGTAGCGTCTTATAAGCTAAAGAACCCCGTTCACGAAGACAGAGCTCAAAAAAGTTAAGAACAATAAATTGTACCTATTCCACTTGTATCAGGTTTCAAATCAGTCAATTTCTTATTAATTATTGCCTTCCCGCTTGGAAAAGGCTCACAATATTTATATAAAATACCAGATACAAGGGCTTCGCTCTCCCACATTTAAAAAAAATATGGGGGAGGCACACGGCTCCCCACACGCCGTGTGTGGTGGGCACCAATCAACCAACGCGCTCCCCTCTGTAGGGGACGTTAAGTTGGGAACTGGACCGTAGTCCACAGCAATATATCTGGCGTACCAGTAAAAGAGGGCTTTGCCCTTTGGTAGTGCGTAAGCACAAATAGCGATCGAAGTCGCGCATGTCAATGCGTGTAAAGGCTATACAGAATGCTGTTGCGCGCCACGATTAATACATGGTACACTAGTTACCATTAGCGCCCTCTAGTATCTAGTAGTAGAACTATGAGAGTCATGAACATTCTAGAAATTTCCATAGTAGAAGGTTCTGGAAAGTACCAGAGGCCCTATATGGTCTATTCCGTCTGGTCTGGCCATAAGGCCGGAATAGACCACGACCGAGACAGTATTTAATTGGCGATACAAGCGAATACTTCGAAGCAATACAACTGCGAACTAAAGTGATAGGTATTACAATTGTGTTTTTTTATTAGTATGGTTTTAAGTTGTAATTAGTGTTCTGTAATTAAAGTGTCAATTCGTCATCAATGGGCAGTTTTTAATTGTCTCGAACCCCAAGCTCGTAACAATACTGAGATGTGAATGTACGTCACACGGATTAATAGGCACACTGGCCATAAAAAGCCCTCCGTGAGCGCCACCACCTGCCAGACCGCTGTTTCTGCAGACGTGATGGAAGTGTAAAACATCACCACCAATTGCATGATCAGCACGATTAATTAGCCGCAGAGCGTGTCATGAGTCTACAGCTCACCTCAAGGGAATGGGGTCCCACGATGAGCGGCTTTCGGCCGCAGCCTTGAGGGCTTCCTAAGATTATCCCTCCAGCTACCACCTGCATGAGGTCGACATATATGCTCTACCAACCAATACAATGGCAGATATAGCCAATAGACAGTTATAAGATAAAAAGTAATGATTCGCCATCAGAAAGGGTTTGTGTCACCGACTTTGGGTATATGCATTTTTCGATTATGTTTGTGTCACCCACCAACAAGTTGTCTTCAATCATTCACAGGTGGGAACTTTATAATATATATATTATTATGTTGTTATATAAAACATCATGAAGGTCAGACAGTCTGCAGCCCCTTAATGAAGGGACCCGACTTTGGCGAAGCTACTTAGGTTTGAGTCAAGAGTCAGAGAGCGTTATTGACAAAAACGACCCGCCAAACAACCATCGCAGAAACGCAATGCTGCAGAACGCAGCAAGCATCAACATAACTATCGTCGGGCATACACCATCCCAAGGTCCCCCATACAATCCCAGCAGACATCACCAACCGCATACCTCCATCGACCAGAACCACAAGATACGTCGAATCAGGCGCAACAGACCCGCAGATCGTCACAAGACGCAATACTGCAAGTAGCAGTAAGCACCAATGCAACTATCATACGGATGGTGCCCCCTAACAACACATCCACATCAGCCCTATCGACTTTGGTAACCATATCGGTACTATTGTTAACTAAAAATACCACCAATGTATCATAGTAGCACGGTACTAAGACGTCAGTAGCCAAAACCCCACGTATCATAGCGCTATTGCACTAAGACATGCAGTTGAGTTGGCTTGCTGCACTTTAAAGTACTACCAACCACATTCACTCTAATCCGAAAGATAGCTGACGTATCATAACGGTATGTGCTAAGCCGCCGCCCACAAACGGTAGGGGTGTGCGATGTCCACGGGCAAGTCGTATTGCTACAACAAACCCGCTTACCACCGGCACTAAGAAGATATGTCTAGGTCACCTCGGTTAGCGAGTCCAAGTATACCTCGGTCTCGGACGCTGTGAAGCAATCTACACGCCACTATAATAACCCTTTTCAAGTCCCATTTCTGTCAATGTAATGCTTTTACATATTTAAGACCTTCCACATATTTGCTTTATTTCATAGACCTTACTATTATGTCTTTTACATATGGGACTTCGTCATATCTCTGCTATCATAATGCTTATGCATCATAGATAGCTTCTATGTTAATGCTTTTGTATTATAGACCTTACTATCTATCATAAGTCCCTAATATATGACTATACATTGTGCACAACAGTACTAGTAGCAGTCGGTCAGCCGACCACCCCTTAGAATAGAATAGAATAATTTTTATTCAATATACGTTACATGAGTAATTCTTATTGAAAATCATTTTTTACTTTACCACTGGTTCGAAATAACCCTCTGTCCTGGGAAGAACCAGCAAGAAACCCAGCGGGACTTTTTTTTTAAAATAAATTTTACAATATAAATGATTACAAACTATTGAAAAAATTTATTTTAGAAACAACTTGGAATAGATTCGGAATAGATTAGAGGAGATTCTAGATTAAGAGAAATTATATATGTATATACCCATGGGTATGTGTCTCCGGCAACGCCCTCATATAAGAAATTATTACATGAACTCCAGTAATACAAGAACAGCCTTTAGTAATACACGAGCAACCTCATTTACTTCAATTATATTTAAAATGTTATTTATTTTTATTATTGCAATGTAATCGTCTTGTACTTCTATTATTTATTCCATTTTGAATATTTTAAGCAGTTTTTAAAGACAATATTAAGGCTTCATTATACTATAATACTTAACATTCGAAATGAATTTATTTAAGCTATATGCTTCTTAACGCATAATTGTTCAAATTATTATATATACCTACATACATCACACCCCTACACAAGTCCACTACTGAACATAGACCTCCCCCAAAGAATGCCGCAAAGCACGGTCCTGAGCCACCTACATCCATCGATGCAGGTGGCTCAGGATCGTGCATTCTTGCATATCTTACCAGGTCGTCACTCCATCTAGTGGGAGGGACGCCCTACACTTCATCCGCCGGTACGAGGCCGCCACCCGAGAACCTTTTCCCCCATCGGTTATCGGTTCTTCGAGCTATATGGCCGGCCTATTGCCACTTCTGCTTACGAACCCGTTGGGCTATGTCGGTCACTCTGGTTCTACTGCGGATATCTTCATTTCAAAGTTTATCACGCAGAGAAGTCCCGAGCATAGCCCTCTACATAGCTCGCTGAGCGACCTTAAGCTTACTTATCCGACCAGCAGTGAAGGACCATGTCTCAGTTCCATAGGTCATCACTGGCAACACGCACTGGTTGTACAGTCTCGTTTTCAAATTTTGAGGTATACCTGACGAGAAGATGTGCCGAAACTTCCGGAACGCTGCCTAACCGAGTTGAATCCGTCGATTGACCTCTCGGTCGAAGTTGGGACTTACCTAGATGGACTATTTGTCCCAGGTAAACATACTCGTCAACAACTTCGAATTTAGTGCTCCCAACAAATACCGGCATAGGTGTGACATGGACATTAAACATGATCTTTGTTTTGTTCATTTTCATCTTAAGACCTATCCGTTGGGAAACACTATTGAGGTCATTGAGCATAGTGCTTAGGTCCTCCAGCGATTCTGCCATAAGGACTATCTCGTCGGAAAATCGAAGGTGAGTGATGTACTCGCCATTGATGTTAATACCGTCCAGAAGCTTGAAAACGTCTTCCAATGCAGCGGTAAAGAGTTTCGGGGATATAACGACACCCTGTCTTACACCTCTCTGCAGGTGGATAGATTTCGTACTCTGGTTCTGTACTCGGAAGGCCATCGTAGCCCTACTGTACAAGGACTTCAGCACTTCGATATACCGACAGTCAACTTGGCACTGCTGAAGGGACTGCAGCACCGCTCAAATTTCGACGGAATCAAAAGCTTTCTTATAGTCCACATATGCCAGACATAGTGGCAAATTGTGCTCCTCGGACTTCTGTACAATTTGCCGAAGGGTATGTATGTGGTCTATGGTGCTAAAGCCTTTTTGGAAATGGCTGAATGAGGCTGGAAGTCGTCAAGTCTGCGCACGAGACGATTCGTAATGACTCGAAAACAGCACGTAGACGCGGCTTAGAAGGAAATCGGTTTGTAGTTCTTCAAGAGAGTGTTGTCACCTTTCTTGAAGAACAAGACCACCGCACTTCTGCTCCACGCCTCCGGTGTAATGCCACAATGTAGGACGGAATTAAAGAGCTTCTGAAGGACTTCAAGTACCGGTTTTCCACCCGCTTTCAGAAGCTCCGCTGTAATTCAATCCTCGCCTGGGGCCTTGCCTTTTTAAGGTGCTGGAGAGTAATTCTTATCTGGCTCAGACTGACGGCCGGGATATCATCAGAATAGTGTCGTATAAGACTCCCTCTTGGATCGTGACTTACACTTGCGTGTGGCTTCAACGATGATGTGTACAACTGCCCATAGAACCTCTCAATCTCACTCAAAATCTCAGGTGTCCCGGAAACGACGATGCCATACTCGGTCTTCAGATTCGACAGTTGGCTCTTTCTGGCAGACTCGATCTTGGCAGATCTCTGCCAAAGGCTTTGGAGCCCTGGTTCCGCTCGACCGCTTCTTCAATACGAGCAGTATTAAAGTTGCGTAAGCCCCGCCGTATGCATTTGGAGATCTGTCTGTTCAGTTGCCTGTATGCTGTCAAATTACTGAATATTGCAGCTTCATATCCCATCTAACAGCCATGAGATTAAGAGTGTGATCGGAGAGTTTTTGTGTGCTTCTGCGGCGGGTGTTCCAAAACTTAGCTCCGACTGCTCGACAGTTTCCACGAGCTTGTCATTCATATCGTCCACTGCATTGCAATCTTCTAGGCACTGAAAATGCTTTCGTAGCTCGAGCTGAAAGGTTTCGGGACTTTGGATTAGAGCACGAGGGGGACGGAGCGTTGACTTCATTAGACGTGACCTTTTCAACTTAGCGTTTAGGTTCAGTGTGCCTCTCACCATTCGGTGATCGCTGCTGGTTTCCACCCTCGCGATCACTGAGACATCACTGAACAGTTTTCATCTGGTCGTCATAATGAAGTCAATCTCATTTTTTGTCGAATCGTAGGGGCTCGACCAGGTCCACTTCCTGTGGGGCTGCTTCTGGAAGAAAGAGTTCATCATAAAGAGTCCCTCTTTCTCCATGAAGTCGGCCAGCTGCTGGCCCCTGGGGTTCAGTTGCCCTATTCCAAATTTCCCTACTTTCGGCTCACCGTTCTCTCTTGTGCCTAGTTTTGTTTTGAAGGGAGACTTCACCTTCACCTTCTTGAGACAGATGGTCGCCCTGATAATAGAACAAGTTGCCGGATTCGAGGATTATCGTGTCCTTCCCCTCTCTTCGGATCTCGGATAATCCTATGATATTCCAGCGCAACTTGTCTATCTCTTCTTCCAGCTCCAGGATCTTTTCGTCAGTCCTCAGGGTGTGTGCGTTATAAGTTGCCAGGTCGAGTAGTCGTAGGTGGCAACTGATCCTCTACTGCAGATTCTTAGCACCCCCTTAGCACCAAATTATTATATATACGAGGGCGGCACTGAAAATTTCGGGAATCAAGGAAGTGACACAACATTACTATTTAAAAATGTATTTATTGCTTTTCGAAGTATTCTCCGCGAAATTTGACACATTTTTCCATACGATGGAACCAATCATTGAAGCAACCATTCCATTCGAAAGTTGGGGTCTCCAAAATGGCCGTTTTGTAGGCGTCCACAGCTTCTTCAGGTGATGAAAATCTCTGTCCACGCAATTTATTCTTTATTTTAGGGAAAGTATAGAAATCATTAGGGCTTAGGTTGGGGCTGTACGGCGGATGGTCTAATAATTCTGTTTTCTTGCTCTAAAAACTCTTTTGTTCTGTGTGCGGTGTGAGAACTCGCATTGTGGTGATGGAGGATGATGCGGCGCTTGCAGTTCTCTTTACGGAGTTCAGAAACGACCTGTGGCAAACAAATGCTAGCATACCATTCTGCATTAACCGTTCTTTGTCCCTCAAGCGGAATAGTCGTAACATGGCCGATTTTGGAGACAAACGTGGCCACCTTTTTTTTGCAACACTCTGTGAACGAACAATTTTTGTTGGCTTTAACTCATTTTCGAACACCCAAATTCGTGACTAGTTTTTTGTTTCGGGTTCGTACGCGTATATCCAGGATTTTTGTCACCTGATTCGATGTTGTATACAGCATTTGAGGATCCTGCGTGGAATCTTTCGAGAGTTCTGATGCACCAAGTAACGCGAGCCGCTTTTTGCTCTTCACAGAGCGAATGCGGTATCCATCGGGAAACAACTTTTTTACACCTAATTGTTCATGCAAGATTATTTGTATTTGACTCATGCCAAAGTCCAAAGTTGCCTGAATTTCGCGGTATGTCCACATGTCGATCTTCCTCAATCAGCTTACGCACAGCATCAACGTTTTCTTGGGTGACTGCAGTTTTTGGACGACCTTGACGGGGATCATCACTGAGCTTGACACGTCCACGTTGAAATTCAGCAAACCAGCGATAAATTGTGGTTCTGGATGGGGCTTCATCACCAAATGCAGAAATCATCCGGTCAACACACTGTTTTTGTGTTA
This sequence comes from Parnassius glacialis, assembly GCA_033319125.1. Lineage (NCBI taxonomy): Eukaryota > Metazoa > Arthropoda > Insecta > Lepidoptera > Papilionidae > Parnassius > Parnassius glacialis. Next base: position 3,300,321 of record JAVANC010000013.1, read on the forward strand.
AACCACTTCGAAAGTCATAATAAATCATCGCTCTTGAATTTTCTCGAGTCAATTCCATTTTTTCAACGACCATCAACGACTAAACAAGTTTGACAAAACCTTGTGACAAGACCGATAATCTTTTTTTAACCACTACTCTCCATTTATAACCCCTACCAAATTAGTTAGATCTATGGTCAAGCCAAAGAGTATAGTAGGTCAGGTCAAAGACATTTTTTTTAAAATGAAGGTAAATATAACTTAGAGTCATTACTAAGTTCTTATCCTTATATATATATAAGGTCAATTGAGCGCTAGAGAAACTACGATTGCAAGACGTTGTCCATAAATAAAATGTTTTGAGAAGTTATCAATTACCGTGTAGTGGCGGTGTATGAATATCCATACCATCCCGTGGGTCTCATAAGTCTTAGGGTTATTTTTAAATAACCGTGACCGTCGTTCCGGTTACCAAAAATCACCATGACTTTGTCACGTTGATAAAGTTGGATAACAATCATTCATCATTACAGCCTTTCATAAGTCCACTGCTGAACATATCAGTACAGATGGCGTTCGTTGAGTTACCAAGAATGCTTTGCATTCTTCTTAATTTAAATAATGATAACTTCGTAAACTTTTTGTTCACTAATCTATGTGAATCTATTTTTTTTTATAGGAGAGGGGGCAAACGAGCATGCGGCTCACCTGATGGTAAGTGACTACCGCCGCCCATGAACAACTGCAACACCAGGGGCATCGCAGATGCGTTGCCGGCCTTTTAAAAAGGAGTAGGCTCTTTTCTTGAAGGCCCCTAAGTCGTATCGGTCCGGAAAAATCGCTGGTGGTAATCGATTCCACAAGGAAGTTGTGCGAGGGAGAAAATTTCTTCTGAATCGCACCGTGGTGGACCGCCAATCATCTAGATGATATGGATGGTATCGCAAGTTCTGTCGCGATGTGCGATGGTGAAATTGAGCGGCTGGAATTAGTCCGAACAATTCCTCGAATACGCAAAGAGATGAGAACCTCTCTACGCAGTGCCAGTGAGTCAAGCCGATCGGAAAGAATTCGGTTGTCAACAATTCGAACCGCTCTGCGCTGGATTCGGTCAAGTGGAAGGAGCTGGCACTGGGGGGCCCCTGCCCAGAGATGGGAACAGTATTCCATGTGAGGCCGAACCTGCGCCTTGATCTTTTTTTAACCACTACTCTCCATTTATAACCCCTACCAAATTAGTTAGATCTATGGTCAAGCCAAAGAGTATAGTAGGTCAGGTCAGACATTTTTTTTAAAATGAAGGTAAATATAACTTAGAGTCATTACTAAGTTCTTATCCTTATATATATATATAAGGTCAATTGAGCGCTAGAGAAACTACGATTGCAAGACGTTGTCCATAAATAAAATGTTTTGAGAAGTTATCAATTACCGTGTAGTGGCGGTGTATGAATATCCATACCATCCCGTGGGTCTCATAAGTCTTAGGGTTATTTTTAAATAACCGTGACCGTCGTTCCGGTTACCAAAAATCACCATGACTTTGTCACGTTGATAAAGTTGGATAACAATCATTCATCATTACAGCCTTTCATAAGTCCACTGCTGAACATATCAGTACAGATGGCGTTCGTTGAGTTACCAAGAATGCTTTGCATTCTTCTTAATTTAAATAATGATAACTTCGTAAACTTTTTGTTCACTAATCTATGTGAATCTATTTTTTTTTTATAGGAGAGGGGGCAAACGAGCATGCGGCTCACCTGATGGTAAGTGACTACCGCCGCCCATGAACAACTGCAACACCAGGGGCATCGCAGATGCGTTGCCGGCCTTTTAAAAAGGAGTAGGCTCTTTTCTTGAAGGCCCCTAAGTCGTATCGGTCCGGAAAAATCGCTGGTGGTAATCGATTCCACAAGGAAGTTGTGCGAGGGAGAAAATTTCTTCTGAATCGCACCGTGGTGGACCGCCAATCATCTAGATGATATGGATGGTATCGCAAGTTCTGTCGCGATGTGCGATGGTGAAATTGAGCGGCTGGAATTAGTCCGAACAATTCCTCGAATACGCAAAGAGATGAGAACCTCTCTACGCAGTGCCAGTGAGTCAAGCCGATCGGAAAGAATTCGGTTGTCAACAATTCGAACCGCTCTGCGCTGGATTCGGTCAAGTGGAAGGAGCTGGCACTGGGGGGCCCCTGCCCAGAGATGGGAACAGTATTCCATGTGAGGCCGAACCTGCGCCTTGTAAAGTTGCAAGCGGTGCGCCCGCATGAAATACTGTCCCGCTCTCCTGAGCACGCCAAGCTTTGTAGAGGCCAATTTGGCCTTCTCTTCCAAGTGACCACGAAACTGCACGTCACTCGATATGTCGACACCGAGGATTCCGATACTGGCTGAGGCAACAAGGGGAGTGCCTTGAAACTGAGGAGATACGACAAAGGGAATCTTTTTAGCGGTAAACGCGCAAACTTGTGTCTTCTGGGGATTGAACTGGACTAGATTTAGTCGCCCCCAGTCTGAGACTTTGTTCAACAAAGTCTGCGGAAGCGACCTCGACGGAAACCGTACTGGCGGTCACTAATCAGCTGGTGATCCTCAAGGTATCGCATGAGCTGGCTGTTAATAATCGTTTCCATTACTTTGAAGAACAAGGAGGTGATGGCGATAGGCCTGTAGTTGGATGGATCTGAGCGGTCGCCTTTTTTAGGGATCGGGTGCACCAAAGCTGTCTTCCATGAGTCCGGGACTACGCCTAGGGAGTAGGAGTACCGAAAAAGACGCGTTAAAACCGGTGCCAACTCCGGAGCACACGTCTTCAGCACAATAGATGGGACTCCATCCGGCCCACTCGACTTGTTGACGTCCAGGGAGAGGAGTGCTTTACGCACCAAGTGCTGTGTAAACAGCACTTCCCGCATGGAGCACTCACACCGCGGGATGTTCGGCGGTGTGTTCTCCCCGTCATCTAGAGTCATTCGCGTTCATTAGTACCTCAGTGCTTCCATCAAATGTTATTTCGGTGAACAGTGTGGTTTTAAGTGCTTATTTCTTTGTGTAAAAACCTAGAGGCGCCATCTATGGGGAGTAGCGCGCATTACTATCCAAGAACGCCGGCGCAACTACATCCCTACTAGTCACCCGCAGGCATTATCTCATTTCTATACACATCGATAGATTTTTATCTCGCGTGTAAGCCATACCTATCCCGAAGAGACTCTTTACTCTCGCTGTGCGAGTCGTATATCGTTTTACGTGCCTATAATCATCTTAAATAATCTGTTCAAAACGAAACGCTTACGTGTGCGGCGGTCGTTTTTTTTTGAATTTTATTTTGTTGAAAATTATAATGATGTTTATTGTTGACTTCGCCATGTTTGTGAGAGCGAGATAGATAATACAAACATGCGCGAGAGACACGATACGCGATTAACTAACGCGATTTCGCTCGCACAACTACGACGTTTCCTATCTCTGTCCTTGTCTATCGGTAAATTTAATTTTGCGATTATGATAACAGATGTGTAAGTTTCGGTTCGGTGCATATAGTCGTACGCCGAGCCTAGGTTTAGTGATTGCGATATTAGCGCGTAACATATCTTCCCCCTTTTAATATTTTCCCTTTCAATGTTTACTATCCAAAATTTTAGGGCCTTTAGTGCAGTTTTAATGTGAATTATGGCTGTAAATCACAAATGATTCATGATGACTAATCGGATAGATTGTATAAATTGAGTATACTTAAATATTTAGGATCTAAAGCACATAATGTTTAATAATTATTCTTTACGACCGTACTACATTTAAAAAAGAAAACAAACAAATACAGCAATTTTTAATGGAATATTATTTTCCTACAAATTATTGTGTGTATTTTATTTAAGTCTGACCTAGAGATTTAGAGTGAATTCATGCTATGCCAGGAAGTTGTCGAGTTCCCACTAACTCTGTATAATATGGTTTTTAACGGGAGAGTAAATTAATTAGATTTTTGTGTTTGATTAATAAACATCGTTTCATAAATTCGTACCTATGTTTTATTGAGCTAAAACATACCTTATAATTATCGCTAACCTAAAATTTATAAATACTTACATAATCAAATTAATAACTTAAGTATAATAACGCATAGGCGTCAATTTTACGCTTGGCATAATGGGCTTGAGCGATACGCGCGCTCTATACCTTGCTTATTTGTACTCTAAGTTCTGAATACTCTTTATATATTGTTCTAAGGGGTCCCTTAATTAAATTAAATTATTATATACTCTTTGGAGGGGTTCCTAGTAATTAATCCATTTGGATTTTTCGGGTTTTGAAGAGTTAAAAATAACGTACTACGTTGTCTGTCACTTGAGACATGGGGCAAAGTAGGATGATAGATTGTTTTACACATGGTAATTGGACGGAAATGACTTCGTACACTGTGCCACATATTTTAATATTGGAGCCAATCTTGGAGCCGAAGGAGAGTGGAGAGAAGTCGAACGTGTGTCTGTAGCATGAGCGTCGCTCACTTGCAGGCGTGGGAGCGTACGTGTCCGCGGAGATGATGTCTGCGGCGTACTCGATGCGCGAGCACGTGCCGCCCGGCGCCTTCAGCTGGAGCTCGCGCGGGCCCTGCGCCGACGGGGCGCCCGGCCTGTCGCTGTGCGCGCCCGGCGGCGCCGTCGCCTCGGTCGCCAGGTACACTGTGCACTGTGCGCCGCGCGCTGCTCTGTGCACTGTCGCAGGTACACTGTGCAGCACGTGCCGCCCGGCGCCTTCAGCTGGAGCTCGCGCGGGCCCTGCGCCGACGGGGCGCCCGGCCTGTCGCTGTGCGCGCCCGGCGGCGCCGTCGCCTCGGTCGCCAGGTACACTGTGCACTGTGCGCCGCGCGCTGCTCTGTGCACTGTCGCAGGTACACTGTGCAGCACGTGCCGCCCGGCGCCTTCAGCTGGAGCTCGCGCGGGCCCTGCGCCGACGGGGCGCCCGGCCTGTCGCTGTGCGCGCCCGGCGGCTCCGTCGCCTCGGTCGCCAGGTACACTGTGCACTGTGCGCCGCGCGCTGCTCTGTGCACTGTCGCAGGTACACTGTGCAGCACGTGCCGCCCGGCGCCTTCAGCTGGAGCTCGCGCGGGCCCTGCGCCGACGGGGCGCCCGGCCTGTCGCTGTGCGCGCCCGGCGGCGCCGTCGCCTCGGTCGCCAGGTACACTGTGCACTGTGCGCCGCGCGCTGCTCTGTGCACTGTCGCAGGTACACTGTGCAGCACGTGCCGCCCGGCGCCTTCAGCTGGAGCTCGCGCGGGCCCTGCGCCGACGGGGCGCCCGGCCTGTCGCTGTGCGCGCCCGGCGGCGCCGTCGCCTCGGTCGCCAGGTACACTGTGCACTGTGCGCCGCGCGCTGCTCTGTGCACTGTCGCAGGTACACTGTGCAGCACGTGCCGCCCGGCGCCTTCAGCTGGAGCTCGCGCGGGCCCTGCGCCGACGGGGCGCCCGGCCTGTCGCTGTGCGCGCCCGGCGGCGCCGTCGCCTCGGTCGCCAGGTACACTGTGCACTGTGCGCCGCGCGCTGCTCTGTGCACTGTCGCAGGTACACTGTGCAGCACGTGCCGCCCGGCGCCTTCAGCTGGAGCTCGCGCGGGCCCTGCGCCGACGGGGCGCCCGGCCTGTCGCTGTGCGCGCCCGGCGGCGCCGTCGCCTCGGTCGCCAGGTACACTGTGCACTGTGCGCCGCGCGCTGCTCTGTGCACTGTCGCAGGTACACTGTGCAGCACGTGCCGCCCGGCGCCTTCAGCTGGAGCTCGCGCGGGCCCTGCGCCGACGGGGCGCCCGGCCTGTCGCTGTGCGCGCCCGGCGGCGCCGTCGCCTCGGTCGCCAGGTACACTGTGCACTGTGCGCCGCGCGCTGCTCTGTGCACTGTCGCAGGTACACTGTGTAGCACGTGCCGCCCGAGGTTTTGGCGGGAACTTGGTGGTTTGCTGGTCCAGTGTTATTGTTTAAATAATGAGCCCTGTTGTATCCACTGTTTTTCTTGGCATCACTCTTGACGCAAAGCTTCAGTGGGGCACCCATATATCCAAATTAGCAAGCAGACTAAGTTCTGCAGCCTATGCTGTAAAAAAGATTAGAGGTCTCACTAGTGTCGAGACAGCTAGATTAGTTTATTTTAGTTATTTCCATAGCATAATGTCTTATGGGATTTTGCTATGGGGAAATGCGGCTGATTCAGAAACTATTTTTGTTTTACAGAAGAGGGCCATTAGAGCTATTTATAATCTAAAACTGAGAGAGTCTCTTAGAGATAAATTTAAAGAAATTAATATATTAACTTTGGCCTCTCAATATATTTACGAAAATTTAATGTATGTTCACAAAAACAAAGATAGTTTTAGTAAAAAAAGTGATATACATTCTGTAAACACTAGGAACAAACATAAGCTAGTGATGCCAGTTTCTCGACTCCACAGAGTCAGTAATTCATTCTTGGGGCAATGTATACGCTATTACAACAAGGTCCCGGAAAGTGTACAGGTTCTCTCTATTACCAAGATTAAATGTTTTATTAAGCTGAAACTGTATAAAAAGGGTTATTATAGTATAAATGAATACATGGTTGATAATAACCCCTGGGAATAAGGTGGTCGCTTCCAAGCAGTTTCTAAAATAAATTTTGTAAATAGTTCGTAATCATTTATATTGTAAAATTTATTTTAAAAAATAGTCCCGCTGGGTATCTTGCTGGTTCTTCCCAGGACAGAGGGTTTTTTTCGAACCAGTGGTAAAATAAAACATGACTTTCAATAAGAATTACACATGTAAGGTTTGAAGTGGACTTTGATACGTAAATGTTTTGCAATTTTGTGTATTAAGTGTCTACGCATGTGAACTATTAGTGAAAACAGTGAAACAAGTGCTCTGATGAAGATAAGGTGTCTGCTTAGGCGCCTTGAGATACCATTGCCAACTGTCAGCTGTCTATTGGCTCAAGTTGCCGTCAAAATCTCCGAAGGGCTGCACAATGTGACGCATCAAAATTGTTTGGTATAGGGGAGGGGGCAAACGAGCATGCGGCTTACCTGATGGTAAGTGACCACCGCCACCCATGAACAACTGCAACACCAGGGGAACCAGGGGAATTGCAGATGCGGTACTCGGCCTTTTAAGAAGGAGTAGGCTCTTTTCTTGAAGGTCCCTAAGTCATATCGGTCCGGAAAAATCGCTGATGGTAATCTATTCCACAAGGAAGTTGTGCGGGGAAGAAAACATTTTATAAATCGCACAGTGGTAGGCCGCGAATCATCCAGAGGGTGTGGATGATATCGGGAGTTCTGCCGCGATGTGCGTTCGTGAAATTTGGCGGCTGTGATTAATCCGAACAATTCCTCAGAGCACTCCCCGTGGTAAATGCGAAAGAAAATGCAAAGGGACGCAACATCTCTTCGCAGTGCCAATGAATCGAGCCGATCAGAAAGGACTCGGTCGTCGACGATTCGAGCCGCTCTGCGCTGGATGCGGTCAAGTGGAAGGAGCTGGCACTGGGAAGCCCCTGCCCAGAGATGGGACTAGTATTCCATGTGAGGCCGAACCTGCGCCTTGTAAAGTTGCAGGTGGTGTGCCGGCATGAAATACTGTCCCGCTCTGCTGAGCACGCCAAGCTTTTTAGAGGCCAATTTGGCCTTCTCCTCCAAGTGACCACGAAACTTCACGTCACTCGATATGTCGACTCTGAGGATTCTGATACTGGCTGAGGCAAGAAGGGGAGTGCCTTGAAACTGAGGAGATACGACAAAGGGTATTTTTTAGCGGTAAACGCGCAAACTTGTGTCTTCTAAGGATTCAATTGGACTAGATTTACTCGCCCCCAATCCGAGACTTTGTTCAGCAAAGACTCGACTTCAGACACAAGTTTGTTCCGGTACTCGGCGACGTTTTCCCAAGAAATATTGGCACGGCCGGTGTATAGAGCATCATCAGTGCTGTCATCCGCATAGCAATGAATGTTACCAGTTAGCAACATATTATTGATATGCAGAAGAAACAGCGTTGGTGATAGCACACAACCTTGTGGAACACCAGCGTTAATGGTAATGGGCTTGTAGTCGGAGCATGCACTGTCTACAACGTCCTTGATGGTCCGACCTGCAAGGCAGCTGGTGATCCAATTGCACAATTTCTCGGGAAGTCCATAGGAAGGGAGCTTCGAAAGAAGCATTTTGTGCCAAACCCGATCGAAGGCCTTCGCAATGTCCAAACTAACGGCCAACGCCTCCCCCTTGTACTCTACTGCCTCCGCCCATCTATGAGTCAGGTAGACCAGAAGATCACCAGCTGATCGACCCCGACGAAAACCGTATTGGCGGTCACTTATCAGCTGGTGATCTTCAAGGTACCGCATGAGCTGGCACTTAATAATGGATTCCATTATTTTGGAGAACAAGGAGGTGATGGCGATAGGCCTGTAGTTGGACGGGCCTGAGCGGTCGCCTTTTTTGGGTATTGTGTGGACAAAAGCTGTCTTCCATGATTTCGGGACTACGCCTAGGGAGTAGGATTACCGGAAAAGAAGCATTAGAACCGGTGCCAACTCCGGAGCACACGTGCTCAGCACAATTGAGGGGATTGCGTCAAGCCCACTCGACTTGTGGATGTCCAGGGAGAGGAGTGTTTTGTGAACCGTGTGCTGTGAGAACCGCACATCAGGCATGGAGCACTCACCGCGGGATGATCGGTGGTGCGTTCCCTTATTCATCAAAAGTCTAGTTGGACGCAAAAAGGGCGCCTAAAAGGTCGGCTTTCTCTTTTGCAGCGTGGACCAGTGAGTCGTCCTCCCTGTGCAGAGATGGTATTGATGCCTTACAGAAATTCCCTTGGACAGTCTTGGCGAGAGACCAGAATGCACTGGTACCCGAAGGAAGGCGAACTAGTTTCTTGCCAATTCTGCCTATGTGCTCTGACTTTACCTTGGCAATAACTCTTTTGAAGGACCTGGAGGCGAAGTTATACTTCTTTTTAAGCATGCTGCTGTATACATCCCGAGTCGCTGAAGCCGCAGCCCAGGCTTGATAACACTCCTGCTTACTGCGTAATGCAGTCTTACAGTAGCGACCAAACCAAGGCTGAGAACTGCCTCCGATAGGTACCACAGATAATGGAATAAATAGTTCCATTCCCTGTAGCTTCACATCAGTGACAGAGTCAACAACAGCGCTGGGATCATCCGGCGAGAAGCAAACCCGCCCCCATGGGTAGGATGCAAAGAAAGACCGCATTCCGTCCCAATCCGCCGACCTGCCAAACACGGCGGCACCACACTCTAGATCAGACAATGGTCCGAAGAGCCGAGAGGGGCATCGACAGAAACCTGGTATCCGTCCGGATGAGAGGTCAGCAGAAGGTCCAACAGGGAAGGTGTATGATCCTCCACATCTGGAATCAGCGTAGGCGAAGTAACCAGTTGTGTCAAACTATATGCCAAGGCAAAGTGATAAACAGATCTCCCCGCATGATCGGTTAAACGTGAACCAAGCCATTTGGCGTGATGGTCGTTAAAATCGCCAAGGATCACGATCTTTGCGGATGGGACCTGTAGTAGTAAGGAATCTGTAGCCATTTGGACGTGGTCGATGAGTCAGTCTATTTCGGCATTACCGCTATGGGACCTATACAGGCACCCGTAGACGCGCGGATGGTCGTCGCTGTCGACGCGTAGCCAAAGGATGGACAGGTCCGAACCTTCAAGACTGCCGACATATTGTGAAGCAGTGTACTATGAAGGATAATTATACATTGTAACTTCAGGCTCAGAAGGGCTAGAACCCAGAGCTGTAAAGCCAGTTATAAAAAAAAAGTGCCGCCCGGCGCCTTGAGCTGGAGCTCGCGCGGGGCTTGCGCCGATGACAATTTACTGTCAAATTGCTTTTATGGTCCAATTATGTAATATAATGTCCTCCAGACCGAATTTCGGTCACAGTGGCCAGTCTCAATGGAGACTAGCCATCTGCGCTGGACAGGATTGTAGCACTCAAGTATGTGCGGTGCACTCTCTTTTCCCTCACTCTCATAATCCGATGGGACTTTAATCGTACATGACCTGAGAGTGATTAGATGCAGGACCAACGGCTTTGTAGGTGCTTTGGATGGGACACACCGCCAACTTCCCGATTCTAGGCTGATACTAAGAATTTCTTGATGCCTCCTCTACACTACTCGGGAAGTAGATCAAAGTTGGACGAGGCGAATAGTGTAGAGAGCTACTTCGATTCGCTTCGTGCAACCTCGCTTCGCCTCAGGCGACTTCCCATCGCTGTCGGTTTTTTGCGCCAGAGTCTGAGACTTTGCGAAGTATCCCGAAGTTACACGAAGCGTCTCACTACACTACTCGGCGTACGCCAGTTATGAATATTTTTTTATATATAATTTTTTTATTATTAAATATGTAGCTTTCTACATAATTATTTATTTAGTTAACGCATTGACGTCGTACTGTTCACTCAATTAGCAGCTGCCTTACCTATAGCAGCTGTCTCTTGAACGTTATTCATGTTAAGGGTGCGGGAGACTCAAGAGGACTGGGCTCTTCGCGAAGTAGCACGAGTGTGTAGTCACGTTCGTCGGACTGCGATCGTATTCGACGAGCACTTCGTCAAAGTTACTTCGCGAGTAGTGTAGAGGAGGCATAACAGAGAAACTCAAAAACACATCTTGGCCCTCATTATCAGCAATCGCATTTAGGAGCACTACATTAACGAGGCAGTCCATATGTAATATTATGTATATATTATACATTTATTTGGGGACCAATAAATTTAAGCTCAATTCATAAAAATATTGATTGAAGTTACTTGCCCCTGACAATGACACGGTTTTGAATATGAAACTAAAATCCGCTTTTCTTTTACAGGTTTACTCTTCGAAATTGTCAACTCATGAACGGTACTTCGATGGCTGCGCCACATGTTGCTGGCGCCGTTGGTAAGTCAAAGATTTGAGATCATGAACATTCACAGAAGCACCCCCTTCATCATCACCATTACTACAGCTGACTGGCAACTATTTTGAGGAAAATGCCGCTGCCCATATTTCAGTTTTCATTTACTTCTGTCGCCTCTTACGACACAATATGAGGTACAACGGGGATCTTCACTAGAAGATACCTAATTTTTACTGATTTTTTTTGCGTTTAAATTAACTTTTTACTTCCCGACGTTTCGGATGCTTTTCAGCACCCGTGGTTACGCGAGGGACTGACGTGCTTGACGTCCCGATGTCATAGTTTGTCCGGCTACCTTCAGTTTTTGAATATTAATTTTTGGTCCGATCTACGCAGAATGAGCTTATAGTATCTTGAAGTTTTGCAGTGGTATGCTTGGGTTTGGATTTAATTTTATTAATTATAGGATCCCAACATCGATTACTAATAAAAAACTAGATACAAAATTAGTGACAATATATGGCAAAACCGAATGTGCACCCACTCGAACATATGGGTGCACTTTTAATCTAGTAGCATTCGAATGCTCCGACGGTAAACATGTCTCAGTGCTCGTTTAAAAAGTGTAAAAATCACACATCCAGAACGCTAAAAAAAGATGGAATTTCCTATTTTCGGTTAGTATTAATATTAACATTATTTAATTGTTAGAACTATATTGTAAATACTGATATTTTGTCAAGAAATCATCGTAAAAGTATTTTTTTAATTAAGTCGTAATAAAATAAGTCGTCATTGTTCGAGTTATATGCGTTGATTCTGTTCCATTTGGGGAAACGCTATTGTTTTTTTATTTTTTTATTATTAAAGTATGATTGTTTTTTTTTAATTTAATGAGAGTTCTTTACTGTTTCTCTAAATATTATAGTACTCGAAACGTCGGGAATATAAAATAAGTTAGTATACGCGATGTAATCCGTAAAACTAGTTTCATTTAAATGCGTAGTGAACGCGTAAATATAAGAAATCATTATAATTATTCAGTTTTATCCGTTTTTTTAAACATCTGTAAATATGAACATTACGTCAAAATTTGGACAATAATATTCTTAGATTTTCAAGATCTTTCTGTACTTATTTTTTATATTTAGTAACTATTATATTTAGATTTAACTTTTTTGTCAAGCAATATCTTTAAATTTTTCACACGAGATAAAGTATAAATAAATAATTATGACTGTTTCAATTACTTTCATTACTAAATGAATGTGGTGCCCTATCCAAAAGCATATATACATTCAGGTAATAATATAACCATTACACATAGAATAGAATAGAATATGCTTTATTAAGTGGACCAATTATTTAAAACAAGTTTAAAAAAATTATAAAATTAAAATTACAGTAACAAAAAATATTGTGCAGTTCGACTCCACTCTCCTTGTCCAAGCGACGAGCCTCGGTCGTAAAATTTTATTGCTTTTTGTATGTTGCTTTGTCAATACAACTTTAGGCATTTCACTTAAGGTTGAATTTACATTAATGTATATTTATATCAACGAGAATTACTTCAAAACATTTGGCGACAGTTTTTAGAGAACTTTTGTATGGGATTGTGCATCTAGTTTTTTTTTATTAGTGATCGATGGATCTCAAGCAGATGGCAGCACCCATCCATCTTCTCTATTGAAATTAGAATGTTTTTTAATTTCAATAGCCTCAATGTGTTCAATTAGGGAACATGAAAAAATAGGCGACACACACGATAGGCAAATTGTATATTTAAAAGGAATAAAAAATACAAAATATTTGGTGGCGATCGGGTCGCGAGCTAGCGGCGAGTGCCGGTCTTAGGCGCGGTGGTGAGAAACCCCCACGCACTTCACATACTCCCCGCAAACACCGTCGGTGCTGTCGTAACGGCGTCGACATACTCCCGGCGCTGGAAAGCTTAACAGCTTTCAAGATCTTCCAACTCATCGGGCTTCGGTAGTAGGACGATTCTGTTTAGGGCGCGCCGCACAATTCCTCTTGCAGTGTCTATATCTGCGACGCGTGTCAATCCGTCAGATCCCGTGAAGAGTTTTCTTACACGTCCGAGACGCCAATAGAGCGGTGGAGCGTTTTCCTCTTTCAAGAGGACTAGGTCGTCAATTTGTAGGCTCTCTTTGGACTTCGTGCGCCACTTCGTCCTCAACTGCAGCTCCGCAATGTACTCGTGGCTCCAGCGTCGCCAAAAGTGTTGCTTAAACTGCTCGATGCGCTGGAATCTGTCGAGACGATTGGCATTAGCGGATTGTAGACACGGAGATGGCAGCGAGCTCAGTGGTCTACCAATTAAAAAGTGGCCCGGAGTTAAGGGATAATAGTCAGTGGGAGAGCAACTTAATGGACATAGGGGGCGGCCATTTAGGATACATTCTATTTGTGTGAACAAAGATGACAATTCCTCATAGGTTAGGTGCGTAGTCCCTAATATCCTAGCCAGGTGGAATTTGGCTGACTTTACACCGGCCTCCATCAAACCATTGAAGTGAGGAGCGTATGCAGGCGAAAAACAAAATTCAACGCCTTCGTTAGCGGCAAAATTAGCGATAGTTTTGGCATTAATTTCAAAAAACTCTTTAAGTTCCTTTGAAGCAGCTACAAAGTTTCCACCATTGTCGCAGAATATCTGCTTTGGTAGCCCTCTCCGTGAAACAAAGCGTCTCAAAGTTAATATAAAAGCATCCTTGGACAGCTCACTAACAGCCTCCAAATGGATGCACTTATACCTAAAACATATGAAAATACACAAATAACATTTTGTAATTTTACAACCACGACCTTTGCGATCCGTGACCATAAATGGCCCAGCGAAATCAGTCCCTACTGTAATAAAAGGAAAGTCAGGCATTAGTCTTTGAGCAGGTAGGTTGCCCATTATGTTTTTCATAGACTGACCCTTAAAACGCCTACATACGGTGCAATTATGCACAGTACGTCTAGCCAGACTTCTTCCACTAATGGGCCAAAAACGCGTTCTAATAGAAGCCAGTAAGGCTTGGGGCCCTAGATGTAGAAGCCGTACGTGTTCTTGTTGGAATAAAAGTTGAGTAAAATGGTGTTTAGAGCTTAACAACATGGGATGCTTCATATCGAAACTATATTCAGAAGCCTGAATTCGACCACCTACTCTTATCACTCCTTTATGTAAAAATGGATTAAGTGCCGAAATGTGCGACTTAGGACTTAGGGAATTTCCTTTTAATAATAAATCGTATTCTTTAGGGAATGCCTCTAATTGGGAAATATACACTAATGAATTAAGAGTTTTATTGAGCTCGGCGGTAGTTAAGGAACCTGTAATTTTAGTTTTAGAATTTTTACAGTTATTAATAAATCTATGTACATAGGCTAAAATGTGTTGTAATTGTTTTAATTTAGAATATTTGTTAAAGTTAATAATTGATTGATAATTATCACAAATAGCAACTGGATGTGCTTTAACTTCCGGCAAATTCTTCATCTCAATAATAGTCTGCGACTGCATAGAAGGCCACTCGGACTCCGGCAACGATAAAAACTTAGGTCCATACCACCACATATCACATGCAGCGATCTGTTGTGGGTTCACGCCACGGGATAGCAGGTCAGCTGGGTTGTGTTCTGTAGGAACGTGGTGCCATGAATTTGCGTCAGTCAACTCTCTAATGGCGGCGACTCTGTTGGCAACGAATGCCTTCAAGTTAGAAGAACCGCAGCGCAACCAACTAAGAACTACGCTCGAGTCAGTCCAATAGACATGACGCGATATTTTACGTCGCAAGGCTTTGGTCACAGATGAGCTCATTTCAGCTGCCAGAAGAGCACCTGAAAGCTCCAAACGAGGAATTGTAATAGGGCTGGATGCTGGGGCAACGCGAGATTTCGCACATAAAAGTTGGACATGTATTTGTCCTTCTTTATTTGTAGAGCGAAGGTACAAACATGCACCATAGGCGCGTTGCGATGCATCGCAAAAACAGTGGATTTCAGCAGAGACTGGATATTCTATTGATACCCATCTAGGTATATTTAGTGAAAAAAGGCATTTAAGTCCATCAACAAAAGGTCTCCAGACATCGACAATATCCTTTGGAGCGGGCTCATCCCAGTCCAATTTGAGAGACCATAAGGTCTGAATTAAAATTTTGGGAACGATAGTGGACAAGGATAGGAGGCCCAAGGGATCGAAGATCTTGAAAGTTGAAGAAAGTATAGTGCGCTTAGTGATGACCTCAGACTGATCCACTGCAATGGGAAAATTAATGCTGTCGGTCGAAGGACTCCAATCTAGGCCCAGCGTATTTGTAGACTGACTCAATGTCAGGTTGCCGGATGACTGGACAACGTCTGAAGGCAGTAAAGAAGGTAAGTTGGATCGGTACTTACGTAAATCAAAACCAGCCATAGAAAGAGCCACATGTGTTGATTTCTGTATAGACCGTAATTGATCTTCATCATCGCTAGAAGTTAGTAAGTCATCAACATATATGTCCTCCTGTATGACTGCCTTAATAACGTCATCGTCACACTCCTCGCCCACTTGCCAGAGACACCTGGTGGCAAGGAAACTAGCGCTAGCAAATCCGTAGGTGACCGTGTTAAGCCTGAGTGTTTGTAATGGTTTGTCCTCCGCATCACGCCATAAAATCAGCTGTAGGTTTCGGTCAGACTCATCTATTAAAACCTGCCGGTACATTTTTTCAATATCCGCTGACAACACATAACGATATTGCCGGAACCGGATGAGGATATTGAAAAGAGAGTCTTGAACTGTAGGGCCTATCATTTGAATGTCGTTTATAGACAAACCAGATGAAGTGCGAGCTGATGCGTCAAAACGACGCGTAGACGTGTTGACTCACTGTCTTCACGAATGACAGGATTTTGCGGAACAAAATAGGCAAGCTCAGGTCGGTCTACCTCAGATATTGCTAGATGTCCTAGTTTGCGATACTCCTCAATGAAATCAACATAGGCGGACTTAAGTTCCGGTTGCTTGCGAAAGCGACGTTCCAGGTTTATAAATCGCCGCCTGGCCATGAAATAGGAAGTACTTAGGCAGTCTGGTTTGTCGATCAATGGCAGCTTGACACAAAAACGACCTTCTTCAGTGCGTTTTGTGTGCTGTAAAAAATGTTGTTCGCAAGCTTTCTCTTGGTCTGTAAGAAGGGGCTTTTGTGGCAAGCTTTCAAGCTCCCAAAACCTCTTCAAATCATTGTGAAGCTCAACTAAAGTATTGTTGCCTTCAATACTTACAAAATTACATTTCACTGGGGAATTTAAATTGAGATTGTCATTTTGAATATGGTGCATGGGACCTGCGATAAGCCATCCTAATTTAGACTCATGTAGAATAGGATTTCCTTTGCCTAAAGAGTGCTTTTTGGTTCCAATAATGGACCAAAATAGGTCAGCACCGATGAGCAGTCCTATGTCAGACGGCTCATAAAAGCTGGGGTCTGCTAATGCAAAGGACTTCAGGTTAAGGTGTGTAATAGACACAAGAGACTTAGGTATCTTACCTGATATTTGGGGTATGACTAAACATGACGTCATAACGCTGAAAGAACCTACCTTTGAATGAATTCGAACATTGCAACGTTCAGCATTAAGCTTGACAATAGTGTTACATATGCCGACCACATTCCTAACATCAGACGTGGAAGAAGTTAAATTTAAATTTAATTTAAGTGCTTCTGTAATAAAGCTAGACTGACTACCGTTGTCTAAGAGAGCTTTAGTGGTAATGTAATTGATTGTTTTGGGATTAAAAATATCAACCAAAGCCGTACATAGTAGTGTCTCAGAATCAGAAACAGCTGACATTGAAACTGGCTCAGAGACTGCAACATTAGTGACTGCCACATTGGTATCAGAATCCGTAGGTTTGTGTAAAAAGGTATTGTGACGTTTTTTGCATATTTTGCACGTACCTGGAAGCTTGCATGCGCGCGTATTATGCCCTTTGCGCAAACAGTTGGGACACAACTTTAGCTCGGACACTAATGAAAGTCTATCATCAATAGATTTCGATTGAAATTGTGAGCACTCATAATTACGATGACCTTGACCACAGAAAATACACTTGTGAGAGGCAGTTGATGATGAGTCGCCCTGCTCAGCGCTGACGAATGACTTAGTATGAGAAACGGGATTTTGTTTGACGCCTTGATTGTGATTCGGGTTTGACTTTATATTTTTGTCTTGTTTACTGCGATAAACAGACTCTAAAACTTCAGCGCGCCCCTAATAAAAGTCATGAAATCATCTAGGCTAGGCATATCCGAAGCATTAACATTAGCTTGAATGTACTCCTCCCATTTAACACGCGTGTTGCTGTCTAATTTCGCTGAGACTATGAATATGATCAGGGTATCCCAATGATCAGTTGGCTGTTTTAAAGTATTTAAACCACGTAGGTTTTTTGTGACGTGGTCTACTAGAAATCTTAATGACTTGTCAGACTCACGCAACGGCTCAATATTAAACAAAGATTTCAAATGATTATTTATTAATTGACGAATATTATTAAAACGCTCACAAAGAAGACTCCATGCCTCAGGATAATTATTGTCGCAAACTTCTAAATTACATATTACACGAGCAGCTTCACCTTCTAGATAGGAATTTAAATAATGAAATTTGTGTATATTTTTTATTTTTGTATTATTATGTATCAGAGAACTGAACGTATCACGAAATTCCAACCATTTGTTGAACGTACCATCAAACTTATTAATTTTAATGACTGGTAAACGAAAGCCGATAACTTCGTGATCATCTTCATCAGCTGTGTAAATACTGCTATGCTGAAGCGACGACTTTTTTGTCGTACTGCTTACGGAAATAATTTCCTGAGCCAATGCAATCGAATTGTGGAAAGCTTGTTCGATAACTTCTCTGGTATCCAATTCTAAGCTTAAATTATTTTCCTCCAATGCTTCAATCTGATTTTGCACGCTATCGAATTCGCCAAACAAAGTCTCAAGTTTAACTAATCGCTGCGATAGCACGCTAACTTCCGTAGGAGTAAGCTTTTTACCTTTTATTTCTTCTAAATGGTTATTAAATTTCGTAACACGGCCTCTAATTGAAGCGCGTTTTAAATTAAGAGTTTTGTACTTTGCCTCCATACTAGCAAAGTTAACGCGCAGACAATCAAAACAACTAGTTATGCGCTGTACTAATCAAATAAATAAGAATTGCATACAATACGCTCCTCGCTTCGTAGCCGCTGTGACGGAAACCGGTTCAAAATCAGCAGAAGCGCGGTGAAAGGTGGGATTGATGACGCGCGACGCCCGCGGTCCAGTACCACGACGTGAGCCCGCAGTGCTGGCAGTGACACGGGATGCGATGATAGTCTCGAGCGACCGCTGCACCGTAGCTGAAATTGATTGTTGGAATGCTTTGCAGATATCTACGTACATAACATAATAACGGGAAGCAAGGTTGATCGTAAATTTAATTGATTTGTGCAAATAATGGTTTAATTAGCGTAATATAGGGCTTAGCGAATGATTATGCTATAGTGATGACTAATTTATTTGCGTACATAACAGTGAATAGCGAGAAGTGAATTTACTTGCATTGAGAAGTTAAGCTCAAATTTTTGCGTAGCTATGTACATATGTATGCTTACGTTTAAAGAAATAGGTTCAGCTATTTAAATTCTAACTATTTAACAGTGGCTACTAACTAATTAAATGCTAGTGAAGACTTTCAAGTCGTAAAATAGGCGCAATGAATGCAAATTATAGGCGGCTTGAAAAATAGCACTGATTGCCTAGCAAATGATACGGCTAAATAATAGTAAGAAATAATAGACAATTAGCTGATAGGTAAGCAAATAGGTGTAAATAGGTGATTTTAACTCGTTAGGTATGTAAATTGTCGGTAGGTTTATCTAGGTAATTCTTTTAGGATTGTTTTAATAGGTATTTTATTTGGTAGGATTATTGAGTAGGAATAGTTTATTTAGATTAGCAGTTTTATATACGAAAGGGTATAAGATAGACAAGGAATATAAAGGATGTTGCTTAAGAATAGGTAGGTAGGGTAAGGCAACAAAAAATAGGACTAGATTCCTTGTTTCCCTGTTCACACAAATAGAATTTTTAGGAATAGTGGGACACGAAGAGGTAAAATAATAGGAACGGGCTCACTTTTAGCTGGCAAAACCGCTGCTGTGGCGCGTAGACTCCGCTGGACCTCAGCTTGGCCGGTTCTCGATAGCTGCCCTCTTGTCTTCTCTCCGCTCCAAATGAATCCTTCTTGACTGCTTCGTTGTTCTTAGCAATCGGGATGTGGCTTCCTTTGTACTCGTAGCCCGTAGTACTTGCGTTCGCGACGTTGTAAACGCGGGGTAAGTGCTACGAACTTTGGACCGTGTTATGCGGCGGAATCGGAATTTTGTTTTAATTTATCACGGTCGCCACTATGTTCAATTAGGGAACATGAAAAAATAGGCGACTCACACGATAGGCAAATTGTATATTTAAAAGGAATAAAAAATACAAAATATTTGGTGGCGATCGGGTCGCGAGCTAGCGGCGAGTGCCGGTCTTAGGCGCGGTGGTGAGAAACCCCCACGCACTTCACATACTCCCCGCAAACACCGTCGGTGCTGTCGTAACGGCGCCGACAGAAATCATTATAATTATTCAGTCTTATCCGTTTTTTTAAACATCTGTAAATATGAACATTACGTCAAAATTTGGACAATAATATTCTTAGATTTTCAAGATCTTTCTGTACTTATTTTTTATATTTAGTAACTATTATATTTAGATTTAACTTTTTTGTCAAGCAATATCTTTAAATTTTTCACACGAGATAAAGTATAAATAAATAATTATGACTGTTTCAATTACTTTCATTACTAAATGAATGTGGTGCCCTATCCAAAAGCATATATACATTCAGGTAACAATATAACCATTACACATAGAATAGAATAGAATATGCTTTATTAAGTGGAACAATTATTTAAAACAAGTTTAAAAAAATTATAAAATTTAAATTACAGTAACAAAAAATATTGTGCAGTTCGACTCCACTCTCCTTGTCCAAGCGACGAGCCTCGGTCGTAAAATTTTATTGCTTTTTGTATGTTGCTTTGTCAATACAACTTTAGGCATTTCACTTAAGGTTGAATTTACATTAATGTATATTTATATCAACGAGAATTACTTCAAAACATTTGGCGACAGTTTTTAGAGAACTTTTGTATGGGATTGTGCATCTAGTTTTTTTTATTAGTGATCGATGGATCTCAAGCAGATGGCAGCACCCATCCATCTTCTCTATTGAAATGAGAATGTTTTTTAATTTCAATAGCCTCGCGAATCATCCTTGGTAGGAATCAGTGTTCTTTTGCGAGGATTTATGTTCTATCAAATCTAATGTAATGGTTGGGACGATCTTGAACATGTTCACACACTGCAGACTTCCCGGAACGTCGGTGCTTCAAGTCAGCTATATGTTCTTTCTTCTGAATAAAATAAAATAAAATCCAAACCCAAGCATACCACTGCAAGACTTCAAGATACTGTAAGCTCATTCTGCGTAGATCGGACCAAAAATTAATATTCAAAAACTGAAGGTAGCCTGAGTAACTATGACATCGGGACGTCAAACACGTCAGTCCCTACCGTGACCACGGATGCTGAAAAGCATGTAAAAAGCTATATTAAACGCGAAAAATTCCGTAAAAATTAGTTTCATTTAATGTGTAGTCTTTGCGTAAATATAAGAAATTATTAGAAGATCCCTTTTGTTACTGTCCTTTGCAGCTTGCCATTTGTAGCTGAATTTCGGCCGAACTTAGGATTCGCACCCGAATACATGATTAGCGTTTGCACTTACGACCATTTGTCCAACAAGGCAGAAAAATGATGTGTATACTTATCCCTACTCCTACCTACCTACATATACTCAGGATATATAAAAAAGGCTATATAGATGAATTGTCAGATCTAAGGACTAAGACGGAATGCCTCACAACCTGTGATTTTTTTTTATAGGATAGGGTGACAAACGAGCACACATGCCACCTGGTGGTAAGTGTACACCTATCTTCAATAAAGAACCAAAATGCAGATACGTTGTCACCCATGAGGACTAAGATGGAATGCCTCTTTTCCAGTGAAAAGGGTCACCTATTCTCTACACTCACCATACGAAACACAGCAGTGTTAAGTGTATTCTGTGAGAGCGTGGTCCTTCCCCGGTCGAACCGACCCATTCGTGCTACAACAATACTATTAATATAGCTGCAGCATGGCTCTACCACGTATAAGATAACTGATCCATACCCTTCAGACCAGAACAGCAATGCATGCACTGCTGTTTGGCGCTGGAAGTGGGTATGAGGGTGGTACCTCCTATACACACACACACCCACACACACATAAACCTGATGTTCCTTACTTTAAAACAATATTTTCCTTTCATGTCAGCGGCCCTAATCTCCGGTCTGAAAGAGAAGCAACTACCTTACTCACCATATTCAATTAAGCGCGCGCTGGAGAACTCGGCCACCTACCTCAGTCACGTAGAGCCCTGGGCTCAGGGCTGCGGGTTGCTCAACATTGAGAAGGTATATAATGCATGGCTTAATTATTATTTTTATTATTAAATATACCTTTTTGTTTCGTTGTCATACAAAGAACTCTTATAATTTTGTTCTGTCTGTCTATTCACATGTGTCATGACACAAACATATCGAGTTTTGGCTGGATTAGATAATTTTAACAGTATAATCTTTCGATCAGTTTTAAAATTGAGAAGATATTGCAAATATTAAATGAAAGATTAAATCTAAGAGAAAATATTGTTACGAACTTGGTGTTCGAGACAATTAAATACTGCCGATTGAATTAGCAAAATTGACACTTTAATTACAGAACACTAATTACAACTTAAAACCACACTAATAATAAAACACAATTGCACTACTGATGACTAGTTCGCAGGTGCATCGCTTCGAAGTATTCGCTTATATTGCCAATTCAATACTGCCTCGGTCGCGGTCTATACCGGCCTTATATAGGGCCTCAAGTAGTTTCCAGAACATACTACTTTAGAAACATCTAGAATGTTCGAGTACATATCGGTCCCGATTGACTAGGTGTGGATAGTTCCAGAAAGTTCTTCCATGGAAATTTCTAGAAGGTTCTTGACTCTCATAGTTCTGCTACTCGATACTAGAGGGCGCTAGTGGTATTAATTGTGGCGTGCAACAATATAATGGCGTGGCAGTCAAAAACATGAAGCTAATACAAAGGGGAGACGGCATAATCAACTGTGCACTGTGATTCTAAGTAGGTCCTGACGCCATCATAGTGGGCGTGGCTTTAGTTAGTATACTATCAGCATTCGTCCTGTGCGCTTATGTTTTGAAAAAAATAGCAAATCGATGTATTTTCGTAGTATTAAGAAGAAAAGGATGAAGTATTGTGTTTTATTGTGTAAAAACTACTCAGATAGACGCTCTGATATTATTGATGGCATCACATTTCATTTGTAAATAATTTTACACCTAATTTATTAAAATAGTTCTAGAAAAATCTCTTTGCGTCGGCTTTCAAATATAATTAAATATATTCGACACTAGATGGCGACACTTTGTGTCATGTGAACTAAAAATATAAAGGTACGTAGAGCTCAGTAATGATAAAATAATCATACGAAGGTGCTGAAATTTGTTTTGCATTCAGTCATAAAGAAATTTTAATCGCCAAAATATTATTTTTATAGTTTATAACATTTTGTGGACAGGCCGCCATTCACCGTCAAGATAGCTAAACTACATTGCAACATCGATATGGAACGATTCGAGTAGTTTTACTATTTATCGGTAGATGTAGATAGTGTAAAGTGGGCGGTGCTATGCATCCCCTCACCCCGCAAATTGTCACGCGTTGTTTCATAGTGAAATTTAATTACGTCTCCTCTTTGTATTTGCTTCATGGTCAAAAACAACCCAATCCCTTCCACAATTGCGTGCACTAACACTGTCCTCAATACCCCAACACTACAGTTGTATAAGATGCTCTTCTTATTAGGCAATACACACAATTTTATTTTACACGAGTGTGTTAGTTAATCACCTTACACATCTTTATAGTATTATATTGTTAGCATTTAAACTAGAATATATTAGAGAATATCAGCACAGCAGAACCCTCGCCTTACGTGTGTCCCAACACTTGGTAATTTTTATTTTTTAATTTCTTTTTTGGTCATTCATTCTGTTGGGATTTTGTTGCAGAAGTAAATGCCAAAAAGTGTTATTTATAATAAATTTTGCTTATTTGTTGATTCAGTTGAATTTATTTATATTATTTATAAATTTATTTATACAATATGAAATAATTTGCATTTGATTTAATTTAATTTAATTTTACCCAATGTAATAAAAGTGATGATTTCTTATATTTACGCGAACAGTACATATTTAAATAAAACTAATTTTACGGATTTTATCGCGTATATTATCTTATTTTTATATTCCCGACGTTTCGGGTGCTTTCCAGCACCCGTGGTCACGGGGGACTGAGGTTTTTGACGTCCTGCTGTCATAGTTAGCCCGGCTACCTTCAGTTTTTTAATATTAATTTTTGGTTCGATTTACGCAGAATGAGCTTACAGTATCTTGAAGTCTAGCAGTGGTATACTTGGGTTTGGATTTGATTTTATTAATTATGGGATCCCAAGCAGATGGCAGTACCCGTCCATCTTCTCTATTGAAATTAGGATGTTTTTAATTTCAATAGCCTCGCGAATCATCCTTGGGAGGAATCGGTGTTCTTTTGCGAGGATTTGTGGTCTATCAAATCTAATGTAATGGCGGGGACGATCTTGAACATGTTCACAAACTGCAGACTTCCCGATACGTCGGTGCTTCACGTCAGCTATATGTTCTTTAACGCGGGTTTTTATAGATCTTTTTGTTTGTCCTATGTACGAGAGACCACATTCACAATCCAGCTTGTACACTCCTGCATCTTGTAGAGGGATATGACACTTGACGGATGGTAAAAATTGACCAATGTTCTTCAGCGGCTTGAAGTATGTTTTAATGGAAGCTCGCTTCAAGATGTAGCCAACCTTGTCTGTGACTCCTCTGACATAGGGTAGTACAGCAGACACGCGCTCGACTGTGGCTGGCTTCACTCGGTCACTGTGACGTAGGCGCGGGACCCGAAGCTTGTTGTCTTGCAGTACTTGCTCGACGTGCTGAAGCTCGGCGGCCAGATGTTTTCTGTCACAGATCCCTCGTGCTCTCTGATACAAAGATTTTCGCACGGTAGCTAACTGTGAAGGATGATGGTGCGATTCACCATTTAAATATCGGTTGGTATGGGTATTTTTTCTGTACACAGTATGACCAATAGTGTTATCAGGATTTCGGATGACTAAAACATCTAGGAAAGCTAAAGTATTGTTTGCTTCTAACTCCATTGTGAATTGTATTTTAGGGTTTATGGAATTAAAGTGGTTTAAAAATGCAGTTACTTTGTCGGATGGTAAAATTGTGAAAGTATCATCTACGTACCGCTTGTAGAATCTTGGATTTACAGGAGCAGCAAGAAGGGCTTTCTCCTCAAAGTCCTCCATGAATATGTCGGCGACTACGGGAGATACAGGTGAGCCCATTGCCACTCCGTCTACTTGCATGTAGAACTCTTCTTTCCACAATAAATAGCCAGATGTGAGGCAGTATTTGAGTAATACTGCATATTCTGTGGGCATGTTGTTATCTTCTAGCTTTCTAGTAACAAAGATGCAGTCTTCAATAGGTAGGCATGTGAATAGTGACTGAACATCAAAACTGACCATAGTTTAGTTGTCAGCGAGATGTAGGTCTTTTATCTTACTAACAAAATGGTATGAATCCTTTATGTGTGCTCTGGTATGTCCTCTTAGTGGTGACAGTATTTTTGCCAAGTGTTGAGCCAACTTATAAGTTGGTGAATCGATCTGGCTTACTATAGGACGTAGTGGAGCGTTTGGTTTGTGTATTTTCGGTAACCCATACAACCTCGATGGTTTGGCACATGATGGTATTGTCGAATTCACGTCGAGATCTAATTTTTCGGAGTATTTCTTTATTAAATCAGTAGTTGTTTTAAGTGTATTAGTTGTAGGGTCTATTTTGACCTTTTTGTATGTACTTACGTCCGATAAAAGTTGTTGTATTTTGAAATTATACTCTGACGTGTCCATTATTACCGTAGCATTTCCTTTATCCGCGCGGAGAATCGTGAGCTCTGGTCTGTTGCGTAAGTTGTACAACGCTTTAAATTCGTCTTTGGGGAGATTTAGTTTCGGCACTGAACTTCGACGTAACAAGGACGAAATGTCTTGACGTATAGCCTCTAATTCCTCTTTACCGATATTATTCTTAAACAGACAATCTTCAACACTACAGATAATTTCCTCGTATGGGATTTTTTGCGGCGTTATAGCAAAATTCAAGCCTTTCGACAATACTTTTATTGTAGGTTCGTCCAGTGTTTCTTTTGACAAATTATAGACCGTGCGTTGTTTTTTGTTTGCGTCTGTGGTCTACGGTTGTTGCATTTCGTTTCTACGTTGACCTAATTTCAATAGAGAAGATGGATGGGTACTGCTATCTGCTTGGGATCCCATAATTAATAAAATCAAATCCAAACCCAAGTATACCACTGCTAGACTTCAAGATACTGTAAGCTCATTCTGCGTAAATCGAACCAAAAATTAATATTAAAAAACTGAAGGTAGCCGGGCTAACTATGACAGCAGGACGTCAAAAACCTCAGTCCCCCGTGACCACGGGTGCTGGAAAGCACCCGAAACGTGGGGAATATAAAAATAAGATAATATACGCGATAAAATCCGTAAAATTAGTTTTATTTAAATGTAATAAAAGTGATTGTATTGATTTTAATTCAATTAGACTTATATAATTTGTAATATTTGTTTTATTATAATTTATCAGTTCTATTATAGATGTCTTAAATAGTTAACTATTCTATACTCTGATATTTTTGATTAATTTAATCTCTAATATGTATGATAGAATAATGAATCTTTATATTGTGAAAAATATGAAAAATAAATAAATTAATTGTTTCAATTTATTAGACCATAATTTTAGAACTACCAAGTCGTAATTTTTAACCTTTTCCATATATCCTTTTGCAGGCTTTTGAGAATTTGACAACATACTACAATCAACCAGAGCGAGACGTCACATTCAACATACAATGTGGACCGTCCAACGCTAAAGGCATTCTGCTGCGGCCTAAACCGGACGATCCGCCTAAGGAAATAGGCGTCACAGTTGAACCACAATTCCTGCAGGATTACAAGGATAAGGAGAGTAAGTACTATTTTTTTCTACTATTTAATTATTTTAGAAATATTAAAAAAATAGGAAAGTCTTAGGATTCACTTGCCTTTGAATTGAAGAGCCATGCCTTATAACTAAATAAACTTATTTTCTTTCTTCTTTCAATGAAGCTAATCTATCATATAATATGTATCTTTTCTCATTTGCTTATAATGTAACGAAACCAGTTGCAAAGAGTTACAAAATATATTAAGTTTGTGAGAGTGTTACGATAACTTTTTTATCGTGATCGCAGGGAATATAACTGCTCGCTTGCTTATGGCAATAATCGTTTCCAATATTGCTCTTGGCAACAATCCTTTCCAAAAATAATTTTGTATTAAATGACGTTAAACTAAGACCATAAAGTCCTTTCAAAACGTTTTTAAACCATAGTTTTAAAGATTATCTAATATCTGGACGCAAGTTTGCAACTTCATACAATTAATTTTTTTGTACAATTATGAAGTAAAGTTTGAAGTCACCATTTTTAGTGGTGGATTGTGCAAAGGCGGGTAAATTTTTTTTTGAAGATTTGTCTACCACAATTGCTATTCTTTTTTGATCAATAGTACAAATAACTATTTTCGTTTATAAAAATTTCGTCTGAAACCGCCAAAATTTGCTCGACCTTAACTTTAGTTTCATATAAAATGTTATATATTATATTATAAACACAACTTTTGTCAAAGTAAAAAAGATTACTTTGTTCCTTATTTTATGGTCTCCACAAAACAAACGAAATTACGCTAGGCCACTCGGACCGATTGTAAATCAAGTTATAATCAAGGTGGCCACATTTCATGATGCGAAGTTTGATGGTTGTTTTGCAATCGAAAGCACGCGAGCGGCTAAAGGTCTGGAAAATGCCTAAAGCAAATGATCTTTTTCCTTAGCAGACCGTAAAGTCCACCGCTAAACATGGGCTTCTCCCATTTTAGGGAAGATTTGGCATTATAATTACACTTGGCAGTCCGATTGGCTGTTTAACATAAACAAGGTTATTATGCCTATCTACCGGAAGCTATCAGATCTTCCTGGCATAGCCCATAGTCAACTCTTGTGACCCTGAAATAAGGTAATGATTTCCACTAGCACACGGTTATGTAATCTTATAATATTAGTAACTACAAAAAATAATTTGTTTGTCAGGATGCCATTTGTATGAGCCCGACATTGTTTTTTTTGCAACGGTCATATTCATATTACTTTCATAAAATGTTGTCTAAGATATTTCGGAGATGAAAATGAATTACAGTAGCACTACAAAGTCAAGCATTGTCAAACTAGTATGTTTGTTAATAAAGTCACTTTGAAACGGACAAACACATACATATTATTTTAATCATCATCATTACAGCCCTTCACAAGTCCACTGCTGAACATAGGCCTCCCCCAAGGAATGCCATAAAGCATGGTCCTGAGCCACCTGCATCCATCGACTTCCTGCATATCTTACCAGGTCGTAAGTCCATCTAGTGGGGGGACGCCCTACACTTCGTCCGCCGGTACGAGACCGCCATTCGAGAATCTTTTTTCCCCAACGGTTGTCGGTTCTTCGAGCTATATGGCCGGCCCATTGCCACTTCAGCTCACTAATCCGTTGGGCTATGTCGGTCACTCTGGTTCTTCTGCGGATATCCTCACTTCTAAGTTTATCACGCAAAGAAACTCCGAGCATAGCCCTCTCCATAGCTCGCTGAGCGACCTTGAGCTTCCTCATACGGCCAGCAGTGAAGGACCACGTCTCAGTACCATAGGTCATCACTGGCAACACGCACTGGTTGTACAGTCTTGTTTTCAAGTTTTGAGGTATACCTGACGAGAAGATGTGCCGTAATTTCCCGAACGCTGCCCAGCCGAGATGAATCCGTCGATTGACCTCTCGGTCGAAGTTGGGCTTACCTAGTCGGACTATTTGTCCCAGGTAAACATACTCGTCAACAACTTCGAGCTTAGTGCTCTCAACAACTACCGGCATAGGTGTGACATTTGTTTTGTCCATGTTCATCTTAAGACCTATCCGTTGGGAAACACTATTGAGGTCATTGAGCATAGTGCTTAAGTCCTCCAGCGATTCTGCCATAAGGACTATATCGTCGGCAAATCGAAGGTGAGTGACGTACTCGCCATTGATGTTAATACCGTATCTTAAGGTGCTGGAGAGCCATTCCAATCTCGCTCAGACTGACGCCCGGGATATCATCGGAATAGTGTCAGATAAGACTCGCTCTTGGATCGTTACTCACACTTGCGTGTGGCTCCAACGATGATGTGTACAGCTGCCCATAGAACCTCTCAATCTCACTCAAAATCTCAGGTGTCCCGGAAATGACGCTGCCACACTCGGTCTTCAACTTCGACAGTTGGCTCTTTCTGGCAGACAGATCTCTAGCAAAGACTTTGGAGCCCTGGTTCCGCTCGATCGCTTCTTTAATACGAGCAGTATTAAAGTTGCGTAAGTCCCGCCGCATGCATTTGGAGATCTGTCTGTTCAGTTGCTTGTATGCTGTCAAATCTACTGAAGACTGCAGCTTCATATCCCGTCTAACAGCCATGAGATTAAGAGTGTGAGCGGAGAGTTTTTGTGTTCTTCTGCGGCGGGTCTTGCAGAACTTAGCTCCGACCGCATGGACAGTTTCCACGAGCTTGTCATTGATATCGTCCATTGCTTTGCAATCTTCTAGGCACTGAAAACGGTTTTAAAAGCTCGAGCTGAAAGGTTTCGGGACTTTGGATTCTAATCCAAAGTACCGAAACCTCTAGCACGAGGGGGACGGAGCGTTGACTTCATTAGACGTGACCTCTCCAACTTAACGTTTAGGTTCATTGTGCCTCTCACCATTCGGTGATCGCTGCCGGTTTTCACCCTCGCGATCACTGAGACATCACTGAACAGTTGTCGTCTGGTTGTCATAATGAAGTCAATCTCATTTTTTGTCGAACCGTAGGAGCTTGACCAGGTCCATTTCCTGTGGGGCCGCTTCTGGAAGAAAGAGTTCATCATATAGAGTACCTCTTTCTCCATGAAGTCGGCCAGCTGCTGGCCCCTTGGGTTCCGTTGCCCTATTCCGAAATTCCCAAGTTTCAGCTCACCGTTTTCTCTTGTGCCTAGTTTCGCGTTGAAGTCTCCCATTAACACCATATAGTGGGTTTTGGAGGAATGCATGGCTCTAGAGATATCCTCATACATTTCCTCCACCTCCATCGGGGTATGCCGAGGTTGGTGCGTAAACCTGTATGACCTTCAGCGAATACCGTTTGGTGATTCTGAGTATAAGGTACGCAACCCTCGTCGACACACTCCCAATCTTTACAACGTTGTTAACGAGGGACTTGTGGACGATAAATCCGACACCTCCTTGGGACAGATGGTCGCCCCCCAGGTGATAGAACAAATTGCCGGATTCGAGGATTACCATGTCATCCCCCTCTCTTCGGACTTCGGATAATCCTATGACATTCCAGCGCAACTTGTCTATCTCTTCTTCCAGCTCCAGGATCTTCTCGTCAGTCCTCAGGGTGCGTGCGTTATAAGTTGCCAGGTCGAGTCGTCATAGGTGGTAACCGAACCTCCACCGGAGATTCTTAGCAACCCCTGCCCCGCCGTTACCATGGTCGCCACCGTAGCCACGAATAGCGGGGCCGCCGGGGACTGGGGGCCGTCTCTTCGTTACTTTCATGGAGGGTATATTGCCATAGTTGCCACGTTTGGCGAGCGGGTTGGCAACTGCAATTTTTTTTATTGTTGTTTTGTTGTTATCAGAAAGATGCTGCTGCCCATCTCCTGCCTGTTTCCCTTTGTCGCCTTTTACGACACCCACAGGAAGATATGGGGTAGTGAGTATTCTTACCCGCCACTACACGGGGTTATTATTTTAATAATGACGTAAGTTTGTTTGTAGGTTTATCCGAAGTAATCCCGTCATAAGAATTTCTTACAAAGTAAAGTTTAAATTATACAGTCTACTGTTGTCGTGAACCTTTTGGAGTAGGGTCTGCCATATTTTACCAATATTTGATGGCGGAGTTACATATATTGTTTTTATTTTTTAGACAGTAGGTTTTCTTAAATATTCTCTTACACTGCAGAGTATGTTGGAATCGGCATTTGATATTGCAATTAGCTATTTATTGCTTGGTCACATACTTAAATTTAAGCCAAGCGCGTATCTCTTGAAGCTAGTTAGACTCGTAGTAATTTTAAGTACCAGAAATCTGACGATACAAAGCTCCTACCAATATTCGCTTAAATCTTAGGCCCCAGGGAGATGTTTTGCAAAGAAGAGTTTCAATTAGTTGCCCATCTATGTTTATGTGGTATGTTTAAATAATCTTTAAATTATTATATGCTATTATTTTATATAATAAATTATATTATATAAATTGAATAAAAGTATTTATAACATAGATTTTTCTAAATTATATTTCTGTAATTTATTAGTTTTTTAGTTAGCGTACCACTCCACTCAACCGTCCGCCTCGCGCGAGTGATTCTCGCCTGACCTGTCCGCGAATTAAATGTCACTATTTTTTTACGACCGCGCGAGAGAGTCTTAACAAAAACGATTACTACAGAAAAACTACTTTAGCTACATTCAAATAAAAAATATTCTCAAAAGACTCAAAGAATTCAAAA
This sequence comes from Parnassius glacialis, assembly GCA_033319125.1. NCBI lineage: Eukaryota > Metazoa > Arthropoda > Insecta > Lepidoptera > Papilionidae > Parnassius > Parnassius glacialis. The sequence continues at coordinate 3,331,251 of JAVANC010000013.1, forward strand.
TTTTTTCTTGTTAAAAGAAAATTAGTCAAATTAAAAATAAAGCCTGAAACTAAAGCTTAAAAATGGGAATATCAAAAAAAATCGTATTTATTTTTTATTCCGAGTTTTACAAGAAAAGTGTAATACTTACTGGAGAAAATTATTTTATATTATAATAGTATATGATATTCCCTTTAAAATTACACCAATATCAATAACATCTTATATACTCAATATACATAAGTATATAATGTTTACCCAATATAAATTTGAATAAATGAGTAAATAAATGAAAAACATAGGTTTTAATAATTTCTAGACACATCTCAACAGATATTTCGTTTATAAATTGCTATCAACGTGTTAATAATGAATCATTATTTTATATTTTGATTTCTTTTAATACAAAAAACTGATTAGAATACATTTTAAACAACATATAATCAATAAACGACGATCGCGTATAGTGATTAAAATTTAGAGCTAAATCATTATATGTAAACTTTTTGGAATTGTCGTAATGATACATACGAGGGTGGATTGAATAGTACTCGGCCTAACCAATAAAATAAACACATACTAAATCAGTTATATTTTTATTTTTCTACATAATCACCATCAAGTTCAATACACTTTTGCCACCTCCCCTTCCAAGCATTTAGACCGTTGAAAAAAAATGATTCTTCCTTAGAGTCAAAATATGCGTCTACAGCTGCTTTGACCTCGTCGTTTGTCGAAAATCTTTGACCTCCCAAGTGCTTTTTTAGGTTAGGGAACAGAAAGAAGTCTGATGGTGCCAGATCAGGTGAATACGGCGGATGCGGTAACAGTGGTAGAGCCACGCGGCAGCTTTTGCTGTCGCACGGATGGGCCGGCTCGAACCGGGGTGGTACCACGACCTCACAGAATACCAGCGTGAAGTAGAGGTTTACCTCTGCGTTTCGCTTGGTGAGTGCAGGTGGCCGGAGGCCCTTTTTACTGGAAATGAGGCATTCCATCTTAGTCCTCACGGGTGACAACGCATCTGCATTTTGATTCGCAAACGAGGATAAATGTAGATGTCTATGGGTCGCAGCAACCACTTACCATCAGGTGGACTGTGTGCTTGTTTGTCACCCTTATCCTATAAAAAAAAAAAAAGTTCAAAGCCACAGTTGTGAATTTCAGCCATTGACTGTACTGACGTGTGAACACGGGCGTTATCTTGATGAAACAGGACTTTTCTTCTGAGCATTCCTCGACGTTTTTATTTTATTTCCTCTCGTAAACGACGTAGTAAGGTGCAGTAGTAATCAGAGTTTATAGTCTGACCCCTTTCAAGATAATCAATCATAATCACACCTTTCGAGTCCCAGAATACTGAAGCCATCACCTTATTTGCCGACAAAATCGACTTAGCCTTTTTAGGGGGTGGTGAACCAGGTCTTCTCCACTGTTTTGATTGTTGTTATGTTTCCGGTGTACAGTAATGAACCCATGTTTCGTCTATAGTAACAAAACGATTCAAAAAATCATCTGCATCGGCTTCAAATAACTCCAAACAGTCGCGTGAAATAGTCAATCGCGTCCTTTTTTGTTCAACTGAAAGCAGTCGCGGAACCCACCTCGCAGACACCTTGTGGAAACCCAACTCGTTGACAATGATGTTTTGAGTTCGTTCATATGAGATGCCTATAATCTCGGCTATCTTTCTAATTTTTAATCTGCGGTCTCCCATTATTAAATCAAGTACTTTTTTAATATTTTCGTCAGTAGTTGACGTCGAAGGCCTTCCAGAGCGGGGTTCATCTTTCACACTCTCTCTACCACGCTTAAATTCTGCTATCCATTTTTTGACGGATGAATATGACAGAGCACAATCGCCTAATGTACTGACCATGTCATCATGGATGGATTTTGATGATAGCCCCTTCTTATGGAGGTACTTAATGACGGCACGCTGCTCGATTTGCTCCATTCGCGGAAATTATGTCCGATTACTTTGTTAATAAATTTATAAAATCACAACTAATTATCGCACACGTTTCGAACTTCACACAATGAACTAGTCTGAACTGAACTAAATAATGTGGGTAGATTTGATTTTTAGAATTGAATGGATCTGTGTTAGGCCGAGTACTTTTCAATCCACCCCCGTATTTAATAAAGAAAATATCTTCACAATTAGTTTGATGTACAATAACATTAGAAATAACGTATAAAAACAGAAAAGTTATCACATTTTTGATCGAATCTCTCACGTTAACATTCCACAAACAAAAATGGCGAAATTTAATTTTAACTATTTTTTTTCCTAAATATTTTGTTACTATTATACAGATAAAATTCACTTTCACAGACGACAAATTTCATATAGCACCATCTATACTTTTTTACTCTATTAATAACTGCTATCTTTTGCGCTGTACGCGCTTAAACTGAAAGATGTCATTTGGTGCCTAGACAGGTGAGGCAATAATGGTTTTTGGGGACTGTAGTCACCGTGGACGGTTGAGTGGCTAAGATGGTGTTATGACGGTGTAGATTACATAAATGGTAATTTATTTACAAAATATAATAGTAAAGTTGATAGTAGTGAAAGAGATAGTGGCTGAAATGTCACAATTTGAGTCCCAGTTGTTAGTGTAAGTGTAATTTGCCCTTACTTTATACATTACAGTTTTTTAAATCTTTTTTATTTTTCAAATAATCCATTTTATTTACAACTGTTATGATATAGTTATTATACGGTCGTAATAAACAGCGTTTTATCTTTGAACAACATAGATTAAAGACAAGGCGTGTTTAATTGCCAAATGGGCATACAGGGTCGGCTGACACACGGGCATGCATAAGCTGTGAACTCCCTGTGGGCGTTAGTGTTTCTTTGAGCTAAATGGCCAGTTAATTTCTAAATCATCGCAATAATTCCTTATGCCGTGTATTTTTGTTAGTGCAGATAAACTAGCATAGTTTAAATGTTGTTAAATGGTGTTACTGTTTATGTGATGTGGATAACTTAGTATCGTGTTCTTCAGGAAGGTGTTTTTGTTAGTGACTTAAATGATGATTATATTACTTTAATATATTATGTTATGTGCAAGACTATTTTTGTTTATAGAATAAGGATGACAAACGAGTACACAGTCCACTTGATGTTAAGTGGCTGCTTGTAGCCCATAGACACTAAAGACTATCTTCAACTAGGAATCACAATCCACATGCTTTGTGACATCCAGTAATAAAGGTTCTCTTCAAAGAGAACCGTAGTTCTTTACACTTAATATACGAAACAAAGCATTCAACTGCTATTTTACGTTGGTATTTATTTTAGGTCCTTTCCCAGTCGAGCCGACCCTTTTGTGCTACAACCATAATATAGCTGCAGTGTGGCTCTACCACATAGTTAACTTCAGAGCGGCAGAATTTTGGGGTTGCTGAAGTTATTTTTTTATCATACCAGAAGTTAAAAAAATAGATACATTTTGGTTATTTAATTAATTATTTGATAAGTTTGCCAATTTTAATAGCTCGGTTCGTCTTCAAGACCAAATACGCGTTGCGTTAAAATTAAGCGAACAACAGATACGTATACGATTTTGTACGTGGTAGAGCCAAGCTGCAGCTATATTTATATTATAGTTGTAGCACGAATGGATCGGATCAATCGGGGAAGGACCAGGCTCTCTCAGAATACCAGCGTAAAATAGCAGCTTAATGCTGCTGTGTTTGTTATGGTGAGTGTAGAGAACCAGAGACTCTTTTTAATGGAAAAGAGGCATTCCATTTTAGTCTTCAAGGCTGACAACACATCTGCATTTTGTTTCGCAAACGAGGATACGTGTAGATGTCTATGGGTCACAGCAACCACTTACCATCAGGTGGACTGTGTGCTCGTTTGTCACGCTATTTCTATAAAATAAAAATAAAAAACGTATGTAGCCAAAGACTTCTATATATACGACTAAACCACAATTCAGAACAAAAAGTGTGTCACAGTCGTGTTTCGTACGGGCGAGTAGCGAGACGGATAAATTAAGATGATGGTTGTATGTTCATTTACGTTAGTTAATGTTTTTTTAGGAAAATATAGGCAATTACGAAATATAGTTACACACTTATCTTAAATAAACTCAAAGTTCAAGTGCGCACATAAATTATGACAGCGTTTTCTTAGTCACATCAAACAAAATCTGTGTTAGATTGTTGAAAACAACGTTTGCGATTTATAAAACAAATAACTAGCCTGCTCGCCCGCTTGCAGTGGACTAAAGAAGTTACGGAGAATTGAGCGTAACTTGGTGCGAAATGTAGTGGTACGAAAGTCTAACGGTGGCCGTTATTGCATATAAGTCGCGCTGATTGGCTCGTGCGTATCGTTCGCACGCGCTGATTGGTTCTCCAGTTGCATTCGTGCAATTCATGTGCGCGTCCCCTCCTCGATTCGTTCAGCGCTAGACTTACGTGCCGCAACTTGTATATATAGAAGTGTGTTGTATTTGACTTCTCGCGCGATCGCAGTCGACTAAAGGAGTTATGAAATAATTGAACGTAACTTAGAGTACAATGTATTAGTACTGTAGTTGGCGTCTAGTAGTATAAAACATGTAACAAAACCTTGTGGTTCCTGTTAAGTGTGCGTTATCAGAATTAGTATTCAAACGTATAGACATAACTTTAATTCAAACCACTCGACCATAATTTAAAATTAAACATTTTGTACAATTGACTTCAATATAAATCATTAAGAATAACTCAAAAACTATTGGTCTGACCTTGATCAAATAAAAAAAGTACCAGCTTTCAAGTAAAAAAAGAATCATCGAGAAAAAGATATGTATGTATGTAAAAAGTTATGAGGTAACACACATAAAAAAATCATACAGTCGAATTGAGTACCGTCTCCTTTTTGAAGTCGGCAGTTAGGACCATCATAATAAACAAAATAAATAAATAATATACATTTCATCGACAACTGGAATAGATGTTATGCAAATAAAAAGTTCTGCACACCTCGAATTAAATAATATTTTTATACCCACACAAAAAACAGTTCGAAATACAAGTTAAGACTAAAGAGCGAGGGAAAGAGGTGAAGAATAAATGGAAACAGTTAGTTGTACAAAAGATATTTGAGCTGGAAGGCCAATGATATGTTGGCGCAATTTAAATAATGGTTACTCAGCGACGCGAGCGCTGAAGGCGTTTGAAAGCGGACTAGCTGGCGCTGGCCGGTGAAAACGAAGTCACTCGGATGGCTACGAAGGCAGTGGAATAGTGCCGACCATTGCCAACCTCAACCGACACGAATATCACGTTGGCGCGTAGGTACACTGTTCAGTAAATATATTGAAAACTGGCAAAAAATGTATGCTGTTGGATATCGTTGTATTACAGACGTAACCGATGACTAACTGGTGTATTTAAAAATTTGAATCAACTATTAACTATTTAAAACGATTAACTATTTACAAAAACGAACTATTTACATCTTAAATATTCAATCACTTAAAATAAAACGAACTTACTGGTGTTTTAATAGGTGTTCAAAATGAAGTTCGTTTCTCAAAATACACAGTTGAGCACGTTTTCTTAGTTAAATTATTTTTCACATTAATTACATGTGTCTGTCTTTACACTAAATCGCTCTTGATGATAACTATCTTTTATAGCGTGTGGGATGCATACTGCCCACTAACGTTCGTTGCGACTATTATAAAACTCTACACGCGTAAATAGGGCTTCGTCAGTCCACATAATGTTAGTATTATCAATTTGTGACAACAGACATTCACAAAAATGTTCTCGAGGTAGACCATCGTTATTATTCAGTGGTTACACACGTTGGTAATGAAATGGTTGATATTCAGAAGAATTCAGTAGTTTTTACACGTAGTACTTACTGGCTGTGACAAGTAATACTACCTACAAAAATGTAAAAATAGGACATTCGTTACGTAATGAGGTCACGGCCAGGTGAACGTACCCAGCGGTGTAATGGAAGGGAAAGGGCGGGGGACAAGTCTTTGTTTTTACCGAGTCAAAACAACTATTAGATACCTAATCTGTAACAGTGAGCGAGCGCCGGCCGCGAACACCAATTGCTTCCGAACTCAACACTCCCATAAGAATGTGTGCGTGCGTATTTATGAAAGACAAGCAATTAATATAATGCGTTTCCATACATTTTGAATATAAAGGATAAAAAGGATAAAATGTTTCAGCTTCTACGCTTATTGGTGGAATGCTTAACAGATAGTTATTCACAGTCTCTAAATATTTCCCCATTGTTACTCCGGTTTCATACCGGGTTCGTTTTTAATACTGCGAAATTCGCACCTGTAAACTCGTTTTTGCGGTACTGAAATACAGCGCGAAATTCGCGAAATTGCGGTAACGATATAACGGTATTGAATGCTCTAACTGTAATCTATATTGAATAAAAATGATTCTATTCTATTCTAATTCACTGGGGTCACGTAGACTAAGTCCTTCATGTGACTCCAAACGTAGAAGTCTAATGGCGTCAGATTAGGACTTCGTGCAGGCCACGGAATTGGTCCTCCACTCCCAATCCACCTGTTTGGGTATTGGCTATTTAGCCACTCGCACAGATAACCGGAAGTGAGCTGGACAATAGTCATGCTGATAAATCAAATTACTTTTAATTTCTTCTGGAACATCTACTAATAACTTTTCCAAATAATTTCGCAAAATATTTCGTAAATTTCCCCGTTTAAATTTTGTTGCATAAAATAAGGACCAATAAGTTTGTCCCTTACAATACCCATGCACACATTCAAAGAAAATCTGCGCTGTGACGCTGTTTCTTTAAGTTTTTTTTTATCACTCTCAGTGCCCAGTAATAAAGATTATGGTAGTTGTAATACCATCTAGGTCAAATTTGGACTCATCCGTCCATAGAATGTCTTTTAATAAATTTTCTTCGTCTGCGTCGGCGTTCAGCATGAAACGACAAAACTGGAGTCGCCCTCGTGAAGCGTTTGTATCGGTTGGTAATGGTACAGATGCCGATCTAACAGGTGCACCACCGACCATACTTTCCACTGGGACATACCGAGCCGGCGTGATACAATTTTCGTTGCGACGTTAGGGTCGTCAATACTTTCCATTGGGACATACCGAGCTGGCGTGATACAATTTTCGTTGCGACGTTTGGGTCTTCATTAAAATGTTGCGTTATTGTTTCTCCATTCTCAGACGTAAAACGTCGTGGTCTGCCAGTATTCACTTGATTTCTGTGAATAGTGCCGCTTTCACTTATTTTTCGATAGGTAGTTCCGAAGACAGAAACGTGGGGAAGTCGCCGATCAGGAAAGCGACGTTGATATTCTCTACGAGCCCCAGCAGCGTTGCCGTCAGTAAAACCATAAGAGTACATGATGTCGGCATAATCTTTATTAGAGTATGACGCCATTTTAACTTCGACGCACAAAACAGTAACAGATAACGGTAACAGCAATAATAATAATAATGATAACGACTGAAAACAATAAGAAATGAATTAACACGATGAGAGACTATTAGAACACAGTTTAAACACGTGCTTGCGCAGCGACAGTCGAAACTAGGCTTGCCAACCGTCCCGGATTTTCCGGGACGTCCCGCTTCTGGGTCAAATTTGGACCGTCCCGCCGTAACCCCTTGCGGGACGCCTTTTGTCCCGTAAATCAGTGATTATATGATATTAGTATATATCTCGTACCAACTACACCACCAAATACACTAATTTGTTACACATTATTAAAATTTCTTAATACCTGCGCATTGCATATTTCGCATTGTGTATACACAAATTATTTATCTCCAAGAAAGACGCACTTGGCTTTTTACATATCTTTCAGATGGTAGTAGCAATGCATGAACAGACAGCAGAAATAAGCTGTCTGTTGACCACACCAAGGCTGAACTACAAATTTAAATTAATTTTTATAAAATATGTAGTGAATTTTATAACTACGTATTGCAAAACAAAACTTGTTAAAATTCGCAAAAGAAGTACAGTTTTAAAACAAAAAATAAATTTAATTTAAAATGTTTGTCAAACATTAGTATTGATTTTTTCATTAAATGATTAAAAAACTATATAGTGTTTTTTTTTCTAACCAATTTGTATGTGGTGTGTTGTGTTGTGTCCCGCGTAATATAACGAAGTCCCGGATGTCGAGCTGAGTAATCCCGGAAATGCCTTCTTTGGAGTTGGCAAGCCTAGTCGAAACTAACGAGCGTCGCTACGACTCAATTTAAAATGGCCGTGTGCTTTCTGAATAGTTGTCAACAACCAATCAGAAGACTCCTAAAAGTCTGCAAGTTTGTTCCTAAGACCAATCATTCTTTGCCATTTGGTTGGTCTAAAAAATTGTTAATTAAAGCTGTCCGAATACCTAACCAACTGTCGGATATTATATTAGAATTAATAGTACATACGGTACCAGTAATTTTATTTAATATCCTATTCAATAAACATACATTCGTGAATTCACTACCAGGAGCCGTGCTAAGATGCTGCGCGGCTAACTGATAATATATCTTGATAAATCTAGTCAGTACGTTTGGATTCTAATCAAATTCTGGGATAACCTGTATGGCTTTAAATTCCTGGTCAGGGTCCTGAGCCATATCGGAACTAAGTGGTTGATCAGAAAAAATATCACTTTTGCTATCTACTATCTGTCAAGCCCAACGTTGGTAAATCTTGAATATAGTTAACCTAAACCTAATTAATTACCTAACCTATCACTATAATTATTAACGGGCTCTAGAATGGTGTACTAGGATTAATAAAATTAGGTGAAGGGAATAGTGGAATCCAGGAATCAACACACTGAACTATTCTAGTGCACTTACATGAACTCTATCCCGGTATTCCGATCCTCCTGTCCTGGTCCAGTGGTTGGGATCCCATTCCGTTTCTGCCACAGGTCCGTACAATAACCTTTCGACTGCGCCACTTACGTTTGCGGTAGCAGCATCTTTTACATCAACCCAGAGAGGGTTGATTTAAAAGAAGGCGAAGACTTTTTCCTACATTACTTTTATTTTCTAACTTACAAGTTAACTTAACTACTGTGACAATGTATGTTCACAAAAATAATGGACGATCTTAAACCTTGGTTTTTATACTATGTTGAGTATTCTTAAGTTACGTAATAAATTGAGTCACGTTTTAAAGACTTGCTGTTATTTGCTTAGCAGGCGGTGCTGTATGGTAGGTACCTTCGTGATGGTATGCAAGGTCGGTAGGCATATGTGATATGCGTGCGTTGGGAAAGCGGAGGTCTTTGACCATACTGAATGCAGAGGTAATAAAACCACAAACATACGATTTGCGAATAAAATTATATTTTGTTTAATTTTTTTTTGTGGCGAGTTTTTTTAACTAATGTTATTTGTATACATTTGAATACTGATTCCGATAGCACACCTAACGGGAAGCACGTGGTTTTAGTGGCATGTTGTAGATAGAAGTGTTTGTATGTAGCCGTGGGTGCGTGGTTGGTGTTGCAGACAAGTCGGTCATTCCCAAGCAGATCTCGTTCAGCTTGCGGCTGGCGCTGGCGTGCAGCAGCGGCTGGGTGTCGGCGCCCGCGCACCTCGAGCTCATGCACGCGCCGCGAACACTCGCCCTGCGGATACACACCGCCGCGCTGCCGCCGGGCCCGCACCACGCCAGGTACCTGCACCTGCACCTGCACCTGTACGCTGCAGCTATATGACCTCGAGCTCATGCACGCGCCGCGGACACTCGCCCTGCGGATACACCCTGCCGCGCTGCCGCCGGGCCCGCACCACGCCAGGTACCTGCACCTGCACCTGCACCTGTACGCTGCAGCTATATGACCTCGAGCTCATGCACGCGCCGCGGACACTCGCCCTGCGGATACACACCGCCGCGCTGCCGCCGGGCCCGCACCACGCCAGGTACCTGCACCTGCACCTGCACCTGTACGCTGCAGCTATATGACCTCGAGCTCATGCACGCGCCGCGGACACTCGCCCTGCGGATACACACCGCCGCGCTGCCGCCGGGCCCGCACCACGCCAGGTACCTGCACCTGCACCTGCACCTGTACGCTGCAGCTATATGACCTCGAGCTCATGCACGCGCCGCGGACACTCGCCCTGCGGATACACCCTGCCGCGCTGCCGCCGGGCCCGCACCACGCCAGGTACCTGCACCTGCACCTGCACCTGTACGCTGCAGCTATATGACCTCGAGCTCATGCACGCGCCGCGGACACTCGCCCTGCGGATACACCCTGCCGCGCTGCCGCCGGGCCCGCACCACGCCAGGTACCTGCACCTGCACCTGCACCTGTACGCTGCAGCTATATGACCTCGAGCTCATGCACGCGCCGCGGACACTCGCCCTGCGGATACACACCGCCGCGCTGCCGCCGGGCCCGCACCACGCCAGGTACCTGCACCTGCACCTGCACCTGTACGCTGCAGCTATATGACCTCGAGCTCATGCACGCGCCGCGGACACTCGCCCTGCGGATACACACCGCCGCGCTGCCGCCGGGCCCGCACCACGCCAGGTACCTGCACCTGCACCTGCACCTGTACGCTGCAGCTAAATGACCTCGAGCTCATGCACGCGCCGCGGACACTCGCCCTGCGGATACACCCTGCCGCGCTGCCGCCGGGCCCGCACCACGCCAGGTACCTGCACCTGCACCTGCACCTGTACGCTGCAGCTATATGACCTCGAGCTCATGCACGCGCCGCGGACACTCGCCCTGCGGATACACACCGCCGCGCTGCCGCCGGGCCCGCACCACGCCAGGTACCTGCACCTGCACCTGCACCTGTACGCTGCAGCTATATGACCTCGAGCTCATGCACGCGCCGCGGACACTCGCCCTGCGGATACACCCTGCCGCGCTGCCGCCGGGCCCGCACCACGCCAGGTACCTGCACCTGCACCTGCACCTGTACGCTGCAGCTATATGACCTCGAGCTCATGCACGCGCCGCGGACACTCGCCCTGCGGATACACCCTGCCGCGCTGCCGCCGGGCCCGCACCACGCCAGGTACCTGCACCTGCACCTGCACCTGTACGCTGCAGCTATATGACCTCGAGCTCATGCACGCGCCGCGGACACTCGCCCTGCGGATACACCCTGCCGCGCTGCCGCCGGGCCCGCACCACGCCAGGTACCTGCACCTGCACCTGCACCTGTACGCTGCAGCTATATGACCTCGAGCTCATGCACGCGCCGCGGACACTCGCCCTGCGGATACACACCGCCGCGCTGCCGCCGGGCCCGCACCACGCCAGGTACCTGCACCTGCACCTGCACCTGTACGCTGCAGCTATATGACCTCGAGCTCATGCACGCGCCGCGGACACTCGCCCTGCGGATACACACCGCCGCGCTGCCGCCGGGCCCGCACCACGCCAGGTACCTGCACCTGCACCTGCACCTGTACGCTGCAGCTATATGACCTCGAGCTCATGCACGCGCCGCGGACACTCGCCCTGCGGATACACACCGCCGCGCTGCCGCCGGGCCCGCACCACGCCAGGTACCTGCACCTGCACCTGCACCTGCACCTGTACGCTGCAGCTATATGACCTCGAGCTCATGCACGCGCCGCGGACACTCGCCCTGCGGATACACACCGCCGCGCTGCCGCCGGGCCCGCACCACGCCAGGTACCTGCACCTGCACCTGCACCTGTACGCTGCAGCTATATGACCTCGAGCTCATGCACGCGCCGCGGACACTCGCCCTGCGGATACACACCGCCGCGCTGCCGCCGGGCCCGCACCACGCCAGGTACCTGCACCTGCACCTGCACCTGCACCTGTACGCTGCAGCTATATGACCTCGAGCTCATGCACGCGCCGCGGACACTCGCCCTGCGGATACACACCGCCGCGCTGCCGCCGGGCCCGCACCACGCCAGGTACCTGCACCTGCACCTGCACCTGCACCTGCACCTGCACCTGTACGCTGCAGCTATATGACCTCGAGCTCATGCACGCGCCGCGGACACTCTCCCTGCGGATACACACCGCCGCGCTGCCGCCGGGCCCGCACCACGCCAGGTACCTGCACCTGCACCTGCACCTGCACCTGTACGCTGCAGCTATATGACCTCGAGCTCATGCACGCGCCGCGGACACTCGCCCTGCGGATACACACCGCCGCGCTGCCGCCGGGCCCGCACCACGCCAGGTACCTGAACCTGCACCTGCACCTGCACCTGTACGCTGCAGCTATATGACCTCGAGCTCATGCACGCGCCGCGGACACGCGCCCTGCAGATACACACCGCCGCGCTGCCGCCGGGCCCGCACCACGCCAGGTACCTGCACCTGCACCTGCACCTGCACCTGTACGCTGCAGCTATATGACCTTGAGCTCATGCACGCGCCGCGGACACTCGCCCTGCGGATACACCCTGCCGCGCTGCCGCCGGGCCCGCACCACGCCAGGTACCTGCACCTGCACCTGCACCTGCACCTGTACGCTGCAGCTATATGACCTCAAGCACACACCTATGAGCTCAAGCACACACTGCGAAAAAGGCACTTAAAATTAGTCAAATAAGTACTATAAAACACGCTCGCATCAACCTCACTGCCGTGCAGTGCGCTGACACAAAGCCGCCCTCCCCCTGGCCTGCGAGGTCCCCGCCGTTGCTATGCACAGGTACATTTGTTTCCCAACTGTTAGACTTTCTTTAAACTGTGGCGGCGGTCAACACTTTCCATTACGTGAACCGCCCGACTGTTATAAAAAAGAAAAAAAAAAACTACCCCGGTGTAAGCGACATATTCGTGCTTCAGCTATAATGTAGCTCTAGCGTGGCTCTACCACATATAATTTTTTAATATTTTACTTTTATAAGACCCATTGTATAATATTGTCACATTTTTCATTTCAGTATCAATGCGTACGACGTTACGTGCGTGGAGAAGGGCCCTGTATACCGCTTGTGGATCACTGTCTTCCAGCCACAGCCACTAGAGATGTCGGGACCCGCTTATCCATTCTTTTCCGAAAAGGACGTTCTTTTCAAACCCGCCACTATCCGACGACACTTCGTTATGGGTAATTTGGTAATCTATTTTTATGATTAAATGTAGTATATAGTTCGAGTTGGTGATATCAATCAAACCACTGAAATGTTTTTATATTATAAACTTAAAATGATAAATGATTTTACAATCCGCCTGATGGTAAGTGGACATGACTATGGATACCTGCTGCCAACTTCAAACAAAGAAGGTTACGATGCGCTGTTACCACAGAAGACTAAGATGGAATACTATATAATCTATATCCTCCAGATCAGAACACACCAGTTTAAGCACTACTAATTGGCGGCAGAAATAGCTAAGAGGGTGGTACCTACTTAGATGGACTTGCGCACGGAATAACATAATCGTATTCGCTAACGATTTTCTCTAACCTATCATGTCCTGGTACCTTTGGTGGCACATGGGTAGGTTAACACAGTGCGGTTTTTAGTAGGGTTAGCAAAGAACACACAGTCTACCTGATAATAAGTGAATGCTGTGGGCCCATAGACGTAGAATCGTATAATCTAAATAAATTTGTATGTATAATGTATAAATAAAATTGAACTGTAAATATATTGAAGTTGGGTGTATTTGAAACACGTGTTAGAGACTGTGAACCCAAACTTGTGTAGTCTGTGGTATTAAAAGTTACTGTTCACGCCCTGAGTTGCCCCGATAAAGGCCCATGAGCGGAACAGTCGACGGGCAACAGAGGACGGGGCCCAAATGGCCTATGGATGAATGTTCTAAAACGGCTGGCAAATAAGCAAGCACTACTTATCGATCTCCTGGGGTAGGGTTGACCACTTGGTACCAGTCAGGTGATAAGTGAGGTGCATGTAAGTAGTGTGTAGTAGTGTGTAAAATGTGAAACCTGACTTAACCAAGGTTATTGGGCAGCGGCCTGGTGCGATGATAACCCACGATGTGGTATCACTCCAGCGGACGTCACCAATTGAAAACCTCGACCTTCATTTCACTATTTCAGTTTATCAACTTTATAGTATGTTTATTTATTTTATTTTTATTTGCTTGGAAAACTTACAGCTAATTTACAAAAATAATATAATTATAACAAAAATGAAGGCCATTTACAAGTTTTCACTTATATAATACTTTATATGACAAGTGTGTCAGAAGAGATATAGTAACAGTATACTTAACTATAAATTACATTATCAAAAAGAAAAGAAGTTGTTAGAAAGTGAACGCCTAAGTTGGATAACGCTGGAATGAAATAAATCAATATCTACATTATGAGAATGTGCTGTAGCATTAAAAGATCTGCATGATCGAATAATAAAAGAGTTTTTCCTGTAATTACTTTTCACGTATGGTACAGATAAAAGTGTAGGTTTCCGCAAACCAAATGATGAGGTATGTAAACCTATTTTACTTAGTAGTTCAGGACAATCAACATTACCATTCATAATTTTAAAGAGGAAAGAGAGATCTGCAATATTTCTACGCTCATATAAAGGTAATATGTGAAATTTTTTACATCGAAGAGTATAGCTGGGTATAAAATTTTTGATTTAAATTGAAGAAAACCCAAAAATTTTTTTTGTATGCGCTCTATCCTATCCACATATTCATTATATTTTGGATTCCAAATTTCAGAACCATATTCCAAATGGCTGCATACAAAAGCGCAATATAGAATTTTGAAGGTTTTTTATGCTTTTAAAATCTGCCGATAATCTTAATATGAAACCCAGCGCTTTGTTAGCCTTTGTAACAATGTTATCAACGTGATTGTCAAACAGCAATTTAGAGTCAAAAGTACCACCGAGATCTTTGATAGTGCTGGTTCTATTTATAGAAATATAGTGTAATTTATAATTATAAATTATAGGATTAGGTTTACGAGTAAATGAGCAGATAAAACATTTGGAAACATTCAGATCGAGTTTATTGTTAGAACAGTACGCTTCTAAATTGAAGAGATCCTTTTGTAGCCTAGAACAACTTTCCAAACTTGTAATAGAACATAAGGTTTTCATATCGTCAGCGTAAAGAATAATCTTGGAATTTTTAAAACTGGTGTCGATATCATTGATAAAAATTAAGATGAGCAAGGGCCCCAATAGGGATCCTTGTGGTACGCCAGACGATATATGGATTGCAGACGAACGATATCCACCAAGGACGACAGATTGACTTCGATTTCTGTTGTATGACGTAAACCATCTGAATAAGTCACCCCTGATACCCATTGCAAGGAGTTTACGTAAAAGTATTAAATGATCGATTCTGTCGAATGCTTTGCAGTAGTCTGTATAGACTACATCTACTTGTGCTGGTTAACAACTTCAGTGCCAACTCCGCATATTTGCGGGGGGCGGGCTGAGCGCTGGGTGCCGACCCCGCAAATTAGCGGAGTAGCACCGCTCAGTTTGTATGCCACAGTACGCATCCGGCACAGCACTTGGCGACGCGTTTATAGATTGGCACTGCGCTTGAACGTTGCAAAATTGTTGTGCAAGTTGTGGTTTTTAAAAATTGAATTTTATTTTGAAGAAATTAGCGTTCAATTATGAGTGATCAACCGGGTCCCTCGCGGCTGAAACGAAAGAAAATGGAGCCAGTTTATAAGATTACTGATAGTGATATTGAAGAGCAGCTTTTGGGCAACGACTCTGATGATGACTTCCAGTTTGAGGACATGTCATCAGATGATGATGAAGAGGAAATCAAACGGCAGAATATCATGCAAATTGCGGCTATGGATGTACAATTGGCGTCGCAATGTACTCGTCGAAGGAACCCATCATTAGAAGCATTACAACAACCAGAAAGATCAGCACCACCACAAGAAGAAGCTACTTCTTCATGGTCAACGACATGTGAGCTAAAAAAAAAATGATTTCACTAAACAAAATGAGTTTTGTTTAGTGAAATCAATCAAATCAATCAATCAAAAATTGAGTTGAGCGCGCCTGACCCAACTCCAATCTCATTTTTCAATTTCTTCTTTGAAGATGATTTTCTTGCAATGATTTGTGAAAAAACGAATGCCCAAGCCGGAAAGTTATTTCTTTTCGGTATTTCTGAATCATCAAGAATAACTAATTGGAAGGACGTGGACGTCCCTGAACTGAAAATATTCCTTGGCTTACTTTTCCACATTGGTTCTTTTCAACGCCCCGACTACAAGATTACTGGAAAAAGAGCCGGTTATTTTCAATACCTATTTTTGGTCAACAGATGAGTAGAAATAGATATCTGCTAATAATGAGATGTCTTCACTTCAGCTCTGATACAGAGATTGTGAATGACGACCCACTGTACAAAATACGTAGTGTCGTTGATTATTTCAACCAAAAAATGAATACATGCTATTATCCTGGCAAAGAGCTGTCGTTGGATGAGAGCATGATTCTGTGGAGAGGGCGACTGAGGTTCAAGCAGTATGTAAGAAACAAGCGCCATAAGTATGGTATCAAACTATACATGTTGACTGAACCTGATGGTCTCATTTTGAAGTTTCGAGTATATGCTGAGAGCCAAGACCATGATGTTGCTGGAAAAGGGCAGATCAAGCGGAAGATGTGCCGCATGTGCTCAAAATCTCAAAAAATACGGAGAGACTATGTGGCATTGCGAAACTTGCATTGACAAACCGGGTCTGTGCTTTGAGTGTTTTGACGAATTCCATTTGTCAATTTAGACTTTATTTTATTTTGACATTATAGCTGTGGATTATATTACAGCTCTGTTTATAATCTCATTAGGATTTTTTTTAATTTTTATTTTGTGTTAGAAGCTGAACAAGATTTTTTGTTCAACTGTTTTTTTTTACTCTTTTTATTAACTATTACTGATTAATTTTTACTCTATTTTTGTAAGCTTACTCTGTGAAAAATTAGTTATTGTTCTCAAGAGTATAAGAATTAAGAAAAATTACATTATGTTGTGTCCAAATGACATAAATATACGATTATACATAAAATAAGCCACTCCGCTAATTTGCGGGCCCGGCACTAGAATTGAAAATTTCAACCCCAGTGCCGGGCCCGCATATTTGCGGGAAAATTAATCTTGTTTTTTCTTCATAGTAAAACATGATAATAATAGTTAAACATTTATTGAAATATTCTTAAGGCATGTGCCGAACGCATATTATAAAAAAAACATTTTGGATTTTCTCAAACCACCCCCATATTCAGGCCGGCAGCGAAGCTGTTAAGACATAAAGCTGGTTAGATAGTCGGAACAATTAACTTATATATATTATATATTAACTTCAAACTCAACTAAATCCCCGTTAATCGTAATCAAACACGTGACGCACGGCACAACTAATGAACGGTCGATCAAAGTTCAATTGTATGTTCACTTAGCAACAAAATTATAACCACACGTATGAACGCGATCTCTTCTCGAGTCACAAAGTTCAGCGTTCCAAACAACAAACTAAATTCTTTCATACGATATTAACAGACCACACAAGCAAATTAAATATTGCAAATGCGCTTCAAAATGCAATCACTATACAACTTGACGTAAGTTAACACAAGCTACAACTCGTCGGCGTAAATTAATGGCAATCTGTTACTTTAATCACTCAAACTCAAATTAGACCTCGTGTCACGTAACGCTCAAACAGACACTCCATTCGAAGCGGTATTAAAGATACCCAAATCTTCGATAGTAAACTAGGCGCGCACAATACTCAAATTCGGACGTTGATCGCAATCAATGTTAACTTCCAAAACAATTAACCGATCCGCGCAGTCAATCTATTTTTTTAGACTGAACAAACTCCTCGTCGGTGCATAAAAATTTGCTAACAAAAACCGACACTATATAGAGGTTATACGGGACGCGACGCGCGAATGTCAAACCGGTACGAATGCATCGCGCCGAGCGCCCTCTGGCGTCAGTTCTTGAAATTAGCGTTTGACGCGAACAAACCCTCGTCCCGGACATAAGGACTTATGTCCGCGGACAAACCGGCAAGCGGGACAGGGTCGCGACGGCACGTTGCAAGACCGAATCTCCAACCAAAACCTCGGGCCACCCTAGGCACCCCATCAGATCTTGCAACCTTAACCATCGCCTCAAAATACCGCTCCAATGTGGGCAAGCCGGAGGGTCGAACCTCCACTGGATGCCCTTCCTGGATATCGCAGCACCTAAATAAGTCCTGTTACTGGACAGAAGTCGGACGACCTCCTTCAAATATCTATCCGTGCCCCCACAATTCGTTCCGCAATCAGACTCAAAATCCACCTCGTTGACGCGTAAAACGATCGAAAATAGTCAACACACAAAAAGGCACTTAACGCGACGTTACAAATCAACTTCGAGGCGAGACCGGACCAGGTCCGGCAAACCGCGACGCGATACGAAGCGGCCCGGTATGTCCACAAAGTCTTCAGTGCTGAGGGCACTTACAGGTTCCAAGTGAACGGCCTCTATGGTGAGGCACCCGAAAACGCACAGATAGGCCTTAGTATAATTTTTCACGCAAGTAGACATAATCAAGCCATCTACCATATAACCATTTACTGATTTCAATCTAATAATATCACAACCAGCTAGTCTTTTAGACATGTATGCTTATAATTCTACCAAGTTACAAAAGCATCAACTCAAACTACTATGTAAAACTTGAAAATAAATTGTAACAAATTTATTTGTTGATGCCCATAGGTCAAACAGACAAGCTAAGCAAAACGACAAACATAAGAGATAGCAAAAAAAAATTTTTTTTCAAAATAAATCTTCGACAATGCCAACAAAAATATTAAAACAAAGAGAGAATTGATTTTTATTTCCTTCGGCACAAACAGTGTTACTCAATTTCAATTTTCTTTTCAACAAAGCAAACATAATGATCAAATATATTTACAAAAACATATGTACACGTATTCAAAGAGCACATTAAATTCCCCTTTTTACTCACAAACGCTACTACTACTACGAAACATTTCGCGGAATAACCAAAGCAATCTATTAGCTAGCTGACAGCTGAGTGACCGTGAAGTTCCTCTCCACACGCTGAGGGGGGGCGACGACACCCCCGCCCCTGGGGGAACGACCCCCTGACTGGTCGGGGGAGGGACCCCTTTCAAACCTAGGGGCTCGGTGGCTGGCAGGCGAGCGCCAAGCGTCGCCCGACAGAGGGCGTGGCTGAGCGCCCCCGCTCGTGGGAGCCGAGGGTCCGGCAGAGCCCCGAGAGGAGACGCCGTTCGAACCCAGGCACAAAACTGCATGGTGATTGCCCAGGCAGTGCGGACAGGGCCGCAGGTGTGGGCAGTCTCCCTGGGGGTGTCTTTCCAAACACAAGTAGCACCAGCGGCGCTCCTTGGCGATAGTTCGCGTCGCCGGAACCGGCTTACCTAATAACTTCGGGCACGACGTCACCCGGTGACCAGATGCTCGACAATAGGAGCAGGGGGGCGCCTCCCTGGCCGCTAGGCTACTGTAAGATGGTAGGGAGCGACGCCCTCCCGCGGGAGCTCTGATCGGCCTTGGGGGGGTTGACGACGACTTGCCCGGCGGATTCCGCCTCTCACTGGGCACGGCTCGTAAGTCGTCGACGGTGCCCGCGGCGTTCTCAATCTGCCGACACTGCTCCTCCAAGAACCGCAGCAGATCATTGAAGGGCGTAATATAGGAGACGCCGTCCCCGCCGTACCTCCTCAAAATGTATCCGAAGGTCGAGAGGCAGGCGGGACAGCACGATGTGGAGCAACAAAAAGGACCATTCGTCCACCGGTAAATCCAGCCGCCTCAACGCGTTACAGGCCACCAAGACTGGATTCACGAGGTCCGGACGTAGTCTGGTCCGGTCACTAAGCAGCGGGAGGCTTAGAAGCTGCCTAACATATTCGTCCGCAATTCGCCGGACGTTGGCGTATCTTCCGGCGAGGAGATCCCGAGCAGCCTGGTAGGCAACATTCGACAATCTCAAGTGGCCGACGACGCCCAGGGCTTCCACCTCTAATGATGCCAGGAGGTACTCCATCTTCTGGCTTGGTGTCAAGTCCCTCCGGGCGTCCACTAGGCTGTCAAAAAGACCAACGAAGGTCAGCCATTCGGAAAGGACCCCTGAGAACCTTGGCAGGTCCAGAGTAGTCCCAACAGCTCCGGCTGAGTAAGCTGCTTCCGAGGGGACTCGGGCAGGCCACTCATCCGAGCTTCACGCGCCTCCTCAGGATACCTGGCCCCAGCCTTCGATCAAGTCGTCCGTGAGCGAAAAGAACTGCTCGTAGTCCGCGAGGCAGGAGTCCAGGACTCCCTTTTCCGCATCAGAGTCCTCGAGCTCAGTGTAAGCCTCCTCCACTAGGGCCCCCCGGGCCGCGACCTGCTCGAGCCGCTTCTCCAAACTATAAACCTTATCCGGTCGACCTATCAAAGCATGGGCACTAGCGGCCCAGTGCAGCTCCGCCTTCAGGCGACGCATCGGTAGCTTGTGTGATGGCATGACTACTAAATACAAATTAATACGCGGCACAAATACAAATGAAATTTAACAAATAACAACTACAATTACTATCAAATCAAGTTGAATACAAATTACTACAAATTATTATTTATTAATTTAAATACAAATTACACTACAAATACAAGTACACACTACAGTCGATCAGCAAAGATGCCTCGTTTAGACGACCGACACTTCGGCAATTAATCTGCTATAATTATACGATAACGATAATTATACAATTATGTGATAACGATAATTATCTACCTACGCGACGCGTGACGGTACCTTACCCCAAACTACACTCCCGCTTGTGCGGCCTAACGGGCGCGGCTTTTAATTCTACCCGCTAACAAACAAAAAAATATCACCTACCTATTATTACCTATTATTTTTATTAATATTACGGCCGGGCGTGATTGTAAATCAATCAACCACGCTCTGCTACCAAAAATGTTCACGCCCTGAGTTGCCCCGACAAAGGTCAAGTATCCCGGGGCCCATGAGCGGAACAGTCGACGAGCTACAGGGGACGGGGCCCAAATGGCCTATGGATGAATGTTCTAAAACGGCTGGCAAATAAGCAAGCACTACTTACCGATCTCCTGGGGTAGAGTTGACCACTTGGTACCAGTCAGGTGATAAGTGAGGTGCATGTAAGTATTGTGTAGTAGTGTGTAAAATGTGAAACCATATTTAACCAAGGTTACCGGGCAGCGGCCTGGTCCGATGCGAACCCACGATGTGGTATCACTCCAGCGGACGTCACCAATTGAAAACCTCTGCCTTCATTTCACTATTTCAGTTTATCAACTTTATTGTATGTTTAATTAACTTCAAACTCAACTAAATCCCCGTTAATCGTAATCAAACACGTGACGCACGGCACAACTAATGAACGGTCGATCAAAGTTCAATTGTATGTTCACTTAGCAACAAAATTATAACCACACGTATGAACGCGATCTCTTCTCGAGTCACAAAGTTCAGCGTTCCAAACAACAAACTAAATTCTTTCATACGATATTAACAGACCACACAAGCAAATTAAATATTGCAAATGCGCTTCAAAATGCAATCACTATACAACTTGACGTAAGTTAACACAAGCTACAACTCGTCGGCGCAAATTAATGGCAATCTGTTACTTTAATCACTCAAACTCAAATTAGACCTCGTGTCACGTAACGCTCAAACAGACACTCCATTCGAGGCGGTATTAAAGATACCCAAATCTTCGATAGTAAACTAGGCGCGCACAATACTCAAATTCGGACGTTGATCACAATCAATGTTAACTTCCAAAACAATTAACCGATCCGCGCAGTCAATCTATTTTTTTAGACTCAACAAACTCCTTGTCGGTGCATAAAAATATGCTAACAAAAACCGACACTATATAGAGGTTATACGGGACGTAACCACGCCGTTCTAGTCACTGCACTGCATTCATTACTTCCGACGCGCCCCGATCGCCACCAACTCTGCTCGCGCGAATGTCAAACCGGTATGAATGCACCGCGCCGAGCGCCCTCTGGCGTCAGTTCTTGAAATTAGCGTTTGGCGCGAACAGTTACTTTGTGCCTTTTAACACGCGCCTCGCACTTCTGTATGTATTTTGTTTGAGTTGTAGTAGTACATATTACGTGCTTGTGTGGAGCGAAGTGTGTAGCGGTGTGGTTTTTTTTATAGAATAAGGGTGACAATCGAGCGCACAGCACCTGATGCTAAGTTGGATGCTATTGACCATAGACATCTTACATCTCAATCAAAATGCACATACGTTGTCCCTCCTGAGGACTAAGAATGGAATACCTCGTTTCCAGTAAAAAAAAGAGTAGTGTAGTCTACACCTACCATACGAAATACAGCAGCATGAAGGTGGTATTTTACGGTGTTATTGTGTGGTGTTGCAGTGCCGGCGGAGGCGACGTGGGCGGTGGTGCGGCTGAGCACGAGAGAGCGCGCGCGGTCGGGGCGCTTCCTGCTGCACTGCGTGCAGCTGCTGCCGCAGCGCAGCTGCCGCGCGCACGAGGCGCACCGCATGCTCTCGCTCGCCGCCGACGCGCCCGCGCTCATGCCGCTGCAGCTAGTCGTGAGTTGCAACCTCTACTGTAGCTTGCTGCTGCACTGCCACTGCGTGCAGCTGCTGTCACTGCGTGAAGCTGCTGCTCGGTGCAACCTCTGCTCTAACTTGGCTTTACTGCCCTGCTACTTTTATACCTCAGCGCCACTAGCCCTCGATAACAACAGGGGTCCGACAACTCTCTAAATCTATGCTAATCTGTGGTACCTTAGTACAGTTCCGACAACTACACACAATAACAACCAATCGTACCCGCCGACAAGTTTCTCTGAACCTATGCTGTCTTGCTACCTTGGTACAATCCCGATAACTGCACACAATAACAACCAGATAGTACAGGCTGACAACTTACTCTGAACCCCTGATGCCCTGGTACATCGTACCGTTGCGGTACCTTACCCTCAATAACATCAAGATCCGACAACTTTCTCTAAACCTTTTATACGCCTATACAAACTGAAAGAGAGAGAGAAAGATGAATCAAAACGCTTCGTTACCCATAATAAAGATCTTTAATTCTCGTCACTCGCCACACAAAATAAAATATCTCCCCCCCTCTCCACCTACATTTCACCTCTTTCTCGCCTATGATATTCTAGTACCTTAACGCTGTAGTAGCAGCTGACAACAGAATCATATTCGCTGATAATTTCGCTAACTTATGAAGATTGTCGTCACTCCCTCTAGTACACGAGGCATGCCTTTTAAGTTGTGTCATTTGACCAAAAAAATGCAACTGAATCACCTTATAGTACTTTTTATTGTTTTTCAAAGTATTCACCACGTAGTTTAATTAATACAATTTTCCATTCGCTCGAATCATTTATTAAAACATTTATTCCACTCCAAAGTGGGGGTGTTCAATATGGCCGTTATATGGCCGTTTTGAAAGCGTCGACTGCTTCTTCACCGGACTGGAACCTTTGACCAAAAAGATTTTTCTTAATTTTAGGAAATGTAAAGAAATCCTTAAAGGATTACGTCAGGACTGCATGGAGGATGGTCAAGAATTTCTAAGTTTTCCTGCTTCAAATACTCAATCGTTTGACCAGCGCTGTGTGAATTTGCGTTGTCATAGTTTAGGATGATGCGTTGCTTAGGGCTAGATTTCCGAAGTACGGCGATGACGTGTTGTAAACAAACTGATATACCACTCTATATTAACCGTTCTACGATCTTCAAGTGCTATCGTGGTTTTCGCAATAAACGTAGCCACTATTTGTTTGTGCTTCAAGAGCGAACTACTTTAGTCGGCTTGGGCTCGTCTTGGAAGACCCAGATTGTAGATTGTTGTTTAGAATCGGGATTGTAGGCATATATCCAAGATATGTCACCACTGATGATGTAGACGTGATTTGAGGCTCCTCGGTTGAATCTTTGAAGAGTTTTCTTACACCATCTGATGCGGGTCGTCTTATGATAGTCTGAAAGCAAATGTGGGATCCAACGGCAAATTACCTTTCTCACATCAAGCGCTTTATGCAAGATCTTTTGAATGGTTGTCCCTGAGATGCCTAATAACGCTTCTATCTCTTGATATGTCACATGACGATCTTCGAGAATTAGTTTTCTCACAGCAGCAATGTTGATCTTCAGTGTATTTTGCGGATTTTGATCGTCCTTCACGAGATGTGTCACTAAGATTGATATTTTCACGCTGGAATTCTAAATACCAGCGTTCGACTATTCTCAAACGTGGGGCTTCATCATGGAACGCTCTTTGAAACACTAAAGCCGTGTTAGACCTCTTCCAAAGTTGTAGATAATTATTGCACGGAAATTTTCCTTAGTAAGATTCATTTTCATACGTGACCTGACAGGATTCAAAATGATTCTGTGACTAAATGATAGCATTAATCCTCATACTTTCAATTATTTTGGGATTCTGACTTTAAACAAATTTGAATTTTGAACAGTTCTAAATTGCCGGTAAATATGTAAACGACAGAACGTTAAAGGCACGCCTTGTAGGGGCTGTCGTCCCATGCTTCATTCCCATCGTTTGAATGATGAATGTTGAAAGAATGCAAAATGAGATTCAGGGCTATAAACAGGTCTATCCTCGGAGTTTCTTTGCATGATAAGGATATCCGCAGTAGAACCAGAGTAAGCGACATAACCTTATATTCCGAAGAATCTACAACCGATGGGAGAGAAAGTATAATCTATTTGTTTTTATAATTAGGTATACTACTTACGGAATAGTATAGTTATTCACTTTCTTTAAGTCTTGGATATACGAGGGTACAAAAGGGGTGGCATAGTACGCAACATTTCGCTCAACAACTACGTGGAAAGTCCCGAGACATGTCGCGGAACATTTTGTAGGCCACACTAGTCAGGTAAATAAATATGGGGGATATTTATTTACCTGACTAGAGGAGGGAGTACTTACTACTTATTTCGGGAGTGAATCGTTAATGAAAGGGAAGATGGTGGATGTGTAATTTCTTACTACAACGAAAAGGAAGAAGAATTCATATTTTAAGTGATCTCCGAATGTCTGACAAATTTTTTGTGAATTTTACTCGAATGTCAACATCTGATTTTGAAACTTTATAACAAATCTGTAGTCAAACAGGATACAATGCTACGGAACGCTGTTAGCCCTCATATCAGACTTGCCATTGCATTGAGATATTTGTCAACTGGAGATTCATATGCTTCCTTGTCGTACACTTTTCGAGTGACTAAACAACTGATCGACAAAATAGGACCAGAAATTTGTGGTTTGAAGTATCCCACAATAAAACATGACTCTGGTAAAGCTCAAGAAGTAAAAGCACGGTTTCGTTTCCCCACACTACTGACATGTTGCAAGACAGGTTGCGGCACACGAGTACACCCGGCAACAAACGGCGCGACTGACTGACGGCGGACGCGGGACACGTGCGCTCGCTCTCGAAGCGAGAGCAAGCAACATGTCCCGCGTCACGTAAAGTGTAGCGGCCCATGTTGCGGGTCACTGCGCAACGTTACATCGTCACGTATATTGAGGGTTCCGCGTCATGTTGCGGGACAAAATGTTCCCTAGCGTAACCGGGGCTTTGTAAATGCGGAAGTTAAACATTACTTTTGTCCAACAAAATATCTAAATTACCATTAAGTCGCGCCTAAAAAAAATCACTTCAAAAATAAAATAAAAAATACACTTTTATAGGGTGGAGTGATGCTCGAGGTGGTAATAGCAAAGTACTGGGCGAACATAGGCGACATGGTGATAGACTACACAGTGGAGTTCCACGGGCTGAAGCCGGACTTTGGCTCTCAGTTTTGGATGGGCGGCGCCCAGACGCTGGGCAGCGTGCTGCTGTCAGCCCTGAGGCTGGAAGAAGTACAGCCCGTCGCACAGCTTAAGCATAGCGAGCCAGTGTACAGGTACTAAGATTTTTAACTGCTTAGTAAAAGGGTATTTATGTTAGAATGACCATTCTAAGTCGCATGGATAGTTTTCTGTAGTTTAGTCTCAACTGGGGAAGGACAACGCTCTCACATACTATCAGTTTTAAGAGAGGTAAAAAAACCGGTAACATGCGTATTAGTGTGGACACTAGGATTTTCTCTTGTATAGAGGGGGGCAATCCACCACCTCCCATGGCTCCACCGACCCTCAGGTAATACTGGCCGAATTTCGGGAGATGCGCTCGGTATTTGCACGTGGCTCTTTTCCGCGCGCACTTTCTTGACTCCCTACAAATATTTCGTCTATACCTTGTCCCAGTTTAAACGTCATTCTCCCCCTTCTGGGGCTAACTTTTTTTTTTTATAGGATAAGGGTGACAAACGAGCACACAGTCCACCTGATGGTGAGCGGTTGCTGCGGCCCATAGACATCTACATCTATCCTCGTTTGCGAATCAAAATGCAGATACGTTGTTACCCGTGAAGACTAAGATGGAATGCCTCATTTCCAGTAAAAAGGGCCTCCGGCCACTTGCACTCACCAAGCGAAACGCAGAGGTAAACCTCTACTTCACGCTGGTATTCTGTGAGGTCGTGGTACCACGCCGGTTCGGGCCGGCCTATCCGTGCGACAGCAAAAGCTGCCGCCTGGCTCTACCACGGAGGCCCTTTTTACTGGAAATGAGGCATTCCATCTTGGTCCTCACGGGTGGCGGCGCATCTACATTTTGATTTGTAATAGAGGATAGATGTAGATGTCTATGGGCCGCAGCAACCACTTACCATCAGGTGGACTGTGTGCTCGTTTGTCACCCATATCACATAAAAAAAAACAACCCGTAGTTCTCCCCGCCACTGATGAGATCCGAGTAATAGATCGGTCCCTGAACCGGACGAACTAGTCCATCTATCATTTTCGCTCTTAGGTCGTCATACAGAGGACATTCCCATAGAACATTGTGAACGTTCTCCTCTATCGCACCACACTCACACATAATTGTTCACACACAGTCGTATTTCACTCAGTCTCTTCCGAAAGCATCCATTTCCGGTGAGAATCTGAGAGGTTTGATAGTCCGGTGAGACCCAGGTATACCTGAGTCTCAACGCCACCTCCGGGAAAAATCGATAGAGGTTATGTCCTTTCAAGTCATTCATCCATCGTTCCTGCCAAACACCGATCACCTCAGTCCAAATTTCGCGTTTCCGTCTGCTCAACTATACCCATTCTACCAGCACGGATGACCTCCAGGTCAGCAGGGAGAACATCAGCCTGCACCGGTAAGGCCGCCGGGCTAGTGGATCGGTTAGCCTTAGTTAACAATATAAGGGCGGTTCGCTGCGATCTCAGTAGTGCACTACGAACTGTGTACATGTTCGCACGCTCGTACCAGTACTCTGCCGCGTACGTAAGCGTCGATACAAACACTCCTCTATAGATAATTGTTAAGCTCGGATATCGGACATCCCATGATGATGTCGATACGCGAGTCATTTTAGTGAATACCTTGGTCGCTCTTTCAGATGTATTGGACACGTGTTGCACAAACAATAGTTCCGAGTCCAAAACCACGCCTAGTACCTTAGCATTGGTCACAGTCTTAATAGATTCTCCACCATGTTTAATTACGAGGGGGGGGGGGGGGGGGGGGGCTGAAGGCTGAAGTTTGCTTCTAACAGTCATGATGGTTGACTTTGATGAGGAAAACTCCAGTCGATTCTCTAGCTCCCGTACAAGGTCCAGCGTGACTCTGGCCCTGGATTCGATGCCTGCTCTGGTTTGCGATTCAATAAGAATAAGAATCGTGACATCGTCAGCATAGGCAGTCATGGCTACTCCCTCAGGCAGAGGGAGTCGGAGTAGGTCATCCATCAATACGTTCCACAGTGTATGGCCCAGTACGGAGCCTTGAGGACATCCCATGGCGACGTCTTCCACTCTTCCCGGTCGCTGATGAAGAGGCCTACACGTCTGCAGGTGAAGTAGTCCACCAGCATTTTATAAATGTTGGGTGGTCAACCACCTCGTTCCCTTTGACCATCATCATCGACCACCAGGCGTAGTTAAAGGTGCCGGCGATATCTAAAATGATTGACTGCACGTAGCATGCCTGAGAATACCTTGTCGTGCTGAGCAAGACACGTAGCGCTGTTACCGTAGATCGCCCCGCAGAAAATCTATGCTGGTATTCAGATATCTCACGAATAATCGCAGGAGCACATCTTAGCATTATTCGTCCTAGTAATTTTCCCAAAACAGGGACCTTATGCCTTGACATCGGTGAGCGGCTTGTCATTACCCTTGGGAATGGCAATCAGTCTTCCGTCCATCCATACCTTGGGGAAAATCCCTTCTACTACACACTTATCATATACCGAGTGAAATTCCCTTGGTGCTGCCATCCATACATTTCTAACGATTCTCTCATTCACCCCATCGAGTCTCGGAGCCGTGTTAGGCAAAGCCTTGACCATAGCTCCCAGGTCCCCAATCGAGAGCGGAGGCGCAGCCCCGCCAGACGGCACGAATGCCGCCAGTAAACGGACCTGCTGGTGATAAGGCGTGTCGCGATCAAGGCCGTCATCCGGACAAAGCGCAGACATTAAGTCGTGCATCGCCGCTTCCAGTCTGTCCGGTGTTAGCAAGATGCTGCTGCACCTCCTGGTTTGTTTTCCTCTTTTTTTTAAATGAAAAAACGGAACCCTTATTGGATCATTTTGTTGTATGTCTGTCTGTCTGTCAAGACCCATTTTCTCAGGAACGCGTGGAGGTATCAAGCTGAAATTCATATCAAATACTCAAGTCTACTGTCCCTTGGAGCTGTGAAAAATCAAATTTCTAAGCCAACGCAATCAAAAGATACAGCCGTTTATGCCGCAAATTTACGACATTTGCAAGGGAATCAAAACCTACAGGGTACTTTCCGTGAACTCAGAATCTTGAAATTTGGTACAAAACAACGTTTTATAGCATAGATAAAGGAAAAATTGGGGTAAGCATAAATTTTTCTCACCGCTTTGACTCACCGCAGATTTACGGCGGGAGATCTCCCCTTTTCCTTCCACCGGCTACACCCGATACAATGCTAGTCCATACGAGAATCTATAGAACAGCGTTTGTATTAGCCGGGTAGGGAATTATAGTACTACAAATATCAGTTTTCAAACATCAACATAGTTTTTAATTTCCATAGCAGCATGTACCTAGTTATTACATTTATTTTATCTTACAAATCGTATAAATCGTGGATACCTACCTACCTACCTAATTAAATAAATGTATAATATGTACATAACTGAAACGATGCTGTGGCAAAAAACCTTAAAAGTTAATAGAACGGCTATTTCTGGGGAAATTGGAAGATCCCTGTTACTGTATTTCACCAGTGAGTATTTTATTATTGTTATAATACATATATATATTACTGATTATTGACAAGATCTGCTCGTTTTATTTAAATGCTCACATCGTAACTGAAAAGGATCGGAGACATCACTTATATATTTTTTTGGTAAACAATATCGTGAAGGCTGTAAAATATCGTCATTGTATTCAATTTCGTCGTAATAATTAATTTCTCTTAAAATATTTTCAATTTCCATGTCAACAATCACGATCTTAAGTCACGGACTGCCCGCACTCAGATTTTAGCATCACAAGTACACAAACTTGAGAGGCGAGTTTAGTTTATTAATCAGTGCGATATCGTAAACGTAAACCTAAACCGCATCTTGAGATAAGTTTTATTAATAAGATCATAACCTCAAGATTGTACTCAAGTGCGTGTATTTGAGCTGAGTAACGTTTATTAATATAGGCCTTAGAAAGTTTCACACTTTTATACCCACATTACGAAAAGATAAAAAAAGATTTTATATATATTTACGTATGCCAGAACGAAATTTAACGTTCTCCAACGGCATTTCGAAAAATCAGGCACTATGCCGGCGTATACTTCGCTGCAGCACGTGCTACTATTCGCGCCAATGTGAACACGTTCATACAAGTTAGGTGACGCAATCACCGCGAGCGAATCGCGTTCCGCGTCCCGTGCCGGATCCACCTCAATTTGAATGAAGCTTACAAAATGCTACATAAACAAATGTAAAATGTCCAAAACGAAGCCATACACGATTTCTAACATAGTTACATAATCGTACTAATGGTCTAAACCAGAAATAAAACCCGAGTTCGGCATTGAACTGTTTCCTAAATGACAAGTGTATGTACCTGTCAAAAGTCCCCTGTTGAAAATAGGTCTCCATAGATTTTCTCATATGTAGGATATTTCTTACTTGCTGTAATGGGCAGGCGGGTTGACATCCGCAGTTTATATTATTTTGACTTGTCCTCGTGAAGATGCTACTCTCATCTCCTTCATTTCCCTTTGTCGCCTCTTACGACATCCACGGCATGTTGTGAGGTAGTAAATCCCCTTACGCACTACATGGCTACGCAATCAGTGTTATAACTAAAACATAATAAAGTTGACTTTAATTGCAGGCCAGCAGAATCAAAAATCGTGCCGTTGACTGCTCGGGATGTGATACCGCCGGGTAGACAGATATATCAACTAATCAACACATATAACTTCCACATCGCGAAGGCGACCGAGGTAAGCTTCATATTAATTTTAACAAAGAATTGTGCTTAATATAAGTATTACAAAACTATTCAAAGCCTATTAATATTGATTACGTAGCACCTGAAGCAGTACTACTTTGATGTTTGAATGGATTTTGCTTTGGTCCGCTTCAAAATATCTTGTAGATTGGATTATCTGGGGGCACGGCAGTGCCCCTGCCAAGTCGAGCAAAAAAGCGGCACGGCCGTACCATCCTTTTCTCGAAGCAGTTCAGACCAATTTCCAACTTCGTTGTGGTTAAAACTAGAAGCCTGAATTTTCACTAACCAAGTAGGCATTGTATAAACTCGATATATTTCAAATTTCATTAAATTTTAACCAGTAGTTTAAGAATTATAACTAGTCAAAGTTTCTTAATTTTGTCACTCACTGACTGACCGATCATCAAAACTTTAAGGCACTTCTAGCAGATATAGAAGCTTCAAATTTGGAATACAATTATTGTTTAGTATATTAATCAAGGAAAAATTAAAATATTTTGCAATTTCGGTCCAGTTTTCGAGACACACCAACTACATAAATAACTTTGTAATCCCATATAAATATATAGGATTACAAAGTTACCTTTGCAGTGAATGAATCAGTGTACATATATATGTATAATATAATGGAATAATAGGTGTAGATAGGTACCTACATATAACTATCTACAAAAAGAAATGAGATGCCATCAAAAACATAACTTGTAAAAAAAACCAAGTCTCGCAACTCAGTTCTTCTACCGTAAAAAGTTGTGAGATCCATGTAATACCAAGTCGGTTAATTTATTCAGTCCCTACTTAAGGGTCATTCTCTCTTAAGTTATTACGTAATTAGCTAACCTAACAACATCTTATACTGACCATATCAATATTAAAAATCTTTTATGTTTTAAATAAATAAATTGACTTGGCAATCGCACTAAAAATATAATTTAATATAATATGTATTATTTTAGACATACATTGTGTTTTCATGCGATGGCCAAGTCAATCTATTTGTTTAAAATATAAAAGATTTTTAATATTGATATGGTCACTATAAGATGTTGTTAGGTTAGCTAATTACGTAATAACTTAAGACAGAAGGACCCTTAAGTAGGGACTGAATAAATTAACCGACTTGGTATTACATGGATCTCACAACTTTTTACGGTAGAAGAACTGAGTTGCGAGACTTGGTTTTTTTTTACAAGTTATGTTTTTGATGGCATAGATATTTGCAAATGGGTTCTTTGTTGTATTTTTTTCTAAAACTGAAGTGAAAAAGAACTTGCAGTCTATTTGATGGTATGTGGCTACTGCAACTACCAACTTTACACACAGACGCGTTGTCAGCCCTGAGGAGTTCCTAGGCAGAATAAGGGTCCTACCACCTAATATGTATAATATGTAAAGAATAATTAACTTGATTTTTGTAAATATTTACGAATTTTATCGCCTTAATTTATGAATGATTATACTTAATATAGCTGTAAAGCACCCGAATCTTTAGGAATTAAAAAGAAATCAAAATAAGTAAAAATTTTAAGTGAAAAATCAGCAAAAGTTTAAAGAAAGATTCAATTTATTTTTATAGAATTACTGTTACAAATGAGCACACAGTCCACCTGATGGTAAGTGGATACTGTGACCAATAGATATCTACATTCATTATCTACTACGAATCAAAATGCAGATGCGTTGCCACCCCTGAGGACTAAGATGGAGTGCCTCCTTTCCAGTAAAAAGGGTCTCTGGTTCACTACACTCACCACACGAAACACAGCAGTGTTAAGCTGCTATTTTACACTGGTATTCTATGAGGGCGTGGTCCTACCCCGATCGAGCCAACCCATTCGTGCTAAAACCATAATATAGTTGCGGCATGGCTCTACTACGTAAATTATTATTTAATTAGCTAAAGGTAGATAAATATGTGTGTGTATTTATTTGCCAGGTGTCACCGATAGTGTCGCTGCTATGCGACATGCTGTACGAATCGGAGTACGAGTCGCAGATGTGGATGCTGTACAACAGTTGCAAGCAGCTCATGGCCGTAGGCGACGCTTATCCCTCTAAGGTACTTTGTTTCTCTTACTTTGTTATACTGAATTATACATTGCATTTATTTATTTATATTCACTTGGCTGGTGTGGCGAAGCTAAAGACTGGGCTAATGCCGGGTTTCTTATTAAAAAATAAAAGCGCTACTTTTTCCTTTACCGAGCCATTTCTCAGTAAATTTACAGCATGGAAATCCCCTTTGTAAAACAAAATAACAGTTCAACTATTTATGAACCATTTAAAGTTTTTTCATTTTCATTCATTCTCAGTTGCATATGCATATAATAAGACGGATAGTTACGGAGAACGAAATGTTTCTTTTTTTTTTAATTTTGCCATAATTGGCGGAATTTTAAAGATATTATTGTATTTGTATACTTTGTATAAGTCCAATAGTGGATTGCCGTAGGCGGGACAATGATGGTGACGATGATATATACTTCGGTCGATCATCATATTAAGCTAACATGCTGCTTAACATCTTATAGCATCCCCTGCCAGTTATCATCAATGAGTTAAACACGTTAGAGCTCTTACAAGTTGTAAAATTTCAACGAAATACGTTTGTCATTTGTATTTACGATTTGGTGGCAAATTGAAAATTGTCTGTGTCACGTCAGCATGAATTCAAACCTAGGAAATTTTTGTACAATGATTTTTATGACTTTCGATGTCATTTAAGTCAACAAGAAAGTTATGATAGAATTCAATTGACGATATTTCATGATGAAGCCTCATCTCGTGCCACTGTTTACAACTGTTTTAATGAGTACACGTGGTCGCACTAATCTCACCGATGATCTGCGCGAGGGACGGCCTACTACGCCAACGACTAAAGATAACATCAGTGTTGTGCGGCGTTTGATAGAGACTGACAAAAGAGTGACTTATCAGCAGATCAGGGGACGGGACAAGCTTAGGCATCGGTATAAGTCAAGTGCACAAAATCCTCCAAGAACATTTAGCGGTCAGGAAGCTTTGTGCCCGGTGGATACCTCATAATTTGACAGAGGCCTAAAAACTCCGTCGTGTTGATTGGTGTCGTGTAATGGTTCAAAGATTTAACAGAGGTGACTCAAATGCTGTGTTCGACATACTTACGGGTGACGAAAGCTAGATTTATTGTTATGATCCTGAAACTAAGAGACAGTCTGCTGTCTGGGTGTTTCCTTCCGAGGAGTTGCCAACTAAAGTGAAGAGAGGTCGAAGCGTGGGAAAAAAGATATTGGGCTCGTTATTCGGAAGGACAGGTCATTACGCAACAATTGTTTTAGAGGATCGAAAAACAGTTCCTGCGGAGTGGTATGCTAACAATTGTTTGCTAATTGTCTTGGTAAAAGTTCGGCAGAAACGACCTCGCAGTGGGATTTTCCTTCACCACGGCAACGCCTCGTCGCACACCGCCAAGCAAACAATCGACTACTTGGCGCCGTCAGAAGTGGAATTACTGGGTCACCCGACCTATAGCCCCGACTTCGCACCTTGCTAGTTTTATTTATTTCCGAAAATAAAAGAATTACTTCAAGGAAAACGTTTTATGGACGCCAAGGAAATAGTGGCTGCGTTTCAAAATGCCGTCGAAGAGACCCCTAAGGACAAGGTGGCAAAGTAATTTTTTCAGTGGTTCCATCGGATGCAGCGATGTATTGATGTAAATGGACACTATTTTGAAAAAATAATAAAAGTAATGACTTGCTAGTTTGTTCAGTTTTTGATTTTTTAAGAACTTTCAGTGTCATCATTGACGTTAATAAAAAGAAACTCTTTAATTCCGTCTTCTATAGTGGAACTACTCCAGACGCGTAGAGCAGAAGTGCGGTGGTCTTGTTCTTCAAGAAAGGTGACAACGCTCTCTTGAAGAACTACAGACCGATTTCCCTTCTGAGCTGCGTCTACATGCTATTTTCAAGAGTCATTACGAGTCGTCTCGCACGCAGACCTGACGACTTCTAGCCTTCCGAACAAGCCGGCTTCCGAATAGGCTTAGCACCAAATACCACATACATACCCTTCGGGAAATTGTACAGAAGTCCGAAGAGTACAATCTCCCAATTTTTCTTGCGTATGTGGACTATGAGAAAGCCTTAGATTCTGTCGAAATTTGGGCGATGCTGCAGTCCCTTCAGCGGTGCCAAGTGGACTGTTTATCGAAGTGCTGAAGTGTTTGTACAGGAGGGCTACAATGGCTATCCGAGTACAGAACTAGAGTACGAAACCTATCTAACTGTATAGAGGTGTAAGACAGGGTGACGTAATATCCCCGAAACTTCACCGTTGCATTGGAAGACGTTTTCAAGCTACTGGACTGGAAAGAATACGTATTAACGTCAATGGCGAGTAACGAGTAATTCAGTGTTTTTTTACGTGGTAGAGCCATGCTGCAGCTATATTAAACTCAGCGGCACAATTAACCGACCGCCCACCTTGATTTTTTACGATTTTGGTTAAAAAAAAATTGTGGCCTTACTTGTGAATGTTATTTTATAATGTAGGTGTATTGAAGTAAAATGAAAGATAATATTGTTTTTAATTATTACGTTTATTTATAAAAAAGTCTGAAAAACACTTTGAACGTAAATTAACAAATGTGATGAAATGGCTTAAAAATAAAAAATCTGCTGAATAAATGAATTCTAATAGTGCGTATTTCCACCTCTAGCCCTCATGACTTCCATCAAACGGTTTGGCATGCTGTCGATGACGCGGTAACAACTCTAGCAACGTGGGGGCGAGCGTTGTCCTGCATTAATAAAAAATCTTCGCCAATAAATGGAGCAAATGGCATTACATGAGGTTCCAATACTTCTGTTACATACCTCTGAGTATTTATTCCACCTCTTTCGAAGATAACCAAGTCGGTGCGTGCTTCGTAAGTAATGCCGCCCCATATCATGATAGAGCCACCTTGGTAACCTACTGTTTCCACAACAGTACATGGTGCAAACCTTTCATTCTTGCGTCTGTATACACGCTGGCGACCATCAGGACCGTGCAAGCATATTCTTCTCTCGTCAGTAAACATAACATTCTTCCATTGTTCCATATTCCATTCGGCGTGCTCTCGGGAAAAACGAAGTCTTTCTCTCCGGTGGCCTACGAGCAATTGTGGCACTCGAGATGGTCGAAAAGCTCCAAGGGCATTCTCTCCTAGTCTTCTTCTCACTGTTCTTTCACTCACTTGAACATTGCGAACCTCACGAAGTTGGTTTCGTGCCTCAACAGCTGTAGTGAACCGATTTCTTAGAACATTGGTCACAAGAAATCGGTCGTCACGAGCGGAAGTGCATCTTTTTCGGCCCTGTCCTGGTCTTCGCTCATAAGAGCCAGTTTCCCGAAACCGTTTCACTGCATCCCTTAAGGTGGTACGTGCGACACCAAGCTTCCGCGCCACGTAACGCTGACTAAACCCTGCGTCGATAAGAGCGACGGCTCTCGCCACTGAATTAGCATCAAATGGCATGTTTGTGATGTCCAAACACTAGCTTTAAGTTACGAAACCAAAACAAACTCAAATTGTTTACTTTTAATGCCACTGAAGCAATGTAAGCAGTATGGCAACGATAACGATAATGAGACGAAGTTCGATATTTGTCCTATTCACAACTTATGCGTAAAAAAACAAAGTTAAGTGGGTAGCTTGTAATTTTTTCGTCACTACATTTCTTTCACACTTGACTTATTTATGCCCAATAACTTACAACTGCGATAACATCAAAATTTGCCACTTTAAAAGGGTGGGCGGTTAATTGTGCCGCTAAGTGTAGTTGTATAGTTGTAGCACGAATGAGTCGGCTCGACCGGGGAAGGACCACGCTCTCACAGAAAACCAGCGTAAAATAGCAGCTTAACGCTGCTGTGTTTCGTATGGTGAGTGTAGAGAACCGGATACCCTTTTTACTGGCAAAGAGGCATTCCATCTTAGTTCTCACGGGTGACAACGCATCTGCATCTTGAGTCTTTATTGAGGATAGTTGTAGAAGTCTATGGGTCACAGTAACCACTTACCATCAGGTGGACTGTGTGCTCGTTTGTCACCCTATCCTATAAAAAAACCCTCGTATACATTAGATTGATTATAATATGAAGAATTATTAACCGGTTCAGTGTGCATGGCACGCCAGGCGTGCCATCGATGATTTTTGTGTGTGGCGTATGACACGCGGGTCGTGTCTTAAAAATCGTTATAACTCGCTCAAATTACTTTTTTGAAGAGTTATCCAGAACAAAATAATCATTATTTTGCAAGTAGTTCATCCCTACAGCTTCGTTTCTGGATATTTTGAAAATTTGAAATTTTTAGGGGCTGACAACCTTTTTTTAACTTGTACATGATACTCTTTTTACTTTCTGGGTTTTAAATCATGTTGTGGAAAAATAGTCTAATAAGTAACAAATAATAGCACTCATTGCGATCGCTCACAAAATCAAGTTGTAAATAAATTTCAGGAAAACAAGTCTCCTGTTAAAAAAAACAATGCGTTTGTTTTATTGTTTAATTTTACTTAAAATGGTTGAACAGCTGTTTTATTACTATCGTATGACCGAATAGACCTACGAAGTACCATGTGCTCTTGTGATATGTCATAAGTTATATTTTTGCTTGAAACAGTTCGAAACCGTTAATGCCAAAAAAAATTCGCTAATAAATAATCTTTTGTCAATCCGCCGTCGTATAGCGCCGGCATTTTTTTCCTTTTGAAAACACTTGTTTTGCTACTTTTACTAATTAGACGTTTTCAGATCGACTTTACTTTTACAATTGTATAACATTAAATAATATTTAACATTTGTAAATATCAATTAATCATAAACCTTATTTTTTTCCAAATTAAGGTTCTTGATTGTTGATATTTACAAATGTTATTATTAGGTGAACATTTAATTTAATAAAAACCAAGGCTTTCCAGGGTGATTTACCTGTACCTCCTTATATAAATGTTTTTTTATAAAACAAAAAATAGTACAAAAGGTTTGTAATCTCTGCATAAAAAAGTCACTTACTCTCAATTTCAAAGAAAACACGTAGTTACTCACAAAAAACAAGTATCCTTTCGTTTGTAACTGATGTTTGATGTCAACTTAACTTAATTAGGTCTAAACTGGCTGAAGGCACAATAGGCGTGTCATCAACTTCTGTGGCACTTGACACGCCAGGCGTGTCATTAATATTTGTTCGCCGCCACAGCTAAAAGTTGTAGAAAATCGGTGCCGCAACGAATCGGTTAATAGTCTTAGTGTAATTACTTACTACCAAAACGACAAATGTGTGGTAAACTGCATAATATTACAAATGAAAACAAATATTGTTGTGTACAAAGATGTCATACTTGTGCACGGCAACGACCTACAATCAGACAACAAGTGATGGGTGATTTACCTGAGCCACGTGCGACTCCAACGCGTCCATTCTCTCGAAGTGAAGTCGACTTTGCTGGTCTAGTTTATCTGCTAAATTCTAAAGAAAGAGGACCTAAAAACAGAAAAGCTTACATTTGCATTTTTTTGCAAGGCATTAAAGGATCGCCTTTACACATTTAGTGATGGTGAGCGATTTAACATTGATGCATTTATAGCAACATTCAAACGTTTTGTTGCCAGAAGAGGAAAATGTAATGAAATCTGGAGTGATAATGGAACCAACTTCGTTGCAGTCAACAAGGAATTGGTTAAAATATAGAGAGGCATGATTGGAAATACTTGGACACATAGTAGATCAATTAACAAGTAATGGCACACAATGGCATTTTACACCATCATACACACTGCACTTTGGAGGACTCTGGGACGCTCATGTCAAATCAGTCAAGCAGCAATTACGAAAAACACTGACATCAAATTTAACATTCGAAGAACTCATGACGGTGCTGAAAACAAATCGAAAATGTCGGAACTGATGACGGTAATGTTCCTGGACAAGAAATTTTAATCGGTTTCATGTTGCATTCTTTATATTTTAAGGAAAATAGAAGTGACAGTAGGCTGAATATTATGGTTTAAGTGAATTTGGAGAAAATTCTCTATAATCAACAGTCCGGTAGTGCTGTCGCTAAGCGTGCAGCTGCGGTATTGCGGATCAATACCGCAAATAGACCATACAAATGGCCAGCGTGGAAATATAACCACGCGGGGCCATTTGTATGGTCTACATATAATTATTTCACGTCTGGGTATTTTTCCATATTGAATTTATGCGATTCAAATAAGACTATTATATTTATTCAAAAAAGTCACAATGTGGAGTCGTAATATTATGACGTCAGGTGTTAATAGCTGTAAATTCAAATCATTTAGAAAGGTGAGCGAAACAGATATTTTTGAAATAATATTTATTTACTAAATAACCATGAACGAAAAAGTATTAATCTGAATCTAGTATTTCAATTTCGCTCATCTCTGCATTAATGTCTGAGTAGTCATTATTGTCATCATTATCATCACTGCTGCTTTCCCTTGTAAAGAAGAACATGGATGTATGTAGGCATTTAAAATATACCTAACAGTATTGCTAACAGTGACAAGTTTTAACAGTGGTAGAGCCACGCGGCAGCTTTTGCTGTCGCACGGATGGGCCGGCTCGAACCGGGATGGTACCACGACCTCACAGAAAACCAGCGTGAAGTAGAGGTTTACCTCTGCGTTTCGCTTTGGTGAGTGCAGGTGGCCGGAGGCCCTTTTTACTGGAAATGAGGAGCATTTTGCTTTGTAATAGAGGATAGATGTAGATGTCTATGGGCTGCAGCAACCACTTACCATCAGGTGGACTGTGTGCTCGATTGTCACCCTTATCCTATAAAAAAAGTAATTTTTTACTTTACCATTGGTTCGAAAAAAACCTCTGTCCTACAAAGACCTAGCAAGAAACCCAGATTAATTTTTTAAATTAAATTTTACATGAATAGTTGTACACATTACTTACAAAAATTATTTTGGGAACATTTCTACATTTCTCCTTAATTAAAAATCAAAATGCAGCTGCGTTGGTGTCAATACTGAGAACTAACGTGGAATACTTCGTATATAGTAAAAAAAGGGTCTCTGGTTCTCTACACTCATCATACGAAACAGCAGCATTGAGTTGCTATTTTACGCTGGTATTGTGTGGGACGCCGGTCGTGCTACAATCATAACAGCTGCAGCGTGTCTCTACCACGTAAAAAATCGTGTTTTGCAGATTGTGAACTGATTATGATGATTTTTTTCCATACCAATTAATGTCTGCTCAATGTTTTTACGGCAGAAGTACATCGGGGTACATTGTGCAATTAAGTAGCGCTTTTTGAATGGTCCGGTGCTTTTGTGTGTTCGTCAGTACTCGGTGAAGCTGGAAAAGGGCGAGTATGTGTTGCGGTTGAACGTGCGGCATGACAACCGCGCGCTGCTGGAGCGGTTGCAGGAGCTGCCCGTCGCGCTGCAGCAGCGCCTGCCGCAGCCGCTCGCGCTCGACGTGTACTGCGAGCACGCGCAGGTGCACACGCACACATACGTACACACGCACACGTATACGCACACGCACACGTGCACACATACGCACATACGTACATATACTTACACACGTACACACGCACACGTACAAGCACATGCACACGTGCACACATACGCACACACGTACATACACTTACACACGTACACACGTACACGCACACGCACACGTGCACACATACGCACATACGTACATATACTTACACACGTACACACGCACACGTACAAGCACATGCACACGTGCACACATACGCACACACGTACATACACTTACACACGTACACACGTACACGCACACGCACACGTGCACACATACGCACATACGTACATATACTTACACACGTACACACGCACACGTACACGCACATGCACACGTGCACACATACGCACACACGTACATACACTTACACACGTACACACGTACACGCACACGCACACGTGCACACATACGCACATACGTACATATACTTACACACGTACACACGCACACGTACACGCACACGCACACGTGCACACATACGCACACACGTACGTACACTTACACACGTACACACGTACACGCACACGCACACGTGCACACAAACGCACACATGTACATACACTTACACACGTACACACGCACACGTACACGCACACGCACACGTGCACACATACGCACACACGTACGTACACTTACACTCGTACACACGTACACACACACGCACACATGCACACAAACGCACACACGTACATACACTTACACACGTACACACGTACACGCACACGTGCACACATACGCACATACGTACATATACTTACACACGTACACACGCACACATACACGCACACGCACACGCACACGTGCACACATACGCACACACGTACGTACACTTACACACGTACACACGTACACGCACACGCACACGTGCACACAAACGCACACACGTACATACACTTACACACGTACACACGCACACGTACACGCACACGCACACGTGCACACATACGCACACACGTACATACACTTACACACGTACACGCACACGCACACGTGCACACATACGCACATACGTACATATACTTACACACGTACACACGCACACGTACACGCACACGCACACGCACACGTGCACACATACGCACACACGTACGTACACTTACACACGTACACACGTACACGCACACGTGCACACAAACGCACACACGTACATACACTTACACACGTACACACGTACACGCACACGCACACGTGCACACATACGCACATACGTACATATACTTACACACGTACACACGCACACGTACACGCACATGCACACGTGCACACATACGCACACACGTACATACACTTACATACGTACACACGTACACGCACACGCACACGTGCACACATACACACATACGTACATATACTTACACACGTACACACGCACACGTACACGCACACGCACACGTGCGCACATACGCACACACGTACATACACTTACACACGTACACACGTACACGCACACGCACACAAACGCACACACGTACATACACTTACACACGTACACACGTACACGTACACGCACATGCACACGTGCACACATACGCACACACGTACATACACTTACACACGTACACACGTACACGTACACGCACACGTGCACACATACGCACATACGTACACATACTTACGCACGTACACACGCACACGTACACGCACACGTGCACACATACGCACACACGTACATACACGTACACACGTACACGCACACGCACACGTGCACACATAAGCACATACGTACATATACTTACACACGTACACACGCACACGTACACGCACACGTGCACACATACTCACACACGTACATACACTTACACACGTACACACGTACACGCACACGCACACGTGCACACATACGCACATACGTACATATACTTACACACGTACACGCACACGCACACGTGCACACAAACGCACACTCGTACATACACTTACACACGTACACACGCACACGCACACGCACACGTGCACACATACGCACACACGTACATACACTTACACACGTACACACGCATACGTACACGTACACGCACACGCACACGTGCACACATACGCACACACGTACATACACTTACACACGTACACACGTACACGCACACGCACACGTGCACACATACGCACATACGTACATATACTTACACACGTACACACGCACACGTACACGTACACGCACACGCACACGTGCACACATACGCACACACGTACATACACTTAAACACGTACACACGTACACGCACACGCACACGTGCACACAAACGCACACACGTACATACACTTACACACGTACACACGCACACGTACACGCACACGCACACGTGCACATACGCACACACGTACATAAACTTACACACGTACACGCGTACACGCACACGCACACGTGCACACATACGCACATACGTACATATACTTACACACGTACACACGCACACGTACACGCACACGCACACGTGCACACATACGCACACACGTACATACACTTACACACGTACACACGCACACGTACACGCACACGTGCACACATACGCACACACGTACATACACTTACACGTACTCACGCACACGTACACGCACACGTGCACACATACGCACACACGTACATACACGTACACACGCTCACGTACACGTACAAGCACACGCACACATGCACTCATACGTACATACGTACATACACTTACACACGTACACACACTCACGTACACACACTCACGTACACGCATACGCATACGTGCACACATACGCACACACGTACATACACTTACACATGTACACACGCTTACGTACACGCATACGTACACGTGCACACATACGCATACACGTATATATATACACTTACACACGCTCACGTACATGTATACGCACACGTACACACGCTCACGTACAGGCATACGCATGCATACACGCATACGCATACATACACTTATACGCACACACGTACGTACATTTACGCACTAGCATGCATACAAACGCACGAACATGGACACATACAAACGCACACATTTGCTTACGTGCTCTATCATGTGCATTATACATATCCTACATGCACGCATACAAACATAAAAAAACGTCTTCTTGCTCGAGTACCCTTCTAATGTTAAATGTAATTAATGTTTTTAGTTCATCTAATGTGTAAGTTCTATACCTGCAACTAAATTCAAATAAAGTAAGCTGCAGACGCGTTGTCACCTCCGTAGATTAAGATGAAATACTTCACTACCTGTAATTGTACTGTCACCCTTTAGAGCGGAACACTCTGCACTGTTGTTTGGCAACAGAAGTAGGTAAGACAGCGATACAGGGACAT
Source organism: Parnassius glacialis (assembly GCA_033319125.1). NCBI lineage: Eukaryota > Metazoa > Arthropoda > Insecta > Lepidoptera > Papilionidae > Parnassius > Parnassius glacialis. The sequence goes on from JAVANC010000013.1 coordinate 3,374,668, forward strand.
TTTGAGAGAAAAAAAAAGAAAAAAACATACGCGATATTAGTATACGTGAAAGAACTATATTTTACGGCCAGTTCTTCCCTCTCCCCCTTCCATGACCATTCGTGCTGCAACTACAACGTATCCAAAACGACCGACGTCTTTTAACACCGAAAAAAAAGTTTTTTTTTCAATGTGTGGTATTCGTCTAAACATGAATCATCTATAATAGTTGCTTACGTGAGTCATTGTAATTTCAGGCGTTAACAGGAGGGAAAAAGTTCACGTCAGCGTCGTTGGCCAGCGGCAATTTCTTGCCTCTCTACTTCGCGTCTGTGCCGGCTGATAAGTGAGTCTCTTTATACTTACGATACTGAATCAATTTGCACTTTTGTATTTTAATTATTTGGTTAAAAATAATTTACAACTTAGGAAATACAAAGTAGTTTTGTTTTGCCTACGTAAAGATCGCTTAACGGACCGCTTAAGTATCGGCCTTTAATTGGCATTTCATTTATAAAATAATAAATGAAAAATAATGTTAGGGAACAAAGGCCATGCCTTGACAACAACTCAAAATATTAAAAGAAACATTTGATCCTAGTCTTCAGGAGTGACAACGCATCTACATTTTGATTCTTAGTTGAGAATAAATATGTGTATAGGCCTCAGTATCACTTACCATCAAGTGGATTGTGTGCTCGTTTGTCACCCTTATTTCTAATAAAAAAATGCGAAACTGTATTTTTTTTTCAGAAATAAGGGTGATAAAATCTTGTACAGGTGTCGCCGTTACGGTACGAAGGTACCAGGACACCGTAGGTCGGAGAACAGTATAAAGGATAAAGGCTATGTCGGTGACGTGTTGCAGGTTGAGCCGGTCGGGGCTGACGGTGGGGCAGACGCTGTCGGGCACGCTGACGTTCGCGAAGGACGAGCTGGGGCGGCGCGCCGACGTGTACGCGCTGCGCCTGGCGCCCTGCGAGCCGCCGCGCCGCGCGCCCGCGCCGCGCCGCAGCGAGGACTACGCCGACGCGCACAAGGACCTCGCCGCCAGCTGGCTGCCCAAGCTAGGTAGCTCCCGCGGCCTCGTGCGCGCCTACCACCCTATCACTAATCAAGTCAACAAGGACCTCGCTGCCGGTTCACTGTCCAAGCTAGGCAGCTCCCTCGAGCTTATGCGCGCTTGGTACCGTATGACTAATACAAGTCAACAAGGATCTCGATACCTCATGGTTTAAACGAACGCTAGATAACTCTCGGTTCCTTATACTAGCCTAGTTTCGTATCACTCCAACAAGTGAACTAGAGACTAACATCTTTTGGTTGTCTAAGTAGTGCTAAGTAACTTTCAGTTTCTTATGCTCGCCTGGTACAGTATCACTTGCATAAGTGCAAAAGGACCTCGCTGCCTCCTCGTTGTCTAAGCTAAGTTAGTAAGTTATGTATTCTTCAACTCGTGCAGCGTGATCGTCACCAGCTGGCTGCACAAGCTTGTTAGCGTCCAATTACTAATACACACATGATACCATATTATGCATCTCTTTTTTGTTACTGCAATTTAATGTAATTAATTTATATTATACAATACTCGTACTATAAATATAAACAATATTGTAAGGGGTGAGCCAGTTAAGATTTAAACTTTGAATCGACTATAAAAAATAAAACAATGAATATTTTTTCAAAATTATGAGTTGATTAGAAATATTGAACTTTTCCATTTAGCAATGGAAAACAACATCATTCAAATGGCTGCCACGTCTAGCCTTAAAGTACCCCATTCGATCACTCCAATTTTCCAGTACATTTTCGTTTGTTTGAGTCTCTATTTTATCAATAGCAACTTCGATTTCATGTTTCAACTCGTCAATCATCTCTGGATGGTTAGCATAATACTTGTCCTTTACGACTTCCTACAAAAAAAGTACAACGGAATCAAATCGCAGATTTTTTAATGCTGCTAATTTATATCAACATTTCAACTAATTATATGATTTTTGAAAACAGTGCATAAAAGATCGATTACTACGTTGGCTGTGTGGCATGTTGCGCCGTACTATTGAAACCAAATGTCGTCTTTGTCATCCTCTTCAACGTTGGAAAATAAAAAATGGCTTAACCTGGCGCGGTAGCGATCGCCATTTACTGTAACGACGTTTCCTTGCTCATTTTCGAAGAAAAGTTGCCCAATAATGCCGCCAGACCAAAATCCGCACCAGACAGTCACTCGTTGTGGATGCATTGATTTCTCCTCGATGATATGTAGATATTCTAGCCCCAGTTACAACAATTACGCTTATTGGCTTATACTCCGAGGTGGAAATGAGCTTCATCTGAAAAGATAATTTTTCGGTAAAAATGCTCAACTTCGAGCAAGCGGTCTTCGGCCCATTGAGCAAACCAAAACCGCATCGGATGGTCATGCGGCTTCATTTCTTGCGCTAATTGAACTTTGTGTAATTCATACCGAGATCTTATGCAAAATTCTTTCAAAGAAGTGCGTGAAATGTTCAATTCTTGAGAACGATGACGAGTTGATGTTGATGGTTGTTCACGCACACTCCGAGCAACAGCAGCGATGTTTTCTGTTGAGCGCACTGGACGAGTACGTACAAGGAAACAGAAATGGAAACAGAAACAAAAACTTTTTTATTCAAATATTGATTATATACAATACTTATTGAAAGTCACTTTTTTGTTTAGTTACCACTGCACTGGTTCGAAAAAAAAGTCTCTGTCCTAGGAAGAACCAGCAAGAAACCCTCTGGGCTTCTTGCTGGTTCTTTTTTTTTTACGCAATTAACAACACAAAACAAATTAGAAATGCTTGGTTAGTGATCATCTCAAACGGGTTGTTTTATCCAACGTAAATTTCCTATAGTTTGAGTAAAAGACTTACCACTTTGGAAATAATTTTTTAATGTTTCCCAACTTTGTTCAAGCTAAAAAAGCGACGCATTTTAGAAATGTCAAACATAAAACTAACTTCCTGTCACATCGGAAATGTCATCAAACCTTCAAACCTCAAAATAACCTATAGTTCCAATTCCAAACGTTAGAAGGCCCAGCCTGTATTACTTTATTAATTATAAAATTACTTTCATCATCATCATCATTACAGCCCTTCACAAGTCCACTGCTGAACATAGGCCTCCCCCAAAGAATGCCACAAAGGACGGTCCTGAGCCACCTGCATCCATCGACTTCCTGCATATCTTACCAGGTCGTCACTCCATCTTGTGGGGGGACGCCCTACACTTCGCTTGCCGGTACGAGGCTGCCACTCGAGAACCTTTCTTCCCCATCGGTTGTCGGTTCTTCGAGCTATATGGCCGGCCCATTGCCACTTCAGCTTACTAATCCGTTGGGCTATGTCGGTCACTCTGGTTCTACTGCGGATATCCTCATTTCTGAGTTTATCACGCAGAGAAACTCCGAGCATAGCCCTCTCCATAGCTCGCTGAGCTACCTTGAGCTTCCTCATACGGCCAGCAGTGAAGGACCACGTCTCAGTTCCGTAAGTCATCACTGGCAACACGCACTGGTTGTACAATTTCGTTTTAAGGTTTTGAGGTATGTCTGACGAGAAGATGTGTCGTAGCTTCCCGAACGCTGCCCAGCCGAGTTGAATCCGTCGATTGACCTCTCGGTCGAAGTTGGACTTACCTAGTCGGACTATTTGTCCCAGGTAAACATACTCGTCAACAACTTCGAGCTTAGTGTTCCCAACAACTACCGGCATAGGTGTGACATGGACATTAAACATGATCTTTGTTTTGTCCATGTTCATCTTAAGACCTATCCGTTGGGAAACACTATTGAGGTCATTGAGCATAGTGCTTAGGTCCTCCAGCGATTCTGCCATAAGAACTATATCGTCGGCAAATCGAAGGTGAGTGATGTACTCGCCATTGATGTTGATACCGTATCCTTTCCAGTCCAGAAGCTTGAAAACGTCTTCCAATGCAGCGGTGAAGAGTTTCGGGGATATGACGTCACCCTGTCTTACACCTCTCTGCAATTGGATAGGTTTCGTACTCTGGTTCTGTACTCGGATAGCCATCGTAGCCCTACTGTACAAGCACTTCAACACTTCGATATACCGAGAGTCAACTTGGCACCGCTGAAGGGACTGCAGCACCGCCCAAATTTCGACGGAATCAAAGGCTTTCTCATAGTCCACATACGCCAGACATAGTGGCAAATTGTACTCCTCGGACTTCTGTACAATTTGCCGTAGGGTATGTATGTGGTCTATGGTGCTAAAGCCCTTTCGGAAACCGGCTTGTTCGGGAGGCTGGAAGTCGTCAAGTCTGCGCGCGAGACGATTCGTAATGACTCTCGAAAACAGCACGTAGACGCGGCTCAGAAGGGAAATCGGTCTGTAGTTCTTCAAGAGAGCGTTGTCGCCTTTCTTGAAGAACAAGACCACCGCACTTCTGCTCCACGCCTCCGGTGTAATGCCACCATGGAGGACGGAATTAAAGAGCTTCTGAAGGACTTCAAGTACCGGTTTTCCACCCGCTTTCAGAAGCTCCGCTGTAATTCCATCCTCGCCTGGGGCCTTGCCGTTTTTAAGGTGCTGGAGAGCCATTCTAATCTCGCTCAGACTGACGTCCGGGATATCATCGGAATAATGTCGGATAAGACTCGCTCTTGGATCGTTACTCACACTTGCGTGTGGCTCCAACGATGACGTGTACAGCTGCCCATAGAACCTCTCAATCTCACTCAAAATCTCAGGTGCCCCGGAAACGATGCTGCCACATTCGGTCTTCAGCTTTGACAGTTGGCTCTTTCTGGCAGACAGATCTCTGGCAAAGACTTTGGAGCCTTGGTTCCGCTCGATCGCTTCTTCAATACGAGCTGTATTGAAGTTGCGTAAGTCCCGCCGCATGCATTTGGAAATCTGTCTGTTCAGTTGCCTGTATGCTGTCAAATCTGTTGAAGAATGTAGCTTCATCTCCCGTCTAACAGCCATGAGATTAAGAGTGTGATCGGAGAGTTTTTGTGTTCTTCTGCGGCGGGTCTTGCAGAACTTAGCTCCGACCGCATGGACAGTTTCCACGAGCTTGTCATTCAAATCGTCCACTTCATTGCAGTCTTCTAGGCACTGAAAACGGTTTTGTAACTCGAGCTGAAAGGTTTCGGGACTTTGGATTAGAGCACGAGGGGGACGGAGCGTTGACTTCATTAGACGAGACCTCTCCAACTTAACGTTTAGGTTCAGTGTGCCTCTAACCATTCGGTGATCGCTGCCGGTTTTCACCCTCGCGATCACTGAGACATCACTGAACAGTTGTCGTTTGGTCGTCATAATGAAGTCAATCTCATTTTTTGTCGAACCGTCGGGGCTCGACCAGGTCCACTTCCTGTGGGGCCGCTTCTGGAAGAAAGAGTTCATCATAAAGAGTCCCTCTTTCTCCATGAAGTCGGCCAGCTGCTGGCCCCTTGGGTTCCGTTGCCCTATTCCAAATTTCCCCACTTTCAGCTCACCGTTCTCTCTTGTGCCTAGTTTTGCATTGAAGTCTCCCATTAACACCGTATATTGGGTTTTGGAGGAATGCATGGCTCTAGAGATATCCTCATACATTTCCTCCACCTCCTCATCGGGGTGTGCCGAGGTTGGTGCGTAAACCTGTATGACCTTCAGCGAATACCGTTTGGTGATTCTGAGTATAAGGTACGCAACCCTCCTCGACACACTCTCAATCTTTACAACGTTGTTAACGAGAGACTTGTGGACGATAAATCCGACACCTCCTTGGGACAGATGGTCGCCCTCCCGGTGATAGAACAAGTTGCCGGATTCGAGGATTACCGTGTCCTCCCCCTCTCTTCGGACTTCGGATAATCCTATAATATGCCAGCGTAACTTGTCTATCTCTTCTTCCAGCTCCACAATCTTCTCGTCAGTCCTCAGGGTCCGTGCGTTGTATGTTGCCAGGTCAAGTCGTTGTAGGTGGCAACCGAACCTCCACCGGAGATTCTTAGCACCCCCTGCCCCGCCGTTACCATGGTCGCCACCGTAGCCAGGAATAGCGGGGCCGCCGGGGACTGGGGGCCGTCTCTTCGTAACTTTCATTATGGGGGGTATATTGCCATAGTTGCCACGCTTGGCGAGCGGGTTGGCAACCGCAGTTTTTTATTGTATTTTGCCATTACCAGGAAGATGCTGCTGCCCATCTCCTGCCTGTGTCCCTTTGTCGCCTTTTACGACACCCACGGGAAGATATGGGGTAGTGGATATTCTTAACCGCCACTACACGGCAAAATTACTTTGGACAGTAATTATTATTGTTTCTCCAATGTATCCATTTCAATCCGCATTAAAATAATAACAAAAACCCGGGTTCAATCGGCGCCGGCATCAATGAAATTGTTAGTTGCGATTTTAAGTGCAGATTTACCACGTGCTTGGTGGTGAAAGAAAACATCGTGAGGAACCCTGCATGTCTGAGAAATAAGATAAAAAATATTTCAAAGACATGTGAAGTTTGCCAACACGCATTGGTGCAGCGCGGCGGAACGGCACCTCTCATAAATGAGAGGAGGCCTGTGCCCAGCAGTGGCCACGTATATTGTCTGTTGTTTTACTTTTATTGCAAAGTTCCTTCATTTCATACCTTAAAAAAACTTTATTGGTGTTTGCTAAAATTTCTTTATTTTAATTACAGAAGGAGACAAACTGGAGCAATTGTATGAAGAATTGTTAGAGAAGTATCCGGGATATCTTGGCGCTCACGTTGCTTACTTGAACAGCGTGGATCCCCCTACAGACCCTAAAAAGTGAGATTAATAAAACTTTAAATATATATGCAGTCCGTACGGATAAAGAACGGAATTAGAGATGGTGGCACGTCGAAGTCCGTGCCGTCAACATGTACAGTACCCATACCGCAAACCTGCTAATAACGGTATATCGTTATAACGGTATATTATTCGGTTAATTGGAAATTTTCTTTTAATGATACAATATTTGTATACGCAAGTAGGTAAATTAAATTAAAAATAACACTTATGCTCTGCCTTTGCCTGGTTGGGATCTATTAATGTGGCTTTATTTGGACTTATATTTCTAGTTTAATAAAATCTGTGAATTATTCGGATAAAATTTAGTTTAGATCACTCCTGGTAATTACTCTCTCTTTGTTGGTGAAGTTTTATTACAATCGGTTCAACCACTTCGAAGATTAGCTTGGAAAAATACAAATAAACGAAATCTTTAAAAATTATTACTCGTGTCTCTATGGCATGTAAATATTACTAGAGTCCAATGACTTCGTCAATCTTACTTAGCGGTACCATGTAGCGACATCTATGGAAATGTATTAAATAAAGAACGATGTATTTAGCGCGTCAAATTTTCATATCGATATACATCGCAACCGCTTCCGTAGATAGATAATAGATGGCGCTAGAGTAGTCAAGTGAGCTCGGCCACGGTCCTTATTGCTTTGTAAGAGAGATATACAAAAATATTAAAAATCAAAATCAAAAATAATTATAAAGATAACTCTCAGAATGGGTCTAGGAATGAGGCTGATTTTTTGGAAAAAAAAAAACAGTCATTAAAAATGGTTTTTTTTCACAAAAAGCCAAGTTGAAGTCATTATGCCACATTTTTTTTGCGAGCTAATTGTTATTTCATCCTTACCGCCAAGTACGTGGCATAATATTTTTTTTAATGTAATCGACCCTTTACTACTTTGGAAGAACTCGTTATTTTTTGTAAATAGAGTCTACATAAGATATAAAAATCTTAATTCCTCAATAAAAAGTAAAATATATATTTCTTTTTCAATTTCTTTGTCGATAATTTATGTTCTAGTTTCACCTCTTTAAGGGGTTGTACTTTACCGAAGGACACACTGTATAACATGATATTATGCTTATTGGCAAAAAAAAAATCTTATATTTGTAAATTGTAAATGATTAAATTTTATTGATGGTTGTACTTTTACATTTAATTTTTTTAAACATCTTATAATACACTCCCGGATACGTCTATCTGCCCACCTTGTGTCTTAAGTTTTGATGGCCCTTAGCTTAAAATAATTGTAAGGTTGAGGAAAAAAAAGTACGCAGTTTAGAAGGCTGGCTCATTTACCAAATTTTTTGCTTACGAACACAGACTATTAGAAAAATATAGGTACATTGCATTGTGCATTAATGAAGGATAAAAATTGTGGATATTTGAAAAAAAAAAAAGTTTATTTCAATAAAAATGCTTTTATTGCCTTTCCTTTAAACAACTTTTATTGCCTCCAAAGGCATCTACGATAGCTCTCATGTGATTAGGCATAGAATTAATCAGTTTCACTATAAAATTCTGTGGTATTCCTCTTTTATAGCCTCCCTATTGCCGCGAATAGTTCTCACTCAGACCAGGTAAACAATGGATAAATTGTTTTAAATGTAATCTATTTTAGTTACAAAACAAATATATTTTACTTACCAAGGATTTCCTTATCGCGGGAAATTTGCAGACGTGGGTAGTGGCGGGGTAAGAATATCCACTACCCCATAACATTCTGCGTGTGTGGTATGAGGCAACAGAGGGAAATGAAAGAGGAGATTGGTAAGAGCATATTCCTGATAAAAACTGAAAATTAAAAAAAAAACTGCTGTTGCCAACCCGGCTGCCAAGTGTGGAGTCGATGGCAAAATCATTCCCCATCTGCAATTTATGATGGAGGCCTATGTTCAGCGGTTGACTTTTGACAAGCTGTAATGAATGAACCATCATCACCAGCCTGCGGCAGTCAACTGCTGGGCATAGGCTTCTCCCAAAGCGCGCCACTTAGCCCGATCGTCGGCTACACGCATCCAGTTTTTACCAGCCAACTTGCGCAGATCGTCGCTCCATCTGGTCAGGTGACGTCACACACTACATTTGCTTAGACGCGGTCTCCAATCCCATAACATGCCCACTCCACCGGTTGTCACTACTGCGACAGCCGTGGCCAGCCCGTTGCCGCTTGAATGAATAGTGAATCTTGTTCGCCTATGTTGTCATAGAGATTATTATCTTTGTTTGCAGGCTACCTCATGCCACAGAAGATCCTGACGTAACGACAGCGTGGTGCGAACAGCTCATTACAATCGCTGACAAGGTAACATAAGAAGATTTCAGTATATAAAGAAAAACAGTAATAAATAACAAAACCAAACAGGTTTACTGAAAAGAAAAAAAACATATTTTATGTCGCTTCTACAACTAAGGCAAATCTAATGAAATTAAGATCCAATATCTATATGTTAAAATCAAATAAATACTATAAAGAATAAAACAAGGACATAGAAACACTCGAAATTTCATAAAGAAAAGAAATATATAATATAATTATATCGATATACTCAGTAGGGGCCTCTATAAAATTTAGAAAATATTCAATCATAGGCATATACTTTCTTACGCTATCTTTGACCAACGCCATTTTTGTTGAAAACAACTTTGCCATAATATTTACTATAAATACATATATCGAGATTATAACATAAAACGTAATTTTCGCACATTGAACTTTGTGGAGTATGAAAATTTGTGTTTCTTACATGATTTATAGTGATGACTCACACTTTATGTTTCATTTTCAGTTACTTCTGACTATTTTTATCATACGTGAACGGCACTGTACTTTAAATGCAAATTTTATATAAAGTGTATAAAATTGTTACGAAAGAAAATATAAGCAAATCACTTTTAAAAATAGTGCAATTATTTACCTTTAATATAAAAAAAAAACTAGCAACAAACTTTCTTTTGTACCTACTTAATTTTTTTTAATTTGAAGTTGCCTATTACACTCACGCGGCAAAGGAAATGGACTGAAGTACAGGAAGATAACGCGACGCGTAGGTAAATGCGGAAACTCGTCATTTGGAGTAAATTCTCTTAATTTAGAGAAGCCTAATTTAGTAACGAAACTAATAATAATAATTTTTAGTTGTATAGTTTTTATAAGTAACATTTAAAAAAATAATTTTTCTGAGCAGTTTTATCCATGGTTCTGAGTAAACATAGTGATTATATACTCTTTGGTTTGAGTGGTCCTTTACCATACTCTTACCACATACATAATCTTACCATACTCTTTCGAGGGTTCTACAAATTTCTCAATTGGCGTTCTCATGTATTTACCCGGCTCTCCACAGATTAATATCTAATAAAATAAATTTATTACGCGAAATGAACCTTTGAATATTATTTGACACGATTGAATAGGCTGTATAGTCATTGATCATTGACTGGTCCGAAGGAGACATCTTTGTAACTTCGAGTTTTAACTTGTCATTCGCATTTGGCATTTTGACTGTGTTTGCGGTATGGAGTGTAGAGTAGAAGGAGGACCATCTCTATATAAGAAAAGTGTCCCTAAAAACGTGTCCAATAAGGGTGGCGCTGCAGTAGCATAAGATAAATTTAAAAAAAAGCGCCAAAAGTAATTAGAATAAAATGGAGAAATAAACAAGGACCGACCAATCCGCTTGGTTTTGTACTACGTAAATAGTTGAGATTTTGTATACTGGCATTTTACTAACTACTCTAGTCATGAATTTTTTTAAATATTTGAATTCAGCTGACTTCACTCCGTTCACAACAGCTATCTTCATATCGTAGTTTTTCAGACGACAGCGCTATTGTGGTAGGTTTTGGAACCTCTATTTTCAGTAAATAGTAGGACACTTTTTCAACTTTCGCCCCTTATAAGATGGTTCTCCTTGTACTCCACACTCCATAGTTTGCGGATAGATTTCATGTTTTACTGATACTACGTGATTTATTTAACTTGACACTTGGCTTTTCTCACGGATTACAGGATAGTATATTGTTGCGTCCACATAATGACAACGATGGGGTACTTGGGTTGTCAATTTATTATTAATAATTGCAGGAAAAAATTAAATTAAACAATTGAAAAAGGTTGATTTTACTTTGTTTTTAATAATAACTACAAAACGGAATTATGTTGTGTCCTTTTTAATTAATTTAAACAACTTATCACAAGCACGATGGATTTTTCTACATAACCTAGAAATCATAAAATATAAAATGAAAACAAAACCCCAGGTTCTGGAAAAATAATATTTTTGTCATATGTAGCAAGCAAATCCTTAAATTTTCAAAATGAGACATATTTGAACTTTGTTCACGCCGGGTCCAATAAATCTGTATTAAAGATAATGAATGACTGATTATGATGAATTTTAAACTATGACAAACATTGTGGCAGGCTTCTTTTTGCCAAATACTCAAACGTTACTCAATTTGTGGTTGCTCACTTGTGGTGTCAAAGTACGAGACAAAGTGATAGAGCTATGCTGCAGCTATATTAGTAGTATAGTTGTAGCACGAATGGGTCGACTCGATCGGCGAAGGACTACGCTCTTACAGAATACCAACGTAAAATGGCAGCTTGACACTGGTGTGTTTCGTATGGTGAGTGTAGAGAACCGTAGATCCTTTTTACTGGAAAAAGGCATTCCGCCTTAGTCCTCACGGGTGACGACGCATCTGCATTTTGATTCTTTATTGAGAATAAATGTAGATGTCTACGGGTCACAGCAACCATTTACCATCAGGTGGACTGTGTGCTCGTTTGTCACCCTATCCTATAAAAAAGAAGAAAAGACTTAGATCTTAAAATTAAGAAGCGTTTGAGTATTTGGGAATTTGAGTAATATAATATTTTAATGCGGTTGACGTTTATTTGCAGGTAATCAAACAAATAGACCAGGATAAATTGCTGGCATATTTGGGTATGAAGAACGACTTGAGGAGTGACGCCAACAAAATTAAGCAGTGAGTGTATATTTTTTTTACAATTGTTGTTGCTTGAGTAAGTGATCGTGTAAGTTCTGAAGAACTTGACCCATTGGGGCCATATTGACACAATATATTTGTATAGTTAAGTAGATGGTTTGCGATATGTGCGGTGCGTGGGTGGGTAAATGTTCGTGAGGATGTATGGATGTTTGTTACTCTTTCAAGCAAAACTACTGAATGAATTTTAATGAACCTTTACAATAATATAGCTCATACATCAGAATAACACATTCTGTAATTCATAAAGACATTGTGTAAATTGGCCAAAATATAATGATAAGTGTTAGGTAAGTCGGAAAAAGATCTGTCATCTGCGAGCTATTTTGGCGTGCGGTGCAAAAACTGTAAGAATTACACGAATGTAATGTATGGTGAAATTGTTTCTCCTAAATAGTTCTACAAAAGAGTCCGTGACAGTATACAGGGTTATTTTTCAGACCAGCCAAATTTAATAATTAATTTCAAAATATAAAAACCCATTACACTTTTTGCAGTTTTGAAAAATACGCTTAAATAAGTTTCCTATATTTATTTGAAAATATCCGAAATTTAATGTGATTTATGGACGAGAACGACGCGCGCTCGTGTATCTACGAGTCAATGCACGGAGCTTTTGCCTACTATTTACTTCCTTAATGACACGCTCGCTACTATGTTGATGATTCCATTTTCCCTTCATACTTTCAACGGGTTTATGACCGTCATAATAAATAAAATTAAAAAAAAGTACATTTCATCGACGACTGGGATAAGATGCTATGCAAATACAAATTTCTGCACACCTCGAATTAAATAATATATTTATTTCCACATAAAACACAGGGAGAGCGAGGGAATGAGGTGGGGAATAAATATAAACAATTAGTTGTAGAAAATATAGTTGAGCTGGAAAGCCAATGATAGGTTGGCGCAATTTAAATATTGGTTACCCAAGCGGCGCGAGCGTAGCGTCTAGCACTGAAGGTGTATAAAAGCGGACAAGCTGGCACTGGACGGTAAAAATGAAGTCGCCCGGACGGCTACAAAGGCAGTGAAATGGTGCCCAGCATTGCCGACCTCAACCGACACGAATATCGCGTTGGTGCGTAGGTACGCTGTTCAATAAACATATTCAAAACTAACAGAAACTGTATGTTGTTGTATATTGTTGTATTACAGACGTAACCGATGACTATCTTTATGGCGTGTACATATTTAAAAAATTGGAATCAAGTATTTACAACTATTAACAATTTAAAACGATTAACTATTTACAAAAACGAACTAATTCCATCTTAAATATGCAATCACTTAAAATAAAACTAACTTACTGGTATTTTAATAGGTTTTCGAAATGAAGTCCGTTTCTCACAATACACAATTGTGCTCGTTTCCTTAATTTCGTTAATTTTCACATTAATTACATGTGTCTGAACACTTCACTTTCGTGAATGCAGCAATTATTTTACTGCGGAGGTCGTCATAGCTTTGGACCTCTTCTATGTAAACTTGTCTCTTTATTACACCCGAAAAATAAAAGTCTAATGGTGTAAGGTCCGGTGACCTTGCAGGCCATGGTATAGGGCCGCCATGCCCTATCCACCTATCTTCGTATTCGCTATTCAAATAATCACACACTGCACTTGAATAGTGAAGGGGAGCACCGTCGTGTTGGAAATCAAAAATTATTCAGTAACACTAGGGGTATATCCCGCTTCTGGGTCAATTTTTGGCCGTCCCGCCGTGACTCTATGCGGGACGCCTTTTGTCCCGGAAATCAGTGATTATATGATATTAGTATCTATCTCGTACCAACTACACTAATTTGTTACACATTATTAAAAAAAAGTTCTAACCAATTTGAATGTGGTGTGTTGTGTCCCGTGTAATATATTCAAGTCCCGTATGTCAAGCTGGGAAATCCCGGAAATACCTTTTTTGGAGTTGGCAAGCCTAGGTATATCGTTCAGGAAATCTTGTAACATGTCCAAATAATTGCCACCCATTAATCGTCTTTCAATGAATTAGGGGCCCAGAATTATGTTATCAATTATTATTCCGGCCCAAACATTTACACTAAATCGCACTTGACGATAACTATCTTTTATAGCATGTGGATTGCATACTGTCCAGTAATGTTCGTTAGAACTATTATAAAGCCCTGCACGCCTAAATAGGGCTTCGTCAGTCCACATACACACCAACCATTCACAAAAATGTTTGCGAGATTGACTATCGTTATTATTCAGTGCTTGCACACGTTGGTAATGAAATTGGTGATATCCAGAATAATTCAGTAGTTTCCACACGTGGTACTAGCACACTGGCAGTGACAAGTAACCTACGAAAATTTAAAAATAGGACACTCGGTACGTAATGAGGTCACGGTCAAGTCAACACTGTCGGCCGGTCAGATGAACGGACCCATCGGTGTAATGGAAGGGAAAGGGCGGGGAGATGCATTTGTTTTTATAATACTACCTACGGACATTCAAAAATAGGACACTCGATACATAATGAGGTCACGGTCAAGTCAACACTGTCGGCCGGTCAGGTGAACGGACCCAGCGGTGTAATGGAAGGGAAAGGGCAGGGAGATGCATTTGTTTTTATAATACTACCTACGAACATTCAAAAATAGGCACTCGATACATAATGAGGTCACGGTCAAGTCAACACTGTGGGCCGGTCAGGTGAACGGACCCAGCGGTGTAATGGAAGGGAAAGGGCGGGGAGATGCATTTGTTTTTATAATACTACCTACAAACATTCAAAAATAGGACACTCGGTACATAATGAGGTCACGGTCAAGTCAACACTGTCGGCCGGTCAGGTGAACAGACCCAGCGGTGTAATGGAAGGAAAAGGGCGGGGAGACGCGTTTGTTATTACCGAGTCAAAATAAATCTATAAACAAGCCCGGGCGCCGAACTAGAAAAAAGTTATGAGGTAATACACATAAAAAAAGAAAAACATACAGTCGAATAGAGTACCTCCTCCTTTTTGAAGTCCATGGAAAAGGGGCTGCTTTAGTGCCATATGTTGTTGCTGTTGCTTACTGATAAACTTAAATTTTTCGATGGATTATCTTTCCATATTATTTTTTGTAATTTAGATTTCTGGGTTAGAGAGAAAGTGTCTCCACTTTGATACTGAGATTTTGGAGGTTAGGCACCCTGCAATTGAGATCATTTAGGCTAAACGGACTTGTTTTTGATTTGCCGTTAAATACCACACGTAATTGTGTAGTCTCAGATTCGGTTAATTCGGTAAATTGTCCGATCGCTTTTATTTTTAGTTTACCAAATTTTTCTTTATAGTTGGGTTTCATCTTCAACTGGACTTTATACCGGCCAGGCAACGTTGATCTTGTGATGAGGTTTATCCTGGTTCTGATATATCTTTAAGCTCCCAAAACTTTTAGATATCTTCATAATTATGTAGCACCACATTACATTGAAAAGTTTTCACGTTGCTACTCAATATCCATCCCAACCGCTTTTGTTGAGCTGTCGGGAGGGTTGAGTTGACTCTGCAAATGCCATTCAACAATATAGCAGATACATCAGCGCCTAATGGTATGTCCAATGGACGACTGACGTGAAATTTGGGGTCTACTAACTTGATACGGTCTAGGTATGACCAATCTGGTTTTGAAAATGTGTAACTAGGCAAGTTTTTGATAAGGCTTGTCATGATGAAGTACCACCGTCTCGAACTTGAAGTCTGTAATTAAATAAATGATGAATATTTTATGGTAATTAACCTTTTCCAATTACTTTCTTTATCGCCCACTCCTTTCATTACACCCTTGCAGCTTTTTCTTGGTAATCTTAATAAAACTGAGCAGCCCATTCCGTGATTAAAGATGTTTGGGAATCCTGGTCCAAAAGGCAACTCATTTTAGGAGGGGTTCCATCTGCTGATTCCGCTTTGATAATCGCAGTTGGTAACAATACTTCGATCGGTTCATTCGTCACGTGCGACTTTTGACGTTTATCCATAAGTAAGCATTTGAACTGCTCGCGCTGCTTGGGCCGGCACCTTAGGCCGCTGTTTCCGGTGTCGCAATACTTGTTTGCTTCATTGTTTCAGATGTTTTAGTAAGCTATTATGATCCTTATTGCATTCACGACAACGTCTATCTGAAATACTGTTTTACCTGACCTGTTGTTGGACCTGAGCAAACGCATATACGCTGTTTTAAGTATTATTTTTTTTATAAATTATTCAAAAAGTACAATTTAAGTTTTTTTTTAATGTTTTTTATATTTAAGTTATCGCGGAAATCTGGGGGTAGGTTGTTTATAAGTCGTGGAACAATGTAACTTGCCGTTCGTTCCCCGTACATATTGTTTGCATGGCTCGTCTGCAGCTTGCGGCTGTTTAAGGCGCGCGTACACACGGGATGCTTAATTTCTAATTTCAACTCTTCATTAAAAAAGTGTTTTTTTAAAAGTAAATATTTGACTTGTGTATGAACTGGTAGTATATTGCAGTGCTTAAAGAGCATACTATCGTCATCATGAAATTGACGTCGAATTTTGTCTGTTACAATGTTTTTAAGGATTCTTATCTGGAGGTTATATATTTTGTTTAAATAAGTATTAAATGTACGACCATAGCTACCTAAACCATACTGTATATAAGATTCTGCCAGAGAGTTATATAACATCATCTTAACTGGGAACGGAATTCTGTTCTTCAGTATTATAATATTAGCTAAGAATTGTCTTAATTTGTTACAAACACCCTCGATGTGGTTATGCCAAGTAAACTTACTATCGATCTGCATTCCGAGATATGTCTGGGTATTGACGAGATCTATAGAGGGGCAACTGCAAGTGTTTTTACAAGTCGAGTGAAGGCAATTATGATTGTGAGCAATAATGTGCTTGGATAAAGTACACTTGATATAAGGAGACTTTATGTGTAACAGCTTGGTTTTAGAGGAGTTCAGAACCAATCCGGCATCATGACACCATTTTGCAAGCATATTAAAGTCAGACTGTAACAGGTCACATGCTATATCAGGGTCTTTATCGGCGACTAGCAAACATGTGTCATCAGCAAACTGGTAGCATGAACAGTGATTTATGTAAAAATGCATGTCGTTTACATATGATAGAAAATGGAGGGGGCCAAGCACAGATCCCTGTGCTGTGCCTTCAGTTACAGTCACTGGGTCGCTGTGTGTGTCATTTATTTTCACATTTTACAATTCAGTTTGCTCAGGTCCTAATTAGGCTGTAATGTTTCCTTTTTACAAACTATATTAAATATTCTTAATGTAACGTCGACTCTGGTCGCGTCATCACAAACCTTAGTGGTTTTCTGTATGCGACTTTTTAGTATTTTTTTTTTTGTAATGCTTTGTAATATGGTAAATAAATAATAAATAAATAAAAATAAAACATAGTGGTTATATAGGCAATTAGGACAAAGATTTAATTTTGTAACAATTTTTCTTCTACTGCTTGGCACAACATATAATTTTTTTTGACCGAAATAAATCCCTTGCTCATCGCTGTTGCAAAGACAGCATTTGTATTTAGTTGATATTTTGCTACTTGATTCTTTCGGCGTTATTCGTATCCCTGTAGGGAATGAATTTTTGTAGTAATTCGATTCCTGATTACTTCTGTTAACAGCTTTTAAGTTTTCTTGATATTTTTGTGTAGGGTTTATCTTGCTTCTTACTAGCTGATTCTAACTTAGTGAATTTGGTTTCCAAAAAATGCAAAAATTCGGTCAGTATAAGCAACTAACTTTCTTGGGTGCTTAACAGATTCAATATATTCGATGTATGACTCGGTGTCTAATTTTTGCGACAAAATTTATACAATCAGAGGGTTCCATTAGCTTGCTTCGACCCCTAGGTTCTTGATAGCATTCAGACATTCACTCAATTATAGTATCGTGAATGCGCTTAAAATGATTCAAAGACTGATATTACATAACAGGAATATTTAATGGTAAACTGATATGAGACAAATATATAAGCCTTTTGTTATAAAATCTTTGATTTAAAATGTTCCAACACACAGCAGTTGTCTGAGCTAATGTTGAGATGTTAGATCAGTCTCTCGGCTTCTCCTTTCACCTTGTTCTTGAGATACTGCAACTTTTGCGCGTTGAACATAGACAGATTGTTATGGATTGTTTCAGTAACAAGAACCTTGAAGGTGGTCCAGGTGTTATAATTTCCACTGAAAGTCGGGATCTCCATCTGCGGCGTAGATGAGATACTGACCACATTTTTTGTTAATGGCTTTCTTGATTCTGTTGTATTTCGATTAGTAGCTGTTAAAAGTATCTACACACTCCTTGTTCGACTCTTCCACCTCGCTATCGAAGTCTCAGTACGATGCGTTGATTGCTGTCCACCGGGGTTCAATTGTCCGTAATAAATAATCAAATGCCCACTTTTCTGATACGGAATAGAGGTTAATGTTTAGTACAGTACGGTGAAAAACTTAAAAATTACTAATCTGTTTTTTAAATTAAATGGTATGGTGATTTATGGGTAACGACTACTGTTACGCGCGCTCCTGTGTGTGATTCAATTCACGTTTTTGTTTCTCAAGTTTTTGCCTACAGTCTACTTTCTTAGTGACACACTACTAATACTTAAGTTAATAACTATATGACGCGAAGTATGATTTCAATTTTCCTGTTACACTTTTAACGGGCTTAGTTATTATCGTCATAATAAATAAAAAAAATATTTTTACTTATCAACAACGTAACCGACTAGTGTCATTATAATGGCGTATTTAAAAAATTGGAATAAACTATTTACGATTAAATTACGCAAGTCGTCCCAATATCTAATATTGGTACCTCAAAATGGAATCATCATATTAAATAACCGTTTATTCACAACGTAAATTCAAAGTAGCGGATCGGAGCGCGAACCAACGTCCTCACGGCGTCTGATGGTCGGGTCGACTGGCGAGGCGAGGAAAACCAAGCCGGTTGCTCCCGCGCAGCCGAGGACTTCCGAAGATTACCCAACGGTCGAACTGCCGTGCCGCCACATTCTTTATGCATAGACGCATGTTTCTTAAAATAATTTACACTTATTACCTGTTCTTGAGTACTTTTAACTTCCGTGTATGCAGCATTAATTTTATTGTGTCGGTCTTCTTTGACGTAAACACGACTCTTTATAGACAGATAAAAGACTGACGGTGAAAGTTCCGGCGAGTTTGTAGACCATAGTACTAGGCCTCCGTGTGAAATCCACCTATCTTCATATTCACTATTTAAGTTATCGCGAACTACACTTGAATAGTTTGACTATCCGTCAATTACTTTCGATTGGTAGGTACACGTACGTTAATTTCTTGCCGCGGTAAAGACTCACTTTAGAATCTTTGTCCATCACGTAAACTTTCATTGCTTAAAATTCATTTCATAGTATCCGCGGTTTAAATATTTTTGTTACGTCATTGGTAACTAAGCGTCCATAATGAGGTGACGATCAACACTGTCAGCTATCGGCCGGGCGAGCAGACGTAGGGTCTTAGTGGTGTAACGGGAAACAGAAGAGAAGGGCGCGAGAAAAAGTACCACAAGGTACTTTACAGAGCGATCCTTACTAATGTGTGCGTGTGTAAAATAGTAAGCGTTAGATATTTATGAATGATAACCAATTAAAATAATGCATTACCAAGCATTTTGAATTTAAAGCAAAAAAAGATTTTTTTAATTAGTTTTCTTCACCATTAGCCTATATTACTGTTTAGGCCAAAAAAGGTAATTTGTATGCCATCCAATTGCGTTCTAGCTGGCGCCTCACCTGATTTGGTATGAAGGTGAGGTAATCGCCGAGGTGGGGCGGCTGCGTGGGCATGCAGTCGCTCGACGCGTGGGCAAAGGGTCAGTGCTCCGCCAGCGATGGAGAGGGGAGCCGTGCGGCCCTCTTACCTAAATTCAGGCGTCCGTCGTAGATCTGGATAGCTAGATGAAGAGCGTGTTTCTTCGTCATGTAGATATGTGAATGTGCGAGAGTGCGGAATGGTGTACGCGCGTCGAGGAGATATACGGTCTAGGATTTGAGCCGCGCATTCCTTGTTTGAGAGCTTCTTCCGGTTAACTGTCTGGATATCGTTATAATTGTGTCGTCGCGTGTAGTGCCTTTTTGTGTCTTGGTTGCGTAGTTAGAATAATTTGCGTGTCAACGAGGCGTATTTTGAATTTTGCGCGACGTGTTATTCTGGTGTCGAATTAAGGAGCTTAGTTGTGTTTAACGCTGAATGGTTGATCCGTTAAGAGATCGCTTTAATTCCCTATTTATAATTTGTGATAAGTAAATCCGGGACATTGAATGTCGAATTTCGCTCTACTGTCCTTGCCGTGTCGGGTATCATGTGTTCGATTCTGCGATGAGTGTGGAATTAGGCGAATTGAAGTTAGTTAAATGTACAATGAAGCTAAGAGACTGAATTAGTGACAGTGAAGAAAGAAGTGGTCCGGCGATGGAGCAGTCTGGAGCGATGCAGCATTTTGGGGCAGCCTGGAAATCGGCCACTGCTGGTCGCCTAAGCCTGCCCAGGCCTCACACATTTACATTTCACTGTACACTGTTCGCCAAACACCATTACACACACTCACAACCTGCCTAAGCCTTGGAGCAAAGTTAGCTCCTGATACTGGTAAGTACTTTTGGTTTTTAGCTTTCTCCCATATAGTTTATTGTGATAGGACATTCCACGTGGCCATATTGGGGCCCGACCTGCGTCTGCTCGTGAAGTCTTCTGTTGAATAGGCCCCGGAAGATTTGACCCTTGCTGGAGCAGCCGTAGGCCGTAACAATTACTTATACAGAACTTTCTCTGCAAAATTGACTTGTTATTGCAAAATAACCCTGTATATCTGCTGTTTGTTTTATATGAAAAATAATAATCACCTGCGATAAAGTTTACGGGTTATAAATACCGATATGGAAACAAATGCACATTCCTTTGACTCGTGTTAAAAAATTGACATCGAGTGAAAAACAGGCGAATACTCTGGTCGAGAAGTGAGCACACCCGAACCAGTCGCTACATGTTCGTACTGGTGGTTGTTCGTGTGTGGTCGGCGAGTATGTAAAGGTTGCATAATGGTGTGTGGTGTGGTGTGGTGTGGTGGCAGGGAGCAGGAGCGGCTGCGCGGGTGGGCGGTGGAGGCGCTGTGCCGGCGCGGCGCGGCGCTGTGCCGCCTGCACGCGCTCGCGCAGCCCGGCGCCGCGCGCGACCGCCTGGCGCTGGCGCTGCGCGACAACCTCGCCGACCTGCTGCGCCTCGCCGACCTCAGCGACGCCAAGGTACCCGCGCTGCAGTGCGGCACGTGCGGCACGTGCGGCACGTGCGGCACGTGCGGCGCTGTGCCGCCTGCACGCGCTCGCGCAGCCCGGCGCCGCGCGCGACCGCCTGGCGCTGGCGCTGCGCGACAACCTCGCCGACCTGCTGCGCCTCGCCGACCTCAGCGACGCCAAGGTACCCGCGCTGCAGTGCGGCACGTGCGGCACGTGCGGCACGTGCGGCACGTGCGGCGCTGTGCCGCCTGCACGCGCTCGCGCAGCCCGGCGCCGCGCGCGACCGCCTGGCGCTGGCGCTGCGCGACAACCTCGCCGACCTGCTGCGCCTCGCCGACCTCAGCGACGCCAAGGTACCCGCGCTGCAGTGCGGCACGTGCGGCACGTGAGGCACGTGTAGCGGTGGAGGTGCTGTACCAGTAGTTTTTAATAGCAGGAGCATGGTGCGACAATCTCGCGGAACTACTGCGCCTGGCTGACCTCGGCTACGTCAAGGTTAACGCGACACTCACCTATAAAGGCTGATTTGTACAGGGTCAGGTCGCTGACTTCAAATTTCAGACAAGTCATACTGTCGATACTGACATAGTGTAAATTTATTTTAACACACAGACACGATGCACAACCAACATTTGTCAATTCATTCATTTATTTCATTCTTTACAATCATTACATTAATCTGATTAGTTTTATTCGTTACATTCATGTCGTTCTTTATTTCATTTTCATTCATTATGGGTCATAACAATGCCCGGGAATGAAGTGATCGCTACCATGCTATTTCTAATTGTTTTGTGTTTTTCAATATTTTATAACTTTAATTATTGTAATCTGTTCTTTTTCAAATAAAAATCCCATTGTATTTCTTACTGGTTATTCCTAAGCCGTAGGTATTTTTCCGAACTAGTAATAAATCAAACAACATGTTAGTTACTTTTTATTCTCTCTATCTCTATTTCACTCATTTCATTCACTACAACCTTCAAAAGCACACTGCTAATTGACCCCATCCCTCATAAAAACATAGTTTTCATCGTGGGAACGATTTACCTCAATCATCACATTAAGCAAGCGGATTTTGTATAAATACACTACGTTATGTCAGAACTATGCTGCAGCTATATTATACTTATAGCACGAATAAGTCAACTCGACCGGTTTAGGACCACATTCTCATATCATACCAGCCATGAAATAGCAGCACAATGCTACTGTTTTTAGTATGGTGAGTGTGCGATCATGAAATACAATGAACAATAGTCAAGTCATCATTTCACAACTTGACTTTCTTTACATATTTCCGCGGCAAATGTATTTTAAAATCAATTCGCTTATAACCATCAAGAGCGCTACGCGTACCATATCAGTAGTTCTAGCCTTTATAATTTGTAAACTTATTCAAAACATATTTTATCCGACTTATCAAGCGTTATCAGTTTATCATCCCCTTAGTGTCGGTATAACCTCAAACAGTGAGTATATATATATATACATTGCCGGCGAAAAGTTTAAGACCACACTTAAACAACATAATTATCTATAAATTGTAACGAAATTCCATAAGATAAATAAAAGAAATGTACACCTGCATATTCTATTGTTAATATCGAATATCTAAAGAAGTCATTCTTTTATTTACTTCAAAGTTATTGGACAATAAACATGTATTATTGCTAGAAAACATGAGATATTCATCGTAATCTCTCTGTATAGGTGATGCATTACGGCGTATGGCACTGCTTCACGCTGAAGCACTGGGGCCGCGCGATCAAACTGCTCAACAAGATCCAGGAGGAGAGACCCTCCAAAGAGGTCGAGGAGAGATTAGTTGAAGCCTACCGCCAGTTGGGATGGAACTTCCTGGCGGACTTCACCACTTCAGCCTTGCCCATCAAGTATCCGGCCACGTACAGACCTTTCTAAATAAGAACTATATTGCTCTTACTTCCATATTTAAATAGTCTAATAAAATACCATTTTCAAGAAATCAACTCTTCTGACTTTCTTTACATTGTCGATTATATTTAAATTGTAATTCTCGTTTTGTATATTTACTTTCATAGGTTATTATTTCTTTTCAATGAAATATGTTAGGGATACATGTTGTGAAAAAATGTCTTATTATTAAGTTACAATAAGAATCAGTTAAAATGCAATCTTATTGTTCTATGTTTTAAAGTTCTATTTTGTTTCCCCTCGATAATAATTACTGTCGCAGTAATAGCTGTGATTACATTATATCCATGGTTTCACTCCCATGGTATGAGAGTCCGAATAAGCTTTCGTCGGCTGTTAATTTCGTGTTACAGATAGTTTTATATAACAAATATTTGTAACTTCATTAAACGAATTTATTTTTGTCACATTTTTGTTAAGTGACACTGGCCTAGTAACACCTGAGATATTTTCCAAGTAACATTACGAATGAATCCTTCGTGTCTGTAATATGTAATATTTATGTAAATTTTATATTTGATGACATTTATTACAAATACCTTATTGTAATATGCATTCAATTGCAATTCGCTTGTTACGTTTATTAAGAGTACATTTTCTGTGACGATGTAAACTATAAAATAATAAATTTGTTTTCTTTCAATCATTTATTACTTTAAATTATGAAATTTGTACTTATTTAAAAGTTAAAATGATGTCTTTAAATAGGTAGCATTTAATAAGTAATTGAAAATAGAAACCGTTTATAGATTCAAAAAGTCGATCTCTCGGGGAATGCAAACAAGAGGACTCAAACACTATATACAGCCTGGTGTCGGGTTATATACATTCAATGACACGTCTAACTTTATACATCGTGTTTTTATTGTACACAAAAATAAATTAAATATATATTTATTAGTTTAAGCAATTAATGTTTTATTAATTTTTACACATGATGCAGATAAATAACTTTTCAGCAGGTAAAATTCAACAAATTGTGTCTATAGCATAAATCGCGCGGTCTTCAAGGTTTTAGGTTTTAAAACATTGTTATTTGTTCAAATTTATTTTATGTTATTTTTTTTACAAAGTATAAATTTACAAATTTTGAAATACATTAAGAAACTAGTAACGACCGAGTCCTCATTTATTGTATGATATTGATAAGACTTCTCATTCTGTATATGTATTAATATAGTATAGATAATTAACAATCTTTGCAAACATATTTCATTATCGAACTTCAAAAGTTGGCTAGAAGGGTAATTAGTTTACCTACTTAGAATATTCTTATCCTTTAACTTTACAACCCATCAAAAGTCTACTGCTGAACGCGCTGAAAGCAGGTTGACAACCTTAATTTTTATTCAGCTGTTATCAGGAAGATGCTGCTGTCCACCTCCTGGTTCAGTTTACGACTCTTACGACACTGAAGGGATGATATCGGCGAGTAAATATTCTTACACTGTCACTGCACAGTACAGTGTACCCCCGGTATTCCGACAAACATTTTGCAGGGCAGTGTCGGACTTTCGACTTTGTCGGATTATAGAGTACTGCCTAAGGGTCCCTATAGTCCGGATTTTTTTTATAAAAGAGTACCTTGTAATCCGACAAATTCCAAATCCAATGATAAGATGATGATGTTTTGTGCTTTCGCTTCTGAGCTTGTGACGGCATTACTAGGTACGAATAAATAATACACAATGAATAAACAGTAAAAAATTAACATACGCTAGACCGCACCGCTATCTTCATCACATGTATGTATGTAGTAAAATTCAAACTAAGCAATCAGAATCAAAACAATACCCTACGCGTCGAGCACAATAGTGGTGTTGAGTATAAGTTATAACTTGTTCCATCATGCATTTGCGAAGATTGTCAAAAATATCTAATAATAAATAATAGACCATGTCGGATTACGGGGGGTGCCGGATTAGACAGGGGCCGGATTACCGGGGGTCCACTGTATTATCGATAGATGCTTATTAGTAAATCGCGTATTTAAATATCGGATTACGCCAATATGGTGGTTGTCGGTACTCTTGTTTGTTATCTGTCAGATATCTGACTTTGTAGCTAGTTCAGTGTTATAGTTGCAGTTGTAGACCGGATGAAGGCAATTGTACATATTTATCATTTTCACCGTGTTCAAAATTATCTTGTCTTGTGTTTCAAATAGTTTTTTTAATAGCAAACATTGCGTTCTTGAACACAAGTTCACTAATACGTTAAAAAAAAGGAAATTTTACATAGTATAATTTTAAGCTTGCCTGTTACAAATCTACTTCTGTATTAGATTTATCTGATCCTGTATAATTGTCTTCGCTTAACCCTAGAAGCCCAATCATATTTAACTAGCTATAAAGCCCAATCATACGTAAAAATGACGTGTAAAAATAAAACTTCCGAGTTTTCCTATTTTTTTCTGTTAATGAACTATATTTTTGCATGATTTAGTATAATTGAAGTTTTATTTAATAAATAAAATAGATTTTAAGTTAAAAATACTCTTTATTAATACAATTATGACACTTTAATCAAATCTTAGAAAAAAATCAACAAAAAAATCAAGCCTCTAACACTTTTTCTTAAAATTAGGTAATTATAAAAAAAATCAACTAGTTTTAAATGTTTTCATAAAATTAAAGCAACTTGTAATAATACTTTATAAGTCTCTTAGAAAAAAACAGTCTTTATATACAGTCTTGACAAACATCAATATTGTGTTCTCCACATATAGCCTTTTTGCATTTGCAACATTGCGCTTTGGTCATCCGCCTTTTTTTATATGAACAAAATCCACAATAGCGTCGTTTCTTTGGTTCTGGCTCATTACTAATATTTTCCGGAGATGGTGGTACCACATTTTTTAAGACATTTGTTATATTGTCGCGTAGAGTCCTTTTCAAAGTAGGTGCTTGTAGTCGCTCTTGCATCCAAGGTGTCGTCATATCTGTGCTCAATTTTTTCATAAATTCTTTGCGGCTCATTGGTTTTTCTTGTTTGTTTATCTTATTGTGACAGTATATTATATAGGAGTTCACAAACGCCATATTCAACATCCCGTAAAAGACCGCCATCGGCCACCTATTAGTCTTCCTGTTAGCAGACATAGACTTACACATCTGATCAAAGGTATCAACGCCGCCTTTTGTTTGATTATAGAACAATATCATGTCCGGTTTTCCGTTACTTTCATTGATAACGGCATTTTCATCACAGGAAGACAATAAAAATACCATTTTCGACGGCTTTGGTTTATAGGAAACCAAGGTCAAAGGGCCATCAAAGCAAAACATTGAAGATCCTACCGGCCGTGAGCGAGAATTCTTGATCTCTTCAGGTATTTCTCTTTTGTTAGACCTAATGGTTCCTACTATTGTTAGGTTGTACGGAGCCTGGAGCATGTTCTTGGCTAATGGGATAGACGTGAACCAGTTGTCGCAGGTAACATTTCTATTTGTGCCGTGTACTGTTTTAGTCAGCTCTTTTACATAAAACTCGCCCAGTGGTAAACCATTTGTTTTCGTACTTTTACCAAGATAAGGTATGGCATCTATCATGTACTTTGTGGTAGCGTCACACATCATGGGGAATTTTATGCCATATTTATCAGGTTTATTAGGAATATACATCCGGAATGGACAACGGCCGCGAAAACCTAACAATTGCTCATCTACAGTCAAGTTACTGCCAGGAACGTAGTTTTGTCTGCATTGATTGATAAAAATCTCCCATATTTTTCTTACCGGTAAAAAAGCATCATCGCTACGAAGAGTTGGTCGCAGTGTTTTATCGTCCATTCTCAAACATCTTATTAGGAATTCAAATCTCTCTCGGCTCATTACTGATACATATCTGGTGCCAGAGAATGTAGCGTCAAACAACTCATCAGTTGAGAGGTGGTTATCCTTCATAACAGCCGTCAGAGTGAGAATTCCGACTAACGCCCAGATCTCCATTGTATTTGTATCCCTGTAGCTTGCTGAAATGTTTTTCAAATTTTGTCGTTTTATTATCATCTCGACGTTTGTCCACTTGACTATTTCATGAATTATCTCGTCTGTTATAAAAAGTTGAAAACAGTACAAAGGGTCAACAATATTGCGACACATTCGCGTTGGTCCCCTATTTGTGCGTATAATATTGATAGCAGAAGTCCTTCCCGTCGTACGTCCCTTTGTAGTTGACCATACATGGTTGTTTTTTCCACGTATTGACCGCTGAGGCAAACTAATTATTCTGTGTGAATTCAATGAAGTTACCTCAAGATTAGGCGATTCCCGAGAAGCAACATTAGTATCGGGGTCCTCTTGCCTGCTTGTATCTTCAACGAAGTCGACCATCGCATCCTCGTTATCACTCCAGACATCGTCTTCAACTACACGATCTTCTTCCTCGGAGTCCGAATCCAGCGGAGAATAATCGTCATCATTTTCTAAAATTGTAGCTATTTCGTCCTGGTTTAGCCGTTGACGGGACTCCATTTTGTATTCAACCTGAAAATATTAATATTATATGAAAAATGTAACGAAACAATACGATTAAATCAAATAAATCACAAAAATAAAAAATTAGAAACAATTTCAAAAGTTACACAAAGCCCAATTATACGTCAAAATGACGTGCAACCTCTCTATTACAACAAAATGGCGGCACTTACCGATATGACGCAACTGTGTCCTGCGAGGTCTCAATGGTTACTGAGTTGGTTCAGAATTTAGTGGCGATCCGACGGTAAACGTGAAAGAGACAGAGATATTTCGCCGCCATATACGTCTAATTTACGTAGATTGGGCTTCTAGGGTTAAGGTTAATGCTGCAGTTTTCGTATTATGTATGAAAGCTGTTCTCGAAGCAACTTTGTTAAGTACACTCTACTGTTGTTGTTTTAGAGATCACTTCTTTTTGCTCTATGTTATTTAAAAAAAATGTACAAAATTTCAATCTTCAAAACAATTGTACAAAATCATACATAAGCTTGAGAATAGTCTTCTATAAGTGCTTTCTCTAATCTAAGTTAAGAACTGTCAACGTAAAATGTTTTCTATGTATGAAATTATGTTGTTTCATTATCTGCCTTTGCTTATGCGTAGAAGTGTAAAGACTGTAAACAGTTTTCAGAAACAATCTCCAAATAGAGAAGCGTAAACCCTTTTTACTGGAAACGAGGCATTCCATATCAGTCCTCATGGGTGACATCGCATCTGAATTTTGATTCTTTATTGAGGATAGATGTAGATGTCTATGGGTCACAGCAACCACTTACCATCAGGTGGACTGTGTGCTCGTTTATTACCTTATCCTATAAAAAAAAACATTTGAGTTTAGACTATGGTCTAGACTCAGTTTATGTTACATAGGTTATGACATTTTGAGTTTAAGCTCGAGATTGTATCTGAATGCCGCACTAAGTGCCTGTACACGTTACACCGACTTGTATCCAAACGTTTTAGCATATTAAAGCAATACTATAATGATGTTCAATAGAAGATTGAATGGATCTTGTAGAAACGTTAGAGGATATCGTGTCTGCAAGATTTTCGATGTATAGGTCCATTGTTGTCAAGCTGTGGCCGAACGACCGAGCAAGATAACCGATATTATATTTACTCTAAATTTAGCGAGAAATACGGAAGTGCAATTATCTTCAGAATGATTCATCAAATTAGAAGAACAGCCTGTATCTATAGCTTCCTTGCACCAGGAGTAAATTGTTCGTTTCCTTCTTTGCCGCAATGGTAGAGTCAAGCTGCAGCTACATTATGGTTGTAGCACAAATGGGTTGGCTCGATCGGGGTAGGAACACGCTCTCACAGAATACCTACTTAAAATAACAACTTAACACCTGCTGTGTTTCGTATGGTGAGTCTAGAGAACCAGAGACCCTTTTTACTTGAAACGAGGCATTCTATCTCAGTCCTCAAGGGTGACAACGCATCTGCACTTTGATTCTTAATCGAGGATAAATGTAGATGTCTATGGGCCACAGCATCCACTTAACACTAGGTGGACTGTATGCTCGTTTGTTACCCTTATACTATTAAAAAAAATCTCCATTTTAAGTATTTGACTCTTTTCCCTTTAAACATGTTATTTTTGATGTTTTGAAAGTAAGTAACTTAATGTTACTCGAATTCGATGAACTCACCTAGTACTTGAATACTAGATTGGGAGTTCTGACTCGATTCTTTTTATAACGAGTACTAAAGTTTTCGAACCCAACTTAAGTTGCAATAGGCTAGGACGAATGAGTTCCACTGTTTGCCTCGTACGCTTTCATTCATTACAACAGCCTATCAAAAGTCCACTGAATTGAACATATATATATATATTATTTTTAGTAAGTATATTATTTTATAATTATGTATTATATTAAAAAGTTATAGATATGTATTTGTGTGTAAGTTATAATTGTATTTGTAAATGCGTAATTAAAAATAAATAAATAGGCTTCCCCATATGTGTCATATTGGGTATTCGCCTTAGATGCCACGCTTGGCAGGCGGTTGCAACCGGTGGAAACCGCAATTTTACAGTGGAGTTTTGCCGTGTTCACAAGGGCCGGATTAACTATTAGGTAGAGTAGGCAACTGCCTAAGGGCCTCGCATCGGCTAGGGGCACCGCGCGCGCACGAAAGTAATGAAAAATGTATCATACAGTGAAAATTCAATTGGAAAATTTGTATCCTCAATAACAATAGGTATTACTGGGTTTTAGCGACGCATGCTGTCAGTTGATGAAATACTTCACACTTTCAGAACAGAATCATCTAGTATCGAGTAGTAAAACTAATAATGTGGATGCGTTACGTTAAAAAGTTTTACTCTCCTCCGTGTGCAAAGGGACCCCGAGAATTGCATTGCCTAAGGGCTCCGACGTGGTTAATCCGGCCCTGGATGTTCACTTTAAACACTAACTTTTGCGTAGGTATCAAAGGCACATACTTATAATTTAAAAGAATGTGTTTGTAAATTTCGATAATTGTCCTCTACGTATCTATAAAATCTATTCAATATTTTTTTTTATCTAGAGATATGACAGGGTGCTAACGTATTTGCAGCGTGTGCTCAACAAACTAGTTGAATGTGTATTTTTTATTTTTTTAATCAACATTGTACAATGAAGTTCGTTCTTTTAGTTAAGCGTTCCGATTGTTAGCGATTATCTCATTAGTGTAATCGATTGCGATGTGTAACGGACGAAGGGATACAGATTAATAATAGGGAATATAGATTAAAATATTTTTCTGCCATGCTTTTTGTCGATTGCTACGGTATTAGTGATATGGGGCCCGTTTTGATGGTTGGTAACGTACGCTTCAATGTCCACTGATCGATGACGTCATGACAGCTGTGTATCTCTTTATAGTTTTTAAAATATACCCCCTCTAAATTAGTAATTTCACCCGTGTCAGAGCAATTTTACATACAGACTTGGACCACGGAAGTTGAACTTGTGCTAGTACAATTCTTTGTAAAATTATATGAGATGGTTAAAACTTATCTATGGCTTTAGGAACAATGCTTGCAGAAATTGCCTTTGGGAATTTGAAAATGTATCTAGATCAGCATGAAAAGATCTGGTACTGCAATATCCAACCCGTCTACCAACCTTGGCGATCAAGACGAATACTTTATACTATAGGACGTCCATCTTACAGGCTGATAAAGAAACAGGTTGTTCACATTAAATTCTTTCAACTATAGTTTTAAATTTAATGTGCTGAATAATATTTACATTTACTCCGCAAAAGACATTTTCTTTATATAAGCAATAACAATGGAATTAATAACGATAAAAGAAGAAAATAAAAGATTTCCATCGGTGGCCATTGTTGCGTCAATACTTCGGTATACACCCAGACACGAATAGTTAGAAAAGTTAATATGAATTGCTTACATGAATGCTTTCGAAAGGTAATCGTAGGTGTAAAAGAATAGAAATTAAATTGCAACTCATATCGAACTACAGAATGGAATATTTGTTATTCAATACTAGCAATCCACCCCGGCTTCGCACGCGTGATTTGTGAATCTCGACGTCAGTGCCTTTTTTGTCTATGGGCTACAGCTTCCCATTACTATCAGATGGACTGTGTGCTCGTTTGTCATCCTTTTATATAAATTAGTAAAAAAAAAATAGAATCAAAGGCTTCTAAAGTTTTATGTTAACAGTATGTTATTATAATAACGATAACTTTATTGTATTCGCAATCAGGAAAAATGAATCCTTATTCCATCCAACAGAAGTTGTAGTTTAATTTCCTTTCGCATCTAGCAAGTGGGGATGTGTGTGGGCCGAACGTCCGTTCGCATAGTTGTGGTTTGCAGCGCTTCGTGATCATGATTACATGTTTTAATGGTTGTTAATTAAGATGAAGGAATAAACATAATTTGACAAGAGACAGTCTTTAATTTATATTTCACTTCACAACAGCAGATAAATACGACTTCGGGACGTTCAAGAAAAGAGCCTACTCCTTTTTAAAAGGCCGACAACGCATCTCCAATTCCCCTGGTTCCCCTGGTGTTGCAGTTGTTCATGGGCGGCGGTAGTCACTTACCATTAGGTGAGCCGCATACTCGTTTGCCCCCACTCCTATATAAAAAAAAATACTGTGATAGAATGTCATAACTTAAAATTAAAAATTTTGTACAAACGACTTCAATATAAATTATTAAAAATAACTCAAAAACTATTGGTCAGACCTTAATCAAAGGAGAACGGTCACGCCCCATAGAAAAAAAAACCCAGACCCGACAGAAACTAGACATATCTCAGTTTTTTCGTTATTTTTTATATAGTTAAGTTATATATTTTTTTTATTCGAAATCAATGGCTGACACCAAAATATTGCCTTATGTTTTTGTTCAGGCGTTACTCTAAAAAAATACAATATGCCTATTTAATATTTATCTACAAATTTCGTAAATATATGTAACTAAATGACGATACAATAGCTATAGGATGTATCTAGGTGACCTGGAGATACAGCTGGATTATATGATTTTGAACTTCTAGTACAAGAATCTACTTGGATTCATTAAAATCGTCGTATTCGATGATTTAATTAAATTACGATGAAATAAGGTTAAATAAAGAGTATTTTTTTTTTAATTTTATTGAAATATGTACGAAATAGTATTGCATACCTTAAGCGAAAGCGCAAGGTAATGTTCTACTATCGCCTAAAAATTAAAATTCCAACATTTTATCGAATAAAATCGTATCTAGCAATCATATTATACATATAAATGATATAAAAAGCACATTGTTAGAAAAATAAATGAGTGTTGAACTTATTTATAATTTTTTGAAATCGATTAATTGCTATTTTTAAATAAAAAAGAGGGTTTTAGTGGCTTATGGTGTGGATTTATCATGTCCCTGTGGCTTGTAAACACTATAACTTTTGAAAATATCAATTCTTTAACTCAATCTATTTTTTAATCTCTTCATCTATTATGTGGGAAGCCACTGAATGTAAATGGCAGTGTAATTTTGTTTTGTTTAGCTATAATTAATTTTTTTCGGCTCCAAAATGGCGAAATTTTCGTTGATTTAGTTGCCTCGTATATAAATTGTTTCTGTAAATGGGGATCTACAGCCACAGAGTAGTTTAGTTCACAGAGTACCTTTGTATTAAGTTTAGTTCGGCTTCAGTCGCCGTCGTGAGTGGACATTGTTTCGGTTGTTTTCAGCGGCTCAAAAAGATCGATAACCAAATTTCTTAAATACTTGATAATAATAATAATAAGAGATTTTTTTATTACAATATTTAAAAGCACAGAATATATAATAGTAGTCGTACTAAAAGTAAGCAGTATAATTTTTTTTGTCATGGGTGACATTTTCATGCTTTTCGAGGGTGTCGAAACCGATAGGGTTGTCGAAATGTAAATCCAAGATGGCGGCTGCAATAGGTATCAATTTTTTCATCATGGGTGTCATTTTCATGGTTTTCGAGGGTGCTGAAGCCGATAGTGCTGTCGAAATGTAAATCCAAGGTGGAGGCTGCAATAGGTATAAAATTTTTCATCATAGGTGTCATTTTCATGGTTTTCGAGGGTGTTGAAGCTGATAGTGCTGTCGAAATGTAAATCCAAGATGGCGGCTGAATTAGGTACCAATTTATTCATCATGGGTGTCATTTTCATGGTTTTCGAGGGTGTTGAAGCCGATAGTGCTGTCAAAATGTAAATCCAAGATGGCGCCTGCAATAGGTATCAATTTTTTCATCATGGGTGTCATTTTCATGGTTTTCGAGAGAGTTGAAGCCGATAGGGTTGTCGAAATGTAAATCCAAGATGGCGGCTGAAGTAGGTACCAATTTTTTATCATGGGTGTCATTTTCATGGTTTTCGAGGGTGTTGAAGCCGATAGTGCTATCGAAATGTAAATCCAAGGTGGAGGCTGCAATAGGTATAAATTTTTTCATCATAGGTGTCATTTTCATGGTTTTCGAGGGTGTTGAAGCTGATAGTGCTGTCGAAATGTAAATCCAAGATGGCGGCTGAATTAGGTACCAATTTATTCATCATGGGTGTCATTTTCATGGTTTTCGAGTGTGTTGAAGCCGATAGTGCTGTCAAAATGTAAATCCAAGGTGGCGGCTGCAATAGATATCAAGTTTTTCATCTTGGGTGTCATTTTCATGGTTTTCGAGGGTGTTGAATCCGATAGTGCTGTCGAAATGTAAATCCAAGATGGCGGCTGAAGTTGGTACCAATTTTTTCATCTCGGGTGTCATTTTCATGGTTTTCAAGAGTGTTGAAGCCGATAGTGCTGTCGAAATGTAAATCCAAGATGGCGGCTGCAATAGGTATCAATTTTTTCATCATGGGTGTCATTTTCATGGTTTTCGAGAGTGTTGAAGCCGATAGTGCTGTCGAAATGTATTTAAACTATTTTAATAATTCCGTATAATCATGTTATACGTAATTTTTTAATGCGCTTAAGGTATGCCCAATTGGATTTACCAATATATTTATTTTATATTTATAGCCGGCCATAGATATTATTATCTATGGCCGGCGCAGTTCTTCGCATTCTGTGTTGAGATCTGTGTGTTTTTGTTTTCAATATTACATTTTTTCGTCGGTTTTTGACTTTCTCTTTACCGGACTTGATTTTTGCATTGTGAGTGGTTATTTGATATGGCTGACAATTAGGGTGGGCTAGACATCGAGATTACTTTGACCACCCCGCCCGTTTTTTTTTTTTTTTGCGGATGGAAAATCATCAAATGACGCCTTTCGCTCTGGGTGGAGCGGAAGGGAGTGTCAGACTTTTACTGACTAAAAACCATCCGTGTTCCTTCAGTGCCCTTACGTTCCGGAGCCGCGGTATCTCTTTCGAACAGCCCGCAGCCCCGGCAGGCGTCGGCCCTTGCGGGCCCTTTCACGATGCTGACAGCTCTTTGAGGCGCCCGTGGAACAAAACGCGCCGTCGACACGGCCTGTCGTCGTTAGACGGACGGACGGCGAGCTACCCATTGCTCGCCATCCACAGGCCCGCGCCTACGGTGGCCGGGGGCCACGACGTAGCCCCCGACGCCCGGGGCGAATATTATCTATGGCCGGCGCAGTTCTTCGCATTCTGTGTTGAGATCTGTGTGTTTTTGTTTTCAATATTACATTTTTTCGTCGGTTTTTGACTTTCTCTTTACCGGACTTGATTTTTGCATTGTGAGTGGTTATTTGATATGGCTGACAATTAGGGTGGGCTAGACATCAAGATTACTTTGACCACCCCGCCCTGGGTATGGATTATGTTTTAAGGGATATAGAAATTCAATAAAACTTTATTTCGACATATTTTTTCGTTTTGTTATAGATCATGAAACCCCAATGATAGGTAGGTACCTAAATCTCGGATGCGCAATGAATATGACGATTTTAATGAATCCAAGTAGATACTTGTACTAGAAGTTTAAAAATTACATAATCCAGCTGCATCTCCAGGTCACCTAGATACATCCCATAGCTATTGTATCTTCATTTAGTTACATACATTTACGAATTTTGTAGATAAATAGGCATTTTGTATTTTTTTTTGTGTATCGCCTGAACAAAAACAAGGCAATATTTTGGTGTTAGGCATAGATTTCGATTATAAAAAATATATAACTTAACTGTATAAAAAATAACAAAAAACTAAGATATGTCTCGTTTCTGTCGGGTCTGGGTCACAGACGACCGTTCTATTTTACCACACAAGAAGCACCAGCTTTAAAATAAAAAAAGAATTATCGAAATCGGTTCACCCAGCAAAAAGTTATGAGGTAATACATATAAAAAAGAAAAACACATTCGAATTGAGTACCTCCTCATTTTTGAAGTCGATAGAAAAAGCAAATCAAGCAGACAAGGTTTCGTACAAAGGTTTACTAAAGTAAGTAAATAGTGTTGGCGTAAGATTTTGTTTCATGATTGTGGTAGAAGACTTCGGAAAATGCCAGGTAGGCATAAGTTGTGGTTTTCGATAAAACCATCTCGTGTTTAGTATTTAAAAGAAATATATTTGTTTGTTCGTCTTTTATACCTTCCTTTATACCTTTCATCCGATTCAAATTCTTCTGAGAATTAGCTTCCCTTTTGAAATTCCCCTCTTATAGGCACTGTGGACTTAACCAAGCGGCGCTCAAGGCACAGCCCGATATGACGTCCTTATTGTTTATTACTATTATTTATTCTGTGTAATTATTAAAAAAAATACTTGCGCTCGCTAATCCGATCAAAGGTTATTCCGATAAATTGACGGGAAATCGCATCGAACCAATAAAAGGGACACAAATCCTACGTCAAAGACGCCTGGCGGGATTGTTATTTAACTAAAAAGCCTACCTTCAGTAGAAGGTAGGCTTCATCATTAAATAATAATAGGCCTTCCTATCACTGGCCATTTCAAATCAAAATAAATTTTGTTTGGCTAAGAATTCTAATTTTAACAGTGGTAGAGCCACGCGGCAGCTTTTGCTGTCGCACGAATGGGCCGGCTCGAACCGGGGTGGTACCACGACCTCACAGAAAACCAGCGTGAAGTAGAGGTTTACCTCTGCGTTTCGCTTGGTGAGTGCAGGTGGCCGGAGGCCCTTTTTACTGGAAATGAGGCATTCCATCTTAGTCCTCACGGGTGACAACGCATCTGCATTTTGATTCGCAAACGAGGATAGATGTAGATGTCTATGGGCCGCAGCAACCACTTACCATCAGGTGGACTGTGTGCTCGTTTGTCACCCTTATCCTATAAAAAAAAATTCTAATTTCAATTTTTTTTTATAGAATAAGGGTGACAAACTGGCACACAGTCCACCTGATGGTAAGTGGTTGCTGTGGTCCATAGACATCTACATCTATCTTCGTTTGCGAATTAAAATGCAGATGCGTTGTTAGCCGTGAGGATTAAGACAGAATGCCTCTTTTGCAGTGAAAAGGGTCTCCAGTTCTGTACACTCACCATACGAAACACAGCAGCATTAAGCTGCTATTTTATATTGGTATTCTGTCATCATCATCATCATCATTACAGCCCTTCACAAGTCCACTGCTGAACATAGGCCTCCCCAAAAGAATGCCACAAAGCACGGTCCTGAGCCACCTGCATCCATCGACTTCCTGCATGTCTTACCAGGTCGTCACTCCATCTTGTGGGGGGACGCCCTACACTTCGCCTACCGGTACGAGGCTGCCACTCGAGAACCTTTCTTCGCCATCGGTTGTCGGTTCTTCGAGCTATATGGCCGGCCCACTGCCACTTCAGCTTACTAATCCGTTGGGCTATGTCGGTTACTCTGGTTCTACTGCGGATATCCTCATTCCTAAGTTTATCACGCAGAGAAACTCCGAGCATAGCCCTCTCCATAGCTCGCTGGGCGACCTTGAGCTTCCTCATACGGCCAGCAGTGAAGGACCACGTCTCAGTTCCGTAAGTCATCACTGGCAACACGCACTGGTTGTACAATTTTTTTAAGGTTTTGAGGTATTTCTGACGAGAAGATGTGTCGTAGCTTCCCGAACGCTGCCCAGCCGAGTTGAATCCGTCGATTGACCTCTCGGTCGAAGTTGGACTTACTTAGTCGGACTATTTGTCCCAGGTAAACATACTCGTCAACAACTTCGAGCTTAGTGCTCCCAACAACTGCCGGCATAGGTGTGACATGGACATTAAACATAATCTTTGTTTTGTCCATGTTCATCTTAAGACCTATCCGTTGGGAGACACTATTGAGGTCATTGAGCATAGTGCTTAGTTCCTCCAGCGATTCTGCCATGAGGACTATATCGTCGGCAAATCGAAGGTGAGTGATGTACTCGTCATTGATGTTAATACCGTATCCTTTCCAGTCCAGAAGCTTGAAAACGTCTTCCAATGCGGCGGTGAAGAGTTTCGGGGATATAACGTCACCCTGTCTTACACGTCTCTGCAATTGGATAGGTTTCGTACTCTGGTTTTGTACTCGGATAGCCATCGTAGCTCTACTGTATAAACACTTCAGCACTTCGATATACCGACAGTCAACTTGGCACCGCTGAAGGGACTGCAACACCGCCCAAATTTCGACGGAATCAAAGGCTTTCTCATAGTCCACATACGCCAGACATAGTGGCAAATTGTACTCTTCGGACTTCTGTACAATTTGCCGTAGGGTATGTATGTGGTCTATGGTGCTAAAGCCCTTTCGGAAACCGGCTTGTTCGGGAGGCTGGAAGTCGTCAAGTCTGCGCGCGAGACGATTCGTAATGACTCTCGAAAACAGCACGTAGACGCGGCTCAGAAGGGAAATCGGTCTGTAGTTCTTCAAGAGAGCGTTGTCACCTTTCTTGAAGAACAAGACCACCGCACTTCTGCTCCACGCCTCCGGTGTAATGCCACCATGGAGGACGGAATTAAAGAGCTTCTGAAGGACTTCAAGTACCGGTCTTCCACCCGCTTGCAGAAGCTCCGCTGTAATTCCATCCTCGCCTGGGGCCTTGCCGTTTTTAAGGTGCTAGAGAGCCATTATAATCTCGCTCAGACTGACGTCCGGGATATCTTCGGAATAGTGTCGAATTAGACTCGCTCTTGGATCGTTACTCACACTTGCATGTGGCTCCAACGATGACGTGTACAGCTGCCCATAGAAACTCTCAATCTCACTCAAAATCTCAGGTGCCCCGGAAACGATGCTGCCACATTCGGTCTTCAGCTTTGACAGTTGGCTCTTTCTAGCAGACAGATCTCTGGCACAGACTTTAGAGCCTTGGTTCCGCTCGATCGCTTCGTCAATACGAGCTGTATTGAAGTTGCGTAAGTCTCGCCGCATGCATTTGGAGATCTGTCTGTTCAGTTGCCTGTATGCTGTCAAATCTGTTGAAGAATGTAGCCTTATCTCCCGTCTAACAGCCATGAGATTAAGAGTGTGATTGGAGAGTTTTTGTGTTCTTCTGCGGCGGGTCTTGCAGAACTTAGCTCCGACCACATGGACAGTTTCTACGAGCTTGTCATTTATATCGTCCACTTAATTGCAGCCTTCTAGGCACTGAAAACGGTTTTGTAACTCGAGCTGAAAGGTTTCGGGACTTTGGATTAGAGCACGAGGGGGACGGAGCGTTGACTTCATCAGACGAGTACCTCTCCAACTTAACATTTAGGTTCAGTGTGCCTCTAACCATTCGGTAATCGCTGCCGGTTTTCACCCTCGCGATCACTGAGACATCACTGAACAGTTGTCGTCTGGTCGTCATAATGAAGTCAATCTCATTTTTTGTCGAACCGTCGGGGCTCGACCAGGTCCACTTCCTGTGGGGCCGCTTCTTGAAGAAAGAGTTCATCATAAAGAGTCCCTCTTTCTCCATGAAGTCGGCCAGCTGCTGGCCCCTTGGGTTCCGTTGCCCTATTCCAAATTTCCCTACTTTCAGCTCACCGTTCTCTCTTGTGCCTAGTTTTGCATTGAAGTCTCCCATTAACACCGTATATTGGGTTTTGGAGGAATGCATGGCTCTAGCGATATCCTCATACATTTCCTCCACCTCCTCATCGGGGTGTGCCGAGGTTGGTGCGTAAACCTGTATGACCTTCAGCGAATACCGTTTGGTGATTCTGAGTATAAGGTGTGCAACCCTCGACGACACACTCCCGATCTTTACAACGTTGTTAACGAGAGACTTGTGGACGATAAATCCGACACCTCCTTGGGACAGATGGTCGCCCTCCCGGTGATAGAGCAAGTTGCCGGATTCGAGGATTACCGTGTCCTCCCCCTCTCTTCGGACTTCGGATAATCCCATAATATGCCAGCGCAACTTGTCTATCTCTTCTTCCAGCTCCACGATCTTCTCGTCAGTCCTTAGGGTGCGTGCGTTGTACGTTGCCAGGTCGAGTCGTCGTAGGTGGCAATCGAACCTCCACCGGAGATTCTTAGCACCCCCTGCCCCGCCGTTACCATGGTCGCCACCGTAGCCAGGAATAGCGAGGCCGCCGGGGACTGGGGGCCGTCTGTTTGTTGTTTTGATCATTGGGGGGTATTTGCCATAGTTGCCACGCTTGGCGAGCGGGTTGGCAACCGCAGTTTTTTTATTGTAATTTTGGCTATTATCAGGAAGATGCTGCTGCCCATCTCCCGCCTTTTTCCCTTTGTCGCCTTTTATGACACCCACGGGAGGATATGGGGTAGTGGATATTCTTGACCGCCACTACACGGCAAGTATTTGGTATTCTGTAAGAGAGTGTTATTAATTGTATTTTAAAAACATGGAATTCTTTTTCCAAAATTAGTCATTTGTTTATTGATTAGCGTTGTTTTCATCGCATTGAATATTTTTCGTCATCGTGGATACGTTACGTTATAACTCTAGTTATTATGGAATATGAGTACTGTTGTGGCAGCAATGCGGCACAAGCGGCATGCAACATCAACGACGTTTACGGAACATATACTATAAACTAGCACACCATCTGTTATTGGTTTGCTCGCTTCCATTCTGGAAATTTCGACCTGAAAAATTAACCCCGTGGTCGTCAGAAAACTGGTCGACAATGACAAATTAAAGCCGATTGTGAACGTTGATGATACTCAATCTGCTGAATTAGCAGCAGCTTTCGACGTTAGCATCAAAACCATATTGGTCCATTTGCGTCAAATTGGCAAGGTAAAAAAGCTTGACAAATGGGCGCCCCA
This sequence comes from Parnassius glacialis, assembly GCA_033319125.1. NCBI lineage: Eukaryota > Metazoa > Arthropoda > Insecta > Lepidoptera > Papilionidae > Parnassius > Parnassius glacialis. The sequence continues at coordinate 3,414,866 of JAVANC010000013.1, forward strand.
CGAACTCGATGATCGCTAGCGCGAATACACGTCCAGACGTGCCTTGCACTTGCACTGCTCAACATGCACACAAACGAAGGAATTTTGAACCGCATTGTTACGAAAAATTACGTTAGGAATATATAGTAAGCGCTCAGCAATTTGGTTGAATCCTGGTTCAGCACCTAAACAACGCCCTAAGCGAAAACTTACCCGTAGAAAAGTGATGGTCACTATTTAATGGTCTAACGCCAGTATGATTCATGACATCACAGCTTCTTACCAAACTGGATGTGTATTACAGTTGATGTGTATGGTAAAGAATTGAACATAATGATAGAGAAGCTCGCACGTCTCCGACCAGCTTTGGTTAATCGCTCGTCGATAACTTTTTGGCAGGAAAAAAATTCACTACCCGAGAGGCAGTACAAAATGCCTGTGAAGAATTTGTTGCCTCTCGTCCAGCTGATTTCTTCAAGAAGGGCATCAATAAACTGCCACTACGTTGGCAAAGATGCTGGGTGATTACTGATTACTTTGATTAATAGAAATAAAAATATAGAAACAAATAACATTAATTTATTTCATAAAAAACGGCTGTTTCATAGGTGAAAACCTAATAATATAGTAATAAATATAATAAAATTTGTTTTGAGTGAACTAACCATAGAATATTCTTTTAAACGTTTATCTTTTATTATTGACATTTTTTGTTAGTAAAAGTTTGATATACATATTCTACGTGGGACCTTAATAACGATAAAAATATATTTACCTCGCATTTTCGTAATATGATCGAGTGAAATTGTATAAATCATGTTTTGAACCATAAACTAATGAATAATTTTTATGAAATTACAACATATATTTTTATCTGATCAAAACAAAAAATATTTTTGATTGTTTACCTTTGCGTCAAAAAAGGTTGATATTAAATATGCTAGTCTTAACATTAAGTGACCGAAAAAGGGTATGTTCTCTTTCGATAATATAATTTATGTGAAAAACTCGGTATTTCAATACCTTTGATGGCTTGAGTGATGACTGATGACCATACTTTTAACATGGGTAATACATATATTTAAACTTAATGCACCAATTACAGACTTCGTAAATCTGGGGGCCCATTTTTGGGTAGATATAACTTTTTTTGCGTTGTCACCCGTGAGGACTAAGATGGAATGCCCCTTTTCCAGTAAAAAGGGTCTCCGGTTCTCTACACTCACCATACGAAACACAGCAGCATTAAGCTGCTATTTGACGCTGGTATTCTGTGAGAGCGTGGTCCTTCCCCGGTCGAGCCGACCCATTCGTGCTACAACTATACTAGGTACTAATATAGCTGCAGCATAGCTCTGCTACGTACAAAACTTGTGAGAACAGGCAAGGAACTCACGAATCGACGACTTTTATTGCAAAAAAAGGGGAGACTGTTTCGTTGGTCAAGTGGTGGTAAACGCGTTTGGTGATCATGAGGTTCCGGGTTCACATCCCGTGTCGGGCCAAAATCAGTTATTAGGTTTTTCGGCCAAGAAGTTCTCAGTAGCAGCCCAGAGTCAAGAAGTTGGCGGTGTTCACCCCTGCGTCTCGGAAAGCACGTAAAGCCGTTAGTCCGGCGCCTGATCTGTTTTTGGTCATTGCCGTCCCTTCCGACTATGAGAGTGAGAGAATAGAGCGTTAAAAATCTGAGTATCTACTTTGACACAACCTTATGTTGGTCCATCCAAATTCAGTGGTTCTGTGTGGCGGGTGGAAGGAAAAGGGGAGATCTCCCGCCGGGTAAAGTGTTCTGCCCGGGGAGCGGCCAACGCTCCGATTGGTAGTTCGGAGCTATTCTATATATACCGCTTTAACTTCGGAACTTTGTAAGCGCGATTTAGGCTTCGATGTGTTTCGCTTGTGGCGAGACGACAGCGCCGCCACATCACCCCCCTGCTTAGACCGGAGGTCGATAGTACAGTCCGATTGCAAGTGCCAGGGATTGCCTTGTAGTCTGCGGTGAATGGAGAAGAAGGCAAGTAATCTGCGAGAGTGCCGTGAAGCAGAGGCGATCAGTAAGGCTCAGAGCCGTGCCGAACACTGTAGCGCAGAGAGTAGCTTGAAGGAACAGGAAGCATTATTATTCCAGTGCTGCGATGAACCTTTGTAAAGCTACATGGCTTGCAGAATGTGAAGACTGCAGACAATATCAGCTCGGGAGCGAATGAATGGGGTACTTGAGGATGATGAAGAAGATATGAAGTTGTAGTTTCCGAAGGTTGTTGGTTGTGTGTTCAAATCACGTCGGTTGGTCACCACTATGGCGGGTGGAAGGAAAAGGGGAGATCTCCCGCCGGGTAAAGTGTTCTGCCCGGGGAGCGGCCAACGCTCTGATTGGTAGTTCGGAGCTATTCTATATATGTTGCTTTAACTTCGGAACTTTGTAAGAGCGATTTAGGTTTCGATGTGTTTTGCTTTTGGCGCGACGACAGCGCCGCCACATCTGTTTTTGCTAAGCCCAGTGCTTTGAACCGTCTCAGGAACTTTCTTCCTGTCAAGATAAAGATAACTCTGGTGCAATCTCTTATTATGCCTATTATTGACTATGTTGATGTATGTTTTCCTGATCTCCTTGAGGTTTTCCTTGATAAGCTGGATCGTCTCGTCAACACCTGTATCTGTTTTATTTTTCGTCTTCGCAAGTTTGATCATGTATCCTCATTCCGCACTCAGCTTAAATGGCTTCCAATTTATCAGTGAAGACACATTAGGATACTTAACACAGTTTTTTTCTGTTTTATTCGATAACCACTATTTAAATTATCTGAAACATAAGTTTCAGTTCCTGCGCGACACTCATGACATACAGCTTCGTTCATCGGATACTCTTGCTCTCTTTATACCTCTTCACCGTTCGAGTTTCATATTATGTTCATCGTTTGCTGTCCAAGCTGCGCCCCTATGGAATGACCTGCCTGAATAAGACAACCTACCTGCAAACAAACATTTAAGAAGAATATTCGAGAATATTTTCAACTGCTAAGCTCCGTCATCAATATAATATCTAATAATTAAATCTAATCTCTGCATATTACTTTCATCAGTATATTACGTATATTTATGTATCTTATATTATATTATATATTCTTATAATATATAAATGTATATATTTGTGTATATGTTTAAATGTACTACAAAAGATTCTTGCACTGCGTACCGTTCGACGCCCCCCGTTAACTAACATAGAAGTCTCTGTATGTAAAGTAGCTCTCACTGGCCATCTGCCACTTACCATAGTTTCGGCGTATCTACCACCGCTTAAACGCATAATCGAATCAGACATTGTAGGTTAAATAATACCTAGGCTCCAGTGTCTTAATAGCTGGAGACCTCAACAGTAAGCATTCCTCCTGGAACTCGCTTACAAGCAATCCCAATGATAACGCATTGTTGTCGATCTCACCGATGTTATCGCGCTTGAGACTCCAACCCGCTATCCATTCGCTACCAGTCACTAACCGGACATCCTTGACGCAGCGATAGTCAAAGATGTCCGTTTGTCGATATTATCAATTGAAACAATATCAGAACTTCACTCGGACCATATACGAGTCCTAATACAGCTGCGCCATCCATTGTTAACTGGCGTAAGCTCGAGGTTAAATCGAGACTACGACCTCCCAGCATTTAGATTTAATCCCAGACAAAATAGACATACCAGAGGAGGCTAATGAGGCGATTAGAGCTCTATAAGCCCACCTCACATCTACAGTTGAAGAATACTGTCGTAAGGTTCGTGTGTGGAGTAATCGATACTGGAAGCTCTCGAGTGATATTTGACAGCTAATCAGAGAAAAGAACGCGGCCCTAAGACAGTACGATCATTATCGTACTAAGTATAGACAAATTTCGACTGCGCAACCTCCAAAACGAGGTGAATCACCATGCCGCCTCTCATTAGGCCAGAAAACCCCGATCTCGCCTTTGACGACTCTGAAAAGGCCGAATGCCTCGCGGAAGTCTAGAGAGCCAATGCACTCCCTCTAACGAACCTAAAAATCCCGCTCACTTTGCAGAAGTCGAAGCGGAGGTTGAGCGTAAGTCTGCACTACCTCCTGCGGGCGATCCCTTAGGTCCTGTGACTGTCAACGAACTTACAGAAGCAATTAAAGCCTTACAAAGAAATCAGCACCCGGCCCCGATGGCATTAGCAACAGGGTATTGAAATTTCTCTCCGCGCCGCTCGTTTTCCTCCTAGTAGGCATATTCAACGCTCTTCTTTCCAGCTGCTCCTTCCCGGATGCATGTAAAGAGGTAGACGTAGATAATAGGAATCACGACACCGGGGAAACTGCGCAACTTAGTCTCTAGTTACAGACCAATTAGCCTCCTCAGCACACTGGGGAAAGTTTAAGAGTAACTCATATATAATCGCCTTCGTAAACACGTCTTCCAGACGAGTAGTTCGGCTTCAAACCCGAACATTCGTGCACCGACCAATTACATCGCCTCACAGAATACATTTTCAAAGGATCAACCTCCCACAAACAAGCCGCAGAACCACCATAACCAGTGCTCTCTTCTTCGACGTTGCAAAAGCGTTTTACAAAAACTGGCACGACGGCTTGCTTTGCTCTACAAACTCAACGTGCCAGATAGGCTCACCCACATCATGAGGGCCTTTCTTGCCAACCGCCACTTTCTTTATCGAATAGAGGGTACTCGCTCTACAAAGCGTCCTCTCAAAGCTGGAGTATCACAGGGCTCCGTCCTCTCCCCTCTTCTTTTTAAACTCTTCATGAGTGACGGTCGTTTCGGAGATTAGCCGGAACAAACATTATATGCATTTAGTAAAAAACTGTAATTTTGACATTACAAACAGACACTTCAATTTTATTTATTTGTATAGATGAGTACTCAATTGAAGATGATAATATGCTGACTAACTATGACGTAAGAAGTTTTGGAGATGTAGAACGACCCCACTATCATTTCTATTAAATCCTATTAAACTACTTTTAAATTGTAATTTTTAACGTTTCATTTCAATACAAGCTTTAATATGAAAACCCTCATTTATATACGACGCGATAATTTCCATTCATTCACAAGCATTACCTACATACGTAAATGTTTTCGCGAAGTAAATATGTAAAAATATGAGACAGTGTACGCAAAATTCACACTCGATAACTAGAGCGTTATTTGTACAAAACGTGTCATAGTAGATGGATGTTATAATACACGATATTTTCTCATACAGTTTAGACGGCGATCACTTCGCATGCTTTTAGTCTATTCATAGATATTTTTTAAATGCATAGAGTCTCTTTATTCCAGATCATTTAACTTACAATTTATTTCAACAGTTCCGACGTCTAGACATAACTCTGAATTATTTTGTGAGCGCTTATTTTATGACTATCTTTTTATTTGACTTCAGTTAACCCACAATAAAGAAAATTGGAAATATAGTGTTTATTTGTTTATTATATTTATAATCCCACATTGCATTGAGATCTTCAGCCAAAACTAAAAATCGACAAACGATATTCGATTCCCGCCGGCACCAGTGAAATAGTTAATTGCATTTTTAAGTGTTGATTTACCACGTGCTCGGCGGTAAAGGAAAACATTGTGAAGTAATCTGCATGTCTGAAGAATAAAATTTTTCGCGGACATCTGCAGTCTACTAACACGCACTGGAGAAGCGTGTAGGATGAATCGCTACATACCCCCTTAGAAATCAGAAACTTTTTTAATTTTGCACGTGATTCCAGTCAAAGGCTCATTCCTCGAAGCGTTAAGAGACGTGAACTCTTGAAATGTAGGTATTATCCAGCTGGGAATCGTTTTTAAATAGAAATTTTTAATCCGATCATTTTATTGTTCTTACAATTTCATCCAATGAAATAAACAGAAACATGAAATCCGAAGCAAACGAGGCAGCGTCATAAATGCTACAACCTGAAGCTTTATTACAAAATAGGGATTTCGCTCGTTTGGCAATAAACAGGTTAGTCGTAAAATAAGAATAATGGGTTTGGTTTACTTTACAGCAGACTAAGCAAAATCGTTTAGGTATGGCGAATTTATTCTTTGGGAACACGAACGCCACTGTATAAAATGAACATAGTTACATTACAATCGAGACCGTTACATAATCTTGTGAGAAACAAATATTGGTAAATCCAATTGGGCATACCTTAAGCGCATTAAAAAAATTACGTATAACATGATTATACGGAATTATTAAAGTAGTTTAAATACATTTCGACAGCACTATCGGCTTCAACACCCTCGAAAACCATGTGATGTCGGCAGGTGTTAATGAAAGAGAAGACGTGTTGCTGAGACTAATTCTTTAATTATACTGTCCTATGCTTAATTTAACTCTAATATATATATAGTCGTGGGGGCTATACCACAATACACCTCCCACCGACAAAAAAAAATAAAAAGTAAATGAATACATTTGTTTTTTTTAAGTTATAAAAATAAATATAAAATATGTTTATTATTAATGTAAATTACAAAAATACAATGTAATTATATATTAAATGACCTAAATATAAAATACAAAAACAAAATATAGGTATATTCTATGGGTAGTTCGGGTGGCCACATCCCTCTACCCCATAGTAATTTCAAGGTCACAATAGAATTGGTATGATGTATCATGCATACATACAACATACTTATTTGACATAATTAGGTAATTCGCGAAGTTCTAGAATAGTTGTACATTCATTTATATTTTAAAATAATCTTCTCTTATTTAATTATTCATGTTGTTTCATCTCATTCCTTATTTTTGATTGTTAGGCCTTTTTACTATATTTTTTTTTCATAATTCTTGTAGGTACTGTTTTTTCTTGATATTTTTGACTTTTAGCTAGCTGTATTTCTCTCTATTCACTTATAGATTTATTTATTATTTAGATTAGATACCGGGAATCGGACTATTAATTCACTTCCTTTATATTTTATTTCGTGATATTTATCACGCGGGTACTTTATAAATATGGGCCCCCCATTTACTTGGGTATTATATTACTTTTTATAACATTCATTTCAATTTATTGGTACATAAACTTTTTTTTTATCATACTATATCAAGGTAAAACTGTACCTTGGGTTGTGCGCACAACCTTGAGGTCAACGTTTAAGTCATTTTAAAAGACTCCAACAATTGTCATGGAGGAAAACTAAGTTCACACTATGATCCAACGAAGGATGTGACCTCTATGTACCATTATTAAGGGTAACAAATTTAAGACTTCTCTGGTCCCCAACAGTACTAATATGAGTAAACTCGTTCACATCTCACTTGTACTGAAGGTATTGTTCCCTAGTACACGTTACTTCCGATTTTTTCATCTAATCATGGAAACATACCCTGCTCGAGGACTATATGTTTTACCCGTGATGGACGTTCCCGTATCTCTCCATTATTTATTTGTCAAGGTCAACTTTTTTTATTTTTATTTATTTCTTTACATTTATAGTATTTATTAACCAGTTTTTAATTGAACCATAATTTTTACGTACACGGCTCGCGTACATACATGATTAATATTATGGATGATATTCTTATACAATTCATAATAAATTCTAATTTACCTCATTAACAATACATTATAACTTATTCCGTATTTAATAGTGTCAGAACCCCTTAAAAATTAATCGCTTATTAGGTTTTCCAAACTCTCAACTGATCAAGCTGATTGTATGTGGATATGCTAACCTCCGATAATTTTTCTTTACCTTACTCTCACACTCTGAATAAAAAATATTAATAGTGTGTACCTAACACACTATTAATATTTTTTATTCATTATTACGTATTCCGTAACTTAGCCAAACATTTACTCACATCTTTTACAAATTTATATCATAAAATAGTCTCGTATAATATTTAGTTACATCATTGTCAGTTAGGGATTGAGGCTCACAATATGGGTACAATAAAATTTAAATTAATTAATTATATACATAATATAAAGAGTTTCAAAATTGAATTAAACGAAGTTATTATTTTCGTAATCCACACAAATAAGCTAGATATTCCAACAGTTATCCCAAAAAAATAATGAATTATCATAGTTGAAAACCTTATGATATGAAAGTTTAATCAATATTAAATCAAAAATAAATAAATGCATTTCATATTAAGATACAGAACAAAGAAGCAAAGCAACGTAATAGTTTTCAATAACAATAACATAATCGCATAACGACAGACAGATCAAAATACAAATTGTAATTCCACTCTTAGCAGTGCAAGCGATTTGAGACACCTTTGTTTTAATTAACAAAGTACGTATATGGCAACGTTTTCGATTACAATGTATTATGATTACATACCTAATTTAAAAGTAACTTATACAATGTTATTATTACATACATAATATGTGGATACAAGTAAAATTATAGTTTTGAATTCCTTATTTACACAGAATTTTAGACACATTACTTTTGCTTAGATCGAAAAAGATTTCTAGAAGTATGGTATTTACTATATCGTTTACAGAAAATAATTTAATAATCACTCTAACACATATCAACTTTACACAACAAAACATTAATTTATTTAAGCATTCAAAAGACCAATTTTAATTTTTAAGTAGGTTTATGTGTATAAGTATAACTTTAAGGTTCACTGCCTTTATAAAAGAAAAGAAAAAACTAATACTTATTAACAATACTGAATTGTTTTTAAATAAAATTTACTACAGAAAAAAAAACTACGAAATATATCATATTTAACAATATATCAGTATTATTTTAATTATACGAAAATTTAATTTATGGTAAATTTAAGTACGTAAAAATGTACTGTATTATTTCATTCGTTTTTGTATTGTGTCCTGCACAGTAATAAAAATAATATAAAAGAATAAACAATAACTAAATAAAATTTAATATAAATTGTCTTGTGCCTTAATGCAAATGCCATAAGTGCCTAAAATGTAATGTGCTTAATTTATGATATTGTATTATGATTGCATTTTTTTATATATATAAATAGTGATAAAATATTGAAAAATCAATTGTATCGTGAATTATCTGATAAATAATTTCAATTTAAACATACGTGTATTAAATATAGAATATTTAATACTTAACTTCAACAAATATTATAGCAAAAAAATATAAAAACAATCTCAAATTGATAAATAAAGTTTTAAATGGAATTAAAATCACACAGGTGCGAAGTTACCTCTTAAGTTCTTCTTTGTTCTTTTCGGCTCAATTTTCACATTCTTCTGGACGAAGCTTGCAAAAGAATAACTGTTTCTTTCCTTTTTAAATAAACCTGCCGTTTCTTGAATTTTATTCTTTGGTAATTATATTTAAAAAAAAAAACACTTTTTATTTTCCTCATTATTTCTTAGTTGCTTTCATAGTAGGTACTATTATACATTTAAATTATATTACTTCATGTTCATTATACTTTTTATATTTCAGTCAGCTTCTGTAAAATTATTGTTGTGGCCTCTTCTTGTATTCATATTCATTTATTTTTCGTCACATCCGGTATTGCGTCCATTCTGTTATAATTTAATTTACTTTTTAAATGGTCAATCCATGATGATTTCCATTTTTTTTGTAATTTTTTTTTCTCTTTATGTAGGCCCGGCGGTGCGCGTGCAATGTAGCAGCGCACCGCCTGGCAGGGTCGCCATGTGATGTCGGCAGGTGTTAATGAAAGAGAAGACGTGTTGCTGAGACTAATTCTTTAATTATACTGTCCTATGCTTAACTTAACTCTAATATATATATATATATATATATATATATATATATATAGTCGTGGGGGCTATACCACACTACAACCATGAAAATGACACCCATGATGAAAAACTTGATATATATTGCAGCCGCCACCTTGGATTTACATTTCGACAGCACTATCGGCTTCAACACTCTTGAAAACCATGAAAATGACACCCGAGATGAAAAAATTGGTACCAACTTCAGCCGCCATCTTGGATTTACATTTCGACAGCACTATCGGATTCAACACCCTCGAAAACCATGAAAATGACACCCAAGATGAGAAGCTTGATATCTATTGCAGCCGCCACCTTGGATTTACATTTCGACAGCACTATTGGCATCAGCACCCCCGAAAACCATGAAAATGACACCAATGATGAAAAAATTGGTACCTACTTCTGCCGCCATCTTGGATTTACATTTCGACAGCACTATCGGCTTCAACACCCTCGAAACCCATGAAAATGACACTCATGATGAAAAAATTGATACCCATTGCAGCCGCCACCTTGGATTTACATTTCGACAACCCTATCGGCTTCAACTCTCTCGAAAACCATGAAAATCACACCCATGATGAAAAAATTGATACCTATTGCAGCCGCCATCTTGGATTTACATTTCGACAGCACTATCGGTTTCAACAACCTCGAAAACCATGAAAATGACACCCAAGATAACAAATTGATATATTTTGCAGCCGCCATCTTGGATTTACATTTTGACAGCACTATCGGCTTCAACACCCTCGAAAACCATGAAAATGACACCCATGATGAAAAATTGATACCTATTGCGGCCGCCATCTTGGATTTACATTTCGACAACCCTATCGGTTTCGACACCCTCGAAAAGCATGAAAATGTCACCCATGACAAAAAAAATTATACCACTTACTTTTAGTACGTACTACTATTATTTATTCTGTGCTTTTAAATATTGTAATAAAAAAATCTCTTATTATTATTATAATCAAGTATTTAAGAAATTCGGTTATTCGAATATTGTGTATTTGTACAGCGATCTTTTTGAGCCGCTGAAAACAACCGAAACAATATCCACTCACGACGGCGACTGAAGCCGAACTAAACTTAATACAAAGGTACTCTGTGAACTAAACTACTCTGTGGCTGTAGATCCCCATTTACAGAAACAATTTATATACGAGGCAACCAAATCAACGAAAATTTCGCCATTTTGGAGCCGAAAAAAATTAATTATAGCTAAACAAAACAAAATTACACTGTCATTTACATTCAGTGGCTTCCCACATGATAGATGAAGAGATTTTACTTTTTTCGGTGGGTAGGTGTGAAATAGTCAACAGCTGATTTGATAGCTCCAGTTTATTTATTCAATTAAAAATAATTTAAAATCAAATTTAAGTTAAATTACATTCAAATCAGTGAGTTTACACATTTTAGATTACATTAATATTATAAACATATGTGTTTAAATAAGATTTAAGAACTTACTTGCATCACCCTACAGCTCAACTTAGCTTACAAGTGAATATCTATAAATACACATTTGAAGTAATTATCCCATAATGGCAAATGTCACTAAGGTTGATCTGATGCAGAAGGAACTTGAAGTTAGCTGGATGCAAAAGATGACAGAGTTTGAAAAACGCTTAAAAGCTGCATTAGTCCCATCCAATCCAACTTTGGTCCAGCTAAGTGAGAAATTTTATGCTTTTAAAGATCTAGTGAGCAACATGTTTAGTCTTCTGCAGCAACAATTTCAAAGGTGTACTAATGTAGTTGATGAAATAGATATGCGACAAAGGCGTAAGGTGCTTCTTTTTAATGGTATTCCTGAAGAGCCTGGATTAAATGAGGAACAAGAGGTACTTGCACTTATTAATAATAAAATGGGCCTTTCACATATAAGCAAGTCTTCCTTGAAACGCTGCCATCGATTGGGAGCTCCGGGAAAAGATCGGGTAAGATCTGTACTTGTCCATTTTTATAATCACGATACTAAATCCGAAGTCTGGAGATCTAAGGCTAAATTAAAGAATACATCATACACGGTATCGGAGCTTCTTACTAAAATGCGACAGAGTACATATAAGAAGGCTCGCAGACATTTCGGCATGAAGAATGTTTGGACTCTTGATGGAACCATAAACATTAAACTTCCGGATAGTACCTGCATAAAAAAAATTTTCACTGAGGAAGAGTTTGATATCCTTTTTACTAAATGGCCCCAGCCTAGTTCCACGTCTGACACTGTGCAGCAAGGCCCATTAGAACCCAGTTGTCAGCAAGATGAGGCCAGGCGTAAACAAGTCATCCAGGCCGTTCAAAGTGTGGAAAGCAAGAAGACACGTCGTGTGGTGCCCAAAAAATAATTCCACTGTCGTCGGCAGTTTGTGTATTGTATCTTCGATTCTTAAGTTTTTTTTTATTTTCTCTTTTTTTGTTGTTTCGTTGTTTGTTGTCATTATCAGTATCATTAGTTGAAGGTAATAGTATTATTTACGTTAAGCTGATTACACACAAGTTCTACAATAGAGTAGGTATACAATATGCAATAATGTAATAACGTTTATGTCAAATGTCAACAAAAGGTCCAAAATCAACTGAAGATCTGACAGCACAAAGTGTTTTTTATTGTAATTGGCTTTATAGGTCTGGGTTCTAGCCCTTCTGAGCCTGAAGTTACAATGTATAATAATTATCATTCATAGTACACTGCTTCACAATAATATTAATCTTGTATGTCGAAACTTAATAATTTTGTATTCCTTTTTGTATTGCACCTACTTCCTGCATTGTTAGCAACTTTTTGCTTTTTTGTGTCACACTGTAAAAATACTCTAAAGTTTTTTTTTTGCAATACTGATTACAACTGGTTAATTTGTTTTTAAATAATTCTATTAAATTATCTTGTTAATTTAGTCACTAAACTACTTACTTAGATCAATTTTTAAACTTTAGTGGTCTTGTTATCAAGTAGTCTTAGTTTGTATTGATTACCTTTTGTTATTATTATTATCTTTGTATATTTTATTCATTATGCTTTTTGCAATCAGTTAACTGTTGGGTGATATATATGAATTGAGTCGTATTTTTATTATTTAGTTTAAGTAATTTATATTCTGTGTTATATAAGTATTTTTTAACATATTGTTTTATATTTATCATATACATATTATTATTAATGTCAGCTACGTCGGATGATGAATCTTTTTATTCCGCACATGATTCAGATGTCTCGTTCGAGTCTTGTAATTATACTAATAGCTTGCCCTCCCTCCGTGATGAGCTTATTAATTTACTTACTCCTCGTAAAAAATTCTAAATGTATGTCATATTAATGCTCAGAGCATACCGGGACATTATTCTTATTTTGAAGAAGTTTTTTCTATAGATTGTGTTCATGCAATCTTAGTATCAGAAAGTTGGCTAAAGCCTTCATTAATGTCCAACATGTATCCCTTAAATAACTATGTTCTTGTGCGTAACGACCGGACTGAAAAAGGAGGTGGAGGTGTCGCCATATATCTAAGAGCAAATATTCCTTATAAAACAATTTTAGCTTCACCATCTCCTTATTCTGGCTCATTGGAGTTTCTGTTTCTGGAAATCGATATCAAAGGTGTAAAGGCAATTCTTGGGGTAGTATACTGTCCACCTGCTATTAACTTTTTCAACGCTTTTGAAAGCGCTCTCTCTACCATTTCATCTGAGTACACGCACTGCATAATAATGGGTGATTTCAATACTGATTTGTTGAGAAATTCTTCTCGTTCTCAAAAATTTCGGTCAGTCATAGAGTCAGTCGATCTCCACATTCTCCCCTTAGAGGCAACTCACCACAACTTTGACACTGATGACTCATGGATTGATCATATTATCACAGCTTCTCCCGATTATGTTATTAAGCACGGACAACTATCGGCTCCTGCTTTTTCACGACATGACCTTACTTATATATCATATAAGCTTGTTTCTCCTAAGCACAATCCCGCAGTACTATATATTCGTAATTTCGCTAAAATGGATTCTGATAAACTTAAAAGTGACGCATATCGTATGGACTTAACCCCTGTTTTTAAATCAACTTCTATTGACGATAAAGTGTCCGTACTTAATAATATAGTTCTTAGTCTGTACAACAATCATGGTCCTAAACATCCAGTAAGAGTAAAGCGTCCACCAGCTCCGTGGATGACTAGGGCCGTAAAGGTGGCAATGACCAGGCGAGATCGAGCATTTGTGAAATTTAAGAAGCATCGTACTCAGGAGACCTGGGATTGCTACAAAATGCTAAGAAACAGATGCAATAAGATGGTACGAAATGCTAAACGCCGTTATATCTGTTGACGACGCTCACGTTGCTTCTCGAACACCTGAAATATAAATAATATTAATCAATAAAAAATAATATATGTAAATATATACTCATAAAACATTGTTACTTACCTTATGTACTTGCTGTTTTTCTATAATAAATAAGTACGTGTGCATACGGGGACGGTGGCACTTACCGCGATTTTTATCAGTAGGGTGAAGGTATATTTGCAACAACGGTGTTGCACCGCTGAGTACATGATCCCGCGCTTCGAGTTAGTTGCACTAGAACATCATACGAGGTGACACCTATGTCTCCCTCCCCGCGGATGTACACGCGCTCACCAAATTTTTTTAGTATATTTTTCTCCCAGACGACACCAGCGGCCTACATCATCAACATAGTGGTCCTTCGGCCGAATCCTTACGTCGTCTGCAAAAAATATAATAATAATAAGTACCAGTTATGTTCCACGCGCCCGCTACGCCGCAAAAAAAGCGACGACCACGTGGCACCGCTGCAAAATTGGAGTGCAAGAACAACCAAGATGTGTTACCATCGTTCAGCTTAAAGGATGAAGTGCTGGAAAAACCTGGAAATGCGCTAAGTGCCTGTAGTAAGAGTAAAAAGTCATCAAAGACCGCAGGCACGTCGTCAAGTACGGCACGCAAACGGCAATTGGAATACGAAACCGCTAAAGCTATGGCTCTCGTGGAAATACAAGCAGCGGAAGCTGAAGTACAAGCAGCTGAAGCTGAAGCAGAAGCCAAGGTTAAAAGTGCTCAGGCAGAAGCTGCCAAGCTTAAGGCAAATATTCAGTCGAAGCTGCTAAACAAACAGCTTGCAGCTGAGATGGCAGAATTGGAGTCTCATTCACGCTCTTCCCACAAGTCGGCTATGAAATCTTCGACCAGCAAAGTTGAAAATTGGCTGAATGCTCCAGGAAACCAGCATGAGGAGAACCGAGAAGAGTACTTTTGTGAAAAAATCGGCCTAGAAAAGCTGGCACATGCCTTGAATGATGCAGTGACTGCCTCATCATATAAAATACAGAACCAGGAGCTCTTAACAAGATTAGCAACGTCTAAAGACCTGCCTTTATTTTTTGGAGATCCAATGGAGTGGTTGCAGTTTAAACAGGCGTACCAAGAATCTACCCAATTATGCAAATATAGTGACACAGAGAATTTATGGCGGCTACGTAAGTGTCTTCGTGGCGATGCTAAAGAAGCAGTGACTTCATTCTTGATTGGTGGAACTACACCCGATTTAATAATTGACACCTTAGAACTTCGATTTGGCAAACCAGAAACAATTATGAGTAAAATAGTTTTACAGCTTAAAAAACTATGTCCGTTGCCGTTAACTTATCATAATGATATCATTAATTTTGCAATAAAAATAAAGAACTATGTGGCTGCTGCCAAAGCAATGCAACAAAGTGATTATCTTCGCAGCCCGGAGTTAGTATCGATAGTCGTATCTAAGCTTCCAACTTTGCTTGTCGCAAAATGGACCGACTACGTTTATGAACAGCGAGAGTGTAATTTACCGAAGCTAGAATTGCTTAGTGATTTTTTATATGAGGAAGCCACTAAAACAGCTGCATCAGGAGTAAGTCATATTCACGCTCAATATAATTTAAAGAAGCCCGATGAACGTAAACACCGTTCACACTCGCTGTTGTACACAAATAGTAATCAATTACAAAACGCGGAAAAGTGTAAATTTTGCCGAAAATGGGCTCATGGTGTCGCAGATTGTTCACGGTTTAAGCGCGCCTTACGCAAAGATCGCTGGCGATTTGTACGCGTAAATAAACTTTGCTTCAAATGTCTTGCCCCCCGCCATACGAATGGTATGTCTTGTATTGGCAGTAATTGCGACATTGACGGCTGCAATCAACCGCATCATCGTTTACTGCACTGGATTAAACCATTGGAAGAAAGCTTAAAAACTGTGGAGCGAAGTGAGGATGAGCATCCCAGCACCAATGAAACAGTGACTCATACGGTGGCATCCCACTGTCACAAGGTGCTTTTGAAAGTGGTGCCGTTCATTCTTCACGGACCGAATGGCAGATTGCATACGCATGCACTACTGGATGATGGAGCTACCGTGACGGTGATATCCTCTGATATCGCAGATGAGCTCGGATTATACGGTGAAAACGTGATATTGCGCGCGCGTAGCGCATGGGACTCGGGCGAGCTTGTCTGTGAATCTCAAGTAGTGAGTGTTAGTGTTACCAATTCGTATAACGAAATGTTTACTTTCCGTGCGCGTAAAATTAAAGAATTAAATTTACCAACACAAAAAGTGCCTAATATGGACTTTAATAATTATGGATTGTTAAGTGAAGATCTTATGTTATGTAATTGTAACGCTAAGCCAAAATTATTAATTGGTCAGGACAACCATCATTTAAATTCTCCCATTCGTTGTGTTCGTGGTAAGCAGCATGAGCCGTACATAACTCAAACTGCGCTTGGATGGTGTGTGCACGGATATATGGTAAGTGATGTTAATTGCACTGATCGCTTTGTCTCTTTCATTAATAGTTGCACCGAAAAGGCGGGACAGTCGCAGTGTATCTTTCACTTACACACGGTAGAATCGATTGCTAGCGATCTCTCTCTAGATAACGATAACGGTGAATGCACCTGCGCGCAGTTGCACGATGCGGTTCGTAGATCCTTCGCGTTAGAGTCTATTGGTGTAGGTTCGAAGCCGCGCCGCAACCCAGACGAAATACGCGCTTTACAAATTTTAGATGACACTGCAGAATTAGTAAATGGTCAATGGAATGTCGGCTTACCGTGGAAATACGATGAATTACATGTACCCGACTCTTACCCTAACGTTTTTAATCGTTTAAAGTCAATAGAAAGAAAATTTTTGCTCAACAAAGAGTATACAACTCGTTATTGTGAAAGAATGAGATACTTATTTTCTAATGGTTATGCTAGAGAACTTAATGAGACCGATGAAAACTCAAATAAACGTATAATATGGTATTTGCCGCACTTTGGTGTAGATAATCCAAATAAGAAAAAACTGCGTTTAGTTTATGACGCGGCAGCAAAGTCGAACGGTTATTCTTTAAATGATTTTCTTTTACAAGGCCCTGATTTGTTACAATCGTTATTAGGAATAATGTTACGATTTAGAGAAAACCGCGTAGGTATCATAGGGGACATAAAAGACATGTTTTTAAGGATTAATGTACGAAAAGAAGATGTTAATTCTTTGCGTTTTTTGTGGAAAGATATCTATTTAAGCAATGAAAATGAACAATTAGGCTTCGGAAGTAGTAACAAAGGTTCAAAATCACCTATACAACATCCTGTTAAGAAATATGTTATGACGTCATTAATTTTTGGCGCTAACTGCTCCCCATTTATAGCACAATATATTAACCAAAATAAAAACACATTGCGCTTTCAGAATAAAATGCCGGATGCAGTTAATGCAATTAGGAAAAATCAATATATGGACGATTTTATCGATAGTTTACCAGACGTCGCTACTGCTACAAAAATGATAAAAGATGTTTCATATATTAATCAGCAAGGTGGTTTTGTGATGCGTAACTGGTTAAGTAACAAGTCAGATGTTCTTAATGATATGCCAAAAGAGACTTTAAATGACATGGCGATACGGTTTAATGTCGAATCCCAGCCGGAACGAACGCTTGGGCTTTTGTGGTTTCCCGCGAGTGATATGTTCGGGTTCGATCTTTCGTTAAAGCGTGATATTTTACAACTATCCCGAAAACCGACAAAGCGTGAAGTTCTTCGTATTATAATGTCTGTATATGATATTCATGGTTTTTTAGCACCTTTTACGATAAAATCTAAAATTTTAATGCGCGAAATATGGAATGTAGGTATAAAGTGGGATCAGGAAATAACAGATAGTTTATTTGTTTTATTTAAAGATTGGATTTCGCAATTACAAGAAATGAGTTACGTTCGAATCCCGCGCTGGTATTTCTATAGCAACGATTCTGTCGGTGTGAATGAGAAGAGCGATCGCGCCGTAAACAACAATGAGACGTCGTTGCATTTGCATATTTTTTGTGATGCATCTCCATGCGCATACGCATGTGTTGCTTATTGGCGTAAACAAGACAGCAACGGCGTGCAGGTGTCATTCATTGCGAGTAAAAGTCGCGTTGCGCCGTTAAAACCGTTAACTATGCCTAAACTCGAACTTCAAGGCGCGCTATTAGCATCTCGCTTGGCAGAGACTATAAAAAAGGAGCATAGAATTAAACCGTCACGTGTTTTTTATTGGACTGATTCAATGATTGTTATTTATTGGATACGTAATGAGCATAGAAATTACAAAGTTTTTATTGCAAATAGGTTAGGTGAAATTGATGAGTTAAGTAAAATTGATGAGTGGCATTATGTGCCGACAAATTTAAATATAGCGGATTTAGCTACAAAAAATAATGATTACGACTTCAACAAGGACTCCTCTTGGTTAACGGGCCCATCTTTTCTGTACACGGAAGAAAAGTATTGGCCCCGAGAGCCTGAAAATAACGAAAAGAGCAACAATGAGCTGATAGATAAAATATATTGGTAAATCCAATTGGGCATACCTTAAGCGAATTAAAAAAATTACGTATAACATGATTATACGGAATTATTAAAGTAGTTTAAATACATTTCGACAGCACTATCGGCTTCAACACCCTCGAAAACCATGAAAATGACACCCATGATGAAAAAATTGATACCTATTGCAGCCGCCATCTTGGATTTACATTTCGAAACCACTATCGGCTTCAACACTCTTGAAACCCATGAAAATGACACCCGAGATGCAAAAATTGGTACCAACTTCAGCCGCCAACTTGGATTTACATTTCGACAGCACTATCGGATTCAACACCCTCGAAACCATGAAAATGACACCCAAGATGAAAAACTTGATATATATTGCAGCCGCCACCTTGGATTTACATTTCGACAGCACTATCGGCACCAGCACCCCCGAAAACCATGAAAATGACACCAATGATGAAAAAATTTATATCTATTGCAGCCGCCATCTTGGATTTACATTTCGACAGCACTATCGGCTTCAACACCCTCGAAAACCATGAAAATGACACCCATGATGAAAAACTTGGTACCTACTACAGCCGCCATCTTGGATTTACATTTCGACAGCACTATCGGCTTCAACACCCTCGAAACCCATGAAAATGACACCCATGATGAAAAAATTGATACCCATTGCAGCCGCCACCTTGGATTTACATTTCGACAACCCTATCGGCTTCAACTCTCTCGAAAACCATGAAAATGACACCCATGATGAAAAAATTGATACCTATTGCAGCCGCCATCTTGGATTTACATTTCGACAGCACTATCGGTTTCAACACCCTCGAAAACCATGAAAATGACACCCAAGATGAAAAAATTGATATATTTTGCAGCCGCCATCTTGGATTTACATTTTGACAGCACTATCGGCTTCAACACCCTCGAAAACCATGAAAATGACACCCATGATGAATAAATTGGTACCTAATTCAGCCGCCATCTTGGATTTACATTTCGACAGCACTATCAGCTTCAACAACCTCGAAAACCATGAAAATGACACCCAAGATGAAAAAATTTATATATTTTGCAGCCGCCTTCTTGGATTTACATTTTGACAGCACTATCGGCTTCAACACCCTCGAAAACCATGAAAATGACACCCATGATGAAAAAATTGATACCTATTGCGGCCGCCATCTTGGATTTACATTTCGACAACCCTATCGGTTTCGACACCCTCGAAAAGCATGAAAATGTCACCCATGACACAAAAATTATACTACTTACTTTTAGTACGTACTACTATTATTTATTCTGTGCTTTTAAATATTGTAATAAAAAAATCTCTTATTATTATTATAATCAAGTATTTAAGAAATTTGTTTATTCGAATATTGTGTATTTGTACAGCGATCTTTTTGAGCCGCTGAAAACAACCGAAACAATGTCCATTCACGACTTCACGACGGCGACTGAAGCCGAACTAAACTTAATACAAAGGTACAAAGGTATTCTGTGAACTAAACTACTCTGTGGCTTGAGATCCCCATTTACAGAAACAATTTGTATACGAGGTAACCAAATCAATGAAAATTTCGCCATTTTGGAGCCGAAAAAAATTAATTATAGCTAAACAAAACAAAATTACACTGCCATTTACATTCAGTGGCTTCCCACATGATAGATGAAGAGATTAAAAAATAGATTGAGTTAAACAATTGATATTTTCAAAAGTTATAGTGTTTACAAGCCACAGGGACATGATAAATCCACACCATAAGACACTAAAACCCTTTTTTTATTTAAAAAGAGCAATTAATCGATTTAAAAAAAATTATTAATAAGTTCAACAATCATTTATCTTTCTAACAATGTGCTTTTTATATCATTTATATGTATAATATGATTGCTAGATACGATTTTATTCGATAAAATGTTGGAATTTTAATTTTTAGGCGATAGTAGAACATTACCTTGCGCTTTCGTTTAAGGTATGCAATATATTATGTAGTAAAAAGATCACCAAAGGAGAATTGTAATAGTATTTATGACTTACCTATTCCGGATCCAAACCGTTTTTCCGTGTGGCTGCGCTTGCTTCGCTGCACCGCATCTGTATTATTATTTATAGAAAATGTAGAAAAACCGGTACTCTGTGTATTAATAATTTGTTAATGAATAGAGCCGAAGTACTTTTGTTACGCTATTCACAATCACAATCATTTCAGACTGAAATTGACTTGCTGAAACAAAATAAAGAAATTAATCGTGATAGTCGTTTACGTTCATTGACACCATTTTTAGATAACGACGGCTTATTGCGTGTAGGAGGGCGTATAAACGCGGCTGCAAACGTCACTGAAACTATGAAAAACCCGGTGATTCTGGATGGTAAACATCGCATAGCAAGGCTGGTGGTTTTAGACTTCCACGTACGTGCGGCTCATTCGTATAATGAACTTGTAATAAACGAGCTACGACAAAAATATTGGGTTGTAAATCTGAGACCTACAGTTCGCTCCGTAGCTTCACAGTGTCTAGTTTGCCGAATACGAAAAGCAGCACCAAAACCGCCTCGCCTCGGGGACTTGCCATCTCAAAGATTGGTTCATCATCAAAGACCTTTTACCGTTTGTGGTGTAGACTTATTCGGTCATGTTTCGGTGGACCCTCAAAGTAAAGAGGCATTATCTCCAAATCATTTTTTACTAGGATCTTCTTCGAACTTACCTGTACCTGGGGTCTTTGATGATGGCGACATGTATCTTAGACGACAGTGGCGTATTGCCCAACGGTTAACAGACTTATTTTGGAGCAGATGGGTAAAAGAGTTTTTGCCAGAGCTAATTCCTCGTCGTAAATGGGATAGGGAAGGTCCGCAATTAAAAGTAGGAGATCTTGTTGTAGTAGTCGATCCATCATTATTTCGAAACTGTTGGCCAATAGGTATTATTGAAAAGGTTTATCCAGGTTCAGACGGCAGAGTCAGAGTAGTTGACGTTAGGACTAAGTCAGGAGTGATGAAGCGATCAGCTGCTCGCGTGGCCTTTCTCCAGCTTGATGATGAGTGTCGGCGAACCGACACTTGGGGGGAGGATGTTGACGACGCTCACGTTGCTTCTCGAACACCTGAAATATAAATAATATTAATCAATAAAAAATAATATATGTAAATATATACTCATAAAACATTGTTACTTACCTTATGTACTTGCTGTTTTTCTATAATAAATAAGTACGTGTGCATACGGGGACGGTGGCACTTACCGCGATTTTTATCAGTAGGGTGAAGGTATATTTGCAACAACGGTGTTGCACCGCTGAGTACATGATCCCGCGCTTCGAGTTAGTTGCACTAGAATATCATACGAGGTGACACCTATGTCTCCCTCCCCGCGGATGTACACGCGCTCACCAAATTTTTTTAGTATATTTTTCTCCCAGACGACACCAGCGGCCTACATCATCAACAATATCCATAGCAATATTACAAATTCTTCGACCGCCGATGTGTGGAAATTTCTTAAAACACTGGGTATTAGTAAGGTTATTACATCTGATCATGGTCCATCAATCACTCTGGATGAAATAAATCATCACTTTATCTCTACCTCTCCTATGGATCCCTCAGTTCGTTCTACAACAATAGCTTCCATTCAATCCATGCCTTCTCCTCCTATTCCTTTTTTTCACTTTTTACCTGTGACTGAGGATGAGATCCAGAAATCAGTATTAGCTATTAAATCCAAGGCTGAGCGTTGCGATGAGGTTAGTAAGGTTATGATATCCATGATCCTTGAGTGCCTTTTGCCTGCAATCACACACATCGTAAACTTTTCCCTTGACTCAGGCCAATATCCTACTCAGTGGAAAAAATAATTTGTGCGACCACTTCCTAAAATACCTAATCCCTTATTACCTACCCATTTTAACCAATCTCAATTTTGCCATACCTATCTAAAGTTCTGGTAGCCTGTGTTCACAAGCAAATCTCTATGTTCATAACCAAACATAACCTGCTGAATAAATATCAGTCAGGCTTTCGCGCAGGTCACAGTACTACCACTACCTTGATAAAAGTTATAGATGACATTCGAATGGGAATGGATGAGCAGAAGCTTACAGTGGTAGTGCTTGTTGATTTTTCAAATGCTTTTAACACAGCCGACCACGATATCCTTTTAGCCTTCTAGCTAATCTTAGATTCTCAATCCCAGCTTTGGAATGGTTTTCATCCTATCTTCGCGGCCGCCAGCAATCAGTTCGAATAGGACAACAGTCTTCTACATGGGCTGACATTGAAACAGGCGTGCCGCAAGGCGGAATACTTTCTCCTATAATGTTTTCTCTATTTATAAATTCTATTACTTCAGTTCTCAACTGTTCGTACCATCTCTATGCAGATGATCTTCAGCTCTATGTGCAATCTAGTGTTAATGACCTTAACCATAGTATTAACAAAATCAACCACAACCTTGATGCCATAAGAGATTGGTCGTACAGACATGGTATTTCGGTTAACCCTTCCAAATGTAAGGTAATGGTTATAGGTAGTAGCAGAATGTTAGCCAAGATTAATAACGATGATCTTTCTCCTGTATTTTACAATGGAACATTGCTGCCATTTTGTAAATCTGTAAAAAATCTTGGCTTACATATAGATCATACCTTTAGCTGGGGAGTTCAAGTTTCTGAAATAAGCCGTAAAGTTACTGCCACTTTACGTTCTCTTTGCCGTTTCAAAAACTTTCTGCCTTTTAAAACTAAACTTCTACTTGTCCAGACTTTGATATTACCCATTATTGATTATGCGGATGTGTGTTACCCAGATCTATCTCAATATCTTCTCGATAAGTTGGAGCGCCTTCTCAACAATTGCATTAGGTTTATTTTCGGCTTACGTAAGTATGACTATGTTTCTCAGTACCGTACTAAGCTTAAATGGCTTTCTATTCGTCAAAGGCGTAGCTCCCGAATTTTACAAGCACTATATTCAATTTTAAATGACCCAAATTCTCCTTCTTATCTTAAGGATAACTTTCAGTACCAATATTCTACTCATGATAGAGTTCCCCGTTCCCAAAATAGTCTTAAAATTCGTATTCCACCACATAAGAGTGGTTTCTTTAATTCCTCTTTTACTGTGCAGTCCATACTGCTCTGGAATGCCTTGCCTGTTGATATCAAAAAAACTAGTAACAAATATTATTTTAAAAGACTAGTACGAGAATTCTTTAACAGAAATAATACCATCTGATATATCCGATTTTTGTTTTTCTCCCTCTTTCGCTTTGTAATTGATATTTTGTATAATATGTATTTTATATAATATGCATCATTTTATTTTATTTTTGTGTTGTATTATTTTATATTTATTTAGAGATTTTGTATATATAAGTGTCCGTTTATATTTACTATTTTTTTTCTTTATTACAAAGTAGATAATATTAAGTTGTATAGTTTAAAAATATTTTATTTATTTGCTTTTTGATATAATGTTTATGTTTAGATATAATGTTTTTACTTATTTTTAATTTATGGAGTGGTTGCACCTACCACAGCTTCTCAAATCATCCAGGGTTGACTGGTAGAGAATGCCACAAGGCATTAAGTCCGCCCTTTATATCTCTTATTATAAGGTAGATGTAAAGAAGAATAAATATATAAAAAATAAATAAATTAAAAAATAGATTGAGTTAAACAATTGATATTTTCAAAACTTATAGTGTTTACAAGCCACAGGGACATGATAAATCCACGCCATAAGCCACTAAAACCCTTTTTTTATTTAAAAATAGCAATTATTCGATTTAAAAAAATTATTAATAAGTTCAACAATCATTTATCTTTCTAACAATGTGCTTTTTATATCATTTATATGTATAATATGATTGCAAGATACGATTTTATTCGATAAAATGTTGGAATTTTAATTTTTAGGCGATAGTAGAACATTACCTTGCGCTTTCGCTTAAGGTATGAAATACAAATGTACAAAAAGGAATAATATGGAAGAAAATATAATATACCTATAGTTAAAAATTAAAAATTATGTATAAACGACTTCAATCTTAAATATTAAGAGTAACTCAAAAAACTATTGGTGAGACCTTGATAGGACCACATGAAAAGAAATCAGCTTTCAAATAAAAAAAGGAATCGTCGAAATCGGTTCACCCACAAAAAGTTATGAGGTAATACGCATAAAAAACATATAGTCGAATTGAGTTTTTTTTATAGAAGAGGGGGCAAACGAGCATAACGCTCATCTGATGGTAAGTGACTACCGCCGCCCATGAACAACCGCAACACCAGGGGAATTGTAGATGCGTTGCCGGCCTTTTAGAAAGGTGTAAGCTCTTTTCTTGAAGGTCCCTAAGTCGTATCGGTCCGGAAAAATCGCCGGTGGTAAACAATTCCACAGAGACGTTTGAGCTTTTTGAAGTCAGTAGAAAATTAGGTCAACCTCAACATAATGACATTCAAAAATCCATTAATAAAAATTGTTTTTGCCCTTTTTGTGGTTAACACTGTGGCTAGGAATAACGCAGGAACCGCTACCTAGTAGGCCCTCTCATTACTAGGTATCATTGTTACTTACCTATATTTGGTACATAATTAATTAATTTAAGGCTTTTCCCTGACCAAATAACCTTGAGCATGCAGTGCACTGCCGCCCGCACTCTGCGTACGCCTCCCATTTATCATAGAATTCACACAATTTTTGGAATTAACTTTAATTAAAAAAGAAAAGCGAACTTTAAAAACTAAATAAAACGAGAATAATATAGATTTTTAAATTATCTTTACATTAATGTAGTCCTCAAATGATTAGAGCGTTGCCTTTAGCAACAGATGCATGTAATCAATAATTTTAGTCATTTTTTAAAAGTAGATTTTAAATGTATTTACAATACATAAAAATAAATTATAACGTGGAATGTGATGATAGGATATCGAACATTAATAATGTGCTTTTAGATGTAGTTTATTTCTCATAACTAGTGAGATAATAGTCTCTAAATAACGAAGAAAAACGCACTATCGCAAGGTTTTGGTCAGGGTATATCCTTAACGTATGTTTATTGACGCCAATAAGTAATGCACTACTAATTTTTTTCTATCTGTACATTAAAAGCTTAAGAGGATTGTGAAGTTGTAAATTTTCATACAATAAGCGATAACGCCCCCTCCCCCCCCCTCCGTAAACGTAGTCTAATTGTAATAATTTTCATGGTTTTTATTTTAAAGAAATATCATGTACGATATAAATTATTAGCATCTAAATAATCTATATTTTTGACGAAAAACTTCCTCGAGCGTTTTTATTTTGTTTAATTAAAATAAACTGAATTACTAAAAAATAGAAAACATACATACCTATATTAAGGTGTACTGAATCAAATGAGACCAAAATTGTCTCATTTCGTAAAGGTTTAGGGGGGTGAAAACGTTATCGCCCGAAACAATATTTCAAAAAGGAAATGTGGGCAATTGCCTCCAAGACTTACAAACTCTTTCCATCGCAAGATATGGGAGGCAGAGCGAGCGGTATGAAACAGATGGCATTTTTGAAAATACCTACTCGCAACCTTTTAAATCAGTGTATACGGCAAAGATAAAAGGTTTTTTTTATAGAAGAGAGGCAAACGAGCATGCGGCTCACCTGATGGTAAGTGACTACCGCCGACCATGAACAACTGTAACACCAGGGGAATCGCAGGTGCGCTGCTGGCCTTTTACAAAAGAGTAAGCTTTTTTCTTGAAGGTCCCTAAGTCGTATCGGTCCGGAAAATCTCCGATGAAGAGAAATGAGTAATGTTGAAGGTGTCTTTCTTTGTTTTAAGGTGGCTGCAGTTCTGCTTAGACTGCAATAGCCATGTATCATCAGGTGGACTGAGTGTTTGTTTGTCACTTCAGTTTTAGAAAAAAAAACTTCAGCTTACTATTACTGATCCAGAATTACGCCTATGACAACGCCTATCAATTACGCCTAGCAACGCATCTGCAAATCCCCTGGTGTTGCAGTTGTTCATTGGCGGCCGTAATTACTTACCATCAGGTGAGCCGTATGCTCGTTTACCCCCTCTCCAATAAAAAAATCTAACAACGATTAATTTGTATTATGCAGATTCATTTCCGTGAATTATAAAATCGTGTAATAAAAAAAGATTTCTCAAGCCGAGGCCGAGAATTCATCTGAAAATTATGTGCGGAAGTTTTTTTTCTTTCATTCCCAAGGAATGTCAAAAAGCACGCTCATGAGCCACCTACATCCATCGATAATATACAAAAGACAAAATGTCGGAGCTAATGTTTCTGACACAAATCCCTTTTTTATATTTTAAGGGATAAAAGTTATCCATCGAATATATTATGACCTAACTGAATTTAAAACTAAAACAATTGTTATGGGTTGTGCCGATACTAAGGCGCTGATTGAGTGATAACGCTGGATAAGTTGGATAAAAATATATTTTGGATATGTTTACAAATTATAAAGGCTAGAACTACTGATAATGTCTACGCTATTGATGGCTATAAGCGAACTGATTTTAAAATACATTTGCCGCGGAAATTAATAAAAGAGGTAAAGTTGTGAAATGATGAATAGACAATAATTGTACGTTGCATTTTATGCTCGTACAACAATTGAACTACCTATTTTACATATTAAACATATTTTTTTAATTCGTTTATGTTAGAAACAGAAACAGAAACTTTTTTATTCAATATACGAGGGTGGATTGAAAAGTACTCGGCCTAACCAAGAAAATAAACACATACTAAATCAGTTATATTTTTATTTTTCTACATAATCACCATCAAGTTCAATACACTTTTGCCACCTCCCCTTCCAAGCATTTAGACCGTTGAAAAAAAATGATTCTTCCTTAGAGTCAAAATATGCGTCTACAGCTGCTTTGACCTCGTCGTTTGTCGAAAATCTTTGACCTCCCAAGTGCTTTTTTAGGTTAGGGAACAGAAAGAAGTCTGATGGTACCAGATCAGGTGAATACGGCGGATGCGGTAACAGTTCAAAGCCACAGTTGTGAATTTCAGTCATTGACTGTACTGACGTGTGAACACGGGCGTTATCTTGATGAAACAGGACTTTTCTTCTGAGCATTCCTCGACGTTTTTCTTTTATTTCCTCTCGTAAACGACGTAGTAAGGTGCAGTAGTAATCATAGTTTATAGTCTGACCCCTTTCAAGATAATCAATCATAATCACACCTTTCGAGTCCCAGAATACTGAAGCCATCACCTTATTTGCCGACAAAATCGACTTAGCCTTTTTAGGGGATGGTGAACCAGGTTTACTCCACTGTTTTGATTGTTGTTTTGTTTCCGGTGTACAGTAATGAACCCATGTTTCGTCTTTAGTAACAAAACGATTCAAAAAATCATCTGCATCGGCTTCAAATAACTCCAAACAGTCGCGTGAAATAGTCAATCGCGTCCTTTTTTGTTCAACTGAAAGCAGTCGCGGAACCCACCTCGCAGACACCTTGTGGAAACCCAACTCGTTCACAATGATGTTTTGAGTTCGTTCATAAGAGATACCTATAATCTCGGCTATCTCTCTAATATTTAATCTGCGGTCTCCCATTATTAAATCAAGTACTTTTTTAATATTTTCGTCAGTAGTTGACGTCGAAGGCCTTCCAGAGCGGGGTTCATCTTTCACACTCTCTCTACCACGCTTAAATTCTGCTATCCATTTTTTGACGGATGAATATGACAGAGCACAATCGCCTAATGTACTGACCATGTCATCATGGATGGCTTTTGATGATAGCCCCTACTTATGGAGGTACTTAATGACGGCACGCTGCTCGATTTGCTCCATTCGCGGAAATTATGTCCGATTACTTTGTTAATAAATTTATAAAATCACAACTAATTATTGCACACGTTTCGAACTTCACACAATGAACTAGTCTGAACTGAACTAAATAATGTGGGTAGATTTGATTTTTAGAATTGAATGGATCTGTGTTAAGCCGAGTACTTTTCAATCCACCCTCGTAGATTACAAATAATACTTATTGAAAGTCACTCTTTTGTTTGATTACCACTGGTTAAAAAAAGCCTTTGCCCTGGGAAAAACCAGTAAGAAACCCAGTGGGACTTTTTTTTAAATAACAGCGTACAATCATGTATGTTACACAATTAACAACACAAAACAAACTAGAAATAGCATGGTAGCGATCAACTCATTACCAGGGGTTATAATCATCCATGAATTTTTTAATATTATAATAACCCTTTTTATAAAAACTTAGTTTAGTAAAGTTTTCGAACTTTAAGCAGGTTCAATTTTGTATATTTTCTTGGATTATGTGGTAAAAGCGTGTACATCGCCCCAAGAATTAATTAATGACTTGGCGGAGTCGAGTAATTGATGCTACTAGGTTGTGTCGGTTCCTAGTATTTACAGAATGAATATCACAATTTTATAGCTATATTAGTAGTGTTACGAGCTTGGGGTTCGAGACAATTACAAACTGCCGATTGAATTACTAAAATTGACTATTTAATTACGTAACAGTACAACTTAAAATCACACTAATAATAAAACACAGTTCGCCGATATTTCGATTCTCTTGTATCGCCAATTCAATACTGCCCCGGTCGTGGTCTATACCGGCCTTATATAGGGCCTCAGATAGTTTCCAGAACCTTCTACTGTAGCGACATCTAGAATGTTCGAGTACATATCGGTCCCGAAATTTCTGGAAGGATCTCGACTCTCCTAGTTCTGCTACTCGACACTAGAGGGCGCTAGTGTAACTAGTGTTGCCATGTACAAGACATTATAGTGGCGCGCAACACTGCCCCCTCCTAAGACATGCTCGTCCCGAGCATTATTGGCCCCATAATAACGCGCCAGTCGATCCACATGGACAATCTTAGGAGTACCTCTTCTAAAATCAGTCAGCACCCGCCAGTTTACCTGCTGCTGCTGGGCGGTGCTGTTAGCCACACTATCCTCTCGAGATCGATCACCTTTTTCTACAGTTCGTTTAGGGCAGCTGGATCGAAGATGGCCCCTTTTCCCACAGCCGTAGCATCTAGGGCTGTATCCTTTATTGCGGTCGTGAAATGTAGCTGCAGGAACCTCCCTGACGCGATGGGAACGATGATCCTGCCGCGCGGCTTCCACCTCCAGTGCATGGGCCAACGCGTCCTTAAGCGTCTCGTGGTGCCCGAGCCTCACAGCAGCTCTGACTTCAAGGTCGCGGATACCATCGATGAATGTCTGCACCAAGTTCCCTACAATGAGCGCAGGTACAGACTGGTATGCTTTCCGAACCAGCTTCTCCACCTCAAGGGCCCACTGCTGCAGGTTTTCGTTGCTGTGTTGCACGCGATCTTGGAGCTGCGCACGAAAGACGTGTTCCAGGTGAGCGTCGCCATATCTCGACTCCAATGCCTCAAGGAGCTGCTCGTAAGTCACTTCCTTACCGAGAGCTTCCAGAACAGATAAGGCCTGGTCACGCAGGCCTAGGGTGAGAGCAGTCATGGCCTGACTTTTATTCCAGCCGTTCGCCTTCATGACAGCCTCGAATTGGATTTTGTAGGCCGACCAGGAAGAAGTCCCGTCGAACGGCGGCACTTTGAATAATCCACCTAGCGAAGGTGTTGTAGCTACCACGGGAGCTGTAATTCCATCCCCAATTTTGAGGTCGTCCAGCGTTTTCTTCACGTCAGCCGTGACGTTGTCAACCCGATTGTTCATTTGGTCGATTAGGGTTTCAGCTTCCGACAGGCGGTTGTCATGTTGAGCAACCCTATCCTTCACCTCCTTTATCTCTTTCACGAAGGTAGCTTGGAGGTCCTTCCTGAGGAGCATCTGCTCTTCCATACTGCGCTGCAGCTGCTCTTCCAACCGACGGGTCTGTTCCTCCTGTCGACGAGCCTGATCCTGCAGCATCATCATCAGAGCACCTAAGTCAGGTGCTGCAGATGCAGGTGCTGCTGACGGGCCGGCCTCCGTGGTCAGCAGCTGGCCTTCCGACGTTTGCGGCGTTGCATTACCAAATCGTCTCTGGTCCGTCTCCAGCTGGCGTTGACTTCGGGTACGGATACCCTCCACGTCGTCCTTTGGTAAAATCGGCATGATTTGATCCCACTTCTGACACCAATTGTTACGAGCTTGGGGTTCGAGACAATTACAAACTGTCGATTGAATTACCAAAATTGACTATTTAATTACGCAACACTACAACTTAAAATCACACTAATAATAAAACACAGTTCGCCGATATTTCGATTCTCTTGTATCGCCAATTCAATACAGCCCCGTTCGTGGTCTATACCGGCCTTATATAGGGCCTCAGATAGTTTCCAGAACCTTCTACTGTAGCGACATCTAGAATGTTCGAGTACATATCGGTCCCGACATTTCTGGAAGGATCTCGACTCTCCTAGTTCTGCTACTCGACACTAGAGGGCGCTAGTGTAACTAGTGTTGCCATATACAAGACATTAATAGTGGCGCGCAACCGTAGTATGGTTAAACACGAATGGGTCGGCTCGACCGAGGAAAGACACAGAATACCAGCTTAACACTGCTGTGTTTGGTATGGTGAGTGTAGAGAACCGGAGACCCTTTTTAATGGAAAAGAGGCATTTCATCTTAGTCCTCACGGGTGACAACCAATCTGCATTTTGATTCGCAAACGAGTATAAATGTAGATGTCTATGGGCCACAGCAACCACTTACCACCGGGTGGACTGTGTGCTCGTTTGTCAGCCTATCCTATAAAAAAAATTACTTATTTTTGTAAAACTACTTTTATTTTTGTGTACGTTTATTACATTTTCATAAATGTTCAAAAAATTTCCTTAAATTTATGTCGCAGCGGCTCTTTAGGCTTTAAATAATAAATTGCTCTTATGGCCCTGTTCTGTAAAACAAATATACTTTCAGTATCAGCCGCGTGTCCCCATAGCAAAATACTATACGACATTATGTTATGGAAATAGCTAAAGTAAACTAATCTAGCTGTTTCAACACTGGTAAGATTTCTAATAATTTTTACACCATATGTTGCAGAACTAAGTCTGCTTGCTAGTTTTGATACATGGGGGCTACATTGAAGTTTTGCATCTAGTGTGATTCCAAGAAAAATTGTGGTATCGTTATATTTTATTCTATGAATAAATTTTATTTGAGTATTGAAAAATCGAACTCGCCCTATAAACTCTAGATCTACGTCAAATCTAAAATAAAAATTGAGAATAAAGCCATGTACATT
This sequence comes from Parnassius glacialis, assembly GCA_033319125.1. Classification (NCBI taxonomy): domain Eukaryota; kingdom Metazoa; phylum Arthropoda; class Insecta; order Lepidoptera; family Papilionidae; genus Parnassius; species Parnassius glacialis. The sequence continues at coordinate 3,446,745 of JAVANC010000013.1, forward strand.
TAAATATAAAAACCGAAAAACTGCAGCAGTAATTGTAGCTCCGAGCGGGATTGTTAAAGTACAAAAGCGACGAGTGTGAGCGATGTTCAATGCATGGAAATCATAAACGCCTCACTTTTGTTGGTGCCAGTCAAAATATTTTTAAGTGTTACGAATGTAGAATTTCCATCGAGAATTTAGGTCAGAAATCTAAGCTAGGATATCCGCAGTAGAACAAGGGTAACTGACGTGAAGAATCAGTAAGCTGAAATTATAAACAAGCATCTATTAATCTTGAAGAACCGAGAGTGGTTGGTGAAAAAACGTTCTCGGAAGGCATATTCATACCGGCAAGCACAGCGTTGCTTTCTCCTTTCATAGACAGCATGACGATCTAATGAGGCGTGCAGTGTTTCATATTTCAATGTATTAAATCTTAAGGTTCATTTTATTGAAATATGCGTTCGGAAATAGATTTTTTAAAATTAAATTGTGGTCCACCTGATGACCCATGGACACCTGCAACCAACTTCAAATAAAGAATGCTACATATGCGTTCACATCTGAGGACCAATAAGTAATGTCTCATAGCCTGTAATCATACTGGCTCTATATACAGCGTGCAGACACTGCTCTTAATCCAATGTTTCTTTGCACAGTATCTTGGTTAATTTTCTTACGGCGCCTTTCTTGTTGATTTAGTCCAAAATTAAAACCCTCATCTTTTCCTTTTCAACCACTCCCTAAACGTCACGATATAGGTATCTTCCGTTATAGAAGAACTTTCCATAATTGCTACGGTTGCCGATTGCGGTTTCAGACATTTAGAACCTTTACGCTATTCCCTGTCACCAGTCGGAGTATTTTGTGTCTGGCGTGAAAAAAATGGTTGTACTGCTATCTGTAAGAAGCCATAGATATATATTGATAAACACACCACACACACACACACACACACACACACACACACACACACACACACGCACGCACGCACGCGCACGCGCACGCACACGCACACGCACACGCACACGCACACGCACACGCACACGCACACGCACACGCACACGCACACGCAAACGCACACGCACACGCACACGCACACGCACACGCACACGCACACGCACACGCACACGCACACGCACACGCACATGCACACGCAGACGTACACGCACACGCACACGCACACGCACACGCACACGCACACGCACACGCACTCGCTCACGCACTCGCTCACGCACACGCACTCGCACTCGCACACGCACACGCACACACGCACACGCATTTGCCGAAGGGTATGTATGTGGTCCATGGTGCTAAAACCTATTCGGAAACCGGCTTGTGCGGGAGGCTGGAAGTCGTCGAGCCTGCGTGCGAGATGATTCGTAATGACTTTCGAAAACAGCACGTCGACGCGGCTCAGAAGGGAAATCGATCTTTAGTTCTTCAAGAGAGCCTTTCTTGAAGGAAAAGACCACCGCACTTCTGCTCCACGCCTCCGGTGTAGCATCATCATGGAGGACGGATTTAAAGAACCGCTGAAGGACTTCAAGTACCGATTTTCTACCCTCTTTCAGTAGCTCCACTGTAATTCTATCTTCGCCTGGGGCCTTGTCGTTTTTAAGGTGCCGGAGAGCCATTCTAATCTCGTTCAGGCTGACGTCCGGGATATTATCGCAGTAGTGTCGGATAATGACGTAATGATACCGTGTAGTGGCGGTTAAGATTATCCACTATCCCATATCTTCCGTGAGTGTCGTAAAAGGCAACAAAGGGAAACAGGCAGGAGATGGGCAGCAGCATCTTCCCGATAACAACAAATTACAATAAAAAAAACTGCGGTTGCCAACCCGCTTGCCAAGCGTGGTAACTATAGCAAATACTTCCAATAATGAGAGTAACAAAGAGAGGGCCCCCAGTCCCCGCTATTCCTGGCTACGGTAACGACCATGGTAACGGCGGGGCAGGGGGTGCTAAGAATCTCCGGTGGAGGTTCGGTTGCCACCTAAGACGACTCGACCTGGCAACTTATAACGCACGCACCCTGAAGACTGACGAGAAGATCCTGGAGCTGGAAGAAGAGATAGACAAGTTGCGCTGAAATATCATAGGATTATCCGAGGTCCGAAGAGAGAGGGAGGACACGGTAATCCTCGAATCCGGCAACTTGTTCTATTACAAGGAGGTGTCGGGTTTATCGTCCACAAGTCTCTCGTTAACAACGTTGTAAAGATTGGGAGTGTGTCGACGAGGGTTACGTACCTTATACTCAGAATCATCAAACGGTATTCGCTGAAATTCAGACAGGTTTATGCACCAACCTCGGCACACCCCAATGAGCAGGTGGAGGAAATGTATGAGGATATCTCTAGAGCCATGCATTCTTCCGAAACCCACTATACGGTGTTAATGGGAGACTTCAACGCAAAACTAGGCACTAGAGAGAACGGTGAGCTGAAAGTAGGGAAATTCGGAATAGGGCAACGGAACCCAAGGGGCCAGCAGCTGGCCAAATACATGGAGAAAGAGGGACTATTTATGATGAACTCTTTCTTCCAGAAGTGGCCCCACAGGAAGTGGACTTGGTCACTCGACCATTCGACAAAAAATGAGATTGACTTCATTATGACGACCAGACGACAACTGTTCAGTGATGTCTCCGTGATCGCGAGGGTGAAAACCGGCAGCGATTACCGAATAGTGAGAGGCACACTGAACCTAATCGTAAAGTTGGAGAGGTCTCGTTTAATGAAGTCAAAGCTCCGTTCCCCTCGTGCTCTAATCCAAAGTCCCTAAACCTTTCAGCTCGAGCTACGAAACCGTTTTCAGTGCCTAGAAGATTGCAATGCAGTGGAAGATATGAATGACAAGCTCGTGGAAACTGTCCATGCGCTCGAAGCTAGTTTTGCAAGACACGCCGCAGAAGAACACAAAAACTCTCCGATCACACTCTTAATCTCATAGAAGGGATATGAAGCTGCAGTTTTCAGTAGATTTGACAGCATACAGGCAACTGAACAGACAGATCTCCAAATGCGTACGGCGGGACTTACGCAACTTTAATACTGCTCGTATTGAAGAAGCGATCGAGCGGAACCAGGGCTCCAAAGTCTTTGCTAGAGATCTGTCTGCCAGAAAGAGCCAACTAGAAGAATAGAAAGGAAGGAGAAGAGAAAAGGAACTGTCGAATCTGTAGACCGAGTATGGCAGCGGCATTTCCGGGACACCTGAGATTTTGAGTGAGATTGAGAGGTTCTGTGGGCAGCTGTACACATCATCGTGGGAGCCACACGCAAGTGTGAGTAACGATCCAAGAGCGAGTCTTATCCGACATTATTCCGATGATATCCCGGACGTCAGTCTGAGCAAGATAAGAATGGCTCTCCAGCACCTTAAAAACGACAAGGCCCCAGGCGAGGATGGAATTACAGCGGAGCTTTTGAAAACGGGTGCAAAACCGCTACTTGAAGTCCTTCAAAAGCTCTTTAATTCCGTCCTCCATGGTGGCATTACACTGGAGGCGTGGAGCAGAAGTGCGGTGGTCTTATTCTTCAAGAAAGGCGACAATGCTCTCTTGAAGACCTACAGACTAATTTCCCTTCTCAGCCGCGTCTACGTGCTGTTTTCGAGAGTCTATACGAATCGTCTCGCGCGTAGACTTGACGACTTCCAGCCTCCTGAATAAACCGGTTTCCGAAAAGGCTTTAGCACCATAGACCACATACATACCCTTCGGCAAATATATACATTCAAAATATAATAGACATACATAAGATTAAATAGGCAAATATATATAAAAACTACATAAGTAAATACGGACAGGATACAAAAAAAACATGTCGCAAATGATGACCAGTAGTTAATGCACTGTTAGGTAGTAATTTTTGACGTCAATCTTAAACTTTTCTAGTGTTTTCACACGACGAATTTGCGAAGGAAGATCATTCCATAAGCAGATGGCCTTGACTGTGAAGGAGTTTTTAAAGTATTTAGTTCGATATGAATATGGCGCGAGTATAAATTCTCCGGTTGACCGTAGAACTCTGTCCGTTCTGTCATGACCAAGAAACTTAAAGTTTTCCTTCAGATAGCTAGGAGTCATTGGATGGAATAATACACAGTACAGAAGAGGAACAATATTTGTGGGTTCCGGCGTAGGCGAACGGGTAACCACGTGAGCTTTGAACGGAATTCAGAGACATGGTCATATTTGCGCAAGCCAAATATGAACCTAATAGCCAGATGTTGAATACGCTCAAGTTTGTTTAGTTGATCTTCAGTTACATCAAGATAGCTTGCGCTCGCATAATCGAGAATAGAGAGGAGTAAAGATTGTGCTAACATAATTTTAGTAGGAATGGGAAGGAAAGAACGTAAACGCCGCAGTAAACCCATAGCAGCAAAAGTCTTTTTGCTAACTTCTTTCAATTGATGAGACCACGAGAAAATAGTATCGAAGTGGATACCAAGATTTTTAACGGTGCTACTGTAAGGTATTACAACACCGTTCAATACCACCGAGGGAAAGTTATTCCAGTCAACTCTTGAAATCATCCCAGCACCACCAACAATAATGACCTGTGACTTACAAGGATTAACCTTAAGCCCATAGTACTTACTCCATTCGCTAATAGCCGCCAGGTCAGCATTAATGGCAGAAACAGCGGTAGGCAGGTTCTCAAGAGTTGACTGCGTATACACTTGAAGATCGTCTGCATACGTGTGATAGAGAGAAGAAATTTTGTGACAGATCGAATTAATGAAGATAGCAAAGAGTAAAGGAGACAACACACCACCTTGAGGCACTCCAGCTGGTAGTTCACACCAAGATGAAAATTTATCTTCAACGCGAATACGCTACCGGCGGCCCCTAAGATAACTTTGAAACGATCCAACCACTGATAGAGATGTGTTAATGGAACGTAACAGGCTGAACAAGATATCAAAATCAACGGTATTGAAGGCATTGCTAAAATCTAGTAATACCAACACAGTGAGCTGTTTATTATCCATACCTCGTCGAATATCGTCAGTAACTTTAACCAGAGGTGTAGTCGTACTATGAGCCGACCGGAAACGGGATAGAACAGAATTTAAAAGGGAATTTCTATCTAGATATTGACATAATTGGTGAAAAACTAGTTTCTCTAGGACTTTAGATAGAAACTGAAGAAAGGAAATGGGGCGAAAGTCAGTAAAATGTGAGGCTTGGGCCTTCTTAGGGAGAGGAATTACTTGTGCGCTTTTCCAAGTTTCAGGGAATTTAGATGTGGTGAGGAATTTATTCAGGATATGGATGAGAATGGGAGTAACAAATTCAAGGATTGGTAAGATCATGTTACGACTAACACTGTCGTCACCCATGGCTTTAGGCGAGATGGACAATATGTTCTTTTTAATATCACAGACAGTGAAAAGAGTGAACTTAAATGGTGGGAAATTAGGAGGTGGCATTGAAGACAGAATACTCAGAGTGCGTTCTTTGTCTGAGCTGTCTATTGTACTAGAAGAAGTAAAATGTTGGTTAAGGAGTTCAATATCAAAATTATGCTGAAATGAGTTAGAAGATGCTTTGCTGACTCCAAGTGATTGAAGAAATTTCCGAAACTTTGGCAGTGTCGCCGTTTTCGACAGATTTATGAATGTGGCGTCGTTGTGCATCCCTACACAATTATTGCAGCGATTCCGAACTTTTTTGTAGTTTCGCAGGTTTTTATCAGATCTATCAGCCGTGAGTTTGCTTTTCGCGAAGCCTTTCGTGATAATAAGATGTTTAAGGTCATCGGTCAGCCATGGCGCAGGTGAGTGCATCATCTTTATTAGTTTTACTGGAGCATGAACGCCATACAGTTGTATGAGAAAAGAGTTAAACAACTCAACTTTTGTATCGACCGTAGTGGCATTTTCCACAGCGGTCCAATCCAAAAGACGAGCATCTTCAATAAGACGTTCGTTGTTCATTCCACTAAAATTACGTTGCAGAAGGATTCTTGATTTTACTTTAGGAGGACGGACTTTGTATGAAAGAAATAAGAGATCGTGGTAAGAAAAAACATCAGCCTTATGTTGGCCGTGCTTTTGGACAAAATCAGGGGAGGAAACAATAATTAGGTCAAGTAAAGATGGGGTACAATCAAGAAGATGATGTGTAGCAGAAAGCGGTAATATATGTAACTTACACGGCTGCGCAATCGATTGTAGCTTCTTACACAGATTATCTCTTTTAAGTAAACATGTATTAAAATCACCCATAATTATGGTGTGACTATAGGATGTGGACAATTTTTCTAATAAACATTCAAATGAGGAGAAGTAATCAATGTGGAGAGACGGACTGTAACAAACACCTAGAAGAATTTTCGTATGAGACGGAGTAACTTCAATAAATAAATGCTCGACGGTATTAGAAGGAGGAGGCTAAGTGGAAAAATTTACAACAGTAAAGGGAATGTAAGAACGAAGGTAAATCGCCACCCCTTCCCCCTTACCAATACGGTCGTTGCGAATGAGATGAAATCCCGGTAATGAGTATGAAGTGGATGGTAAGCATGGCTTCAACCAAGATTCGGAAACGAGAATAGCGTGAATGTTACGGGACTCAAAAGACGCAAGCATATCAGGATAGTGGGCTGGAACACTTTGTGCATTTAAGTGAATCACATTAAAATTCTTCAGAGAATCTGAGAAGTACGAATTAAGGGCATCATTTAACGGAATAGAAGACATTGTACTGTGAATGCTAAACTCACTAGATGTAACATCACTTGACGGCAAAGACAAAAAATCACCAAAATCATCATTAACAACACTATTATCGAACGACATTATAAAATAAACTAAAAATATATATAATAAACTATTAAATAACAAAAGGTATGAAAAATAAATATACGGAACCCCAACCCGCCAGCAGTCTGAAAGGAATTGCCAGGAACCAACATGTCGTCTAGTTAGTATTGCCTTCAATAAGATGTTTATAACTAATATCTTAGGGAAACCTCAAAATACTAATTTTGGATACGATTTCGATATGTTATTTACGAAACCATTAAATTACGATAATCATGTTGTCGTATTTTAATACAACATCACCGCATCTGACAATGTTACTGCCCCTATATTAACAGTAGGAACAATTGGTTATCTATTTGATTTACCAGAAAAAAAAATGGTTTAGTCGGGATATTTGTATAGAAAATATTGTCTCGAACTCCACAAATGTGATAAAATAAAATTGTACGTTCATAGATCTGAACAACCTATAAATATGGCAAAAGATTCTTTTTTCTTCAGCCATTACAAGGGTTTTAATAAAGATATTTTTAAATCTGGTTTTTTAATAATACTTCCTGACAATTTTATCACTTTTGTTGAATTGCTTGAGCGAAAATTTCGCGAATATGTTGACGTCGAAAGAAACATTGTAAATATTAGAAGTGAAATATAAAAACGTGTGCAAGATTTTATATTTAATATGACATGCGAATGAAAAAAACTTTTCATTAAATTTAGAATTTACCATTTAATTAAAGCCACAACTAATTGTTGAAGAACATAAATTATAAAGGTAAAACATTTAGAAAACGTAGTTTATAAAAAAAAATATATCTTAAGTATCTATTAAAATGCTGATAAACGTTTTATTTATATAATTTTATCTTATATGTATTAAAATATGTAAAAAATTTGACAGCTCCTTAGAAGCTTTGGCTCTGTACAGTTTCTTTACTCATGTGACATGGCTCTACCACGTAAAAAATAAAAAAAAGCAGCTACTTCTTTATTTTATTTAATAACATTTCTTTTTTCTTAGAATTATATCAAATATCAAGTTACATATTGTATTATTGTTTATGTACACAGGTAAATTTCGTGACAAGCTTTTATATCCTATAAATTGTGTAATGTCGTAAATTGATGGGTTTAATTTCATTTAAACTTTATATTCTTCGTTTCAGAGCATTCAAATAAAAGCTTGTTGTAAAAAAATGTTTTTTACTAATATTTTTTTATTTTTAGTTATCGATGGACATGTTTCTAAGTTGGTTCATTTAATTTAATACGTTATTGTTGGTTTATTTCATTTGATTGCCATCTCCAAATTTTTTTGTATTCCTCTTAGCAAACCTTTCATGGGAGTATATAAAAAATAACCAGCCCGCCATCTTGGACGGTCCGCCATATTGGATTTAGAAAACAAAACAGTATTTAAATTCGTCAAACCGTTTTGGAGATAAATGGAAACATTAGCTTGCACACGAATGTCTAATGCAGTGCCTCCTGACAAGTTAACATAACAACACTTATCTATGAACTATCGCCGATGTGTCACAAACCCTTTAAAGAAAACCGCATCAAAATCGGTTCACCCGTTTTGGAAATATATATATAAGTAATAATATAAATATAAGTGGGAACATTCGTTTGAATTATGTTATGTTATGTTAGCGCCGCCTGACGAGTTAACATCATAACACCTATCTAAGAACCATTTCCGATGAAACACAAACTTTTTACCGGAAACCGTATCTAAATAGATATAACCGTTTTCGTGATAAATGGGAACATTCGTTTGCACAATGTTCACTACACCCACGGGATGATATGAGCTAGTACTTACTTACTTACTTACTTACTTATCGTCACGCACAATCCCTGACGGGGTAGCCAGAGAGAACAGATCGCCAAGTGTCACGATCCTTACATACCACATTCTTCATACATGCACGTCTAGGTTTTCGAGTACTCTTGACCCTACCCTCTTCGAGCAATTTGCTCACATGGTCTTCGAAAGTTAGTCTCGGTCTACCTCGACACCTTTTAATATTAACTTTCGTGCTATATATTTTCTTCACCATTCGGTTTTCACTCATTCGCTCATCATGCCCAAACCATCGAAACACGCCCTTATCAATTTTAGTGATGTCATCTTTCAAACCTGCCATATTGCGAATCTCTTCGTTTCGCTTTCGGTCAGCCATGTTAACGTCGCACATTTTACGAAGAGATCACATCTCCACTGCATTCAACTTGCTTTTATGCTTCTTCTGGCATACCCAGGTTTCGCTGCCATATAACAAAGTCGGTACCAACACTGCGTTATGTATTGCAAGGCGTGCACTCTTCACTACGCCTTGCCTTTTGACTAACGCAGTCAGGGCACCATTGACTTTGTTCCCGGCAGCAACACGCCTGTCCACATCTAAATCATATCTTCCATCCCGGCTAAAAGCACTTCCCAAGTATATAATTTCATTTACCTGTTCTAGATATTCCTGATTTATATGATTGATCATATTGATATGATTGATATGGGCTAGTGGTTTCTCTTAAGCCTCTTATATTAAAATTGAGATGATATATTATTTGGTAAAAGAATTTTAGAATTAATGATGTGATAAAATATTAGGACATACGCATACGAAACGAAATTATAAAAGTTCCATGCCATTAACAGAGGACCCTAAACGATACAATTTGTTGATTGGATAGTTAATAAACTTACAGATATAAGAGCAAAGTGATAATAGCAAATCGTATATTTTATATAATTACAATAGAGTGTTTGAGTCTAAGTCCTGAGGGGTGACACGCATTGGTGGCTTTCTTTATTTTAAGTTTATTGCCCGTGTTGATCGCCCACGGTAGCCGTTTACACGTAACGTGGATTGACAGTTTACGTTGCATGAATGTGACGGGGATAGTGCACGCGATTGAGGGAGGGCGGGAGGTGCACTTCATACTAGGTAAGACACATCATTTTATTTTATAACGCGGATATTTGCGAAGTAAATTTTTCTAAAAGCTTTTTTATGAATGCTCATGCGTTAAATATTACTTTATTTTAAAAAGAATTCAGATAAAGTTAATACTTAAAATTTCTATTAGTATTTTCATTGGTGGCGACGAGGATTGATCCGGGGTTGCAAGCGTACTGTTAAATTTAATGCGAGCGCTTAGCTCCTGAGCTACGACGCACGCACGCACCCGTGAGACTAATGACTGATTGTATTGCAGGTCTATCACGAAAATGAGTACTAAACATTTATAGTAATGACGCCGGCCGTTAATTTTATAAAAATAGGATCAAATTAAACTGTAAGTTCGTTTGTAACTCGCATTTGTTTATAGAAAAGTATCTCGCGTTAAATCTGTGTGTAACAAAATCCATACAATTAAATACATTTCGTTGAAACGATATTCTAGTTCCACTCAATTATATCAAATTGCTTAACCGCAAGCCACAAACTGTAGCACGTTGTTCGACCTAAACAAAGCAGACTGCAAGCAATTGAAATCGATACTGGCGTATATATTACAAAGAGAAAATGTTTAAATCCAAGTGTTACAATGCATTAATTAATTTGGTTTTCCATTTGATCTGCTTCGATTGTGATATTTGGCTATAATTCGAATTTCTGTTAAGTTTGTGTGTGCATTTAGCAGGGATGGTAGACATGACGTAGTTATAGAACGAAGAGTGATAACAGGACTCAGAGAAAATTCCTAACATGTTGTTTTGTTGTTGACAAATATAAAAAAATACTTGCACTGCATATCAAAATAAATACATAGAATTCAATATAAATAATAAGTGGCGATATTACAATGGTGGCTTTTTAGTTAAGAAATCCGATTGAATTAATAACACTACATCTTCTTCTACAGCTTAGTCTATAGTAGCGTAGATATTGGTATGAGTTAAGTCAATGAAATTACAGGCTGTGAGGATCTCTGTTTTAACGTGAAACGTCTATAAAATCACACCATATTTTACTGGATATGAGGCATTTCATCCTAGTTCTCAGGGGTGATGCATCTGCGTTTCGATTCGTAATAGAGGATAGATGTTTATAGACCACAGCGTTCACTTACCATCAGGTGGACTGTGTGCTCGTTTGTCACTCTTATACTATAAAAAAAAACCACCGAAAACGGAGAAAAGTGAAACGCAACGAAAAGGTCGTCGGATCGTCTTGCCTTTATAATTACAAATCTATCAGTCTGAGAGACGTAAGTGCAGTGTCATTGTTTAACTTATATGAGTTAAATAATGACACTACCTGATGGTCAGTGATGGTGCTGTGGCCTATAAACGTCTATCCTCTATTACGAATCGAAACGTATATTCAGCTGGCTCTTACGACTTTGAGTTTGCATCGGGACCAGAGGGGTTGACTGGGAAGAGGCACCGCGCAGATTAGTCAAAACCAGCGCTATCGCTTCTTATATTATATACCATTCAGTGTCTGGTTTGATAACTAAATAAAGTTTTTAGAAAGAAATCATTCTAGTTTTCATTTTAATGTTTAAAACATATTTCACGTTAAACTAACGGCGGTATGCCCCGAGACAGCCCCATCCGGTTTTTAGGCATGACCAAAGACATTTTAGTGTATACCTATGTATAAGTATTTAAATCTCTTTGGGCGTGACAAAGCATGTATAATCTGTATCATTCTTTTAGATTTGGCATACCTACATTACTCTATGGTTTTTTCTGAGAGTTGAGCAGCAGTAAATACGTACCACACTCTTAAACTACGAGTTTTTATCGCTCTAACACGATAAAATCAATAAAGTTTTTTTTATAGTATAGGGTGACAAACGAGCACACAGTCCACATAATGGTAAGTGGTTGCTGTGGCCCATAGACATCTACATTTATCCTCGTTTGCGAATCAAAATGCAGATGCGTTGTCACCCGTGAGGACTAAGATGGAATGACTCGTTTCCAGTAAAAAGGGTCTCCGGTTCTCTATACTCACCATACGAAACACAGCAGTGTTAAGCTGCTATTTGACGCTGGTATTCTGTGAGAGCGTGGTCCTTCCCCGGTCGAGCCGACCCATTCGTGCTACAACTATATTATTAATATAGCTGCAGCATGGCTCTACCACGTACAAAAAAAAAAGATGTACATACATGATTTCAAAATTTAAATAAAAGCAACCTGATTTTGTGAAAACATTTCCTTTGTTGTCAACAAAATTCACCAATCCACGTAGGTATGTGATTACCATGTAATCAACATACATTTAGATTAACATATACGTAGGTTACAGTCTAAATTTTAGTCGTTTACTACCTAGTTCGTTTATGCTCCATGTTTGTGTATTGCCTGGTATAAAATTTCGATTACAGCTTTTATTGCAAATTTTTACAAAGCGTGACATATATTTTTTAAGTTTTGAAAACACAGATAGATTTAGCTGCTATATGTTGAATAAACAATTTTTTTTTATCGTAGTGCATTCTAAAATCAAAAAAGTTGTATAACGTAAATGTCACGTTTGGGGAAAATTACGAATGATGGTGGCTTATAAACTTACATCACTGGATGTCGCTAGTTGGGATTGCGATAAACTTAATTGTTACGCAGATGGTCACACAGATACATCATCAATGAAAATTTGCGATTTAATTATAAGTATTTAGGTTTCTAGTCTATGTACATATTTAATTTATTACAGATTGAATAAAACTAGAACCAATATTTCGGAAAGAAACGTTAATATCTACACTTTTCTAACAAATTAACTTTCCCCTATATGAAACCTGTCAAATATTTTACCTGATTCATAAGTAGCGCCTCCGTGCTGGCAGAAAAACTCGTGGATTTCCTCATTATCTTTATATATAAAAATTACGTATCACATTGTTTGTCCGCGATGAACTCCTAAACTACTGAACTGATTTCAATCAAATTTTGTACACTGTGTGCAGTTTGGTCCAACTTGAAAGATAGGATAGTTTTTATCCCTATAAGTGACCCTCAATATTTTTAATTACAAATTTAAGAATTTTATAAGACACATGGTCGTTGGAGAAGGCAGAACAACGTCTGCCTGGCCAGCTAGTTATATATATTTTTCAGTCTACATCTCTGGTTCTAGTGTATAGTTGAACAAAATAATTTTTAAGTAAAGTACGTAGGTCACATCAAGTGCCACGAGTTCAAGCCAAGTTTAAAAAAAAGCCGTAGTAGCAGAACTGTAGTGTCATAAAAATATTATGTCAAAAAATGTGCAGAGGGACACTATAAAATGATTGAGGCCAAGGCCTTTGTTTAACCACTCAGTCTTCGACATTAACTACCACTACCTTAGTCAAACCTATGGTCAAGCCAAAGTGTATAGTAGGTCAGGCCAATTTTTTTAAATGAAGGTAAATATAACTGAGTGTGATTACAATGCTCTTATCCAAAAATAATTATCAACAATTAAAATATCGCATTGTTTGTATGAAGGTCAAGTGAGCGCTAGAGAAACAACGATTGCAAGACGTTGTCCGTAAATATAACGTTTTGAGAAGTTATCAATTACAGTGTAGTGGCGGTGTATGCATATCCATATCATCCCGTAGGTCTCGTAAGAGGTGACTAAACTAAGAGAAAAGTGTTATTTTTAAATTAATTACTATGACTGTCCTTCCGGTTACCTTTTGGTAAGTTATAAATAATGAAAAATTATAGTGACTTCGTCACGTTGTTAAATTTGGATAACTACTTGGAATATTAGAACGACTTATAACGTGACTTTATATTATATGCATTTTAGATTTCGTATTTAGTCTATTTTTCATTACCTTCCTTACATTTTACGTAACATTTTAAGTTATGCTGGAATATTATAGGATTATCCGAAGTCCGAAGAGGAGGGCACGGTAATTCTCGAAACCGGCAACTTGCTCTATCACCGGAAGGGCGACCATCTGTCCCAAGTAGGTGTCGGATTTATCGTCCACAAGTCTCTCATTAACAACGTTCTAAAGATTGAGAGTGTGTCGACGAGGGTTGGGTTACTTTATACTCAGAATCACCAAACGGTATTCGCTGAAGGTCATACAGGTTTACGCACCAACCTCGGCACACTCCGATGAGGAGGTGGAGGAAATGTATGAGGATATCTCTAGAGCCATGCATTCCCCCAAAACCCAATATACGGTGTTAATGGGAGACTTCAATGCAAAACTAGGCACAAGAGAGAATGGTGAGCTAAAAGTAGGGAAATTTGGAATAGGGCAATGGAACCCAAGGGGCCAGCAGCTGGCCGACTTCATGGAGAAAGAGGGACTCTTTATGATGAACTCTTTCTTCAAGAAGCGGCCCCACAGGAAGTGGGCCTGGTCGAGCCCCAACGGTTTGACAAAAAATGAGATTGACTTCATTATGACGACCAGACGACAACTGTTCAGTGATGTCTCAGTGATTGCGAGGGTGAAAACCGGCAGCGATCACCGAATGGTTAGAGGCACACTGAACCTAAATGTTAAGTTGGAGAGGTCTCGTCTGATGAAGTCAACGCTCCGTTCCCCTCGTGCTCTAATCCAAAGTCCCGAAACCTTTCAGCTCGAGTTACAAAACCGTGTTCAGTGCCTAGAAGACTGCAATTAAGTAGACGATATGAATAACAAGCTCGTGGAAACTGTCCATGCGGTCGAAGCTAAGTTCTGCAAGACCCGCCGCAGAAGAACACAAAAACTCTCCGATCACACTCTTAATCTCATGGCTGTTAGACGGGAGATGAAGCTACATTCTTTAACAGATTTGACAACATACAGGCAACTGAACAGACAGATCTCCAAATGCATGAGGCGCTTGTATTGAAGAAGCGATCGAGCGGAATCAAGGCTCCAAAGTCTTTGCCAGAGATCTGTCTGCCAGAAAGAACCAACTATCAAAGCTGAAGACCGAGTGTGGCAGCATCGTTTCCGGGGCACCTGAGACTTTGAGTGAGATTGAGAGGTTCTATGGGCAGCTGTACACGTCATCGTTGGAGCCACACGCAAGTGTGAGTAACGGTCCAAGAGCGAGTCTTATCCGACACTATTCCCAAGATATTCCGGGTGTCAGTCTGAGAGAGATTAGAATGGCTCTCCAGCACCTTAAAAACGGCAAGGCCCCAGGCGAGGATGGAATTACAGCGGAGCTTCTGAAAGCGGGTGGAAAACCGGTACTGGAAGTCCTTCAGAGGCTCTTTAATTCCGTCCTCCATGGTGGTATTACACCGGAGGCGTAGAGCAGAAGTGCGGTGGTCTTGTTCTTCAAGAAAGGCGACAACGCTCTCTTGAAGAACTACAGACCGATTTTCCATCTGAGCTGCGTCTACGTGCTGTTTTCGAGAGTCATTACGAATCGTCTCGCACGCAGACTTGACGACTTCCAGCCTCCTGAACAAGCCGGTTTCCGAAAGGGCTTTAGCACCATACGTAGACCACATATATACCCTTCGGCAAGTTGTATAGAAGTCCGAGGAGTACAATTTGCCACTATGTCTGGCGTATGTGGTCTATGAGAAAGCCTTTGATTCCGTCGAAATTTGGGCGGTTCGGCAGTCCCTTCAGCGGTGCCAAGTTGACTGTCGGTATGTCGAAGTGCTGAAGTGCTTGTACAGTAGGGCTACGATGGCTATCTGAGTACAGAACCAGAGTACGAAATCTATCCAATTGCAGAGAGGTGTAAGACAGGGTGACGTTATATCCCCGAAACTCTTCACCGCTGCATTGGAAGACGTTTTCAAGTTTCTGGACTGGAAAGGATACGGTATTAACATCAATGGCGAGTACATCACTCACCTTCGATTTGCCGACGATATAGTCCTTATGGCAGAATCGCTGGAGGACCTATGCACTGCTCAATAACCTCAATAGTGTTTCCCAACGGATAGGTCTTAAGATGAAAAAGGACAAAATAAAGATCATGTTTAGTGTCCATGTCACATCTATGCCGATAGTTGTTGGGAGCACTAAACCTCGTATAGAGGCGAAACACGTGTCGTATTTTCGAGAGTGGTGTGTCGTGCCTAGTGTGGTGGTGCTGGGGATGGTAGTGCTGGGATTGACGGCGACGGGTATTGTACGGGCGATTGAGGGAGGTTGGCAGGTCCCCTTAAAACTGGGCAGGACACATCATTTTCTTTCTTTACGCGGAATTAAGCAAATTAATTTGTAACAATCCCATTAATTCAATTTAGATGTTAGCGATATTTGGTCTGTCATATGTATCATATTTATTTAGTATGAAGGTGATATTATCATTTCTTCTCGAGATATCTGATACCGAAATATGCGAACGTGCACACAGAGAGATCTTCAAAATAACGTTTATAGATATTTGGATATTATAATTTAAAATTAAAATTTTGTACAGCAGACTTTAATATCAGTTATTTAAGAATAACTCAAAAACTATTGGTCTGACCTTGATCAAATTGGGATCATATGGGACCACACGAGAACTATCAGCTTTCATATAAAAAAAGAATCATCGAAATCAAGGGAAGGTAAAACGTTATTTGTATAATTGGAAATAAGATACGTTTCTATCGTTTTATCTATTTTATCTTGTGAATTTTTGAGATCATTTTTGTGACTGTTATTTGTTTTTTAGAAATATATAACCGCATTCTTGATGCTTCCCAATGGTATAGTACACTACAAATTAACACACTAGTGTTGCAAAAAGTTATTAAGACTTCTATCCTCCAATGGGAATTCAGTATAAGATTGCTAGACGAGGAGGCTTATTTTCGAAAGCTAACGCGGTGTTAATGAAATCGCCGCGAAATTCTTTCTTCGGGTTTAATTGCGTTTTTGTATCTCTCTCTCTCTCGTTTGATAGGCTTGGGATCTTCGATTTTAGGTATTCTGGAATTATTCTTACTAATTTAATATTTAAATAAATATAAATATACTTTTTAATGTAAACGCAATCACTGCTCAAAGTCCTTACATGCAAATGTATTTACTTTTACGCTAAATTTAGCCCGTCATCAAAACCCAGGTATAAATTATTGCAACACATTACATATGCAACCGTTAATATAAAAGTTAATTTACGAGATCAATTAAAGCTATTCGAAAAAAAAACCGGGTAAAGCTGGCATGTTTCACAATAAATAAAAATATTAAAATAAATTATAATACTGTTTTATTCGGTGTATTGGGATTTGGAAGGGGGTGGTATTTTCAGTTCTGGTGGCTCATGCTACGCTAGTGTTTATTTTATTTATTACAACTATAACAAAAGTGCTTAGTATCGTGTTTCTTTATTTATTTACTGGCAACATTAAGCATGACGCGGATATGCGGAAGAAATGTGACATATGATAAATTTCAGAGAAATTCTACATACAAGATAAGTACATACAAATGATGGCTCGATGCAAATTTCGGGCGTAGGTGCCAAATGCCAACGCGTTTATGCTGAGTTCAAACAGGTTCAAACTGCTTTGATAAATGTAACTTGCGACATAACTGGCGAGGTGGAAATTTAAGTGCCATGGAAGTA
This sequence comes from Parnassius glacialis, assembly GCA_033319125.1. NCBI lineage: Eukaryota > Metazoa > Arthropoda > Insecta > Lepidoptera > Papilionidae > Parnassius > Parnassius glacialis. Next base: position 3,464,011 of record JAVANC010000013.1, read on the forward strand.
TGCGTCCAACGTAAATTTTTTTTTACAAAGTATTTGATTTATTTATTGGAGACAAATATACATAGGGCTTCGTCCGTCCAAACAAATCCAGTTATAATACTTATATCGTAGTCCGATTGTAGAATTGGGCAAATCGTGATCTTTTTTAGGGTTCCGTACCTCAAAAGGAAAAAACGGAACCCTTATAGGATCACTTTGCTGTCCGTCTATCTGTCTGTCAAGACCCTTTTTCTCAGGTTCGCGTGGAGATGTCAAGCTGAAATTCATATCAAATACTCAAGTCTATTGTCCCTTAGAGCTGGCGCTCCCTTAGAGAGCTCAAACTTCTAAGCTTACGCAATCAAAAGATACAGCCGTTTATGCCGTAAATTTTCGACATTCGCAAGGGAATCAAAACCTACAGGGTACTTCCCGTAAACTCAGAATCTTGAAATTTGCTACAAAGCAACGTTTTATAGCACAGATAAAGGAAAAATTTCGAAAAGCATAAATTTTTAGTTACATCGTATAATAATTTTTTTTTAATAATTTTAAACTTATATACATACAGATTTGTTCAGAACCCTCGACGCGCGAGGCCGACTCGCACTTTGCCGGTTTTCTTAGTTAAAAGCACTATCTAACAATATCAGCGACAGTAGGTTTAGGCTCAACCAAATCATGCAATGGCGGCGTATCTTTCACATTCATAATATATCTCCGCACGCTTGTGGTTAAGGGTACGCTTAATTTCGCTTATCTTATATGTATTGCCAATTAGGTAGATAAATATAAATTTCCATAACGTTTGTTGCCGGCTTCGCCACTCATGTTCAAACTATTGAAGCATTCATTCCTTAATCCTAGTCACAATATATTTTTGTGCACAACAGTATTTATACGTTTAGTAGAAAATTACAAGGTTAAAATTAGAATAAGAATAATAATGAGTATTCATGTAATTTTCACCGTATAGTGGCGGTGTAAGAATATCCACTACCCCATCATCCCGTAGGCGGCGTAAGAGGCATCAGAGGGAAACAAATCAGGAGATGGGCAGCACCATCATTCTAATAACGACTAAAAATAACTACGGATGCCAACCCGCTTGCCAAGCGTTGGAGATATGACAAATATCCCCGAATTTAATTAATTTAATCCCTGTGGTGGTAAATGGGAAATGGACTGTATTTTAGATAGACGCTGGCTGATTCTACTCGATATCGTTGACTAGACAATATTACTAAGGTCGGACGTACCTGAATATACGCTGGCGGATGCTCCTGCTCTCACATACTTCAATAACCCCAGCGACACGGATTTCGATCATTCACAATTATCCAATTCGAGGAAGAACTTGCGGCAGAACATATATGTATTTGGTAGCAGCGAAAACATGTGCGTTCGCTCACGACGCACTACGGTGACATTATATTTCGATCACGATATGAAATCGAAAAATTTATAAAATAAATGGTCTTTGATATTTATCTTAAACTTAAATGGCGCATCATTAATAGATCCAATCTAGGTGAAGCCAAGGCGGGTAGCGTTACTGAATACAGGACGTTTGTGAAAAGCTCCCGAAAACGAAAACAGACGATAGAACTAACGATACCTTTGATGATGGGTCAGAAAAAGAATCGATCCTGAGGAAAAAAAATCATCTTTTCACAACATTTTTAACGTTTTATTCACGCTTCATCATGTTAGTACAGCTAAATGAAACGACAATTTCATAAAAAAAAAATCATAAAAATACTTAAACATAAAACCAGCAGTGGATATTAAAATTAAATCATCTGACAATAGGGTCAATACTCGTGCGGAATTGACGCCGAATACGCGCGGCCCGCAGTTAGCGATCGTACCAATACCTAATTATTTACACCTGTCTAAATACCTAGCTTATGTACTTAACCTACTATTTTGCCACTGTGGTATTCTCCACCTAGCCACTTTAATTCGAATTCACAGGTTAAATAAACCAAATACCTGGTTCGATTCCCCGCTAATGAAAATAAGAAATTTTAACAACGATTGAGTCATGCTTTTTTATCCATCGTTTAGGTATGTTTATTATTCTGATGTATTCAGTTATGTACCTATTCAGATTAGTTCAGTACTAAGTCGTTAAAAAAACATTAGATATGAAACAGCTTACCGATCTAAATCCTCCGTGGCCTAATGAGATGCGGCTCAAATTGTGCTCCATTAATTTTGAAGCAGATTTGGGCTCGGCGTTGCATCTCCCCATACAGGCGGGGCATCAACGTGGGGTCTTCGACACAGTCCGCACGTAGTTTGTCGAAAACATCCACGATCCTATGGCGCATTTCGTCAGCACTATCAAACTCACAATTAAAAATTCTTTCTTTCATTCTCTCTCTCTCTCTCTCTCTTTTGCTCACGGACGAACCTCACGACATGCTAGAACCTTGTGCGGCGATATTCAGCCAACGATTGGCAAACTACTACTAACTAAAATGTCAACAACTGTGGCAGAAACACTGGTCCTAGTATGCGATCCTTAAATAAACCTGCCCATACGTTAACTGACCCTCGGGTTTGGTGCCCGGTTTATTGAACAGCGTGCGGCTTAACCTCTGAATACACGTCTGTATTTCTTCGGTTCTACAGACCATTTCTGCTAAATGTCAAATTGTACTTCCAGATGACATGTTCAATGAAACCAGGCACACGTTGTTGCTGGTCTAATAACCAACGGCAGAAAACTCGCCGGCGGACGTGCTCGCCGGAAACTAAAGTTTGCACTTTGTGTGGGCGCATTCGGTTACGCTTTGACACCTTGTGAACTGTCCAGTATGACGCATTTGTTCCATCTCGACGCCTTAACAATTTAGCGATACTTCGTTTACCTAGGTTCGGATTCCGGTGAACGACATCTAAAATGTTCGGAGTGAACAGTCACTTGACTTCCATCTCATGCCGTTACTGGAGCAATGGGCCGATTTTCCAACATTTGCTGAAATGCTGCTGTTATCAGACTAGAGTCAGTTGGGTTTCGACTGGTCGGGAATTTCTCTCGGTAAATTCGTAATGCACGCGAAGCATTCCCGCGACCTTCTCCAAGGCTCATTAACATGTTGCCGTATTCAAAGGCACTATAAACGTACGCGTTAGGTATTATTAAAACAAAACAAGAAACTCAAAACGTAACAACAAGAATAATAAGAACAAGTAATAACAACAAGAATTTAATAAACAAAACGTTTGAACTGTCGCTCGCGCACACGTGATAGCAACAGTCAACACGGAACTGTCTAAAAAACTAAAATTAATAATAAATCCCACCAAAACTGATGCTAAATGCTTGTGTCATAACGTCCTTGCGGTAAGCACTTTGATCATCTTCACAGATCGTTTCACCGTTACGACATTGCCAACTTTTATTTTATAAGTTTGATGATCCCTACAACTAGTCGTTATATGGAATTTAGAAGTTATAGTTGTCATTTTTAATACAATTAGACAATTAATTATACCCTGACGTAACAAGCAGTTCCTTACCACTAAAATGATGTTGAAATTAATAAACGTACCTAATTGGGTACTCACTTACTGTTCAAGTATTGAATGTATGTTCAATAATAATTTAAATTTTATGTTAAAACAGTTTATTAAACAAGTAAAAAATATAAGATTAAAATATTGCAATCGTTATGCATTGCGTAAACTGTAAACGCCAGCAGAAATGTACGGTTGGATCGTACACGTACATGCTGCCGGGCCAAAATGTGAAGAGATGATTATAATGTAAGTTAGGTGATGTGTTAGGTGTGTCGTGAAGCGACAATTAAAAAACAAAAGAACCTAACCTAACAAATAGAACAAAAAAAAATAATTTATTTGAAATTTTAAAAAGATATATTTACAATTTTATAAAAAAATGAAGTATGATGATGGTGATGGGTGACGTGAATTACAATTATTTTTTTTTTAAAATAATAAAGATAGATGGATACTGAAGCGGAGCCTGAAAATCAAAGTGGCACACCGCGCTTGGCGGTGGTGGCACGCAGCGCCTGGTCTAGGCACACGCAGCGCCTGGAGTAGGCACACGTAGCGCTTGGAGTAGGCACACGCAGCGCCCAGAGTAGGCACACGCTGCGCCTGGAGTAGGCACACGCAGCGCTTGGAGTAGGCACACGCAGCGCCCAGAGTAGGCACACGCTGCGCCTGGAGTAGGCACACGCAGCGCTTGGAGTAGGCACACGCAGCGCCCAGAGTAGGCACACGCTGCGCTTGGAGTAGGCACACGCAGCGCCCAGAGTAGGCACACGCTGCGCCTTGATTAGGCGCTCTCAGCGCCTGGAGTAAACACTCGCAGCGCCTGGAGTAAGCACGCACAGCGGCTAAAGATAGCGCGGGCACTAGTAGGTGGAGGCGTAGACGACGACTTCAGGTGAAGGCAAAGGCTTGCAGGATCCCGAAGCAGTGCGGCCCCGAGATAAGGCTTTTAATAGATGCTTCCCGTTTGAAAACTGAAGCGAGACTCCCTTTATTGGCTGATTGTTCGGCTTTTATACCTTTTAGAGAGAACGGGAAATTATTTAAATTAAAAACAAATTTTTGTAAATGGCCAAGAGGAAAAGAGTATTTATGTGGAAGTATTGAAGTAAAAACATCAGACCGGTAACGAATTTGAATAAAAATTGCCATGACAACCAGATAAACAACGATGTCAAAACATGTCAATTTGTGGTTTCAGGCTTGTAACTGAGAACCGGCAAGATTTAAGTAAGAAATGAGATATTATTGATATAGGAAAAAAGGTAGCGCAACAGCGCGCACGAAACCCGAAATTGCAGAGTTACGGAGAACTAAATAAAAGATCGAAAAAGGTAGACTCCATCGATAGCGTGAAATTACGAAGTGAAAATGATTTTTTATTGTGTTCTTATGGTCAAAAAACGTTACAGGATCCTATGGAAATAAAGGTGATGTAAAAAGAAAATCAAAAACAGAATGGAAAAATAAATTTAATACAGTGTAAAATGATATGTAAGTACCATAACACTACATTTTCCCCCCGACCCTGGAAAATTTTTGACTCAGCAAAAATTTTGACACGTACATTCTAAAATAAACCATAAAATCACAGCTTTGCAGAAACAGACATCAACAGGCAAAATCAGATATCCTATCTCTTACATTCATCATCTGCATTCAGGTAAGGGTGGAGTTCACATTCAATGACTACCACTCTAAAAGTGTGTTTTCGAAAGGACATTCAGGCTTATTTAAGGAGTTGTCATCCGCTCCTGCGTGGAAAAAAATTTATTAAGGGAGTAGTCAGCCACTCCCAAGTGAAGATTAAGATAAAGAACTTAATCTTATGCAAGCTTAGTCGAAGAGACCGAAGCCCATATCTTCATCGTCAGACTCAGATTCTTCCTTCTTAGTCTCTTTCTCTTCCTTCTTCTCCTCAGCTGCCGGCGCTGCAGCAGCGGCGACCGCGGCCACGGGCGCTGCTCCACCGACGGGCATGGGCGACAACTTCTCACGACACTGCGCGATCAGCTCTTCAACACTCTTGCCATTAAGTTCCGAGATGACCTTCTTCAGTTTCTCGGAGTCTGCCTCAATACCCACAGAGCTGAGGATCTTCTCAACGTCAGCAGCGCCTGGCTTGCAGGATCCCGGAGCAGTGCGGCCCCGAGATAAGGCCTTTAATAGATGCTTCCCGTTTGAAAACTGAAGCGAGACTCCCTTAATTGGCTGATTGCTCGGCTTTTATACCTTTTTAGAGAGAACGGGAAATTATTTAAATTAAAAGCAAATTTTTGTAAATGGCCAAGAGGAAAAGAGTATTTATATGGAAGTATTGAAGTAAAAACATCAGACCGGTAACGAATTTGAATAAAAATTGCCATGACAACCAGATAAACAACGATGTCAAAACATGTAAATTTTTGGTTTCAGGCTCGTAATTGAGAAACGGCAAGATTTAAGTAAGAAATGAGATATTATTGATATAGGAAAAAAGATCGAAAAAGGTAGACTCCATCGATAGCGTGAAATTACGAAGTGAAAATTATTTGTTATTGTGTTCTTATGGTCAAAAAATGTTACAGGATTCTATGGAAATAAAGGTGAGGTAAAAAGAAAATCAAAAACAGAATGGAAAAATAAATTTAAAACAGTGTAAAATGATATGTAAGTACCATAACACTACAAGTGATCTTATCTAAGTAACAAGGTGATACACAATTTGTAACTTAACCTTATGAATGATTGTTACTTGTAAGATGAAAATGGTTACAGTATCTAATTTATTATTAAACAATTATTTTTATAATAAGATATTAAAATGTCTTTGCGGTATGGGAGAACACACTTTGTTTTGTTTTTTCATTTCACAGGACACATCACTTACCCCATCTGTCGAATGTCAACATCACAATTTCGCGCACTAGCACTCAATGTGAAAACACTAAGCTTACGGTTAGCCTTTCTTTGATTTCGCAAACTCACTGCACTAACACTACTCGCCGACTGCAGTTCCAAGTCTGGGGAGATGAGTGCACGCCGCCGCCGTCGCCGCCATCGCCATCTCCACACGAACACCGTCGCTAAGACTGCTGCCACTCCGATTAACACGTAGTAAATCGCATAGTGATGGATGTCGTGCGACGATAATGTTGTTAATTGCATGTTATTCTTTTTCAGGTCTTTGATGGTCTAAGCTATGTAAGGAAATGTTTAAATCTGATAATTAGTGTCATTTTCGTCAAAAGGTTCTAAAGGTATGCTTATTTTGATGATAATAATAATATATTTATTTGCTTAAAACATGGTATGAAAAGGTTTTACAAATAATATACAATTGAACAACATGTTTTGCTACAGTTACATATAGCATGCAAAGGTTTTGTTTTGTACATTAAGGGTTATGATTAAAAAAGTCTATAATGCTGTAGAAATTATTCTTAGTTAGGTATTCTTGTAATTTAGATTTAAATAATTTAGTATTTAACCTTTTTAGATCATTTGGTAACTTGTTATAAATACGTACACACATAGATAGACAACTTTTATTATATTTATTTATTCTAGGTATGTTACTTAAAATGAGCTTGTATGGATTTCGCCGGTTTCGAGGATTTGCATCATTTGCCGTGTTAAATAAATATTTATGCTTCCATACGAACATGCATATTTCATAAATATAAAGACACGGGAAGGGTAATAAGTCAAGTTTTTTAAACATCTGTTGACATGATTCAGTTGGTTTAAGCCCACATATTGCTCTGATGCATTTTGTTTGTGCACTAAATGCTCTATTTTGATCCGTGCTTTTACCCCAGATTATAAGTCCATAGCGCAGTATTGACTCCACGTATGCATGGTAGGATAGAACAGCCGTTTTTATGTTTGTAACGTTTTTTAAATGTTTAAGGGCGTATGCAAACTTATTTAATCTCGTAGATACATCGTTTACTTGCAATTTCCAGTTTAAATTTTCGTCTATAGTTATTCCTAAAAATGTTTTATTTGTTACTGCTTTTATTTTTGGTATGTTAAGATTAAAATTATATTTGTTATTATTACATTTATTGAATTGTATATATACAGATTTGTCAAGATTTATTTTCAAATTGTTTATGTCAAGCCAATCAATTAAATTATCTATAGTATTATTTATGTCAGTCTCGTGGTCATTAATAGTATTACATTTCTTATTAGAGGTCACAATTATTGAAATGTCATCCGCGAATAATATGCATTTATGATTTATTACATTAACAATGTCATTTATATATAATAGAAATAAAATAGGACCGAGCACACTTCCTTGTGGAACGCCATACCTATTGAATCTATATTCAGACGAATACGGTATGAGATCCTTATTTTCATCTATTTTCATGACCGTAACACATTGCTGTCTGTTACTAAGGTATGAAGATATCCATTGAAGAGTATGTCCTCTAATCCCAAGCTTTTCGAGTTTTTGTAGCAGGAGGTCGTGTGAGACCAAGTCAAAAGCTTTAGATAGGTCAAAAAATAGCCATGTAGTTAAATAATTATTATTTAAATTTTCCAGTATTATTTTTAGGAGAGAAAAAATGGCCAACGTTGTAGATTTGTCTTTTTGAAATCCGTATTGTTCGTTAATTATAATATTATATTTGTTGCAGAATTCGATTATTCTTTTGTACATACACTTTTCATATATTTTGGACATAATAGGTATCAACGTTATTGGGCGGTAATTGTTGACTATATATTTCTCTCCTTTTTTAAACAATGGTTTAACAATGGATAACTTTTAAGGCCGGCAACGCATCTGCAATTCCCTCCCTGGTGTTGCAGTTGTTCATGGGCGGCGGTAGTCACTTACCATCAGGTGAGCCGCATGCTCGTTTGCCCCCTCTACTATAAAAAAAAAAAAAAAACTTAAGTGCATCTGGAAAAGTTCCACACGAAAAAGATAAATTTATTAAATGAGTTAAGATTTCTATAATTTCGTTGATACAATTTTTTATAATTTTTGTACCTATGTCGTCATAGCCCGCAGAATTAGTATTTTTAATGACATTGTCTCTCTTTTAACTTCGTCTTTGACATAGGTTTGAGAAACATAGAGTTAATATGATAACTGTTACTTAGTAAGTTTTTTCTTTTTGTGTGTGTGTGTGTATATGTCATGTTGTCATGTTAGGAATATGTATCATTTTTTCTACATCTTCGTAATCAAGTTTTAAAGCCATAATATTATCTTTTGTTATTATATGATGACACGACAATTTTTTATTGTACTTAAAAAGGTCTACCTACAACTGTTACAATTTAAAATACTCAATTTAAAGTTTTATATACCGTTAAGTCATAATTAAAATCTTAATTCATATGTCATGTTAAAATAAATAATTAAAATATTTTAAAGCAAAGCAACTAGTAATATAGATATGTGTGGTAATTATACAACAAAATTGACACCTAAGTCCTCTCCATGACCATGGGTGCTGTAGGGCGCTCGAAACGTCGGAAAAATTAAACTGAACGCGATAAAATACGTAAAATAGTTTTATTCAATGTAAAATACAGATCTATTTCCCTTCAAATTTCTGAATTACTAAGTAAAAATTCTGAGTACACAAATTAGCTAAAGGGGCAGGCGGATTAACGATTGTAGTACAAAACGTCTCGCACTTTTAACGCTGCTATTTGCAGGACTGGGTAATTTATGAGAACGTCCGATGTAAACGACATAGTTATACCGCCATTTACATTGGAAGTCGCATTTTACAACATCTACATGACAAAACCAAATTGTAAGGGCTTTTGCACTTAATTTCCATGATGGAAAAATGGACAGAATTGAAAAGAAATAGTTCAATGAAAATTTTACTTAAGAGTGGTAGGGCCACGCGGCAGTTTTTGCTGTCGCACGGATGGGCCGGCTCGAACCGGGGTGGTACCACGACCTCACAGAAAACCAGCGTGAAGTAGAGGTTTACCTCCGAGTTGCACTTGGTGAGTGCAGGTGGCCGTAGGCCCAATCTCCCCCCCCATCAACATGGAGACTACCCCAGGAGGGTACCAGTACCCCTGGAGAATCCGTCGCTGAGCTATCTACGACCAAACTACTCCACTTCTGAGCGTGGGTGCTCAGGCTGCCCCGCATATTCTGGGGGGACGGGAGGGGGGGGGGCAAAATTCCGCTCGCGACTAATACTGCTCGGGGCAAGCGGAGCAATAAAACCAAGGCGACCCCTGTCACGCTATCCGTGAATTTTTGCAACGTCAGGGGACAACCTTAACGCTGTCCATTATCATCTAGAGACGGCGAAGCCGGCCTTGCTCTTTTTAACCGAGACACAGGTATCCTCTCTGGCTGATACTTCATATCTCTCTTATCCGGGGTACAAATTAGATTAGTCTCCTTTGTGCCCCGGGCTGGAGTTTGCGTATACGTCAGAGAGGACATCTGTTTTCGACGCCTCGGCAGTCTTGCAGTTACGGACCTGTCCATCTTATGGCTGCGCGTAGACAGCGACGAACATCCCCGCGTCTACGGGTGCCTCTATAGGTCCCATAGCAGTAATGTCCACACAGACCGACTCATCCACCACGTCCAAATGGCTGCAGACTCCGTGCTACAACAGGTCCCATCCGCAGAGATCATGATACTCGGTGATTTTAACGCCCACCACGCTGAATGGCTTGGTTCTCGTTTAACTAATCATGCGGGTAGATCTGTCTATGACTTTGCCTTGGCATATGGTCTAACACAACTGGTTACTTCGCCTACGCGGATCCCAGTTGTGGAGGACCATGTACCTGCCCTGTTGGAACTTCTGCTGATCTCTCATCCGGACGGATATCAGGTCTCACTCGATGCCCCCTGGGCTCTTCGGACCATTGTTTGATTCGGAGTATGGTGCCACTCACGCTCCAATCGCAGTTGCGATCTGCAGCTTGCCGCCGTGTTTGGCACTATAGGTCGGCCGATTGGGACGGGATGCGGTCTTTTGTTGCATGCTACCCTTGGGGGCGGGTTTGCTTCTCGCCGGAAGATCCCAGCGTTGTTGCCGATTCTGTTGCTAATGTGGTACTTCAGGGTATGGAACTATTTATTCCATCCTCTGTGTTGCCCATCGGAGGCAGATCCCAGCCATGGTTTGGTCGCTCCTGTCAAACAGCATCACGCTATAAGCAGTAGTGCTACCGGGCCTAGGCTGACGCATCAACGTCTCAGGATGTAAATACCAGCGCTCTTAAAAAGAAGTATAATTCCGCCTCTAAGTCCTTCAAAGACGTCATTGCCAAGGCAAGATCTGAGCACATCGGCAGGATTGGCGAGAAGCTAGTTCGCCTTCCTTCGGGAACCTGTGCATTCTGGTCTATCGCTAAGGCTGGCCAAGGGAACTTCTGTCAGCCATCTATTTCATCTCTGCACAGAGAGGATGACTCACTGGCCCATGCCGCAAAGGAGAAAGCTCTCTCTTTGCGTCCAACTCGACTCTCGATGACAGGGAGAATACACTGCCGACCATCCCGCGATGTGAGTGTTCCATGCCGGATGTGCGGCTTACACAGCGCTCGGTTCCCAAAACACTCTTCTCCCTGGACGTCAGCAAGTCGAGTGGGCCTGATGGAGTCCCTCCCATTGTGCTGAAGGCGTGTGCTCCGGAGTTGGCACCGGTTTTAACGCGTCTTTTCCGGTATTCCTACTCCCAAGGCGTAGTCCCGAATTCATTGAAGACAGCTTTGGTCGCCCCGATCCCTGAAAAAAGCGACCGCTCAGACCCGTCCAACTACAGGCCTATCGCCATCGCCTACTTGTTCTTCAAAATAATGGAATCCATTATAAACTGCCAGCTTATGAGGTACCTTGAGGATCACCAGCTGATTAGTGACCACCAGTACGGTTTTCGTTGGGGTCAATCAGATGGTGATCTTCTGGTCTACCTGACTCATGATGGGCAGAGGCAGTAGAGTCCAAGGGGGAGGCATTGGCCGTTAGTTTGGACATAGCGAAGGCCTTCGATCGGGTCTGGCACAAATCGCTTCTTTCGAAAGCTTCCTTCTTATGGGCTTCCCGAGAAATTGTGCAAATAGATCACCAGTTTCCTTGCTGATCGGAGCATCAAGGTGGTAGTAGACGGTGCGTGCTCTGATTTCAAGCCTATCAACGCTGGTGTTCCACAAGGCTGCGTCCTATCACCAACGCTGTTTCTCCTGCATATCAATGATATGTTGCAAACTGGTAGCATTCATTGCTATGCAGACGACAGAACTGGTAATGCCTTATATGCGGCCGTGCCAATATTTCTCGGGAAAACGTCGCCGAGTACCGGGACACTTGTGTCTGAAGTCGGGTCTTTGCTGAACAGTCTCGGATTGGGGGTGACTAAATCTAGGCCAGTTCAATCCCCACAAAATACAAGTTTGCGCGTTTACTGCTAAAAACAACCCCTTTGTCGTATCTCCTCCGTTTCAAGACACTCCCCTTGCTGCCTCAGCTAGCATCGGAATCCTCGGCGTCGACATATCGAATAGTGTGCAGTTTCGTAGTCACTTGGAAGGGAAGGCCAAATTGGCCTCTAAAAAGCTTGGCGTGCTCAGCAGAGCGAGCCAGTATTTCATGCCGACACATCGCTTGCAACTTTACAAAGCGCAAGTTCGGCCTCACATGGAATACTGTTCTCATCTCTGGGCCGGGGCACCCCAGTGCCTGCTACTTCCACTTGACCGCATCCAGCGCAAAACGGTTCGAATCATCGAAACCGAGTTCTTTCTGATCGGCTCAATACACTGGCACTACGTAGAGATGTTGCAGCTCTTTGCGTATTTTATCACATCTGTCGCGGGGAGTGCTCTGAGGAATTGTTCGGACTAATTCCAACCGCTTAATTTCACCATTGCACATCGCGACAAAACTCGCGATACCATCCATACCATCTGGATGATTGGCGGTCCACCACCGTGCGATTTAGAAGAAGTTCTCTCCCTCACACAACTTCCTTGTGGAATCGATTACCACAAGCGATTTTTCCGGACCGATACGAATTAGGAACCTTCAAGAAAAGAGCTTACACCTATCTAAAAGGCCGGCAACGCATCTGCAATTCCCCTGGTGTTTCGGTTGTTCATGGGCGGCAGTAGTTACTTACCAACAGGTGAGCCACATGCTCGTTTGCCCCCCTCTTCTATAAAAAAAATTATACAGTTACAATATTGCGTGTGCGTTAAATTGAATTGATTTGAGTTAGAACTCCCGCGGCTGCTTAATTAGTATATATTTGAAACTTGTCGACTAATCAGAATTATCTGTGATGTCAATCACAATTTTATAGTGATAGATTCTCGTGTGCCGTCACTACACAGCTGTTATGTCTATTAGTATATTAATACTGTCTAACTGTAAAGTGAAGTTTGCGTATCCATTTTACCTGATCCCAGTACCTCATACATGATGAGTGTAAAATAAGCTCAAAAGGCTATTAACACTACTTTATATGCAAGAAGATAAGTCCTATTTGCATACTTGTTCAAGTTAGCTTTAGTTTCAGTAGAGAAAAGAGCGGTATCTTGCTTAAGTAATATCTTTAAAACGTTAAAGTTGCAACAAAGTTTTAGTGAAAATAGTTTTATAATGGACTAGCTGTTCCCCGCGAAATCACCCGCGTGGAATTATTTTGTGCGGTACTTTAAAATAAAAGTAGCCTAAGTTACTCCTTATAATATCAGCTATCTGCCAGTGAAAGTACCATCCAAATCGGTTCACAGGTTTATGCGTGATGCATGTTCAGACAGTCGTCGTGTTAGAGTTTTATTATAGTAATAAAAAATAGATAGATAGATAATCTAGTCTGCCAAGCGATGAGCGATGTATCCCCACCCCCCCACATCTAGCCCGCACTGCGCCCGACCACCCTGCGCGAGCCGAACCTCACATTTTTATGTCGTCGTAACTTTTAAAATATTTGACCAAATTACGTACCGTGAAACCTGTCAACTTTGCCATTTTCGGAAGGACTTAAAAGTTTAACACCAATTATCCAACAAAAATGTACTGTGAGACTGGGCGTCAATGTTAAATGTGACATTATATTCTTCGTAGATTTGGTATTTATTAATGATTTAAACAAATGCTAATTAAACAGACAAAATACTCAAAAATAGAAAAATGCAAAGTTAACCTCACTTTGTGGCAACTTTGCCATCCGGGTTTATAGTGAAAATAATAGGATTAGACATCGAGGTTGTAGGTAAGTTTACCTCATAATACTCGTATAATACACAACAGCCGTTATGATTTGCTTCTTTAATTGCGTTGCAAATAGCAAAGTTTACGCTTGTGGCAAAGTTGCCCCCATTTTTCAATTTTTCACGCAACTTCTAAATGTGTCAGGGTTGTTAAAAATCCTTCATTACATACTTAACTTAATTTTTTTATCTTGTCACAAATTTCTTAAGAAAAAATCTAAAATATATCAAACAAAAATACTGTAGTCTAAAATTAAAAATAAAATGGTGCAATAATAAGCTTAAATCAATTATAGTATAGATAAAAAAGGCTAGTCACAATAGTTTTTAACAAGTATTCGTTTTTTTTATTAGTCGTCATCATCATTTTATTACGGGTCGTAATAAAATGATATCAGGTCTAAATTTTATTGCAATCAATCTTAATATTGTTTTCCCACATTAGCTAAACATTAATAATCATTAATAATGGCAATTAGTGTTTTGCTTAATATTAATATACTAAGTTGAAATTATGAAAAATACTGAGTAGTAATAATATTATTAATGCCCGACAAAGCAGTAAAAATATTATAGATTTCACTATACTTTTCTTTCACTTTCAATAAAAATGAATTGATTGACGACTCATTTGGTAAAATCGGTCTAATTGGCTGCAACGGTGAAACATTAATACAAACATACACACAAACATAGAATGTTAAGTGCAGATCACTGATTAAATGGTTGTAATCGGTTAAAAATGACAACCCTTGGTTGTAATATAACATGGCAAATTAAGTAAATAAATAAACTAAGTAAATTTGCCAAGTTAGTTTTATAGATAAATGTTAAGAGCAACATGTTAAAAATTATATATTACATTTGATATACATTAATATTACGTTACTACAAAGATATAGATACCTACATACAGAATTTCTAACAAAAAAAAAATAGTCCTCGAGCACTGAACAAAGAGATTATTTCGCCGGCACAATTCCGCGTTAAAATAAAATGCCAAAATTAACTCACATGTTGCCATATCGAAAACAATCTTGTCAATTAGTTATTGCTTTTTCATCCAAAACATGGCTTATCTCGAAAAACGTTACGTTTTCCGTGTTAATCGTAATTTTGTACCAGTACACTGCTGATGGTAAAGTTAAAGGTAAAGGTAAAGGTGCCCGACCTGACGTTAAAAAGACAAAGTTTGTCTACTTTGAATATCAGAAGCGATAAAAGTAAATACAAAATAAATATTTTGATAAATATCATGTTGTTATTGCTAAATGTGCATTGAAAATAAAGTATCAAATTTTATTGTATTTATGGTTCACTATTTTGGTAATAATGGCTTACACATAAAATATAGATATATTCTGTCGCAGACTTTTTTGTAGAAATATTTAAGAGATATAACTCCAGCATACGTTATATTCGTGTAACTCTTAGTTTTTGCATCACACGCCAAAATAGCTCACAGAAAACAGATTTTTTTCCAACTTACTTATAACATTTATCGTTATATTTTGGACAATTAATACACTACTTTTATGAATTATAGCCAATGTGTTACTTTGATGTATCTGCTAAATTATTGTAGTTTCATTAAAATCCATTTAGTAGCTTTTGCATGAAAGAGTAACAAACATCCATATTTTCTGTATGGATGTGTGTTACTAACAAACTTTCACGTTTATAATATTAGTAGGAAGTAGGATAAAACTTGTTTAAACATATGCCTAAAAGATTGCTGGTTCAAATCTGTCTCATAAAACCAAGAGAAGGACCTTAGTGGTAAAAATATATTAACATTAAGTTAAAACTAGGTACAAATGTTAAGTTAGGAGTAGTTCTTTTAATGGCAATGCTCGGTGCATTGTTCGTTCGTTACATTTAAAGTATTGTTACGAGCTTGGGGTTCGACACAATTAAAACTGCCGAGTGTATTACCAAAATTGACACTTTAATTACAAAGTACTAATTACAATTTAAACCACACTAATAATAAAACACAATTGTACTACTGATCACTTTAGTTCGCAGTTGTATCGCTTCGAAGTATTTGCTTATATCGCCAATTCGATACTGCCTTGATCGCGGTCTATACCGGCCTTATATAGGGCCTCAGATAGTTTCCAGAATCTTCTACTATAGAAACATCTAGAACGTTCGAGTACATATCGGTCCCGATTGACTAGGTGTCGATAGTTCCAGAATGTTCTTCCATGGAAATTTCTTCTTTCTTAATTTTTCTTAGTTTTTGACTCTCCTAGTTCTGCTACTCGATACTAGAGGGCGCCAGTGCTATTAATTAAGGCGCACAACACTGCCTCCTCCTAAGAAATGCTCGTCCCGAGCATGATTGCCCCCATAATAACGCGCCAGTACCCGTTAGTTTCCCTGCTGCTGTTGGGCGGTGCTGTTAGCCGCACTACCCTTTCGAGATCGGTCATCTTCTCTTTCTACAGTTCGCTTAGGGCAGCTGCATCGTAGATGGCCCCTTTCCCGGTATCCTTTATTGCGGTCACAAACTGTAGCTGCTGAAAACTCCCTGACGCGATGGGAACGATGATCCTGCTGCACGCTTCCCACCTACAGTGCATGGGCCAACCCGTCCTTAAGCGTATCGTGGTGCGCGAGCCTCACAGCAGCTCTGACTTCAAGGTCGCGGAAGGCGTCGATGAATGTCTGCACCAGGTTCCTTACAATGAGCGCAGGTACAGACTGGTATGCTTTCCGAACCACCTTCTCCACCTAAAGGGCCCACTGCTGTAGGTTTTCATTGCTGCGTTGCATGCGATCTTTGAGCTGCGCACGAAAGACGTGTTCCAGGTGAGCGTCGCCATATCTCGCCTCCACTGCCTCAAGGAGCTGCTCGTAAGTCACTTCCTTACCGAGAGATTCGAGAACAGTTAAGACCTCGTCGCGCAGGACTAGAGTGAGAGCAGTCATGGCCTGACTTTTATTCCAGCCGTTCGCCTTCATGACAGACTCGAATTGGATTTTGTAGGCCGACCAGGAAAAAGTCCCGTCGAATGGCGGCCCTTTGAATCCGAGTAGGAAGGTGTTGTAGCTACCACGGGAGCTGTAACTCCATCCCCAAGTCTGAGGTCGTCCAGCATTTTCTTCACGTCAGCCATCACGTTGTCAACCCGATTGTACACTTGGTCGATTCGGGTTTCAGCTTCCGACAGGCGGTTGTTATGTTGAGCAACCCGATCCTTCACCTCTCTTATCTCTTTCCTGAAGGTAGCGTGAAGGTCTTTCATGAGGAGCATCCGCTCTTCCTTATCGCGTTTGAGCTGCTCTCCCAAATGACGAGCCTGTTCCTCCTGTCCGCGCTGTAGCTGCTCTTCCAACCAACGGTCCTGCTTATGCAGGATCATTACCAGAGCACCTAAGTCAGCTGCTGCAGATGCAGGAGCTGCTGATGGACCGGCCTCCATGGTCGGCAGCTGGCCCTCCAACATTTGCGGCTTTGCACACTACCAAATCGTCTGTGGTCCGTCTCCTGCTGGCGTGAACTCCGGGTACGGATACCTTTCATGCCATCCTTGGAAGTTGGAGTTATTCCATGAACATTTCTAGAAAGTTCTTGACTCTCCTAGTTCTGCTACTCGATACTAGAGGGCGCTAGTGGTATTAATTGTGGCGCGCAACAGTATGTTTAACGCGCACGGTATAAATAGTTAAATCGTACAGAAAATAAACTTAACTGCAATTAAAACGATCAAAATAATATATACATATATATATATATATATATATATATATATATATATATATATATATATATTTATACTTATAGAATTGGAGGCAAACGAGCTTACGGCTCACCTGATGGTAAGTGATTACCGATGCCCATGAACATCTGCTACACTAGGATTCGGGGTGCGTTGCTGGGCTTTTATGCAGTTATCTTACCATGAAAAGATGATGAATTTAATTCATACTATGTATAGTTCTACTACTTGACCAGGCAGACGTTGTAGTGTCCTTTCCGAAGACTTTTCTTATATATTCAGATTTCAAATATTTTGTATGTGGTCACAATGTGCATATATATTCCGTTTGATTTTCTTCTTTCATTCGCACAGGGAACAGTAAATTCAATCTATCCGGGCAACGTTCTGTCTGGAAACAATCAAATTCAATTGTTACTTTTATCTCGCTGCGGCAACACGACTTGTTTATGACAGTTCAGTAAAATACTTTTGTAATAACTACATCAATTCGTTCCACCTTTTCCCATTTTCCGATTAACTTTATAAGTTAATAAAATTTAAACAAAAGTTGTGTGAGTTGGTACGTGGTAGAACCATGCTGCGGTACGAAATAAAAGCTCCAGGGAAAAATCACGCTCGCATAAAATACCAACATGAAATAGCAGTTTAGTGCTGCTGTGTTTTGTATGGAGAGTGTAGAGAACTGGAGACTTTGTATATTGGTAGCGAGACATTCTATCTTATACCTCTAGGGTGACAATTCATCTGGATTTTACTTTATATAATTAGTTTACTATACTGAACTCATTCCATTTGCAATATCAGTAAGCATGTAAAGATAAGGTATAAGAGTAACCAAAGTAAATGATTAATAGTATAAGTTTAACAATTTCGATACTCCGACAACGCGGCGAGAAAATGATTAACGTTTTACAAACTTCAACAAAGGGACTGGTTTTCAGTATGGATCCCTCATCTAATCTTTAATGTTATGTGTAATAGAATAATATATTTCGGGATATTTTTGCAGTATTCTCGTTAGTGAACATATAAAAATATTTTATACTAGCTGTGCCCCCGACTTCGTTCGCGTGGTACTAGTACCTTTGTTACGATAAGTGATGATGCTTTATTTGTATTTTAAACTGTGGCGAAGATCTAGAAAGACAATTAATCACACAAACTAACGGATGGAAATCGAACAAAGAAATGAATTGGGCACACTATACGCTTGTGTTTCACATCTATACATATAATTAAAGATGAAGTGTCTGTATGTAATGTACATACATATAGGATATACAGACATTACCGCGAAAATGTATAGTATACGCGCACGCACACACACGGGAATTGAAAGCAATGGCGTAGAGGCGGCATCACGGCATAATGTGAGAGCGTTGTGGGGGGAGTGTAAATCCCACACTTCTTAATGAATGATATAACATGATATAAACGTTGCTATGATATGATAATTGATATGATATTAATATGAAGAAGAAGAAGAAATCGATATGAATGCCAGCAATGCACTAATCGTTAAGTATTGGCGCGTAAAATTGCCTTGTTTATAAGAGTGCTACGTTAACTAATTTAAATACATAAGAAGGCGACACGGAAAGTTTTTAGAACTGGCCACTTTCATAATAAAAAAATAAGTTCAAATTTTGAAAATGGTACTCCTTGCCAATATTATTGTGTATTTTTTTTTATAGGATAAGGGTGACAAACGAGCACACAGTCCACCTGATGGTAAGTGGTTGCTACGGCCCATAGACATCTACATCTATCCTCGTTTGAGAATCAAAATGTAGATGCGTTGTCACCCGTGAGGACTAAGATGGAATGCCTCATTTCCAGTGAAAAGGGCCTCCGGCCACCTGCACTCACCAAGCGAAACGCAGAGGTAAACCTCTACTTCATGCTGGTATTCTGTGAGGTCGTGGTACCACCCCGGTTCGAGCCGGCCCATCCGTGTGACAGCAAAAGCTGCCGCGTGGCTCTACCACTGTTAAAAATATGTATTTTAATAATTTGTCATTTATTTATGATTTGGCGGCAAATTGAAAATTGTCTGTGTCACGTCAGCATGGATTTAACGCGAGAAAATTTTCGTACAATGATTTTTTATGACTTTTGAAAACACTTCTAGGAAAACATTTTTTGGATGCAGAGGAGGCAGTGGCTTAGTTTCAAAATGCCGTCGAAGAGACCCCTAAGGACGAGTGGGCAAAGTGCTTTTCTCAGTGGTTCCATCGGATGCAGCGATGTGTTGATGTAAATGGGCATTATTTTGAAAAGATATAATAAAACTAATAACTTGTTACTTTTTCAGTGTTCGATTTTCTAAGAACTTTCAATGTCACCCTCATACATATATACGTAACCTTAACAAATATGTTTTGTGTGCCTTTTATTAGGCTGTTCTAGTATACAAATGCAATGTGTCGTGTGGGGTACTTCTGTTTTATGGGTCCTAAGACTCCTTTTCGGCTGTTTTTTTTTCTGAGCGATAGAGCATGTCTTTACCAATTTTAAAAAAGACAGCTCAGAAAGGAAGTCATTAGACTGTATAGAGCGTAGATTAGATATGTTGGATAAGTATTGGCTTTTAAATATTCCTGTTATGCAACACCAGTCCTTGAATCATATCAAGTGTATTCATGATACTACAATTGAGTGAAATTACAAACTCAAGAAGTCGAAGTAAGCTCATGGGACCCTCTGATTGTATACATTTTGTCGCAAAAATTAGACACCGAATCATACCCAGATTATATTGAATCCGTTAAGCACCCAAGGGAGTTACCTATGCTGAACGAAATTTTGGATTTTTTGGAAACCAAATTCACCACGTTGGAATCAGCTCATAGGAAGCAAGATACACAAAAATATCAAGGAAACTTAAAAGCTTTTAACAACAGTAATCAAAAACCGAATTACTACAAAAATTCATTTTCTTCAGGATGACGCCGAAACAATCAAGCAGCAGAAATATCATGACTAAATACAAATGTTCTCTGTGCAACAGCAATGAGCACGGGATATATTTCTGTCAAAAATTTTTAGATATGTCGCCAAGCAGTAGAAGGAAAATGGTCACAAAATTAAGTCTTTGTCCTAATTGCCTATATAACCACTATGGAAAAGCGTGTATTTCAGATAGACGTTGTCGTGAATGCAATAAGGATCATAATAGCCTTCTACATGAAACATTCAAACTAACAAGTTTTGCGACACCGGAAACAGCGGCCGGAGGTGCCGGCCCGAGCGGCGCCAGTAGTTCAAATGCTTACTCCGGGAAATACGTCAAAAGTAGTTCGCACGTGTCGCTTTCGAACGAATCGATCGAAGTATTGTCACCAACTGCGATTATCAAGGTGGAATCAGCAGATGGAACTCTTCATAAAATGCGTTGCCTCTTGGACCAGGGTTCCCAAACATCTTTGATAACGGAACGGGCTGCTCAGTTATTAAGATTACCAAGAAGAAGCTGCAAGGGTGCAATATCAGGTGTGGGTGATAAAGAAAGCAATTGTAAAGGGTTAATTACCATAAATGTTCGTCACTTATTACAGACTTCAAGTTTGAGACGGAGGTACTTATCATGAAAAACCTTATCAAAAACTTGCCTAGTTACACATTTTCAAAATCAGATTGGACATACCTAGACCATATCAAGTTAGCAGACCCCGAGTTTTACGTCAGTCGTCCAGTAGACATTCTATTAGGCGCTGATGTATACTCTGCTATATTGTTTGATGGCATTTGCAGAGCAAACTCAAACCTCCTGACGGCTCAAAAAACGCAGTTGGGATGGATATTGAGTGGCAACGTGAAAACTTTTCAATGTAATGTAGTGCTACATAATTATGAAGAGTAGTAGTAAGTATCTACAAGTTTTGGGAGCTTA
Source organism: Parnassius glacialis (assembly GCA_033319125.1). NCBI lineage: Eukaryota > Metazoa > Arthropoda > Insecta > Lepidoptera > Papilionidae > Parnassius > Parnassius glacialis. The sequence goes on from JAVANC010000013.1 coordinate 3,485,356, forward strand.
AAGATATATCAGAACCAGCAGAAACCTCATCAGAAGATCAACATTGCCTTGAATATTATCAAGCCACTACCAAACGCCGCGAAGATGGCCGGTATGAAGTCAGGCTGCCGATGAAACTATCAAGAAAATTTCGGACACTAAAAACAAAGCGATCGGACAATTTTTTAAATTAGAACAAAAATTTCAAAAACAGCCGGATATTGCACAACAGTATGAATTATTTATTAATGAATATTTGTCGCTCGGACACATGATACTCGTAGGTAACGACGGTAATATGACCACTGAACGCTTTTTACCTCACCATTGTGTCGAGCGCCCCGAATCCGAGACAACACAATTACGTATGGTATTTAATGGCAAATCAAAAACATCCAGTGGGTTTAGCCTAAATGATCTCATGTGCAGGGGGTCTAACCTGCAACAAGATCTCCAAAGTCTCATTATCAAGTGGAGACAGTTTCAGTTCGCATTCACTGCCAACATTGAAAAAATGTTTAGACAAATATGGCTCAACCCAGAAGACTCCAAGTTACAAAAAATAATATGGAGAGATGACCCGTCAAAGAACTTAAAAGTTTATCAGTTAGCAACAGTTACATGTGGCACTAAAGCGGCCCCCTTTTTGGCCATGTGTACTATCAGAAAATTAGCTCGAGATGAGATGGCCAATTATCAAGAAAGTTCGGCTCCACGGGTACCATCAAACCTGTCTAGCTACCAAATCCAGATCTACGGTTGGGTTGACTTGACGTAGGTGCTCGGTTGGCTTCATGGTGACTCAGAGCGATGGAAGCCATTTGTAGCTAATCGCGTGAAACAAATAACAGCTTCAATGCCACCAGAATGCTGGCGTTACGTCAAGTCAAAAGAAAACCCAGCCGATTGTGCCAGCCGAGGTCTAAACGCCACTCAACTCAAAAATCATACTTTGTGGTGGCAAGGGCCTAACTGGCTGACTTCGTTTCGCCAATAAAATGAAAAACAAGCAGAATATACAACTGATCAAGAGATAAGAAAAGTAAAATCGGTAAGCGTTACACAGGTAGTCTTCAAGCATGTAATTGTACAGCGATTATTAACAAGTTACAGTTCATTATCAAGATGCGTCAAAGTATTGGGTTGGATTTTAAGGTTTATTTACAGAAAGTCAAAAGAAAACTATTTATCAGTATCAGAGTTGCGAGTTGCGAAAGTTTTAATTATCAAGCAAGTACAGCAAGAGGAGTTTTATAAAGAAATAAAAGATTTGCAAGCAAGAAACAGCGTGAATAGCAAGAGCAAACTATTTGATTTGAACCCAATTTTGGACAAGGACGGAGTCCTTCGAGTTGGAGGGAGACTTAGAAATGCTAACCTCGATCTCAAAACTAAACATCCAGCTATCATTCCGAGACACTCAAGATTAGCCAGTCTTATCATAGATGAAGAACACGAGCTCACTTATCACGGAGGAGCACGATTAAAAACGGCTTTCATGAGACGAAAGTACTGGCTGCTCGGCGGTATCAGAACCACTAAATCAAGACTTCGCCACTGTGTTAAATGTCGGCGACACAGCCCTGACCAAAACTATCAACTCATGGGAGACTTACCCTCAGCAAGATCGAATCCATCCAGGAGTTTCTTTCATACAGGCGTTGATTACAGCGGTTTTGTATCCGTGAAGGCCAACAAGGGTCGTGGGGGCTCTTGCCTACAGACTACAAAGGGATATATCGTAGTTTTCGTTTGTATGGTCACAAAAGCCGTATATCTGGAGCTGGCATCAGATTTAACAGCATCAACGTTACAGCAGCGTTACGCCGCATGGCAGCAAGACGAGGAACTCCCGGACACGTCTACAGTGATCAAGGCCGCAATTTCATAGGAGCTAACAATATTTTGCAACGAGAGAGCTTCAGAATATGCCAGTAACCTTATAATCAGCCTCAGAAATATACAACAAAATTTACTCGACACTATTACAAATATATACAACGGAAAATTTAGTTTCCACTTGTTATCTCCCAATCAGTTAAGACAAGAACTGAACGTTATAGCAGGCCAGCTCCCGAAAGACCTATCATTACCAATAGATAACTATAATTTATATGAAATCTACAACTTACTGCAGGTGCGAGCTCGAATAAGGGGTAATTACATCATATTCGAACTCAAGATACCTCTCATCAACGTAGATATGTTTGAAGTCCTGGAAGTTATACCAGTACCTTATATATCAGAAAATAAAGAAGAAATTTCCGTAGTACCGGTATCAAGATACATTGCTATCAATTTAAAGAAAGACTCCCTAGTGCCACTGACCAAAAAGGACCTGGATTTATGTACTAGAAGAGACTCCAAAATTATTTTGTGCCATCATAAAAAGCCTATATACTACATAAAGGACGATCAAAGTTTCTGCGACAATCTACCCTTATCAAAAAAATGTAAAACAATTACCAGATTATGCTATAATCGCTGGAAAGAATTAAATAAACTAAATACATATTTTTATTTTTGTTGCGACCAGTGCAAAATGAAGTTACTATGTGACGATCAAGTTACGGCAGTGCAATTGACCCGCTCTAGCCTTTTTAATGTGGATCAAGATTGTATAGTTAAAGCAGCTGATTTCTTTGTTTATTCATACCGACAAGAACTTAGCGAGATGAACATCCGTTCTGATATAAGAGCCCCTAAGATATAACCAATTAATCATATCATCAACATATCGCTACCTGATCGCTCCTTACCGAACAATACGAATGATGATATAGCCAATAATCTACAGCTGCAGATGATCAAGGAACAGATTGAGATTATGAAGAACAACGAGCCCCTAGCAGAGAGGGTTTCTTATCATGATGTCCACCATTACGCTGCGATATATGTATTGTTTGCGGTCATTGCGGTGGGCGCCCTGGCGTACAGCTGGAGGCGCTGTAGGCGGTCGGCGCCGGGAGCACCCGCGGCGGCGGGAGTGTCGGTGCCTATAACGGAACAGGAGACGTCGTCGCCACAGGTTCTACCGAGTGTCAGTGCTCAGTGTAGTGAATGTTATGGGCAATCAGTGTCAAAGTGTGAGTGCAAATAATTATTCTATGGGCAATCAGTGTCAAAAAGTGAGTGCAAATGGTTTTTCAAAACCGAATGCACGTGCTTTTAAGTAAAACAGAAGCAGGTCGCCTGTGCTCAGATCAGTGTACGCAATTCCAAACCAGTGTGCATAGACTAGTCTTAGATAAGAATATTGTATAATTACCTTATACATTCATGTACTAATCAAGTTATCATTTGCACGATAGATAAGAAACAATGGTATGACCTTGTAATTAGATTATGCCACACTAGCATCCATCATTCTACTAACCCCATCTTTGCTGCTCGGGAATATGTACGAGCATGAAATGTAACGTACAGTTGTCAAGTCATCGTTTCACAACTTGACCTCTTTTACATATTTCCGTGGCAATTGTATTATAAAATCAGTTCGCTTATAGCCATCAAGAGCGCTACGCGTACTCATTATCAGTAATTCTAGCCTAGCCTAGATTTGTAACTTATCCAAAATATATTTTATCAGACTTATCAAGCGTTATCAGTTTATAATCCCCTTAGTGTCGGTACAACCCCGAACACTCCCACCACTACTACACTAGGAAAGACACACCACCGACTTTAATACGACACGTGTTTCATTTCTATACGAGACATCTTCAGGTGTAGTGTCTCTGATGTGGCTGATCGCTAAATAACTGCAATTAAGGGAGGGCGGCAGGTGCTTATCAAACTAGGTAAGACACATCATTTTATTGCATTGTTGAGCGAATATTGGCAAAGTAAATTTTCCAACTTTAACACTCCAGATTTAAAGTCAAATCCAAAACAAATATTTACGGTAAAGTTATGTAAAGTTAAAAGAAGACACCGAAATATTGTAGCGTAGTGTTTTTAAAGTGCAAAAAGAGTGTGAGCGATTTGCAATATGGAAATAATAAACGCCTCATTTTTCTCAGTTCCAGTGAAAATATTTTTAAGTGTTACGAATGTAGAATTTCTATCGAGAATTTTATTCAGTAATCCAAGGTAGGATATCCACCGTAGAACAAGGGTAAATGACGTGAAGAATCAGTAAGCTGAAATTGTAAACGAGCATCTATACACCTCGAAGAAACGACAATCGATGGTGTTAAAAGGCTTTTGAATGGCAGCTGCGTTGCTTTTTACTCCCTTAGATATAACAGTGATCTGATGAAATGTGCAGGGAATCGATGGATGTACAATCTTAATGATAAATCGCCCGGAGTCCCCCTAGCAGGACTTGTAGTCCTTCCGGAAGGACGCAAATTTATTCGATCATAGTTCCTTATTAATATGTAGCACAAAGGTCAAATTTACATGAAATAATAGAGTATTTCTTTCTCTTTTACATACAAGAGAGAAAAGTCACTAAGCGCTACCAGCGTTCAGTCGGCAAGCGACAAACGGGACAAACGGGAGCTGCGTGTTCGCATGCTCATGACAACGCATGACATGTTTCGACGCGTTGGTTACTGAGAATGCCTGGAGTCGTCAACATTTTGGCGATAATTATGATCAGTGTGAAATTTAAGGTGTTAAGTCAGAATTTTGTATAACAATATAGTTCGTGTGCGATGGGACATTGATGGACAATGTTGAAACATATCTTTTGATGATATAAACCCTCCAAATGACGATATCGGTAAGTCAACTTTGTTATTTTTTAAATAAAGCTCATTTTATTTACATTTTAAATCCTTTATGTGCGGCTGCGGTATAAAAAACCTAGGTTAGCTTTAATAGATATTTATTTTGTTATATCTACACTAATATTATGAAGAGGAAAGATTCAATTGTTTGTTTGTTTATTTGTACTGAATAGGCGGTATTTCCTAAGTAAGAACATACCGCGCAGGTACCTAAGGCGAGTATTTTATCCATGCTCTAGATTAACGAGGTGTGTAGTAATAATTGGTACCTAAGTCTTACATAACAATTTTTTAAAAGATGTATATCATTATTATATTTATTTTTATTAAAATCTGTACCCCTTAAAATATTAATTTACTTATTTTATTTAGTTGTCAAAATTTTTACAAACTGAATTATTTTCGCCAGGACTTGAAGAGATTACTCAGATGCAGCTCGAAAATGCTGATGCTGAATCTTCATCATCATCGTCGTTCTATGAATCGGGACCAGACAAAGAAATCGTTCCTTTTCCAAGGGAAGTCGAAGAGTTAATTGTGAGAGTAACGTCTGGAGGTGTTAATGTAGATGGGCAAATGAAAATAGATGTTAATATTGATAATTACAAGGATATTACGTACATGCCTCATCTGCATCTTGATCTGAATAACCAAAACATTCGAGAAATTGACATGTGGCTCCTGTTTTTCCTGTGAACAAAATTGATGATGTTCTTCGATTCACAAATGTAAAAATCGGAAGAAATACTCGCATTTTCAATGCTCAAAAGTTATTGAAAATTTTCGGGATTCTTTATGCCATGTGTGCAAACGAAAGATTTATTTTAGATTACCAGAAAGACGACTCTATTGGTCTACTAATGACGATGGACTTTTTCCAGCACCTGCATTTGGAACAAAGTTCGGTATGAGGAAGCATCGCTTTGAAGAATTTACCTATGAGAGAGAAAATACTGACCGTTGGTTTTTAGTCCGTCCTTTTATCGAGATGGAAATGAACAATGGTTATGTACTCTCACACCTTCTTATAAACTTACAGTCGATTAATCAATGTTTGCCTGGTACGGTAGGAGTAATCATTTTGAAGACGGCATGCCAGCTGTAATGAAAATAAACCATAAACCGAAAGGAGTTGGCTATGAGGTCAAAACTTTGGCTGATAGTAGCACAAGAATAATGTTACGTTTAGAAATCAATGAAGGAAAAACAAGCATGGCTGAGAAAAAATGGCAAAGACAGCTAGTAGCTAGCACAGCACCTACATTCAGACCGACTGAACCTAGGCACGGCACTGGTCGCATTGTTTTAGGTGATCCGTGGTTTGCGGCAGTAAAAACTGCTATAGAATTACGAAAAGTTGAATTATTTTTTATTGGAATTGTAAAAACTGTCCATGCTAAGTTTCCTTTAAAACAACTTCAAGAATATTGTCCACGAGAAGAAGGAGCTTCTATATCGGCAAAGGCAGAAGTAGAAGGCATTGAAGTACTTGCGACAGCCTGGAAATATCTAAAAATACACTATTTTGTTGCCACATGTGGCACAACTTTGCCGGGAAAACCAGCGCATAAAATATGATATGACAATGACGGGACGACTACTGTCAAAGAAATTCTTCGAACCCAAGTCGTACAACAGTACCTCGATGGAGCTCCGGCTATTGACATCAACAATCATATCAGACAAGGTACTCGTAGTTTGGCTCTAGAAGAAGTGTGGCGAACCCGGAATTGTGTACATCGCATGTACGCTTCAATATCATTTAAAGATATCATAGAAACAAATGTCTTTTGGCATATACTTATTTCTTGAAAAGTAAAGATGACCAAATTGGGCATAAAGACTTCACAGAAAAATTGTGTTTCCAGCTCATTATAAACAACTATAGAACTCATCTTGATCAATCAAAAGAGAACCAGCCTCCCAATCAACAGCCAGCTTTAGAAGGTGAGTACATACTGAGGGCTTTATCTAAAGACGATAGTAGACAAAGAGTGCAAAGGAATTGCATTATATGCTCTAGGGTGCACGGAAAGCAACAGAGGGCAAGTTTTTATTGCGAAGCTTGTGGCAAAAGGTATGTAGTTTGTTTGCCACAAACTGTAAGAAACTGTTTCGCCTATCATATCCAGCATGGCATTCCAGCTTAATAATAAGATATATTTTTAAATTATTATTGTGATTTGTCTCACTTTGCATTGCAAAAGACTGATTACTGACTGATTAGTTACTAACATAAGCTATACATAAGCCAAACTTAAAAGTTCCTATAGTCTCTTATAAACATTGAAAAGTTGTTGTGTAGACGATAAGATTTTATTATAAACTTTAAACTTAAATAAATGAATAAAGGCTACGAACAACATTTTGGTAGAAGTCTATGACTCACCCATACAAGTTCATGGGCACCGTACTGCCGGAAGGACCAGCAAATTTTTGTACAAATCTCGTACTGACAGCAGGACTCACAGCTTCTTTCGGCAGGACGTTCGAACCTAAAAACTTGTCCTTCTAGAAACGTTTCCAGCACGACTAGGCGTCGGGTAATCTATCATTAAGGTTCAATATATTGATATTTGATCTGCTGGCCGGATGAGGAAGCTCAAGGTTACTCAGCGAGCTATGGAGAGGGCTATGCTCGGAGTTTCTTTGCGTGATAAACTTAGAAATGAGGATGTCCGCAGTAGAAATAGAGTGACCGATATAGCCCAAAGGATTAGTAAGCTGAAGTGGCAATGGGCCGGCCATATAGCTCGAAGAACCGACAATCGATGGGGAAAAAGGTTCTCGAGTGGCGGCGGCCTCGTACCGGCGGACGAAGTGTTAGGGCGTCCCCGCACTAGGTGGAATAACGACCTGGTAAGACATGCAGGAAGTCGATGGGTGCAGGTGGCTCAGGACCGTGTTTTGTGGCATTCTTTGGGGGAAGCCTATGTTCAGCAGTGGACTTGTGAAGGTTTGTAATGATGATGATGAAGATGATATTGATATTTAGGTTAAGAAACGGTTATAAGTACTTATTCTTTAAATTGTGGTCCACTTGATGGTATGTGGCTACTGCAGCTAACTTCAAACAAAGGCCTACATGTGCGTTCTTACATCTAAGAACCAAGATGGAATTACTCACAGCCTGTTATTATTGTAGCTCTCTATGTCCTTCAGACCGTAATATAGCAGTACAGAGACTGCTATTAATACAGTATGTCCTGGGACTGTCTGTTGGTTAATTTTGTTGCGGCATTTATTTGGCTGATTTAGTACACAAATAAAACCGCTATCTTTTTCTTTTTACACCGTAAAAGTCATGACATCCGTTGTGGAAGGATTTTCTATAATCGCTACGTTTGGCAGGTGGATTGCCGAATGCAGTACCAGACATCTAGAACCATTTAGCTGTTGCCTGTCACTAGTCGGAGTATTTTGTGTCTGGCCTGAATAAGATGCTTGTATTGCCGTCTATCAGAAGCTACAGCATCCTTTTGGCATTTCGCATAGTCGCATCTTAGCCCAACCTCCGGAAGAGTGGGGTAATGGGTTATCTTACGTCGCTATTAGAAGTCGAATTCCTTCACGTCCTTCCTTAGCCGAATTTAGAAAAGTTTCCTAAACATAAATCAAGATCGCGTGATTACTTAAATTGGATAAACATTGCAGTTGATTTCTTTGTTAGTTTTAAAGTGCATAAACTTGATGTCATGAACGCTAAGTTTAGCAAACAATGATCGCTTATATGTAGGAAAAATGTAGGATATAGGAGACTTACGCCATATTGTCAAATTACCATCTCCAGTACACCGGTTATGGGAACCAGACAGCCAGGAGGTCAGGAGTAGGGTTGCAACTAATTTACGAGTATATTAGCCAACTAATTTATATGTCAAGTATTGTGATGGCTGTTATACCTAGGTTACCTGTAAAAATATAGTAAGTACTTACATGAACGAATAATCATCATCATCATCATTACAGCCCTTCACAAGTCCACTGCTGAACATAGGCCTCACCCAAGGAATGCCTCAAAGCACGGTCCTGAGCCACCTGCATCCATCGACTTCATGCAATACTCACCAGTTCGTCACTCCATCTAGTGGAGGGTCGCCCTACACTTCGCCTACCGGTACGAGGCCGCCACTCGAGAACCTTTTTTCCCCATCGGTTGTCGGTTCTTCGGGCTATATGGCCGGCCCACTGCCACTTCAGCTTACTAATCCGTTGGGCTATGTCGGTTACTCTGGTTCTACTGCGGATATCCTCATTTTTAATTTTATCATGCAGAGACACCCCGAGCATAGCCCTCTCCATAGCTCGCTGAGCGACATTGAGCTTCCTCATACGGCCAGCAGTGAAGGACCACGTCTCAGATCCGTAAGTCATCACTGGCAACACGCACTGGTTGTACAATTTCGTTTTCAGGTTTTGAGGTATGTCTAACGAGAAGAGGTGTCGTAGTTTCCCGAACGCTGCCCAGCCCAGTTGAATCCGTGAACGAATAAATATATTCTATACTAATATAATAATCTATACTAATCTATACTAATATAATAAAGCGGAAGAGCTTTTTGTTTTTTTGTTTGGTTAAACGCGCTAATCTCTGGAACTACCAGTCCGATTTGAAAAATTCCTTTTTTATATAATAGCCAGATTTATGATAAATAGTATAGGCTATCTAGCATTAGCCTATAGCTCTCAGCTAGCCTTAAATATTGATTTTTGTTAACAAAGTCGGAAGAAAAGGCGCTCTCTAACTGCTTTATCCGCGTGCGCTGTCGTAACGTTTAGTATTACATAAATACAATGTTCTACAAAAATATTGATCTTTGCCCCACCTAAAAAAAAGTCCGTGCTACCATATGCCTATTTCTTATACATAAGCCACAATATGGTATTTTGTGACAAAAAAGTTATTGAAAATTAAAAAGTGATTTATGAGCGTTATTATTATGCATGGCATAATAATCCTTACGAACGAAAGTTACTTCATCATCAAGACAATTTTATGAAGATAAACTTTGGTCTTTATAGCATATTTGGACGCATAGTTAAAGAGATAATGAAAAATTAATATAATAAACACTTGGCTCGGAACGCGAACGATCGCATAAACCCTAGCCGCCCGATGAGATCCGTAAGAAACCAGCAGTGAACGCCTATATAAGCCAGCTGTCATTTCGCGCGGCTTAGTTCGAAAAGTGTCATTCCCATTATTTTATTACGAAACCTGAGACCACCAAGTCTATGTAACGGAACTAGGCTTCAAGTTAAATTTCTTAGAAATAATATCATAGTTGCTATAGTTTTGACTGGGCCAGCAGTTGGGCAAACGGTACTGATACCTCGAATTCCTATGATACCTACAGATTTACCATTTAGTTTTAAAAGAATACAATTTCCCATAAAAGTATCGTTTACAGTCACTATAAATAAAGCACAGGAACAGATTTCAAGCACGTGGGATAGATTTAATTGAATGCTGTTTTTCCCATGGGCAGTTATATGTTGGCTAATCTAGAACAGAATGCGGTGAGAACCAATATATTTTAATACCAAATGCAAAGGTTACTAAAAATATTGTCTATACTGAAGTACTATAAATCAATTAATAAATAAGTAATTCTTTAAATAATACGCGGGTGAAACCGCGAGGCACAGCTAGTATTATATACTCAGGTTTGAACTTTATACTGCAAAGTGGCGGCAATGAAACGGCAATCGGCAATGGATGATAGGCGGCAGTTTATCGATATATTAAAGATGGGCCAAATTAATAGTACCCTTAACCGACAAGCATATATGCGTAGTTATAATATGGAATTGTTTTTCTGGTCACATGTTGGTGTTGGTTAAATCACTGTTGGTTTTAACATGTACATTATTTACGATCAATTTTTAATTATGATATCGAGCTATTATCTGAAAAGTGGTGCTGCACATGTTTTGTTCCCTTTGTCGCCTCTTATTGCACCCACGGTATGATTTGGGCAAGTGTCTTCACTTAAGCCTCAACTACACGGAACTGCAAGATAATTTGAAGCTATTCTCTTATATTAAAATTGAAATGATATCTTATTGGGTTAAAAGTCTAGAATTTATGATGTTATGACGTATTAGGATAGACGGACGAAACGAAATTATAATAGTTCCATGTCCTTAACAGAAAACGCTAAATGATCCAATATGTTGATTGGATAGTCTTAATTAAATTACAGATATAAGACCAAAGTAATGGTAGCAAATTGTATACTTTACTATAACTACAAGGTTATTTTTTAAAGAGTAGCCAAATTTTATATTTAACTTCAAATATATTAATAATGATATATATGGTTATTGCAGTTTGTGAAAACACGAGTAAATAAGACTAAGGTGACAAACGAGCACACAGTCCACCTGATGGTAAGTGGTTGCTGTGGCCCATAGACATCTACATCTATCCTCGTTTGCGAATCAAAATGCAGATGCGTTGTCACACGTGACGACTAAGATGGAATACCTCTTTTCCAGCAAAAAGGGTCTCCGGATCTCTAAACTCACCATGCGAAACACAGCACTGTTAAGCTGCTATTTTACGCTGGTATTCTGTGAGAGCGTGGTCCTTCCCCGGTCGAGCCGACCCATTCGTGCTACAACTATACTACTAATAATAGCTGCAGCATGGCTCTACTTAGGTTCTAAATATGTGTAGCTTACAATCAAAACTTTAGACGTTCACTACGTATATCGTATTCGCTCGACTTTTGCGTTTGTGAATTGCCTGGTTTAATATTCCGATTGCAGCTTTTACTGCAACTTTTTAAAAAGCGTGACGTATATTTTTTAGTTTTAATAACGTAGATATATTTGCTGCTATATATTGAATAAACAACTTTTTTTATATGTTAAGGTTGTTTGTACAAGGTAGCACACCTTGTACAAACAACTAGTCGTCACGTAAATGTCACGTTTGAGGAAAACTACGTGTTAAGGGGGCTAATAATCTTACATCACTAGATGTCGCTAGTTGAGATTGAGATGAACTTATTTGTTACATAGAAGGTCACTCAGAGACATCATCAATGAAAAGTTGCAATTTAATTATAAGTATTTAGGTTTCTGAGGAAGGTACACATTCATTTTTTTACAGTTTAAATTTTTTTGAATTCTTCTGCTTTTAGGAATATCCGTAGTTTACGTTACCTACTACTTATATAATTAATAAAACTAGCACCAATATTTCTGCAAGGAACATTAATCTGTACACTTTTCTAACAAATTAATTTTCCCCATTATAAAATCTATCAAAGATTTCACCTCGTTCCTAAGTAGCGCCGGCCTTACCCCCCCCCCCCCTCCCGCCCTCTTTATTTAATATATTTAAATAAAATGGTCAATCAAATATTTTTTTATAGGAGAGGGGGCAAACGAGCATGCGGCTCACCTGATGGTAAGTGACTACCGCCGCCCATGAACAAGTGCAACACCAGGGGAACCAGATCGCAGATGCGTTGCCGGATTTTTAAAAAGTAGAAGGCTCTTTTATTGAAGGTCTCTAAGTCGTGTAACCTCTCGCACTGCCAACAACCGTATTCGTCTTGTCCCTGTATGTAATGACGCTATCGGTAAACACTCTGCGCGCGGGTATTTAGAGTCACATCCAACAACGTTTCTGTTTATTTCCTTTTTATTTGTCTCTGTTAGTGACTGCAGTTTGTTCGGTTTTCATCTTAGTATGCCGATGACAAATCCAATGTTTCAGATTCGTCATAGTGGTGGAAGGATTACCTGTTCTGCGTAGGAGTAGTCTCTACTTTCATGCACCCCACCGAACAAATTAAACAATACTTTGTTTAGTTATGACGGAAGTCTAATAGTCTTGATGGGTAAAAATCATCATCATCATCGTCATTACAGTGCTTCACTAGTCCATTGCTAAAAAGGCCTCTCCCAATGAATATCACAAAACATGCATGTGGGTTCCTTAGCAACCTGTATAGGCTTAATGGCTTAATGGTGTAAGACTGCTACTCGAAAACCTTTCGACCCCATCGGCTATCGGTTCTAGAGCTCTATGACCGGCCTACTGTAATGGAATACACGGATTTACTTAGTAAATATTTATAACTGAGATTTAGACTAGAAGTATATAAGATTAATTAATTATGTAATTTAAATTTTATACAGTTTGACGTGTCTAGATGTTTGTCCATGTGTATTTTATGTATGTAAATCGTGTTCAAGATACAGCAGAAATTCATATTAAGGTAATGTTTTTTTTGAATTTATACTTCTTTTGATGCGTTTGGAAAAAAATATGAGAGTGAATTTTTACGATGCGCGCGCACACCGACACCTACAAACGACACCATGAAGTTGTTAGGATGCGCGCGCACACTGACACGTAAAAGCGACAACTTCAGTTGGTAATTGTATCTCAAGTTTTCGTGAGAACTGATAACTATATTTAAGGTAAGGTATTTAAATATATATGAATCTACAACGTGTGTTTTATTTATGTTGTTGTAGAGTATGTAAGCCATATTGTAGGCTTATGAAAAAACTAAGATCTGACAGTTATGGTGTCATTCAGTAAAAAGTGTAATAAACATTTGTATTTTAGTGGTAAAATCCCCATAAATACACAATATTTGGTGACGAGGACCTTATTCACTCATAATAGAGTTTCATTCACTCATTGTTCACACACTCATTGTTCATATTATATATTGTTAAAAAAAAGAAATGTGTTTTTCGGCAACCACATCACGTTTGATCACCACATGAAATAGTGGAATATTTGTAAGAGTCGATTTGTCCACTTCTGTATGGCAAATGATTATCATGACGACACAGACATAGCAGGAGTTATGAGAAGAGCTTTATTGCTTACACCATTAGCAGAAGATAGGTACATATCGCCTAGTACGCGATTTAGTATTTCCGTTAAAACTAGAAGACTTAGCTTATGAGACTGTTCTTGAAAAGATTGACGACCAGTTTTCCTCAAATAAATGTATGTGTGCGGAAAGATATGGTTTTTATTAAGCGAAACAAAGACAAGGCGAAGACTTAACGGTATGGGCGGCCTAAGTTCGTCATCTCGCACAGTTTTGTGTCTCAACAAGTTTGTGCTAGGATTGGCGAATGCTAAGGTAAAAGTAGAGCTTTTTAGTGAAAACATCGATAGCTTGAAATTCAACAAAGCGTTGGAATTAGCAAAAAGCGTACGATGTGCTCGAATTACAGTTCAAAGTTGCAAGATGCGGGACTAGCCATATCATCAGCGGCAGCGCAACCCCTTTTCATTTTACGAGCCCAAGAAAATTCTGTTCGTCAAACTACAGAAAAAACACCGTTCTAATTATAAATTAAAATATAAAATATTGGTAAATCCAATTGAGCATGCCTTCGCATTAAAAATAACGTATAGCATGATTAAACGGATTTTTTTTAAAGTAGTTTAAATACATTTCGACAGCACTATCGGCTTCAACACCCTCGAAAACCATGAAAATGACACCCATGATGAAAAAATTTATACCTATTGCAGCCGCCATCTTGGCTTTACATTTCTACAGCACTATCGGCTTTAAAACCCTTGAAAACCATGAAAATGACACCCATGATGAAAAAATTGGTACCTACTTCAGCCGCCATCTTGGATTTACATTTCGACAGCACTATCGGCTTCAACACCCTCGAAAACCATGAAAATGACACCCATGATGAAAAAATTGGTACCTACTTCAGCCGCCATCTTGGATTTACATTTCGACAACACTATTGGCTTCAGCACCCTCGAAAACCATGAAAATGACACCCATATTGAAAAAATTGATACATATTGCGGCCGCCATCTTGGATTTCCATTTCGACAACCCTATCGGTTTCAACACCCTCGAAAACCATGAAAATTTCACCCATGACAAAAAAATTGATACTACTTACTTTTAGTACGTACTACTATTATTTAATCTGTGCTTTTAAAATATTGTAATAAAAAAATCTGTTATTATTATTATTATCAAGTATTTAAGAAATTTGGTTATTCGAATATTGTGTATTTGTACAGCGATCTTTTTGAGCCGCTGCAAACAACCGAAATAATGTCCACTCACGACGGCGTCTGACGGCGAACCATAGATAAATATAAATGTAGCAAGCTAATGCGGCGAACTGATATATACAGTAATCTATGGCGATGGCCAACTGAGTTAGTGAGTAAACTACTCTGTGGCTGCAGCTCCCTATTTACAGAAATAATTCTATACGGGGCTACCAAATCGACGAAAATTTCGCCATTTTCGAGCCGAAAAAAATTAATTATAGCTAAACAAAACAAAATCACACTGCCATTTACATTCAGTGGCTTCCCACATGATAGATGAAGAGATTAATAAATAGATTGAGTTAAACAATTGATATTTACAAAAGTTATAGTGTTTACAAGCCTTGGGGACATGATAAATCCACACCATAAGTCACTAAAACCCCTTTTTTATTTAAAAATAGCAATTAATCGATTTAAAAAAAAAATTAATAAGTTCAACAATCATTTATCTTTCTAACAATGTGCTTTTTATATCATTTATATGTATAATATGATTGCTGGATACGTTTTCATGTGACAAAACGGTGGAATTTTGATTTTTAGGCGTTAGTAGAACATACCCACGCGCTTTGCGCTCGGCATGCAATAAAAAAGTTTAAGAAAATTAAAGGGCATTTAAAAAGTGTTTGTAAGAGCAACAGTTATTTGGAGGTGGATGACAACTAGCGGTGTGTCGTTATGTCTTTTCTAAATAACGTAACGTTATCGTTATGGTACAACGGATAACGTTATCATAACTATCTACATTCATAACTGTCTATTTTTCATGTATCCGCAACTTAACAATATACCGTCATAGAACAGTTGTCGTCAAAATTATTTTCGTTTCACTAAGTAAATACTAATTTAGTTGCTGAAATGAATTTTCCTTCGTACTTTTGATCTTTTCACATCTTACTTGTGATAGGAATTAAGGCATCCATTTTTCCTTATTTGTGTTCAAACTGCGGTACAGTACAGCTGATCGCATCACGGAGGTTGGATTTGACAACGAAGGCTGGCTCAAAAAGTTGTCTTTTAAGCTAGTGCTGACGCAAGGACATCCAAAGTGTTCACAGGTTTCGAAGATCTAGCAATCGTTTACTGTTCTAACGAAATTTGTATATATCGCTACCGTAAATGTAACTTCAGATAACCTGAAGTCGTCAGAAAACTAAATTCGTTTTTAGAAATATTACAACGCGCTTTTTTATTTAAATTATCAGTTTCTTTCGAAAAACTCCCACAAAACACAGTGTTTTGTAGCGACTGTGTTTCTTTGTTATATTACAACCTCAAACGAAGCTATATCTATATTTACAATCACGAAATCAAATAAATATTTACAAAGCTTTTTGTTCGTTTTTAGACTTCTTTTATGAACACTAATATCACTATGCGTGCTTTATGCTTCAAAATAAACTTGGAATTAGCAATTAGCATAAAGCAAAGTTTTTAAATAATAATATTACACCCAAAATGTATTATTGCACTTGTTCCTCAGAGATCTAATTAATATGAAAACTCAAGCTCAAAAGTTGAAGGACAAAAGATCAATAATAATATTTCGTCTTAACAAGGTCAAGGCTATTAATGCAGTTTAATCCTTACATTTTGGGGCACAAGTGTTATTTTTAATATATGGCAAAACCCGTATATACTGTGTAGAATTTTATAATAAACAGCACGAGGTTTAAAATTGCTTTATTAAAAAAGACACATTGACAATTTGAAATAGTTATACAAGTATCTATATGAAAAAGAAAGAAATAAACTTATTTCTCGAATTTCGCTTCGCTCATCAACACGTTTCAATATGAGCTCCGCTGCAGTTTAGTTCTTATCGTACACGGTATAACATTTGTTTTTGTACGGCAGCGAGTGCGTGATGTTTTAATATCACGAATCACGATTCCAAGCCAACGCAACGTTGCAGCGTTGCGGTTCAAAGGTACCCTGTGCGTTGCGGATCGTTATAAGAAATAGACAGTTATGAGCGTTATGTATAACTATCACGTTGCAACGTTGCGGTTCAAAGGTACTCTGTGCGTTGCGGATCGTTATAAGAAATAGACAGTTATGAGCGTTATGTATAACTATCTATACGTTATAAAGTAAATAGACGTTTCCATAACTGTCTATACGTTATAATGCTCATAGCTAATGACAACGATTTAGTAAAAGGTGGTACACCGATGAGAGCGGTCGTGTCGATAACGTCAAAGCGAATTTTATGTGAAATAGACAGTGGAGTTCTGTATCTCTTCCACCGGAGAATGTTTATCAATCCTATTATCACAATGATTATTCATTAAACCATTGTAACGTTATTTTAAATTGTTATAACGGCCTTTGGGCTATGTTTATTACCGGTGACGTATAAAAATCATACTGAAATTATTCGTTTTTATATTATAAAAACAGATGTAAAACGACCAGTTCTGTTGGTTCGTGATTTAATAACGTCGTTTTTTTTTATAGGATAAGGGTGACAAACGAGCACACAGTCCACCTGATGGTAAGTGGATGCTGCGGCCCATAGACATCTACATCTATCCTCGTTTGCGAATCAAAATGCAGTTGCGTTGTCACCCGTGAGGACTAAGATGGAATGCCTCATTTCCAGTAAAAAGGGCCTCCGGCCATCTGCACTCACCAAGCGAAACGCAGAGGTAAACCTCTACTTCACGCTGGTATTCTGTGAGGTCGTGGTACCACCCCGGTTCGAGCCGGCCCATCCGTGCGACAGCAAATGCTGCCGCGTGGCTCTACCACGTTTAATGTGAAACTATAATATTTACTATTATATGTTATTATTATTGTTTAAAATCGTTAATATATTTATTTATATTTTTATATAGATAAAAGAGGTTAAATTTACCCATCAAAAGACGTGATTGATGTATGTTAATTTTGTGAACAAAATGTCCCCCCCGTGACCATGGGTGCAGAAAAGTGCTCGAAATGTCGGGAATATAAAATAAGTTAATATATGCGATAAAATCAGTAAAATTAGTTTTATTTAAATTTGTGAAACAATATTAAGAATAAACATAAGTTTTAAAATTTTTAATAAAATGAAATTACATTTTTTTTAAAAAACGTTACCACCACGCTGGGGTTTTCTCCTGTATCGAGGGGGCAGTTAACATACATAGATTTAACAAGGACAAACGTCCACGCCCAGAATAATAATGAATAGTGAATTATTCTTTTTTTTAATTATAATATTTAATAGAATAATGAATTGTGGGCCACACAAATACATGTTCCGTGCAGGAATCGAACCCGCGGCCCTTAGCGCTGCAACTCATTGCTAAGCCACTGCGCCACGGAGCCGTCAATTAACAGTCACTAGGACATTTATATAATTTTTAGTTATTTTTGTTTTGTTACGCTAAAGAAGTATAACTTCCTACGTGCGTACATAAATACACACACACGTTTTATATTATTTTATTTATTAAATATATAAAAATACCAATATTACATAATATATTGTAACTAAATAAACATTATAGTACGTACGGATACAGAATGGGATTAGAAATGGCGGCTCATCGAGCCCGTATCGTCAACATGCACATTACCAATAGCGATAACGCGCTAATAACGGTGTATCGTTATAATGTTATATTATCCGGATAAGTGGAAATTCACTTTTTATGGGAATATATTTGAAAAATATTCAATTGGAAAAATATTTGAAATATACAAATTTTGATATAGTTTTAAATTTTACTCACTCCTTACTCTAACATAATGCGATTCGTAGCGGCGGGGCATATCTCCCAGCTTGTATACGAATTTTAATACTTTCTAACAAATTCAATTTCGATGTTGGCGACATTTTGCTCTGCCATATGTATCAACTTTTTTTTAGTATGGAGATGATAATATCAATTTTTCTTGAGATATGTGATACCAAATAATGTTGACTTATGTGCGAACGTGCTCACAGAGAGATCCTCAAAATAATGTTTATCGATATTGTGACGATGCATTATTATTATTTATCATTAATACAGCCCTTCACAAGTCTACTACTGAACATAGGTCTCTCCCAAGGAATGCCACAAAGCACGGTACCGATCCACCTGCATCCATCGACTTCCTGCATGTCTTACCGGGTCGTCACTCCATCTAGTGGGGGGACGCCCTGCACTTCGCCTGCCGGTACGAGGCTGCCACTCAAGAACATTTCTTCCTTATCGGTTGTCGGTTCTTCGAGCTATAAGGGCGGTCTATTTCCGCTTCAGCTTACCAATCCGTTGAGCTATGTCGGTTACTCTGGTTCTACTGCGTATATCCTCGTTTTAAAGTATCAGGAAGAGAAGCAGGGAAAGGCCAAGCATAGCCCTCTCTTTAGCTCGCTGAGCGACCTTGAGTTTCCAGCATTGAACGACCACGTCTCAGATCCACAGGTCATCACTGGCAATACGCACTGTTTGAACAATCTTGTTTTGAGGTTTTTAGATATGCCTGACGAGAAGTTGAGTCGTAATCTCCCGAACGCTGCCCACCTGAGTTGAATCCATCTACTGACCTCTCGGTCGAAGCTGGACTTACTGCCAGGTGAACATACTTGTCAACAACTTCGAGCTTAGTGCTCCCAACAACTACCAGCATAGGTGTGACATGGGCGTTACACATGACTTTTGTTTTGGCCATGGTCATCTTAAGACCTATCTGGTGGGAGAAACTATTGAGGTCATTGTGCATAGTGCTTCAGTACTCCAGGGATTATGCCATAGGGACTGTATCGTCGGCAAATCAAAGGCGAGTGATGTACTCGCCACTGATGTTAATATCGTATGCTTTCCAGTCCAGAAGCTTGCTTGAAAACATCTTCCAATGAAGCAGTGAATAGTTTCAGAGATATAACGTCACCCTGTCTTACATCTCCCTGCAGTTGGATAGGTTTCGTATTCCGGTTCTATGAAGAAGTTTATGGTCTATGTACAGCTGTGGACTTCTGTAATGAATGAACAAATTATAATTATAAAAAAAAACTAAAACTAGAAACTTAACTATCATATAGTCCTACTCCCCGCGGTATCGCGCTAAGAAGGCTGGCTGCTTTTTACCGCTGAATGGCTATACTTAGCCTTTGAGCGAGAAAAGAACCAGCCCTCTTATCACTAGCAGCAACGACCAGCCGCAGTTGGAGTATTTTTAGGAACTTCACCGCACGTGGGCCCCCTGGACCGATAGTCTCTACAGCAAATGGCACAAATAAGTAGTCATCTCTCAGAGACTCATATTTGCTCCACTGACTCAGTTCAGCTGCCTCTGATGCCGCCCCTGCTTTCAACGAAGTACAAATTAATTATTACTCCTCAGGGTATTTGAGGTGTTTATTATAGTAACCTTTGGCTGTTCCGGGAGAGGACAACTATGAAAGGCGCGCTTTTTTACACGATTAGTCGGAGTAAGTTAATAAAATTTAAGAGAAATTTGTTATTTTTATTTATTCTCAAATCAAAGTGCTATGTAGTGTTGACAAAATAAAACTCTTGGGATATATATGCAGCGAAAAGCCACGACATCTTAATTAACAAAGAGCAACTCCCTGGAGTAGTAAATTAAACCAGTTCTGATCATTTGAAACGAAGCCAGCGTTTACAGAGAAGAGAGAAATTATCACTTACTGAACACAGCGGGGATACTAGGAAAATGTTTTGGCTTCCGAAAAATGGCAGTATAACTATCTCGATTACATTTAATGATAACATTAACATTAAATACTTGTAAATCACCAAGGCCGGCGACGAACCGTAGCGTTAAAAGCGCGAGACGTATACTACAATTGTTAATCTGTCTGCCCTTTAAAGCTACTTCGTGTACTCAGAAGATTTACTCAAAAATTTAAAAGGAGGCGGTCCATTTCTGGCCCAGTCTATGTACAGTATACCGTAAAAAAAAATTCAGGGATATTGTTAAAAATAAAATGAGAGAATAAATCAAACTAAATAACTTGCAAAAAATAAAAATGCAATCCCAAGTTTTTGATGGTTTTACAAGATGGTGCCCTTCCAGTCATAAAAAAGTAAAAAAGACACGGTTATTTGTCAAATGTTATTTCTGTCAAATGATATTTTTATTTATTCTGAACTTGTTCTGAACTCGTGAATGTGTTTAATTGTGGATTTCTTTGGCGATTTGGTTTTTTGTTTGGACTTTGGATTACTACTTTTTGACTCTGCTTTTGTTTTATGGACCTAATGATTTACGTGAGATTTCGATTTCGTTGATATCGGACATCTGTATTGTGTAGAAACACATTTTGAATCAGTAAGCAGGTATGTACTAAAGAAAGATGTTTCCTTAAGCTATTAAACGCATTTGAATGACATGCTTCTATCTGTAGTCTGTTAATAATTATTAATTTCTACATAAGTTCATAATGACTGCAAAATCTTAATATGATGTAATTATCTTTCAGTTCACCTGTTAAAACATGTCGCACTGTTTAAAATGCGCTTCTGCAATATAGATAGTTTATTAAAGTAAGATTGTTTTGTTCTAGATGGATGAAAATGCACCAATATGTTCACAATGTTTTGCAAACGTATTACAAGAATTATCTGTCGGCACAAATCATGAAAATGAGCTCCAACGCCCTAATGCCAATATTATCAGTATATTGTTTGTTTGGTGTCAACGGAGACTGGGTAGCAGATAAGTTGTGACCCAATTAATATCACCCCAACAAGACTCTGTTTTAATAAGCGGCCGTATAAAATCTCACCATCACTCGGACAGAGCTTAATATACATATATACTGTTGGCGAGACAAGGGACAAGTTGGGATGAGATGATTGCAGGTTATTATTGCAGTTGCACTTCTGGACAATAGACAGTGGGTTGCTGTGCCCACATAATGACCGCTGTCTGGTGTTTGTGGTGGGCTCGGTATCAAAATTCCATAACCGCACAGGCCTCAATTCTGGATGGCATTTTAGTAAGAGAGGATTTTGAGGTAGGATAAATAAATTAAAAATTAAGCTGTTTTATTTATATTACCTTAAGTATCCAAAACATGATTGACCTAATGTTTCACTTTCTATAATTCATAGGACTGTTAACGTTTGTTATGACATTATCCAGGCTTTAAATGTCTGTCAAGGCTCAAGGCATACTCTGACACGCTGAAGACCTGTTATATGAAAATATTTGTACGCCGGAAACGGCAGAATATTTAGGATGCCAATTTTTTTGTAACAACTGTAATGTACCATATTATAACATATAAATTATATTATCTATGATTGTTCTCTAGCAATCAATCGCACTAAACAATCTAATTTAATATAATATGTATTACTTGTGAGATATATTGTGTTTTTATGCGATTTCCAAGTCAATCTATGTATCAATCTATGGACTGAATAAATTAACCGACTTGGTATTACATGGATCTCACAACTTTTTACGGTAGAAGAACTGAGTTGCGAGACTTGGCTTTTTTTACAAGTTATGTTTTTGATGGCATCTCATTTCTTTTTGTAGATAGTTATATCTAGGTAGCTATTTACACCTATTATTCCATTATACATATATAGGTACACTGATTCATTCACTGCAAATGTAACTTTGTAATACTATATGTTTATATGGGATTACAAAGTTATTTATGCAGTTGGTGTATCTCGAAAACCGGACCGAAATTGTAAAATATTTTAATTTTTCCTTGATTTATATATTAAACAATAATAATATTCCAAATTTGAAGTTTCTATGTCTGCTAGAAGTGCCTCAGAGTTTTGATGACCGGTCAGTCAGTGAGTGACAAAATTAAGAAATTTTGACTAGTTATAATTCTTAAACTACTAGTTTAAATTTAATGAAATTTGAAATATACTGAGTCTATACAACGTCTACTTGGTTAGTAATAATTCAGGCTTCTAGTTTTATCCATAACGAAGTTATAGGGTTTCGGAAATGGCCTGAACTGCTTCGAGAAAAGGATGGTAC
This sequence comes from Parnassius glacialis, assembly GCA_033319125.1. NCBI lineage: Eukaryota > Metazoa > Arthropoda > Insecta > Lepidoptera > Papilionidae > Parnassius > Parnassius glacialis. The sequence goes on from JAVANC010000013.1 coordinate 3,508,111, forward strand.
GGCCGTGTCGCTTTTTTGCTCGACTTGGCGGGGCACTGCTGTGCCCCCAGATATACCTGAACAGAAATTAGTATTCAGGATTATTCTGTTTATCTACCTTAAAACAGCCATTCTAAAGTAAAATGAGTTAAATATATTCTTTATTATTAGTGCAATAAAGTAGTCCACCACCTAAACGCGCCCCAAAGGGTGGTTGCCGTAAAGATGGTTCGCGGCTACCGCACGATCTCCCGCGAGGCGGCGAGCCTCCTTGCCGGATTGCCGCCATGGGATCTGGAGGCGATAGTCCTCGCGCGCCTGCACGAATGGCGCGCGGAGGCACTATGCCGGGGGGAAACCCCGCAGCCGCGGCAAGTTGTCGCGCAGCGGACAGACTTCCGGCATGATCTCATGGCGACATGGAGAGAGCGACTGTCGCAACCCCGTGCTGGGCACGCCACTTTAGCGGCGATAAGACCCCTCTTTGAGGAGTGGCTTGAGAGACGCCACGGCGTCCTCACCTTCCGCCTGACGCAGGTCCTCACCGGACACGGTGTGTTCGGGAGGTTCCTGCACCGAATCAGGCGGGAGGAAACGCCCGGGTGCTCCCACTGCGAGGATCGACCGGAGGACACGGTGGAGCACACCGTGGAGGTGTGCCCTGCTTGGGCGGAGCACCGCCGTGTCCTCGTAGCGGCGATAGGCGGCGGCGACCTCTCGCGTCCGGCCCTGGTCGAAGCCATGGTCCGGAGCGAGACGGAATGGGATGCCGTCACCACCTTCTGCGAAGCAGTGATGCTAGCGAAGGAGGTGGCGGAGCGGGAGAAGGAAAGAGCAACAGCTTTCCTTCCCGGCCGCCGCGGGAGACGCCCCGGGCGTCGGGGGCTACGTCGTGGCCCCCGGCCACCGTAGGCGCGGGCCTGTGGACGGCGAGCAATGGGTAGCTCGCCGTCCGTCCGTCTAACGACGACAGGCCGTGTCGACGGCGCGTTTTGTTCCACGCGCGCCTCAAAGAGCTGTCAGCAGCGTGAAGGGGCCCGCAAGGGCCGACGCCTGCCGGGGCTGCGGGCTGTTCGAAAGAGATACCGCGGCTCCGGAACGTAAGGGCACTGAAGGAACACGGATGGTTTTTAGTCAGTAAAAGTCTGACACTCCCTTCCGCTCCACCCACAGCGAAAGGCGTCATTAGTTGATTTTCCATCCGCAAAAAAAAAAGGGTGATTTTTTAGGGTAGAGAATCGGAGTTACGCTATTCACATATAATCTCGGCTTTGAGCTATCTGGCACAAAGTTTTTGTAAGAGCTAACAAAACACTTAGGCTCCATTTCCCCATGTAAAACAAAAAAGTCCTGGATGCCCCTGGCACTGAAGAGTGCGTTAGTACACACTAATGAATGCAATGAAATAATTTTGTGTGTAGACACAGTTGATTTATCTCAACAATCTTCTTGTCTGGAATTAGGTAGTACTTTTTACATTTCTTTTACAAATATCAACAAGAACTTTAGTTGTTTTAAGATCAAAAACGATGTTTTGATCTAAAATACAACATTTTTTGCCTTTTTTTCCTACTAGTTTCGAAACATTTTAGCTATTTTACATAATAAATCTACCCGATAGGCTATAGGTGATATCAGAGATGACAGCTAACGTCAAATCAAAACGACTTCAATACGCCAATAGTGTTGCAGTTTTTGGTGAGAATAAAATATTAATACCACTGAAATTAAGGCAAATTCGTAGATTTGAATGATCAAAAGTGGTTTAATATTTTATTTTAATTTATTTCCATACTAGTACATAAACTAGGCCTACGCTTCATACAATTTTGGACCGTCTCCTTTGAAGGGAAAAAAAACTGTATTTTACATTGAACAAAACTATTCAGACTGCTTCGTAGTGGTAATATTTACTGTAGATACCACACTTGGCAGGCGTGATAGGCGTAGTTGCCAACCCGCCTATTATTATTATTAATTTTATTAATAATATATTTTTCTAGTTGTTATTAGTAAGACGCTGCTGCCCATAACCTGGTTTGTTTCTTCTGTCACTCCTTACGCTACCAACACGACGATATGGGGTAGTTGATATTATTACACCATGCTTACACCATCACTATACGGTCGATGCGTATTCGAAACTTCCTAAATCATCTGGTTGTCTATATATTATATTTTCCTTAATATTTTACTTTTTTATTAATTTGGGAGGTTATTTTAATCGCCAACCCACGTCTTCAGATCGTGATTTCCTTATTTAACTAATATTATATTAACAACAAACAAATTGTACCAATGTATCTAACCTATGAATATAACGCTCTCTTGAAGAACTACATATCGATTTTCCTTCTGAACCGCTACTATGTGCTGTTTTCGAGAGTCATTACAAATCGTCTCGCATGTAGACTCGACGACTTTTAACCGCCCGAACAAGCCGGTTTCCCAAAAGGCTTTAGCGCCATAGAGCACATACATACCCTTCAGCAAATTGTACAGAAGTCCAAGGAGTACAATTTGCCACAATATCTGGCGTTTGTTAACTATGAGAAAGCCTTTGATTCCGTTGAAATTTGGGCGGTGGTGCAGTCCCTTCAGCGGTGCCAAGTTGACTGTCAGTATATCGAAGTGCTGAAGTGTTTGTACATTAGAGCTAACCGAGTACAGAACCAGAGTACGAAACCTATGCAACTGCAGAAAGGTGTAAGATAGGGTGACGTTATATCCCCGAAACTCTTCTCCGCTGCATTGGAAGACGTTTTTAAGCTACTGGACTGGAAAGGATACGGTATTAACATCAATGGTGAGTACATAACTAACCTTCGATTTGCCGACGATATAGTTCTTATGTCAGTATCGCTGGAGGATCTAAGCACGATGCTCAATGATCTCAATAGTTGCTCTCGACGGATAGGTCTTAAGATGAACATGAACAAAACAAAGATCATGTATAACGTCCATGTCACATGCTGGTAGTTGTTAGGAGCACTAAGCCTAAAGTTGTTGACAAGTATGTTTACCTGAAACAAATAGTCCGACTTGGTAAGTCCAACTTCGACCGAGAGGCCAATTAACGGATTTAAGTCTGCTGGGCAGCTTTCTGGAAATTATGGCACATTTTCGCGCCAGGTATACCTCAAAACTTGAAAACGAGACTGTACAACCAGTGCGTGTTGCCAGTGATGACTTATGAAGCTGAGACCTGGTTCTTCACTGCTGGCCAAGTGAGGAAGTTCAAGGTCGGTTAGCGAGGTGTGGAGAGGGCTTTGCTTGGAATTTCTCTGCGTGATAAACTTAGAAATGAGGATATCCGTAGTAGAACCAATGTGACTGACATAGCCCAACGGATTAGTAAGCTGAAGTGGCAATGGGGCGGCCATATAGCTCGAAGAACCGACAACCGATGGGGAAAAAATTCTCGAGTGGCGGCCTTGTACCGGCGGACGAAGTGTAGCGCGTCACCCCACTAGATGGAGTGACGACCTGGTAAGACATGCAGGAAGTCGATGGATGCAGGTGGCTCAGGAGCGCGTTTTGTGGCATTCCTTTGGGGAGGCCTATGTTCAGCAGTGGACTTATGAAGGGCTGTAATGATGATGAAGATGAATGAGTTATAACTGGCCAGTGTCTCACACACACTATTTTACTTAATACAATATATTAACTTTTTTTCGCAAAACTTTCTGCGTGGCATATCATACATAGGCTGTACGTAACTTCACTTTAGTAACATTAAATTGTATCATTATCAAAAACCTTGCTTAGTTTCACGAGCGAAATATAAAATTCATTTATTAAAATAAATTCGTGACCGCAAAGGCAAGCGGTGGATAGTACGTGTGTTGGCAAGGACCTCTGTATGAACTCACAAATACTCGTAAATTATTCTAACCAACCTGTTATGTCTAAAAGAAAGGTAACGTAGGAGCAGATCCCAATGCAATGTTATGTAGGATATTAAGGTGACTACGTGTTCAATTCCAATGCGTATTTTATGAACAGACATGTGAAACCAAGATATTTTTTACATCATCCTTTGTTTCAAAAAACGTTACCCCTACTCTACTAGAATTTTCTCCTCTTTCGTGAAAGCAGTTTAAATACATAAATTGCACAAGGACAAACATCCAGACCCGAAACAATCTTTTGTAGGTCATATAAATACTTATTCCGTGCGGGATTCGAACCCGCGACCCTCAGCGATGTAACTCATTGCTAAGCCATTGCACCACAGAGCTCTCATGGATTTATCCTACAGATAAATATCGATGCCTCAAGGGATACAGAGAGATTATGCTTGTTTCCTACATGTTTAAACCAACGGTGATCTAACCAATACCAGGACGTAACGGAGATCACGGACACGCGGAGATACCGATCGATTGGGAACTATTCAAATAAGCACGTCCGTACTTGCTTCGCCCAGAACCCTTGCGACTCTGTGAATGCAAGTTAGTAGCCTGTGGCGGCGCTGTTGTCGCATTTTAAAATTAAATTAATTTTTTTGCAATTTAGGCTTGTTTAAAGCTCTTCCGACCGTCAAAATTTACACCGGTTTGGAAAACAAGACTTCTTCAGAGAAGAATCGAGAAAAAAACTCCTCTGGGGTCTTTTTTATCTGCCGGCTTCCAAAAAGGAGACGGTACTCAATTCGACTCTGTGTTTTTTATGTGGGTGAACCGATTTCTATGATTCTTTATTTATTTGAAAACTGGTACTTCTCGTGTGGTCCCATATGAATTTGATCAAGGTCAAATCAATAGTTTTTGAGTTATTCTTAATAACTTATATTGAAGTGGTCTGTACAAAACTTTTCATTTTTAATTATTACAGTATAACATTAAATTTATAAAAAGTCAAAGGCCTAATTTTTAACTGTCAGATTTAGCAATATTAGTAGCCATAATAATATAAACATAAACCCTGACGCCTCTCATCCAGAGGGATGGGCAGAGACTACGAACATGTATTTGGCACGATCCTAACACAACTCGCGCTTCTTTAAAATTCATATTATAACTACGCATATATTCGTAAATGCTTGTCGGTTAAGGGTACTATTAATTTGGCCCATCTTTAGTATATCGACAAATTGCCGTCTAGAGCATCTATTGCCGATTTGTTTTTAATAGGATAATGGTGTAGAAAGAAAATGATAACGGTATAATAAAATTTCGACATTTATAAACAAATTAAAAATTACAATGCGCGCACAACTGCAAACCTCTATCATTATATTTATAAAGATTTTCATAAATGATAAATTGCATGAAGCCCACACACAGTAAAACTCTGGCCCACATAATTTTCACATCAATTTTCGGCCTCGGCTTGATATTGACTTTCCTAAATTACCCCTTCGTAGTTAGAATTGTGTGTCATTCTTCTCTACAACTATGTCTATCAAACAAGTATTTATTTTGTATTATGCACATTTATTCCTATGAATTGTTAAATTACTCGATTTAACAATTCATAGGAATAAATGTGCATAATACAAAATAAATACTCGTTCGATAGACGTAGTTATAGATCAGTAAGCTATTTTTTTTTACTAATACAGAAGTGACAAACTCACAGTCCACTTATATACTCATAAGTCAAAAAGGAGTCTTACCACGCAAAAAACACAGGTAAACCACAAGACTGCTAAGTCGGTGCAGTCTGCGCCTTGCCAAGAGGTGTGAGTGCCGTGCCTTGGCAGAATTGAAGGTGCTGATTTGGGCCCGTTTGTGCTTACGGCCAAACTATAAAACGGTGCCGGGCCTGGGTGTCTCTCGTTAATTGACGGCCTTGTATGGATGATGGCAATAATAGACCGCGCATAGAGCCGCTGCCTGGGGGTCGCCGGGGCGCATCTAGAACTGGCGCTGGATGCGACAGCATGTGGGCTGCTAGCCAAGTGCGAAGTGCTGTACGACCACTTAGCAGCCCCTCGTAACCATTATCCCCACCAGATGGCTTGGTGTCGGCAGGATCCTCTCGGATTCGGCAAGCGGCACCCGCCCCTGGTGGAGTACGTCGCATGCGTTAGACAAAAATATGAACACAAATGCATTGCGGGCGTACCTACTATAGGGCGAAAGGTGTAGAAACTAGGGATAGCATATCGGGCTCGGATGCGTCGCTTTTTTGCTGAACTGGAGCCGTCTGTTCCCCTCACAGAGCAAAACCTGACAGACCGTGTTCGGTACATCATACGCTCGAAAATATTTGATGATGCTGAATTCGAACAACTACGGCGTGAGACTATGCCCTCATCGAATGAACCAGCTATAGCTGAGGATGTGGCTCCTAAGGCCACAGACCATGGAAAAATGGATTTTCCCGCTCTGGTTGATCAGGCGATGATGGAATGGTCACCCACGAACTAGAGCAGATGAGGAGTAAATTGGAGGAGGCGATTCTGGAAACGCGTTGAACGCTTCTCGAAAATCGACCGCAACTCCCGAACCCGCGAACCCTAAGCAATCGGAATCGGGATGTCGTGACGGCTCTGAACCCATTGCTGACAACTTATTTGGAAACCAACTGGGACCTTTGTGATATGGACTTAATACTCTTTGGTGCCGCTTTGGCAGTTATATACTAAAACAGCCTAACAAAGGTCACTCAAAACAGAATTGTTCAGGGTCGACGCAGCACAGAAGCACTGCACAGCGACTGCAGACTTAAAAGTGTGTGAACATGTTCTAGATCGTCCCTGCCATTACATTAGATTTGATATACCACAAATCCTCGCAAAAGAACACCTATTCCTACCAAAGATGATTCGCGAGGTTAGTGAAATTAAAAAACATCCTAATTTCAATAGAGAAGATGGATTGGTGTTGCCATCTGCTTAGGATCCTATAATTAATAAAATTAAATCCAAACCAAAGCATACCCCTACAAGACTTCAAGATACTGTAAGCTCATTCTGCGTAGATCGGACCAAAAATTAATATTCAAAAACTGAAGGTAGCCGGGCTAACTATGACATCGGGACGTCAAACACTTCAGTCCCCCCCGTGACTATGGGTGCTGTAAAGCACCCGAAACGTCGGGAAATTAAATTATACGCGATAAAATCCGTAAAAATTAGTTTCATTTAATATTTAAATTTGTTAAGTTAGCACTTTTATTAACATAGCACTTTTATTAGCAATCAGTGCATTCATATCGTTTTCTTACCATACTAATATCATATCAATTATCACATCATAGCAATCTTTATATCATGTCATCTCGTCTACCAACAAATGTGTGAATTACTGCACAACGCTCGCATATGCCGTCATGCAGACGGTTAGTAATAATGTCCTCCAGACCGAATTTCGGCCACGGCGGCCAGTCTTAACGGAGACTAGCCATCGGCGCAGAACAGGATTATAGTGCCCAAGTGTATGCGCAAGCACAGGTGCACTCTCTATTCTTTCACTCTCATAGCCCGATGGGACGTTAAACCGACACGACCGGAGAAAGATCAGGCGTAGGACCAACGCCTTTACGTGCTTTCCGAGGCACGGGGGTGCAACACCACCAACTTCCTGACTCCAGGCAGCTACTGAGAATTTCATGATGGGAAAACTCAATAACTGATTTTTTGGCCCGAGCCGGGATTCGAACCCGGGACCTCATGATCAGCAGTCGCACCACTACAACCACTAGACCAACGAGGCAGTCGAGGACGGTTAGTATAGTAAATAAATAAAAAATATTGGTAAATCCAATTGGGCATACCTTAAGCGCATTAAAAAAATTACGTATAACATGATTATACGGAATTATTAAAGTAGTTTAAATACATTTCGACAGCACTATCGGCTTCAACACCCTCGAAAACCATGAAAATGACACCCATGATGAAAAAATTGATACCTATTGCAGCCGCCATCTTGGATTTACATTTCGACAGCACTATCGGCTTCAACACTCTTGAAAACCATGAAAATGACACCCGAGATGAAAAAATTGGTACCTACTTCAGCCGCCATCTTGGATTTACATTTCGACAGCACTATCGGCATCAGCACCCCCGAAAACCATGAAAATGACACCAATGATGAAAAAATGTATATCTATTGCAGCCGCCATCTTGGATTTACATTTCGATAGCACTATCGGCTTCAACACCCTCGAAAACCATGAAAATGACACCCATGATGAAAAAATTGGTACCTACTTCAGCCGCCATCTTGGATTTACATTTCGACAGCACTATCGGCTTCAACACCCTCGAAACCCATGAAAATGACACCCATGATGAAAAAGTGATACCCATTGCAGCCGCCACCTTGGATTTACATTTCGACAACCCTATCGGCTTCAACTCTCTCGAAAACCATGAAAATGACACCCATGATGAAAAAATTGATACCTATTGCAGCCGCCATCTTGGATTTACATTTCGACAGCGCTATCGGTTTCAACACCCTCGAAAACCATGAAAATGACACCCATGATGAATAAATTGGTACCTAATTCAGCCGCCATCTTGGATTTACATTTCGACAGCACTATCGGCTTCAACACCCTCGAAAACCATGAAAATGACACCTATGATGAAAAATTTTATACCTATTGCAGCCTCCACCTTGGATTTACATTTCGACAGCACTATCGGCTTCAGCACCCTCGAAAACCATGAAAATGACACCCATGATGAAAAAATTGATACCTATTGCGGCCGCCATCTTGGATTTACATTTCGACAACCCTATCGGTTTCGACACCCTCGAAAAGCATGAAAATGTCACCCATGACAAAAAAAATTATACTACTTACTTTTAGTACGTACTACTATTATTTATTCTGTGCTTTAAAATAATAAAAAAATCTCTTATTATTATTATAATCAAGTATTTAAGAAATTTGGTTATTCGAATATTGTGTATTTGTACAGCGATCTTTTTGAGCCGCTGAAAACAACCGAAACAATGTCCACTCACGACGGCGACTGAAGCCGAACCACAGAACATATATACCCCTAAAGGGGCCGAACTAAACTTTATACAAAGGTACTCTGTGAACTAAACTACTCTGTGGCTGTAGATCCCCATTTACAGAAACAATTTATATACGAGGCAACCAAATCAACGAAAATTTCGCCATTTTGGAGCCGAAAAAAATTAATTATAGCTAAACAAAACAAAATTACACTGCCATTTACATTCAGTGGCTTCCCACATGATAGATGAAGAGATTAAAAAATAGATTGAGTTAAACAATTGATATTTTCAAAAGTTATAGTGTTTACAAGCCACAGGGACATGATAAATCCACACCATAAGCCACTAAAACCCTTTTTTTTTATTTAAAAATAGCAATTAATCGATTTAAAAAAATTATTAATAAGTTCAACAATCATTTATCTTTCTAACAATGTGCTTTTTATATCATTTATATGTATAATATGATTGCTAGATACGACTTTATTCGATAAAATGTTGGAATTTTAATTTTTAGGCGATAGTAGAACATTACCTTGCGCTTTCGCTTAAGGTATGCAATACCTTGCGCTTTCGCTTAAGGTATGCAATACTTCACTAACCTGAGGTATAATAATTAATTTGTTCATTCATTATAGAAGTCCACAGCTGAACATAGGCCTTCCCATAGATTGCCTCATGGTGGTAATATTTTCCGTAGTTGCCACGTCTAGTAGGCGGGATGGCAACTGTAGATTTTTTAATTTTCTAGTTATTATTAGGAAGACGCTGCTACGCATTATCTGGTTTATTTCTCCACCTGGTAGTTGATATTCTTACGCCAAACACTACCTGACAACTTAAGGCTTCCCTGCGAAGTTTTAGTAACCAAATGAGTTGCATAGAATTTTTTTCTATAGTATAAATTTTATCATAATTGAAAAAATATTTTTATTAATACTTAACTTAAAGGAACTCCATCCGCGGCTGGTCGTTGCTGCTGGTGTTAAGAGGGCTGGTTCTTTCCTCGCTCAAAGGCTAAGTATAGCCATTCAGCGAGGAAACGCAGCCAGCGTTCTTGGCACGATACCGCGGGGAGTAGGACTATATGATATTTATGTTTCTAGTTTTAGTTTTTTTTTAAATTATTATTATAGTTTTTAGTATTGTAGATAAAAATAAGTAATATACTTAACTTTTTTATTAATTTGGCTTGTAACTAATATTAAATTAACAATAAACAAATTGTAGCGTTGCGTCTAACACCATAGCTCTTACACTGAATTTTAAATACTTATGATATTTAATTTTAAATACTTACCGTTACCGTTACAGCCTATTACTGTAACACTGCTGAACATAGTCTTCCCCATAGATTGCCTCATATATATTACATATAGGATATTTGCCATAGTTGCAACGCTTGGCAAGCGGGTTGGCAACCGCAGATTTTTATTTTTAGTAGTTATTAGGAAGACGCTGCTGCCCATCTCCTGATTTGTTTCCCTCTGTCGCCTCTTACGACACCCACGGGATGATATGGGGTAGTGAATAGTCTTACACCACCACTACACGGTGAAAATTACGTGGTTAAAATTATAATATTTATTATATTACTTTATCAAATTTTACTTTACTTTATAAATATTACTTATTTTATACGTGGTAGAGTCATGCTGAAGCTAAATATAGTAGTATAGTTGTGGCATGTTGTGACCCTTTCTACTGGTAAAGAGGCATTCGATCTTAGTCCTCACAGGTGACAACGCATCTGCATTTTGATTCGCATAATAAATGTAGATGCCTATAGGCCACAGCAACCACTTACCATCGGGTGGACTATGTGCTCGTTTGTCACCCTTTCCTATAAAAAATATTCTAATTGTAGTTACTGTAGTGCTTAAGAAGCTATTGTGACTAGGATCAAGAAAGGAATACTTCAGCGGCTTGGGCACGCAGAAAGATTGCATGAGGAGAGAGTGACAATGTATATTTATGCTGCAGAAGTGAGTGGCGTAATGAGCAATTAACGTTTATCTACCTAATTAGCAATATATTGAAGATAAGCTAAATTAAAATTCCTCTCAAAAGCATGCTGAGATATCGGAGTGTGAAAAATACGTCGCCATTTCATGATTTCGTTAACCCTAAACCTACTGCTCATATTCTTAGATAGTGTAAACGAACGAGCTTAAGAATTTGTCTGCGGTATATAAATCTTAAAAAAAAGTCTTAAACGTTGGCTGCATAGATCCATGTTACTTAATTTCCACCTTGTTCGTTTTGTCGCAAGTAACATTTATCAAAATAGTTTGAACCTCTCTGAACTTAGCATAAGCGCGTTGGCAGTTGGCACCCACGCCAGCAATTTGCATTCATATGTATCTGTACGCTTGCTTGCGTTTCCGTAAAATGTATCATTTGTCACAACTCTTCCGTATCTCTGCGCCATTCTTAGACTTAATATTATTGCCAACAAATAACTTAATAAATACGACACTAAGCAGTTTTGTCAGAGTTGTATTATATAACATAAGCAGTAGCGTTGCATGGACCAACAGAACTGAAAATGCCACCTCCTCCCAAATCACATAAGACCAAATAAAACAGAATTATAATTTGCTTTTATATTTTTATTTATTACTAGTTGTGCCCGCGGCGTAGCTCGCGTACATAGGTTTTACATAAAGAATTTGTCGTTTAGGGAAGAGAATATTAAACAATTTATATCATTACTGTATCAGTAAGTGGTAACAAAATAACTCATTATCATCAAAGTTCTAAGTAGTTTATGATAGAGCTTCTGTGTAAACGACGTTAGAAGTAGGCTTAGCCTGGGTGTACACAAAAAGGTAATGCGGGCTACTAACGCGGGAAAAAGCAACGTAGAGTTGGCCATGTGCAAAACAGTCAGTACTGAGGTGCAGCGCGTAAATTTTGACCTTGCGCTTTATTTACGGTCATCGCATAACACACGCTGACTGTGACTGGGAACTGAATGCGATTAAAACTGAAAGGAAAGTTACTTCTTATTAGAGGGATTTTGGGCAGTGCTGCCAGATCAAAAATCTCATTCAACGCTAGGACAACACAAAAAGCGCTAGATTTCATGAATACAGCGCTTTAAAAAAGCCCTAGATTTCGTGCTAAATTAACTACAAACAAAGTTTGTGTTTTTTATTATAATTTATAATTCAAGAAAATATAATCATAATAAAGAAAACAACATTAAGTTTTTTTCTGGCAATATTTTTTTGATGTATCAATACTTCGCAGAACATCGACTTATAATTATGGCAATTGCTGTCAACAGTAGTTAGTACTGTACGAACAATAAAAATGTCATTAATTGTTTTAAAGTGCAATGTATTTCGCAACGTAGTTTCAGATGTCAGCATCTGATTGCGGTTGCTACACAGTTTCTTTCTGTTGTAACTTCTATGTAACTTTTAACTTAGCTGTGCTCTAAACAACTTACTGAAACTGAATAAAGCAAAATAAATGCGTTGCCAAAACCATGAACGAAAACTTTAATAAAGGGGATTTCCCCACTTATAGTCGTCAGTAAAAAAATCAATTTAATCATCCTAAAGGGGGAGCCGGGAGATCCATAGCACAGGGTATCCTAATTTGAACTCGTCTCCCAAGCTCTTTGTTTTGTGGAATAAATATGTTTGAAAAAGATAAACTGCAATGTACTATTTTTGGGAAAAAATAATAAAGGTCATTATTATTATTATCGGTAATGTGGACTAACAGTGCTGCTATAAAAGAGTTTTTGTTAAATTTTGAAATGTGTGCTAAATACACAAAAGCGCTGGATTAATCGCTAGCTGCTAAAATTTCGAAATGCGCGTTATACATTCCAAAAAAGCGCTAGATCTAGTCCCCAAAGCGCTATAATAGCAGCACTGATTTTGCGTATATTATAAATAATATAAATATTATAAATAATATAAATATTATAAATACATTATCAGGACATTTCGTTGCAATTTTGTTACTTTTGGTCGGGTTCCGTTGTATGGCTTGAGTAAATACAAATTTCTTCAGTAAGTCTCAATACGATTCACCGGCGAAGAATCTGAACACCGCAATTCAGAAAAAGTTGTAATTTCTACAACTCCATCTATTACGTCTTTTGTGGGAGAAAACATCCTTTTTTAATCTTTTTTTGTGTTTTACGTATAAATACATTAATTATTATGGAGCGTTTTTTACTCACAAATCTTTTTATTACTCTTTCTGACATTTTATGGCGCCATTGAACAAATTCGAACCAACATTTAAAAATAATAATCATTACTTTCGATAGAATTAACCAATTTTAATAAAGTTAGAAGAGTTTAATAGAGTTAGTTTCTAGTTAGAAGATACGCTTTATGATTTTCTTAACGATTTCTTTGAAAAAAAAAAGATGTTTACTTTAGACGTAATGCGTTCATAAAAAACAGACAAATAGACAGACAGACAATTCTAAAAAATATAAAAATGTACTTATTTAATTGTTTTCAGTTCCCCATAATGATTTTAGCCACAAAAATATACTATACAATGTACACAACATGTTATCATCATTTTTATTATATGTATATATTTAAAGAGAGATGGTGTTGCTAACATCAATTCTAAAAATAAAAGAGATTAATTGACGCAATTGATACATCATATAAAACGTAAATGAACTTATAAATCAGTGCCTGCACAGTAAGCAAAAAATAAAGTTTGATCCTCGCCAAAACCAACGCAATTATTAATAGCTCTTTTAAAATTTGATTTACCACCTAGAGTACTCGGCGGTGAAGAATAAATTGAGTTATTCAACACGCAGTTGGGCAGCGTGTAATATAAAGATTTAGCAGTGAATATGAAACTCATCTACAGGAAAAAACCACATTGCAATTGCATTACATTTACACAACACCACCATCTATCGATGAAATTGGTTAACTATTGTGCTTTGGATTTAGTTAATAAGGTAATATATTTTTGTATAATGTATTTAATACGTTCTTTAATACTTTTGTTTACTGCGTTTTAGATATACATCATTATGGAACATTATTTTACATCATTCAATTATGATTTATGATATGATATTAGTTTAAAATACACTTGATGACTCGACGAAAGCCACCGTTGAGCAAATTCATACCTATACTTCCTTACCCATACTTCAGAATATTTATCATAACTTTTGATGGAATGAACTGATTTTAATGAAATAAAGACTAAATATAGCCCGAAGATACACTTTAAAATTTCCTTAACAATTCTTATGATATAAAATAGTACTTTATACGTGATACGTTAACAAACAAACAAACAGACAGACAGACAGACAGAAAATTCTAAAAATGGTAGAAATGTATTTAATTACTTATTTTTAGTACCCCTCAATCACTTTTAGTACAAAAATATATAATTTAAAATTAAAAATTTTGTACAGCCGACTTCAATATAAGCGAGTTCAATATAGGTTATTTAAGAATAAGTCAATAACCATTGGTCTGACCTTGATCAAATTCATATGGGGCCACACGAGAACTATCAGCTTTCATATAAAAAAAGAATCATCCAAATCGGTTCGCCCAACATACACTCGAAATGAGTACCGTCTCCTTTTTGGAAGTCGGCAGAAAATGTACAGACATCTGATATTTACAGTTTTATTATAATATTATGTATAGATGAAAATACCAACTTTTGTCGGTTTTTTTGGAAAGCTTAAAATTTTTTCATAAATCAACTTTTATAATAACGTAACGTAACACATAATCTTAATATATAAAAATTACGTGTCACGTTGTTTGTCCGCGATGAACTCCTAAACTACTGAACTGATATCAATGAAATTTTGCACACTCCTTGCAGTTTGGTTCAACTTGAGAGATAGGATAGTTTTTTATCCTGATAAGTGATACTCAATATTTTTATTATGAATTTAAGAATTATTTATATGAAGGGTCGTCGAAAAGGGCAGAACAACGTCTGCCTGGCGAGCTAGTCTTTATATATAAAAATTACGTGTCACATTGTTTGCCCGCGATGAACTCTTAAACTACTGAACAGATTTCAATAAAATTTTGCACACTATGTGCAGTTTGGCCCAACTTGAGAGATAGGATAGTTTTTAGCCCGATAAGTGACCCTCAATTTTTTTATTGCTAATCTCAGGAGTTTTTTTTAGGAAAACAAATGGTCGTCGGAAAAGGCAGAACAACGTCTGCCTGGTCAGCTAGTGTCTTATAAAAATTTAAACCAAAATTCTTGGGTTTTGATGACGGTCAAATTTAACGGAAAAGTAAATGTATTTCCATGTAAGGACTTTGAACAATGATTGCATTTATATTACAAAATATCATTATCATCATTCATCATTTAACAAGTTTTAAGTTATTAAAAAGTATATTTATATTTATTTCAAATATTTAATTTCCAAGAATAAATCCAGAATACCTAAATTCAAAGATACTCGCCAAGCCTATCAAACGAGAGATACAAAAACTCAATGGAACTTGAAGAAAGAACATCGCGGCGATTTCATTAACACCGCGTTAGCTTTCGGAAATAAGCCTCTTCGACTAGCAATCTTATATTGAATTCCCAATGGAAGTTAGAAGCCTTAATCACTATTTGCAGCACTTGTGTGATTAATCTGTAGTGTATTATACCATTGGGCATCAGCAGGAATGCGGTTATATATTTCCAAATAAAAATAAGAGCCACAATAATATTATTTCCAATTCTACAAATAGCGTTTTGCTTTTTCTTGTAACGCAAGAAGCGAGTGAAACATAAATTTTATAAAATTTGTAAATTTTGAAGGGTATGAAAGGATAAAAATTTAATAAATTAATAGTAGAAAACCTTTTTTAAAATAAACTTATTTCAATTAATTAATTAATTGATAACTTTGATTTAATTTAAAGTTTATCTTCTCGTTTTTAGAGCATTCCAATAATAGCTTATTTCAAAAATGTGTTTTTACTATTAATTAATTATTTATTTTTTAGTTATTGCTGGACATGTTTTCAATTCTGTTAATTTTATTGAATTTTCTTTTATCACCAGCAGTTGATCCTTGTTGGTCCCTACAACATTTGTTCGAGCACCACCAAACTATCCATAACCTTTGGCGAGTTATAACTCTTTAAAAGGAAAAGGACATATCTTCTGTCGGGAAAGATGTTCGGTTTCAACCCGGGGAGCGGCCAATAATCCGTGCAACCTTTCAGACGTTGACATTTTATTTGACCAACTTAGCGAGACCTATAGTCAAGCCAAACAGTATAGTAGGTCAGGCCAAGGACAATATTTTTTTTTAAATAAAGGTAAATATAACTTATGAGGCATTTTGATAATTAATTTTAATACCTATGTTCTAATCCAAAAATAAAAAAAATATCAACAATTAAAATATCGAATTATTTGTATGAAGGTCAAGTGAGCGCTAGAGAAACGACGATTGGAAGACGTTATCGATAAATAAAATGTTTTGAGAAGCTATAAATTATCGTGTAGTGGCGGTGTATGAATATATATACCATCCCCTGGGACTCGTAAGAGGCGACTAGACTTTTTTTTTATAGGATAGGGTAACAAACGAGCACACAGTCCACCTGATGGTAAGTGGTTGCTGTGGCCCATAGACATCTACATTTATGCTCGTTTGCGAATCAAATACAGATGCGTTGTCACCCGTGAGGACTAAGATGGAATGCCTCTTTTCCAATAAAAAGGGTCTCCGGTTCTCTACACTCACCATACGAAACAGCAGTGTTAAGCTGCTATTTTACGCTGATAATCTGTGAGAGCGTGGTCCTTCCCCGGTCGAGCCGACCCATGCGTGCTACAACTATACTACTAATATAGCTGCATCATGGCTTTACCACGTACATAACACATGGCATGCAGAAGATGCAGGTGGCTCAAGGCCGTGCTTTTTGGCATTCCTTGGGGAGGGCTATGCTTAGCAGTGGACTTGGGAAGGGCTGTAATGATGATGATGATGATCAGTATTTGTAACCAGCATCGATATTTTTTATTTATTTATTTATTCAGCCAAACTTATCACTAACATTATAGGATTTAATGACCTAATGCGCTAGTGAAAACAGTAAACATTTTAATTATTGTAACATATTATAAATAATGCAGCCCTTGTGAATTCACTCATAGAACATACAAATATGTCAACTTCCTCATGGATAAGGTTAAGTAGTCTGGTGGCGCGAGTGCGCGGCGCCTCCCGCAGAAAGTTGGTGCGACCGCGTGGTACCGCCAGCAGCCGCGGCCGTCGCCTTCGCCACACGTATTTCTCCGGCACATTCAAATATATACCCTCCAAGAAATAAGGAGTCTTCCTCTTATTACTTGGAGAATATATGATACTAATGCGAGGTTTCGCCTAACACGGAGTTCATTATATCCCACCATACCTAAAACGCATAAGGTTGGATATTTTAGTGGATAAAAGGGATATACGCCATAATATTTGAAGTATAGAAATCGAACAAATTTGTTTTGAATTCTCTCCAGCATGAGACTATATTTAGTTTCATGTGGAGCCCAGATAACTGCGTTGCACTCAAGTTGGCTCCTAACTAAGGCGTTATACAGTGCTACAATGGCTTTAATGTTAGTGAAACAACGAGCCCTGCGCAGTATAAAACCCAAGTTGCGATACGTTTTCTTGCAGATGTCCGCTATATGATTTTGGAAATTAAGTACTGAGGTGAAACAAACATTTAAATCTCCTCATATCCACCTCGATCCAAGTGATATTTTATAGACTCTCCGACATATATATATATATATATATATATATATATGTCGGAGATATATATATATATATATATATATATATATATATATGTATATTGTTTTTATGGGGGAGTAATTTAATTAGATTTTTGTGTTTGATTAATAAACATCGTTTCATAACTTCGTACCTATGTTTTATTGAGCTAAAATATACCTTATAATTATCCACTCTAATTATGTATCAGTATATATAGAACGCTTGGCATAATGAGCAATGTGCGATACGCGTGCTCTATACCTTGCTTATTTGTATTTTAAGTTCTGAACACTCTTATCTATTGTTCTAGGGCTCCCTTCTAAATATTACTATACTCTTAGGTGGGGCACTAAAAATTGGCAAATTGAAGACTAATTGGTCATGCCGACGCGTCACAGATTAATATTGGTATGGTTGGTCTCCACCATTTTGAAGTTTTTCAGCACTGCTAGAATTTGCCCAGGGTGTAGGCCGATATTAGTTAAGAAGCGACCCCGTTAAGTCTTACCGCTTAGTCGGGTAGTAGAACACCATCTCCTCGAAGAGCTGAACACGGACGTCATTTTATTCACATTCTTGTCAGCGAACCCTTTTATTTGATATCCAAATCATAGGAGTGAATAAGGAAACATAGTCCGCCATCTTTGGGAGTCCACCATATTTGATTTAGAGTGACGTAATTTTATTTTTTTATTCTTCTTAGCAAACCCTTTCATTTGAAATCATGGGGGTCCATAAAAAAAATTGTCCGCTATGATTTAGTATCACGTCACTTAGCTAAACATACATTGTCATCCAAACTAACAATGTATGCAAAATTTCAGCGCAATTTGTTGAGGATAACTGTTTTAAATTCAGTTGCAAGATTTGAACGTAAGAAACATACATTGCAAGTTAAATAACGGCTTTTTAATAAAAAGGAACGAAAGTTAATATGAAAGGTGACGTAATTATGGAAACATTGTAGGTACGGAAGAGAAAGATAGCATTAATGATTTCTTATATTTACGCGAACACTACACATTTAAATAAAACTAATTTTACGGATTTTATCGCGTTTATTAACTTATTTTACATTCCCGACGTTTCAAGCACTTTACAGCACCCATGGTCACGGGGGGGACTGAGGTGTATGACGTCCCAATGTCATAGTTAACCACGGCTACCTCCAGATTAAAAGAACACATAGCTGATGTGAAGAATAGACGCTCCGGTAAGTCTGCAGTCTGTGAACACGTACAGGATCGCCCCCGTCACTACATTAGATTTGATAGACCACAAATCCTCGCTAAAGAACACCGATTCCTTTCAAGGATGATTCGCGAGGCTATTGAAATCAAGAAACATCCTAATTTCAATAGAGAAGATTGCTGGGTGCTACCATCTGCTTGGGATCCCATAATTAATAAAATTAAATCCCAACCCAAGCATACAACTGCAAGACTTCATGATACTGTAAGTTCATACTGCGTGGATCGGAACAAAAATTAATAATTTTTAATCTGGAGGTAGCCGTGGTTAACTATAACATTGGGACGTCATACACCTCAGTCCCCCCCGTGACCATGGGTGCTGTAAAGTGCTTGAAACATCGGGAATGTAAAATAAGTTAATATACGCGATAAAATCCGTAAAATTAGTTTTATTTAAAAGATAGCATTAAGTAGTTAAGAGGGTGTGGAAGCGAGATAGATTATTGTATAATGTAAGAAGTATGTTAAAAAGAGAATAGATTATAATGTGTAATGGCGAAAAGTGTTTCATGATATCTTAAACTACTACTAAAAATAAATTCAGTTTAATAACTAAGCCTGTGGTAGCTCAAGTGCTAAGCTTATAGCTCGCTGTAAATTTACAGTATGCGAGCAACCCGGGTTCGATCCCCGCCGACACCAATGAAATTGTTAATTGCAATTTTAAGTGCTGATTTACCATGTGCTCGGCGGTGAAGGAAAATATCGTGAGGAAACCTGCATGTCTGAGAAATAAGAAAAAAATAATTTCGAAGACGTGGAGTTAGCCAACATGCATCTGGGATATAAAATCTCTGAGAGGGTTTTAACGGTTTCGCTATCCCGTGCACTACATATAGGTCATTGCTATTGTCTTAATATTGTGTCTGAAAACCGGACTAGAACCCTCTCAGAGACGAGGCCTGTGCCAAGCAGCGAGACGTATATAGGTTGTAACTTTAACTTCATAATCTTAATAAAGCTAATTATACCGTCAAGAAAAACTTAGAAGATAAAGCACTTTAAATGTTTGCTTCTTTCTCTTCTATATTGCTATGCTTGAAAAGTGACATAATATGTGTAATCGTATTGTGTAATGTTTATTTAGTTACAATGTATGTGATATTGTAACTCAATTATTTAAATAAATACAGGTATTTCTGGCTATCTTGAACACGATATACATACATAAAATATACACAGATCTAGACACGCTTAACTATAAAATTTAAAATACATAATTAATAGAAATCTAATAAATTTCTCTTCCAAATCACAGTTATAAAGATTAACTAGAACCACGGTACGTGTTTACTGCGGCTCAACTCTCAGCCAAATCAATAGAGTAATGTAGGTAAGCCAAATCCATGCCAATAATGATACAGATTATATTATTTATATTATCATCCCTAAAAACAGAGATCCTCAAAGCCTGTGATTATCTTGGCTTAGCTGGTACCGATACTAAGCTATAGATAAAGGTATAGTGTTATCAATCCAATCGGATTTAAAAGCCATCCAATTATCAGCACCTATTACTATTAATTGCATGCAAATTTTCAGAACTATAAAATGTCGAGATAATAATATTTAAGATTAAAATGTCTATTTAAGATTAAAATTATAACAAAGTGTCAACAAGTAATCAATAAATAGGGAATACTTAATAAAGATGTCATAATTGGTCCAGTTTTGTGTCAGTCAAGTTGCTATTTTACCTATCGTCGTTCAAATATTCCTGCACAGTGTAAAAAAAGTAAGTGTAAATTTAAATAACACAACTGGCACAGTATAAATTTTCACTGTGCCAGTTGCATAATTGTCTTTTAAATGTAATGAAAGGTTGGTCTTGAATTACTTGTAGTATCTTAATATATATATTATATATTACACAGTCAGGTCATAAGTATTGTCACACAGTAAAAACTTTTCTTTTAGAATGCTGGCCACAAAAAAGTTTATTGAATTCGAATTTCGAATTGTTCATGAAAATAAAACTGTATACTTTTTAGAATTTTACTCATTTTTAAATATGGAGTGGACGCTTAAATAAGACCGTGTTGCAGTTATTGCGTTGCATCGTTGCGGTTACGCGCCAATTCAAATTTTTGACATACTGAAAAATTTGAATATAACCAAAAGATTTGTTTATCGTACCATCAAACGATAAAATGAGGACTCTAATGTAGATGACATGTCAAGAAGTGGTCGCCCTCGGTTTGTTAGGACTCCAGCAGTGATAAAAGCTGTGAAGGCGCGAATTCAAAGAAATCCCAAACGTAAGCAGAAACTGTTGGCCCTTCAGGTGGGGTTAAGCAAAACCACGGTGAAAAGGGTGTTAAATGAAGACTTAGGGCTTCGGGCATATCGAAGAAAAACAGGACATCGTTTGAATGCTCGTCTAATGGATCTGAGACTGAAGAGATGCCGCGCTTTGTTGAAGCGGTACGCGGGAAAAAAATATCGGGAAATTCTTTTTTCGGATGAAAAAATTTTTACCGTAGAAGAGAGCTACTACAAACAAAATGATAAGGTGTACGCACACAGTAGTGAAGAAGCGAGCAACCGTATTCCGCGTGTCCAACGAAGTCATTTTCCATCCTCGCTCATGGTATGGTTGGGAGTTTCTTATTGGGGCTTAACAGAGGTACATTTTTGTGAGAAAGGTGTAAAAACGAATGCAGTTGTGTATCAAAATACAGTCCTGACGAACCTTGTGGAACCTGTTTCTCATACCATGTTCAATAACAGGCACTGGGTATTCCAACAAGATTCGGCGCCAGCTCATAGAGCGAAGAGCACACAAGACTGGCTGGCGGCGCGTGAAATCGACTTCATCCGGCACGAAAACTGGCCCTCCTCCAGTCCAGATTTGAATCCGTTAGATTACAAGATATGGCAACACTTGGAGGAAAAGGCGTGCTCAAAGCCTCATCCAAATTTGGAGTCAATTAAGACATCCTTGATTAAGGCAGCCGCTGATATTGACATGGACCTCGTTCGTGCTGCGATAGACGACTGGCCGCGTAGATTGAAGGCCTGTATTCAAAATCACGGAGGTCATTTTGAATTAACTTTAGTGTCATAAGAATCTATGTTTTGTTATGTTCATTTTGGTATATAAATGGTTACATAATGAATAAACTTGTTTCAATTATTTTATATTAAACATGTGACAGAATTTATGACCTGACTAGGTACTGTCATACACATCCAATATCATTTTTTTTATAGGATAAGGGTTACAAACGAGCACACAGTCCACCTGATGGTAAGTGGTTGCTGCGGCCCATAGACATCTACATCTATCCTCTATTACAAATCAAAATGTAGATGCGTTGTCACCCGTGAGGACTAAGATGGTATGCCTCATTTCCAGTAAATAGGGCCTCCGGTCACCTGCACTCACCAAGCGAAACGCAGAGGTAACTCTACTTCACGATGGTTTTCTGTGAGGTCGTGGTACCACCCCGGTTCGAGCCGGCCCATCCGTGCGACAGCAAAAGCTGCCGCGTGGCTCTACCACTGTTGAAAATTTTTCTGGAATCTCGCACTCTTGGGAATTATAGTGGAAACCAACCTATTCCTATTTCTGGTGCCTCGTGTGTAGTCGTCTTTGGCTTGTGTAAAATAATTCATATTGTTCTTTACAAAATTCGCCGCTTCGAAAATTTATAGACAAGGAAGTGTCAAAATGTTCAAAAATTTATACAAAGACTGACATGGCTCTATATGACTACAGTACCACGTATTGATCTAACACACTTTTTTGTGCAATGAACGCCTTTTTTACGTCCGCGCTATTACCCCATATAATGAGTTCGTATCGCAGGACTGATTCAACGTAAGCAAAGTACGCAGTAAGAGCAGTACTCCTTCCTGCTATTTTTGTTAATTTATAAATTGCAAACGAGAAACGGTTGATTTTATAGCATACCTTTTGACATGTTGTTTCCAATCAAATTTTTGGTCGATTTCTATACCCAAGAATTTCGTTGTCATTGTATTTTTAAGTATTAGTCCTTCATAGTTTATATTTAATGTTAGATTTTGTATATTATTAAAGTTAATTTAATTTATTTTCTCAGTATTAATAGTTAAATTACTATTTGTAAGTCAATTAATTATTTGAATTAGAGTCTCATAAATGTCATTTTTGTTGTCATTTAATATCAATTTGTTATCAGTTTTCACTATTACAGATATATCATCAGCGAATATATATCGATATATCGATGTTTGGTCACATTTGGGAGATTATTAATATAAATCAGGAACAGAAGAGGTCCTAGTACACTTCTTTGAGGAACGTCAAACTTATTTTCCTTAAATTGAGATCTGTAGTTTTCCACTACATGGTTAAGTCCAGTTTTGTGATTTTGGCTGATTGCATTCCATTCTGTAAGTATGTTTTTATCCAGCTCAAAATAGTGCCTCTAACACTGCAGTACTCTAACGTTGCTAGATGTTGAATAAAATCGAAAGCTTTCGACATATCAAAGAAGAGCCCGTCGTATATTGTTTGTTATTTCGTAATATAAGGGTCTCATTCACTAAGTCATATACCGCATGTGTAGTGGATTTACTTTTTCGACATCCATATTGATTGTGTTTGCGTATATGATATTTATAAAATAACGCTGTAAGTTTTTCATACATAACCTTCTCATACACTTTGGATAGGATAAGAATCAGCGTAATGAGCACTTACGAGTATTTTTTTTATATTTTTTAAATAGTGGTTTCACCAATAAGAATTTTAATCTGTCTGGAAATATCCTAGAGACTATTAACTGATTTATCAGAAACGTCAAAACAGCGCCTAATAGTTCATTACATATCTTGATAATATTTGTATCCTTCTGAATTTGTGTTATTCAGTGATCAAATTATGTGTTACCAAGGACCTCTGTATGATCGCATTGCTACTCGTAAATTATCCTAACCAGCCTATTACATCTAAAAGAAAGGTAACGTAGGAGCAGAACAAAACATGTGCAGCACCACCTTTCAGATGATAACTCAAATATTATAATAATTAAAAATAGTTCGTAAAAAATGTAGAGGAAAATTTTAATTTTTAATATTCGATTTTTTTTTCTACACTATCTTAACTATAACTGGCCAGTGTTTATACACACAACTTAATACAATATATTTACTTTTTTTCGCAAGACTTTCTGCGTAACACGTCATAGGCTGTACGTAACTTCACTTTAATAATTTTAAATTGTATCATTATCTTTATCACTTTGCTTTGTATTACTTTGCTTAGTTTCACAACCGAAATATAAATTTCATTTAATCAAATTAATCCGTGACCGCAAAGGTGAGCAGCGGATAGTACGTGTGTTGGCAAGGACCTCACAACAACAAGCTCACAGCTACTCGTAAATTATCCTAACAAACCCGTTACGACGATATTAAGGTGACTACGTGATCAATTCCAATGTGTATGTTCTGTACTGACATGTGAATCCAAGATCTTTTTTACTCCCTCCTTTTTTGCCAAAAAACGTCACCCTTACTCTACTAGAATTTTCTCCTGTATCGTGGAAGCAATTGTAATATATAAATTGCACAAGCACAATCGGTCAGATCAGGGCTTCGACTTTGTAGTGTCAATATGGTTTCATTCAATAAATAAATTTATTATTATTATAGACTTAATGTATACATTTTTACATGTATACAAATAAATAATATTGAAGTGTCTGTTTGTAATGTTGAAATAACAGCTTTTTACTATATGCATATGAAAGTATATACGGTACTTACAACAAAAACACGATTTTAAAATTTTTTGTCTGTCTGTTTGTCTTTCTGTCTATCTCTCTGTCTGTCTGTTTGTTCCGCGGAAAAAAATAGAGCCCATGAAATCCAATCGCAATTAATTACGCGCGGACGATTTTCTAAAAAGGCAGACCAACGTCTGTCTGGCCAGGTAGTAGAACTATAAGTAGTATGAATTAAATTCATCGCCTTTTCATGGTGAGATAACTATATAAAAGACAAGCAACGCACTCGCAATCCTAGTGTAGTAGTTTTTCATGGGCATCAGTGATCACTTACCATCAGGTGAGCCGTAAGCTCGTTTGTCTCCAGTTCTATAAAATATTATATATTTTATAGAACTGGAGACTTTGGTATTAGCAAATACTATCGTTAAATCGGCTAAATTAATAAAATAATCTTCTCTATACGGATCACGGAGCAATAATACTCTCTACCGAGAAACACAGATCGAACGACTTTCCAATGAACCCTCCAAATCAAACGTGTAGAAAGATATCGTCTTCAGTAATGCGTACAGCAAACGCGTGGCATAATTTACCGACGTCCGCCTTTTCAGGCGATTACACTCTCAATATCTTATAGACAAGAGCGAGTAGGTGTTTTACGCAATAATAGAACTACTGACTTCCTTACCACTTACCATCAGGTGAGAGTGTTGTTGGTAAACACGACGCGGCGGTAGTTGCAATAAATCTATCTATCTATAAACTACATATTAGATGTCCATACAAATATAGAGTTCGTTAAATTATAATAAAATAGAACTAAAAAAATGCAAAACGGGCTGTTTTCCCATCAATCTGTTTAATTTCAATGTATAAATATCATCCACCAATTTAGTTTTAAGTTTTTTTTTAATTTTGCGTAGTTTATGTAATATTTAAATCATTTTATATTTCGAACTAGTTCCCTTAGGTTCAGACAAACGTTGGAATATGATTGGTTGAGTGATTACGTTGTGCGAGCATCATATTCAGAGCTGTTATTATATACGTGGTAGAACCACGCTGCAACTATATTATAGTTGTAATTGCTACAACCGTTGCAATCACACTACTATTGTTGATTTTTGCATGCCGAGCGCAAAGCGCATAGGTATGTTCTAGTAGCGCCTAAAATCAAAATTCCAACGTTTTGTCGCATGAAATCGTATCCAGCAATCATATTATACATATAAATTATATAAAAAGCACATTGTCAGAAAGATAAATGATTGTTGAACTTATTAATATTTTTTTAAATCGATTAATTGCTATTTTTACATAAAAAAGGGGTTTTAGTGGCTTATGGTGTGGATTTATTAAGTCCTCAAGGTAAACACGATAACTTTTGAAAATATCAATTGTTTAACTCAATCTATTTTTTAATCTCTTCATCTATCATGTTGGAAGCCACTGAATGTAAATGGCAGTGTAATTTTGTTTTGTTTAGCTTTAATTAATTTTTATCGGCTCCATAATGGCGAAATTTTCGGTGTTTTCGCAGCCTTGTGTTAGAATTTATTTTAGTAAATAGAGACTGCCTGTGCCTCACTCACTTAGTTTGGCGTCAACCGCCGTTGTGAGTAGATACTGTATTGGTAGTTTGCAGCGGCTCAAAAAGATCGCTGTACAAATAAATACAAAATATTCGAAAAACAAATTTCATACATACTTGATTATTATAATAATCAGAGATTTTTATTACAATATTTTAAAAGCACAGAATAAATAATAGTAGTACGTAGTAATACTAAAAGTAAGTAGGATGTAATATTTATACTTGAATACGTCTTGGACTTTTTGGAGTGACATGAATGATGATATGATGATCATATGTGCATTATGAGTCGTGCACTTTGGATTTTCCAAACTTTTGCAAATTGAAGTTTGACATAAAATTATCGGAAAATTGGAAGTATAATAAGATTATTAGTGAAAACTTGTGTGTATTTAAACTACTTTAAAAAATTCCGTATAATCATGCTATATGTAATTTTTTTAATGCGAAGGCATGCTCAACTGGATTTACCAATAGTTTTTGAAATATTAGTAAAGCTATTAAACATTACTAATATTCCCTTTAACCACTTCTGGTAAGCTTAAAATGTCTATGTTAGAAGTGGTTCACGACAGTAGTTGAATGGCGGAATCGAACCCACGTACTTTAGAGTTCGCGGTCCGCGCCCTGCCATTAGGCTACTGAGGCCGAATACTGAATTTTAATTAATTCTAAAATCAAAGTACTAGTGTTGATAAAAGAACACTCTTGGGATATATATGCAGCGAAAAGCCACGACATCTTAATTAACAAAGAGCAACTCCCCTGAAGCAGTAAATTAAAACAGTTCCAACCACTTGGTACGAAGCCAGCGTTTATAGAGAAGAGATAAAATATCACTTACTGAATATTCATTTTATATAAGAATATAAAATAAATCTCATTTCGTTCTGATACAGAAGTCACGATAAAATCTGTAATCTATAAGTGCCTGTCTGGAATATCGAAATAACTGCATTATATTGAGCCGAGCGAGTCATTATTAGTTTGCTATTAAGACATGAATAATCATTATATTTTTTGTCTATCTATCTGTCTGTCTCTCTATTTGTATCTGTCCGTCTGCCTGTCCGTCTGTTTTTTTTATATGATAAGGGTGACAAACGAGCACACAGTCCACCTGATGGTAAGTGGTTGCTGCGGCCCATAGACATCTACATCTATCCTCTATTACAAATCAAAATGTAGATGCGTTGTCACCCGTGAGGACTAAGATGGAATGCCTCATTTCCAGTAAAAAGGGCCTCCGGCCACCTGCACTCACCAAGCGAAGCGCAGAGGTAAACCTCTACTTCACGCTGGTATTCTGTGAGATCGTGGTACCACCCCGGTTCGAGCCGGCCCATCCGTGCGACAGCAAAAGCTGCCACGTGGCTCTACCACTGTTAAAATAAAGTTAAGTCTGTCTGACTATACGGGCTAATCTTCGGAAAGGCTGAAACGATAGTAATGAAATTTTACGAACAGATAGAAAGTAATGCCACGAGGGGTCTAGGATATATTTTATCTGAAAACAAAAACATATAGAAATGTTTGTGAAACCGAAACATTTGTAAAATAAATTGTATTTGATGTTTATCTTGAACATAAATGATGGCGCGTTATTAGATTCAACCCAGGCGATGCCCAGGCCGGGCCGCTACTAAATAATTTTTTTTAGATTATATTGTTACAATATGTATTTCAATTAATTAGCCTCGTACGGATTCCAGTATTTCTAATAGGAATGTATTTATACATTAAATCAACAAATATTGTAAAATTTAAGTTTTCTTAGTATCTTTGTGAAAGAGAAACAAATAAATAATTATTAATAAAATTAACCCATAGGCTCCTGAAGTAAATACGAGTAGTGTAAAACTGGTTTAGGAGTGTGTGGCTTCTTTCACATCATTGCTTTATTAATTTATGGCATAACATATTAGCGTGTAGTATAATTTGTCAAAACAATTCTATTAACACAAGAAAACAAAAATTAAAAAGAAAAAAGAGCTTACTTGCTTACTTTCGTATATGTATGTCAGGTCATGTCATGTTTTTTTTTACATCTTCGTTATGAGGTTTTTAAGTCAAAATATTATACTAATACATATTACACGATGACATGATATGACGGATAAGCTAGTAAGCAACCTTTTCTTTTATAGTCTAGTCATCATCAAGTCGTCTACGACATCAGGACGTTAAACTCTTCAATCACAGGGAGTGTGACCCGGGGTGCCGGTTGGCTATAGACGTTCGGTACTTAATTTTAATTATGTTTTCAGTTTAGGAGGTGTTCGGGGTTGTACCGACACTAAGGGGATGATAAACTGATAACGTTTGATAAGTTTGATAAAAATATATTTTGGATAAGTTTACAAATTATAAAGGATAGAACTACTGATAATGAGTACTCGTCGCGCTGTTGAAAAAAATAAAGCTCTTGTAAAATATGTATTTTATTATAGTCTGTGTCCCATTGTTTCGGAAATCTCGAAGGATCAATGCTCGGGGTGTATCGACACCAAGGGGATGATAAACTGATAACGTTTGATAAGTTTGATAAAAATATATTTTGGATAAGTTTACAAATTATAAAGGATAGAACTACTGATAATGAGTACTCGTCGCGCTGTTGAAAAAAATAAAGCTCTTGTAAAATATGTATTTTATTATAGTCTGTGTCCCATTGTTTCGGAAAGCTCGAAGGATCAATGCTCGGGGTGTATCGACACCAAGGGGATGATAAACTGATAACGTTTGATAAGTTTGATAAAAATATATTTTGGATAAGTTTACAAATTATAAAGGATAGAACTACTGATAATGAGTACTCGTCGCGCTGTTGAAAAAAATAAAGCTCTTGTAAAATATGTATTTTATTATAGTCTGTGTCCCATTGTTTCGGAAAGCTCGAAGGATCAATGCTCGGGGTGTATCGACACCAAGGGGATGATAAACTGATAACGTTTGATAAGTTTGATAAAATATATTTTGCATAAGTTTACAAATTATTAAGGCTAGAACTACTGATAATGAGTACGCGTTGCACTCTTGATGGCTATAAGCGAACTGATTTTAAAATACATTTGCCGCGGAAATACGAGTATGTAAAAGAGGCCAAGTTGTGAAATGAGGACTTGACAATTGAACGTTGCATTATATGCTCATACATGTAGCTTGTCAGGGTTAGGCTTAAATCTTTCAAACTGTATTAGGTTGTCGAAAATGCGTTTTGAATTAATTACGATAAAATAAATTCAACCAAAAATTGCGTATAATTAAACGTACATATGTCAATTTGGTTTAGTATTATGAAATAGAAGTCCGGGTACTTGATTTATTATGTTTTCACGTTAGTTTTGTCGCTTGAACCGTTTATACTGTGTTTGTATTTTAGAAATGTGATTTCAGTTAATTGAAAAAAAAATACATATAACTTGGATCCAGACAATCCATTTGTAGCAGAAGATGGTTCACATACACCAAGAATTGAGTAGCAGTGGAGAGCAGTCATGAATTTTTCAGAAAACAAAATTATAACAAGTCTCATTACATTGTTTCATTTACCACTATCATAGCAGAGCTTAGGGCAACCTAACTTTACAGATAAGATACGTCGAATCTGTACTAAAACTGAATAAGAGCGCTTCAACTCCACGTAGTCTTGTCTGCCCTATTCCTAGAGTCTTTTTGTAAAGGCGTAGGCGTGGAGGGAGAGCAGCCCCCGCCCGCTGTATCAAATTGCAGGCACCTGTGTCTGAGCCCAAGTCGACCAATAAGCCGCAGCTGCGGAGTTGAGCATGGGTGTCTGTGATTTGCTACGCAAGGACGAAGGGGCTGCACTTCCCGCAGCGCCGAAGCCGTTGTAGAAGTAAGTTTGAGTCAATATTCCTGTGTAAAAAAGTGAGGTTATGATTTTACAAAAAAAATATTACTCATAAAACTATGCATTTCCGCAAATGGGGAAGGGTAGGGGGCTTCCATTGAACCATCCCTCTTCACCCACTCCCCTCGCATCTCCGTACGCGAGTACCGAATGTCTATAGTCTTACCATAGTATAAAGACAGGGAAGTAGGCTGTCTCCGGCCCAATCCGCGATATAATTGCCTACTGTCTCAGGGTTGTCATTGTCACCAAATCATTAGCTTAAAGCCCGGCTCTTGCCAAAAATAATACATCTCTGTATAACTAATTCAGTGATCATTAGTCGATAAAGTTCAACAATGGTTTTCCTAACAAATACAGAAATATACATTTCTGTATTTGTAAGATTCAGAGCAGTATTATTTATAAAAAAAGGGATAAAATAAACCGGCGGGGCGGTATGTGAGCTCGTGTTTAAATTATTTACTTAGTATATTCTAGTTATTTTTTATTTTTAATAGGCATAATATAGTATTAGCACACATAAAGGACCATATTAATTTTTATTTTTAATTAATACAAGCATATATATATATTGAATCACACATTTATTTCATAATTACAAATTAGCTACAGAAAAATACTTTCTTCGGTTTCGACTATTACGAAACGACTTGTTATAAAACTTTAATGTGTAATATATCCGCATCCTTATAAATAACTTTTGCAAATATAATTAATTACGATTTTATAACCGTAAGTAGGTACTTAGTTACTATTCTTCCTCTGTCTGATAGACAACTAATACAACAAAAATATGTAAATGTATGTAAAAAAAGCCGTAACGCGCGAACCTCGTGCGGTGTTAGCCCAGACTGGCGTAGTGAGAAACATTCCGAGATTGTGTTTAAGTGTGCGTGCGGCGCCTCATAGATACTATGGCGCACACATACAAGCCGCGCGCAGTGAGTTTGTTTGAAGATAACGTACTTCCCTGTCTTTATACTATGGTCTTACCAGAAGTGCTGTTAACCGCCCGAAACGGCGGGAATTAAAGAAAAGGTTAAAATTAAACACTATAAAATAAGTAAAATTTGTTTTATTCAATGTAAAATACAGTTCTTTCCCTTCAAATCCAGAATTTTTGAAAAGAATCTGAGTAGTGCTTGTTTCAGTCTTAAGGGGCTAGCGGATTAACAATTTTAGTACAAAATGTTTCGCACTTTTAACGCTGCTACTCGTCGCTGGCCTCGGTGAATTACATTCAATGTAAACGAGATGGTTATATCGCCATTTTTCGGAAGCCAAAAAATTTTTCTGGTATTTCCTACTGTCGCGTTTTACGACATCCACAGGATAAAAACAACATGCTCCTAAGCTTTATTCCCTTGATGAAAAATAGGCAGATTTTTTTATGTAGTAGAGCCATGCTGCTATATTAGTAGTATAGTTTTAGCACGAATGGGTCGGCTCGACCGAGGAAGGACCACGCTCTCACAGAATTCCACCGTAAAAAAAAATAGCAGCTTAACATTGCTGTGTGATGTATGGTGAGTGTAGAACCGGCAACCCTTTTTACTGGAGAAAAGACATTCCGTCTTAGTCCTCACGGGTGACAACGCATCTGAATTTTGATTCTTTATTGAGGATATATTATGTGGATGTCTTTGGGTCACAGCAACCACTCACCAGGTGGACTGTTTGTTCGTTTGTCACCCTATCCTATAATAAAAAAAAATTTATATATATATATATATATATATATATATATATATATATATATATATATATACTAGCTGACCAGGCAGACGTTGTTCTGCCCTTTCCGAAGTTGTCTCTCAAGTTCTCTCTTGGACCAAACTGCATACAGTGTGCAATTTTTTTTTGAAATCGGTTCTATCTGTTGAATACTTCAGCAACACGTGGTGGTTATACTACTAAATTGTAGCTTATATTAAACGTTTGTATTTTTAACATAGCGCCATCTATTAAATATTTACTCAATCCAGTCAACAGATATCGTCATCTGAGAGAATCGTTTGGAGCTAACAGATAATTGTGAATGTCAAATAATAGACAAATAATTTTCAATTAAATAATATTGTATTGCGACTATAAATTGAGATGTAAGCTATCCTATCTTTTAAGTTGGACCAAACTGCACATTGACCAAAAATTTCATTGAAATCAGTTCAGTAGTTTAGGAGTCCATCGCGGACAAACAACGTGACACGTACTTTTTATATATAAAGATATATATATATATATATATATATATATATATATATATATATATATATATATATATATATATATAAATTCAAATACTCAATATATATATATGACGCCACCTGCACCGTTGCAGGTGCGGCGGCGTTGGTTTACCTAGACAGAATTCTTGTGAACGACACGTGTACCGGCACACCTGTGGCATTGAACAAACGAATTAATTATCCAACGAGTCGAGGATAAACTAGTAATGGAATACGACAAGCGTACCGTTCCACGTCAGAGCCAAGACTGTCTTAACAGCGGCCGCGCCGTCCGTTTTATACAAGCAAAACGGGCGCCACCACAGGTGCAATGGTGTAGGTGTGCGGAACATGTGTTATTTACAAGAATTCTGTCTAACTGCACCGACGGATACCGCGCCGCACGTGCAATGGTGCTGGTCCCGTCATTGACGCCACCTGCACCGTTGCAGGTGCGGCGGCGTTGGTTTACCTAGACAGAATTCTTGTAAACGACACGTGTACCGCACACCTGCGGCATTGCACCTGCGGCGCCGCCCGTCCTGCTTGTATAAAACGGACGGCGCGGCCGCCGTTAGGTCAGTCTTGGCTCTGACGTGGAACGGTGCGCTTGTCGTATTCCGTTACTAGTTTATCCTTGACTCGTTGAATAATTAATTCGTGTAAACGAATTAATATTATTCCTAATTAGCAAATTAGTCTCTGTACTATACTCAATTACACTTTCTACACACAAATATATATAGAAAATAGAACCGACGACCGATGGGGAAGAAAGGTTCTCGAGTGGCAGCCTCGTACCGGTAGGCGAAGTGTAGGGCGTCCCCCCACGAGATGGTGTGACGACCTGGTAAGACATGCAGGAAGTCGATGGATGCAGGTGGCTCAGGACCGTGCTTTGTGGCATTCTTTGCGGAAGGCTTATGTTCAGCAGTGGACTTGTGAAGGGCTGTAATGATGATGATATATATATATATGTATATATATATATATATATATATATATATATATGACGGCAGGTGCACCGTTGCAGGTGCGGCGGCGTCGGTCTAGCTAGACAGAATTCTTGTAAAAGACACGTGTACCGCACACCTGCGGCATTGCACCTGCGGTGCGGTCCTGCTTGTATAAAACGGACGGAGCGGCCACCGTTAAGACAGTCTTGGCTCTGACGTGGTGCGCTTGTCGTATTCCGTTCCTAGTTTATCCTCGACTCATTGGATAATTAATTCGTGTAAACGAATTAATTATTATTCCTAACTACAAAATTAGTCTCTGTACTATACTCAATTATACCTTTCTACATCAGAAGTAGGATAAAGTCCCCATTTTTGCCCACGTATAATCTTCGAATAGTATGAGGATTATTACATTTGTGGAAGACTATAATGCATTCCGCAATGATGAATCTGTTATGTTAATTACCGTAATGAAATTTGCTATGCTAATTAAGATATTGTCGTATTATTAAAGTGTAGAGAAAAGATAAAGTGAAATTATTTAAGCCAAATTTTTTTAATTTCTTTGATTTGTATTAAAAGTACCCGCAAGTATTGTCATTATTTCTTGACGTACCTAAATATGTTAACAAATCTCGAAAGAAATGTTGAAGGCTTTCTAATTAAGTTGTTAAGTTTCGTTGTAATTTGATAGTTCACGCGAAACATTATTATCATTTGCTATATTTTGAAGTTCAAAACGTTTAAGGGATGTACCAAAATGAGGATTAACTTTAACATGCTATGAATTAAAAATAATAAGTGACATTTTTGTGTTCCAATGTGTTGTTAAGTGTTGCAGTTTGCCCCGAATATTGTGTGGTCGACAAGATTGGGGTTTGATGTCGAGGGATTCGTAGAAGTCTCTACAACAATGATCAACGAGTAAGACGTTGTGAATGCTATTCAAACATGGTCAGGTACGGCCGAGCGCTGGTAAGATTGAGTCTACACCGCTACAGCCGGTAACTTATCGGCTGATCTTACGGCAAGGCAATTCAAGCGGCCGCCGAACAAATGGTGCTTTGGCGCTGTAAATGAACATCTGAGGCTCGCTCGGCTTTCGTAGACTTTGCGCAGTTGCCTTATTCCCTTTGAAATATGTTGTGGTATCTGTCTCTACACATAGTTTCCGTTTTCTGCCGACTTCCAAAAAGGAACCTACCTCATAACTTTTAACTTTGTAGTGGGCGAACCGATTTCGATGATGATTTCTTTATATGAAAGCTGATAGTTCTCGTGTGGTCCCATATGAATTTGATCAAGGTCAGACCAATGGTTGTTGAGTTATTCTTGGATAACCTATATTGAAGTGGCTTATATTGAGGTCGGCTGTACGAAATTTTTAATTTTGAGTTATTTGCAATGTTTTCAAATGTCATACAGTTGCCGTTTCATAAGAAAATATGTGATGAATTTTGGAAGCTCAGAATTCCATGGTTTGCAATACATTTATCTCGATTTGTTTTAATTTTGCAAAGCAGTACGACGATTCGCTAGCGCTAGTACGGCGCGACGGCTCACTGGCGCGAATGTGGCACGAACGCAGCAGAACGGATAGCTGAAGTGCGTCTGCCTGGAGGTAGCCATATTGGCACGTCCATGACTTAAATGAAGTCTGGGATGGTCGACCATTGTAATATTTAACAAGAGTTAATATCTGTTAGCAGGTGGTGATAACTGATAGACCGTATGCTGTTCACTGTCAACCGCACGAGGACGTGCGACAGTCGGAGGTAACCGTGTCTGTGCATCTAGAAAATACTAGAGATGTTGCAACACTCTAGCGGAGTAATTCTTCTAGTGCACGAAAAGAAGATGGTGTCGCTGAGAGGCTGGTTTGTTCTGCACTGGGATGTGTCGTGTTGCTGTTGGTTTACATACTTAGGTGTTATCATGTCACTACGTCCCTCACGATACACTTTTGTGTGATTGTGACATGGACACGTTTGCGGTATGGTTGGTCTGTAACTGTTCTATACTGAATTGAAAAAAAGAGTAAGAAAAAAAAGTGGTTCTTACTATCATTGCAGGGCGTTTGCCGGTCCAATGATATAGCTACAGGGAATAGTGATTCCGGACTAACAAATAGTACTTGAAAAAAAAAAGAGTAATATCATTGCAGGGTTTTCTGCCGGTCCAATGATATGGCTATAGGGAATAGTGATTCCGGACTAGCAAAAACAGTACTTGAAAAAAAAAATAAAAAGAAAATAGAAACAGCTACAGACTAATCATTCTGATCTAGCATAAAGATGATTAAAGTTTTGTAGGGCTTACTGCCGGAACAAAACTGATTGTCGCCCAAATCTGAAGGGTCAATATGGACCGGACCAGACACTGTTTTATCAGGATGACCGAACGATGTTTTCCTTTCTACAGATAAGTAAGATTGTGATGGAGCGCGTGAGAGGACGCACGCATGTCAGCATGGCCGTGACGGCACGTGCACCGTTGCAGGTGCGGCGGCGTCGGTCTAGCTAGACAGAATTCTTGTAAAAGACACGTGTACCGCACACCTGCGGCATTGCACCTGCGGTGCGGTCCTGCTTGTATAAAACGGACGGAGCGGCCACCGTTAAGACAGTCTTGGCTCTGACGTGGAATGGTGCGCTTGTCGTATTCCGTTCCTAGTTTATCCTCGACTCATTGGATAATTAATTCGTGTAAACGAATTAATTATTATTCTTAACTACAAAATTAGTCTCTGTACTATACTCAATTATACCTTTCTACATATATATAAAAAATTTTGACAAATCAGAATCATCTGTGACGTCATATCGAATTTTATGGTGTGAGATTCCCTTGTACCATAACTAAATGGCTATTATGTCTGCATTATTCCTATACAAGTATAAAAAGGCCAGCGTGGGCTTAGCCCACTCCACACATGTTATCTTTAAAATCAGTACAAATACTAAAAGTAAATAAGATATTATATGCGTTTCGGCATAGTCTCGTCTTAGCGAGCGATCCAGGCACCCAGCTTCACTTGTGTCAATTATGTTTAGATTAACGCTGTTTCACTGTAAAGTGAAATTTACTTATCTATTATATCTGATTTCGGTACCTTATACATGAAGAGTGTAATATAAGCTCAAAAGGCTATTAACACTACTTTACATGCAAGAAGATAAACCCTATTTGCATACTTGTTCAAGCTAGCTATAGTTTCAGTAGAAAATAGAATTTTATAATGGATAAAAAGTCGTTTAAACATGTATTTAAAGTATACTGGTTCCAATCTGGCTCGAAAGACCTTTAAAAATGTACTATGTATATCTATATGTATGTGTATGTGTAGGTGTATATTTATGTAATGGTATTTAGTTTTAGTAGTGGCCAAGAGTAAGACTGTAGTAGTAAAATATATAAAGTTAAATTTGGGGGAGGAGGAGTGGTTCATTCACTTGATGGGAACGCACATATTGTTGTGACTGAATGTTGTTATGTTTAAATTAAGTGCAACGCGCGTGATATAAGTAGTAAGACTGTACAGAACTTAAACTTAAATATAAACGATGATGATGATGTTCTTCTTAATTATTCATAAGTCTAGTTTGCCGCCATTGGCAGACGGATTACCAGACAACTTGCATCTTACACGTAGCATCCTGCATCAATAGCTCTGAAGATGATGCTCGCACAACGTAATTACTCCATCATTCAACTCCCAACGTTTACTTTACTCCTAACTAATTACCTCAAGTTCTGATAACTGAAACGGAGTTGTTTTTTTTATAGGATAGGGTGACTAACGAGCACACAGTCCACCTGATGGTAAGTAGTTGTTGTGGCCCATAGATATTTTCACCTGTCCTCGCTTGCGAATCAAAATGCAGATACGTTGTCACCCGTGAGGACTAAGATGGAATGCCTCTTTTCCAGTAAAAAGGGGCTCCGGTACGCTACACTCACCATACGAAACACAGCAGTTTTAAGCTACTATTTTACGGTGGTATCCTGTGAGAGCGTGGTCCTTCCCCGGTCGAGCGGACCCATTAGTTCTACAACTATACTAAAAATATAGTTGCAGCATGGCTCTACCACGTAATAAAACTAACTAGCGTGACTATTTCGAACCATTAAATGATTTTAGATATTAAATATAAATAAATAAAATTTAAATTTAAAAATATTATTAAAACTAAATTTAATTAATAGAATCAGGCGTTACTTAGCGGAAATCCATTATATAAAAGCTTTTAGAAAAAGTTTTTATTTACTTACTTCTTTTTTATAAAAATTTTCGTGACGGGGATAGTGCGCGCAATTGAGGGAGGGCGGGAGGTGCTCTTCATGCTAGGTAAGACACATCATTTTATTTTATAACGCGGATATTTGCGAAGTAAATTTTTCTAAAAGCTTTTATAAAACTAAATTGTTAGATGATATTTATACATTGAAATTAAACAGTTTGATTAGGAGAGGATCCGTTTTGATTTTATTTTAGATAGTTTACTTACATTTTTATTTTTTATTTTTTTTGTTATTGACGTAATAGAGCTAGCTGCAGCCATATTATGGTTGCAGAAGAAATGGGTTGCCTCTAACGGGAAGGGTCACGCTCCACAGAATACCAGCTTAAAATAGCAGCTCAATGCTACTGTATTTGGTATAATGAGTATAAAAAACCGGACCGATCCTTTTACTTGAAACGAGGCATTTCATTTTAGCCCTCAGGGTTGACAACACATCTACATTTTGATTCTTAATCGAGGATGGATGTAGATGATTATGCACCACAGCGTCTTCTTACCACCAGGTGGACTATGTACTCGTTTGACATGCTTATTCTGTAAAAAAAACATTATAATTAAACGAAATCTTCAATAGTATGGTGTCTATTTATCGCCTCTGCAGTTGCGATGCGTTAACCTCCATTTTAATTTATTATAAGCTAGTGCTTGACAACACTCCCATTTGAAGTGGTATTGAAGTCAATCGTTCCATCGTTGCGTAAGAAAACCTATACGTTTTGTTGAATGCAATCGACCGGAAAGACAGGCGTCGGTAAATTATTCCACGCATTTGCGGTACGCATTACTGAAGACGATATCTTTCTACACGTTTGGTTTGGAGGGTTCATAGGAAGGTAGTTTGATCTGTGTCTCCCGGTAGAGAGTATTACTGCTCCGTGATTCGCGTAGAGAAGACTGTTTTATTACTTTAGCCGATTCAAATATACAGTGTGATAATAAGGAAATAATATTGTTGGAAAGAAAGTCGCCTATGAACATCTGCAACACTAGAATTGGGGGTGCGTTGCTGGGCTTTGATATATAGACACCGGCACAATTAGCGGAACACAAAAAAAAGCAGGATTTTAAAATATTTTACTTGAGGAACTGGCCAGTTACGATAATTTTTTAATTTATTGTCAAATTTGAAAATAGAAAATTAAATGACATACACTTTTTTCATTCATTTGTTTTATTTTCCCGAACAATACGTTTTGTCAACTTGTTCGAGTAATAACTACGTAATTGTAATTTTTTTGAAAAATTGCATTTAATGGTTTTTTATAAATTTATTATTCTATAGGCAATTTTGTTTATTAAAAGCTCTTTATAATGCCTGACTTAACATCACTGGAAATCATTAGGGCTGATGAAATGAGAAGAAATGGCCATACCTACAGATCGATTGCCTCAAGGCTTCGTCGACCAGTATCAACGATTCATCGCAGCATCTAGCGGTACAGATCGTCTAATTCTCTTGTGAGGAAGAGGGTTCAAGGTAGAAAAAGATGTACATCGAGGCGAGATGACAGTTTTTTACAACTTGGAGTTCGTAGGAATACGCGATTAACGGCTGTACAAGCTCGAAATGAACTGGAAGACGTTCGAGGAGTACGAGTAAGTGAGCGTACAGTTCGCAGGAGATTTGAAGAAGTTGGTTTAGGGTCGTATATACCTGCCAAAGGCCCAAAACTTGAGAGACGTCACCGCGTAAACCGATTAAGCTATGCGCGAGAACATCGTCATTGGGATTTGAACGAATGGCAGCAGGTTTTCTTTACTGATGAGTGCAGAGTTCTTTTAAAACAGATCGATGGGAGACAGCGAATATGGAGACGCAAAGGAGAACGCCACATACAGTCTAATTTTGAACACACAGTGGTTTATGGTGGCGGCTCGATTATGGTTTGGGGAGGGATATGTTTGGGAGCTCGCACGGAGTTAGTGACAGTCACAGGAGGGACCATGACAGCAGATCGATACATCAGAGACATTTTAGAAGAACATGTTGTACCATTTGCTCCATTTGTTGGTGACGACTTTATTCTAATGCAAGATAATGCTCGTGCTCATAGTGCACAATCGGTACAGGCATATCTGAGCCACGTAGGTATACCGGTGATGCAGTGGCCAGCAAATTCCGCCGATATGAATCCGATAGAGCATGTCTGGGACTTGCTAAAAAGAAGGGTTAAATCCAGAATGCCACCCCCCCCCCCCCCCAACAATCTGAATGAACTTGGAAACGCATTACTTGAGGAGTGGGAGCGGTTGCCTCAAAAAATCATCGATAACATAATCTGTAGCATGCCCAGACGAATGGAAACCGTAATCAGAGCAAGAGGGGGAAACACTCGTTATTAATTTTGCTTTAATTTTATCGTTAAATCATTTAATGGTTACTTTTTTTTATTTTTTGTGATGGTTCATAATCATCTGAAAATTTCACTTATTTCAAATTTCTTTATTTTTCAATAAAAAATAACGAAGACTTTTCAAAGTCGTTGTTAAAAGATGTTAATCAATTTGTTATTTTGTGTCTAATTACATTTTCGTCAAATATATGCGTTATTATCTCATAGTCTCACTTTTTTTTCTGTTCCGCTAATTGTGCCGGTGTGTATAGTTTTTTCACCATGAAAATATGATTAATTTAATTCATACTATTTATAGTTCTACTACCTGGCCAGGCAGAAGTTGTACTATCCTTTAAAATACCCTTAAGTTTGAGTTTGATTAGCGTGAACGAACATCGTGACACAGAATATTTATATATTCACATTTCAAATATTTTGTATGTGGTCACAATGTGCATATATAATGAAATAAAAAAACTAAAAATGTTTCACCTTTCGTTTGATTTTCTTTAATTCGCATCGGAAACAATAAATTCAATCTACTCGGGCAACCTTCTGTCCGGAAACAATCAAATTCAATTGTAACTTTTATCTCGCTCCGGCAACACGACTTGTTTATGACGTTTCAGTAAAATACTTGTGTAATAACCACATCAATTCGTTCCACTTTTTCCCATTTTCCGATTAACTTTATAACTTAATAAAATTTAAACAAAAGTGAGTTGTGATTTGGTACGTGGTAGAACCATGTTGCGGTACGAAATGAAAGCTCCAGGGGAAAAATCACGCTCGCACAAAATACCAAAATGAAATAGCAGTTTAACGATGTTGTGTTTTGTATAGTAAGTAGAATTAGAGAAGTAGAGTCTCCAGACTTTGTATTGGTAGCAAAACATTCCGTCGTAGAGTTAGAGGATGAGACTTAGAAGGTCAACTCATCTGCATTTTACTTTTTATTAAAAGTTAAATTATTATAACAAACTGAACTAATTCTATTTCTAATAAAGATAAAGTACAGGAATAACCAAAGTAAATGATTAATAGTGTAAGTTTAGCGATTTCGATACTCCGACAACGCGGCGAGAAAATGATTAACGTTTTACAAACTTCAACAAAG
This sequence comes from Parnassius glacialis, assembly GCA_033319125.1. NCBI lineage: Eukaryota > Metazoa > Arthropoda > Insecta > Lepidoptera > Papilionidae > Parnassius > Parnassius glacialis. The sequence continues at coordinate 3,549,190 of JAVANC010000013.1, forward strand.
GAACTGGTTTTGCGGTATGGATCCCTCATCTAATCCCTATTGTTATGTGTATAGAGTAATTAATATATTTCGGGATATTTTTGCAGTATTATCGTTAGTTGAAATATAAAAATATTATATCGATATCTCATAAGTATAATGAGCCAAATACATAATTCAAATTTTACAGGAGCGCCTGTCAAAGATTAATTGTTTATAATTTTATTTAGTTTTGATTCTAGAATGGTGAGTTTTTTAAATTCATACTAGCTTAAGATTTGAGATCCTTAAATAATTAAAGGTTAGACCTATTTTAGGGAGTTCCCAAGATAATGTAGTTGACTTAGTATACATTATATTAACTATGGCCTATAATGAACTAACTACCACACACACTCGTATATAATGTATTTGTATATTTACCATATCTTGAGGAAAAAGTATTAGGTTTATAAAAAAAAATACAGGATTGTGTTTCATTTTATTGGATAAATTTACTGAGATTGTATCTACAGTATAAACGATAATAAATTAGTTGACTCATTATACACTGATTATGATGTCTAAAATCGGTTTTATGGAGTAGCAGTAAATTGATATATCTGAAAAACAATCAAGCTTTTAGTTTATTTTTCATATAATAGAAAAACTTTGTTGCTTATTATTTATTATTTATTAAAACCTATTCAATTAATAATCACGTGGTTAAAGTATATATACCTTCCATAAAACATTGCTTAATACACCACGCATAAAGGTAGAAAACAAAATTTTATTTCTTTTTACTATTAGAACTAATTAACAAAATAAAACGTCTTATTCTTCCTTTTAATCCAATGAATTTTTTGGAAGTATTGGTCTTGTTAGTAAAATTCAATAAAATAAAATATCTTCACGACAAAACAATATCTGAGTAGATGGATGAGATTCTTTTAAGCACAGTCAGACTCATCATTATTAATATTGCCTGTTATCAGACTATTATAAAATAAGTGAAGTTTTGGTACCTGACGTTACTTTTACCAATATCCATAAGGTCTTTGTGTTTATTTTTGTCAATTGGCAGGGGTTTTTCATAAGCCCTGACTAGAAGCAGATCCACCTTTTCCTTTTTGTTTCGTGTGTTCTTCGGTTTATTCATGCAGTTAATCCATTTACAGCATCGTTTTCATAGTTAAACTTGAATATAATTTTAAAGTGATAATTTACTTGCATTTTAAATTCACTTATATTGTTAATGACATTTAAGTTCCATAGCTAGCAGTTGTCCAATTATTACAGTGATGAAATGTGTTTTAAAATCAAGATCAACTCCTGTGACGTTTCAGTGACATTATATTATAATCAAGGTATACATGCTGTCCCCTTCGTTTTGGGTATGACCAATGCCAAGGAAATGATGAATAATACTTTTTTTTTTTTTTTAAAGGATAAGGGTGACAAACGAGCACACAGTCCACCTGATGGTAAGTGGTTGCTGCGGCCCATAGACATCTACATCTATCCTCTATTACAAATCAAAATGTAGATGCGTTGTCACCCATGAGGACTAAGATGGAATGCCTCATTTCCAGTAAAAAGGGCCTCCGGCCACCTGCACTCACCAAGCGAAACGCAGAGGTAAACCTCTACTTCACGCTGGTATTCTGTGAGGTCGTGGTACCACCCCGGTTCGAGCCGGCCCATCCGTGCGACAGCAAAAGTTGCCGCGTGGCTCTACCACTGTTAAAATAACTTAAACTATAACTTATAATAAATAATTTTTTAATTAACTTATATTAAATTTGTTACATATATACATATACATTAAAAATACGACTTTGTTTCAATTTTACCCTCCACAATCGTTAGACCAGAAACTATTTATCGCTGATTGTAGAGAACTGAAACTTGGTTGGTGTGTTCTTTGTATGACGTAGGCATCCGATAAGAATGATTTTTCGAAATTCTACCCCTCAGCGGGTGAAAAGCGGCGGAAAAGTTTGTATGGGACAGCGTGATTCTTTGGTCCAATCTATTTCAAATTTTATATAAACATTCTTTAAAAGAATTGATGGAAGACGTGTTTCGTATTTTATTTTCAATTTAATTTGTTTTTGGATTATTTGAATGAAAAACTTACCTTACATCTTGATTTTTCTTCGATAATTCCTTAGAAATCTCTTAGATTTTTTTTTATAGAAGAGGGGGTAAACGAGCATGCGGCTCACCTGATGGTAAGTGACTACCGCCGCCCATGAACAACCGCAACATCAGGGGAATTGCAGATGCTTTGCCGGCCTTTTCGAAAGGTGTAAGCTCTTTTCTTGAAGATTCCTAAGTCGTATCGGTCGGGAAAAATTGCTGGTGGTAATCGATTCCACAAGGAAGTTGTGCGAGGGAGAAAACTTCTTCTAAATCACATAGTGGTGGACTGCCAATGATCCAGATGGTATGGATGGTATCGCAAGTTTTGTCGCGATGTGCGATGGTGAAATTGAGCGACTGGAATTAGTCTGAACAATTCCTTAGAGCACTCCCCATGATTGATGTACTCTACGCAGTGCCAGTGTATCGAGCCGATCAGAAAGAACTCGGTCTTCGACGATTCGAACCGCTCTGCGCTGGATGCGGTCAAGTGGAAGTAGCAGGCACTGGGGTGCGCCGGCCCAGAGATGAGAACAGTATGCCGTGTGAGGCCGAACTTGCGCTTTGTAAATTTGCAAGCGATATGCCGGCACGAAATACTGTCTTGCTCTGCTGAGCACGCCAAGCTTTTTAGAGGCCAATTTCACCTTCCCTTCCAAGTGACAACGAAACTGCACACTTTTCGATATGTCGACGCCAAGGATTCCGATGCTAGCTGAGGCAGTAAGGGGAATGCCTTGAAACTGAGGAGATACGACAAAGGGTTTGTTTTTAGCGGTAAACGCACAAACTTGTGTCTTCTGGGGATTGAACTGGACTAGATTTAGTCGCCCCCAATCCGAGACTTTATTCAGCAAAGACTAGACTTCAGACACAAGTTTCTCCCGGTAGTCGGCGACGTTTATTACCTACGTACCTTACGTAGATTACCTACTTAGCGAATATTTGTGATTGCTGTATCATTTACTTGGAAGTTCATTTACACTATTTCATAAGAATATTTTGAGTGTTAATTTAATTCCTTTTGCATTTGTCGTTATAATAATTAAATAACATTATTTGAGTTTTATTTCTTAGTGTATAATTAGGTTTTTATTTTAATTGTAAAAATATCTGTGTTTGATGTGTTGAGTATAATAATATAGTTTTCTTTTGTTTCGATATATATATATATATATATTTAAGTAGATAGTACTTTGTCTTAGAAGTTTAATTCAGTGTGTATTATTTTCCGCAATTTTCTTATATTTATGAATATGTCTGTGTCTATTTTTAAAAGTGGGAGTAGAATTAGTTAACATCAATAGGGCATTAACAAATCTTACTATTGTCAATAGTGGGGGATGGCGCATGACTTTTCCTTACGCTTTGTTATTTGTTGTACGGCACACAAGAACGCTCAATGGATATTGGTAAAGACATTGTGCGTCATATGGCGAACAATTGGGATGAATTTGTTATTATGTTTCATGAACGTCATGGCAACAATCATGGGATAAAAGAAGAGTTTACATTAGATATGTTACAACTCTCTACATATGGCGGTTTCTGCGAGAAGTTGCAGCCGGTCAAATATACCCTTGAAATGAACCCCATTTCAAGTCTATCCAAATGGCAGCTTGTTTGCCAAATTTGGTACTAAAGATTGGTCTCATCAAAAGGTTACGTTTTTCCCAAGATATTTCTAATGATCACTTTGATATTTACGCTTGATTACGCTATTGAAATGGCTGTATCTTCGGAATTTACTCAATCTTCACTAATTTATAAAGTTATGCAAGACTTTCATTCACCTACTTATACAATTATTGAATCTGAATGTGAGTCAGATTTAAACTTCTTCTTTCATCATCATCATCATTACAGCCCTTCACAATGCTTAATATAGGCCTCCCCCAAGGAATGCCACAAAGCACGGTCCTGAGCCACCTGCATCCATCGACTTCCTGTATATCTTACCAGGTCGTCACTCCATCTAGTGGGGGGACGCCCTACACTTCGTCCGCCGGTACGAGGCCGCCATTCGAGAACCTTTTTTCCACATCAGTTGTCGGTTCTTCTAGCTATATAGCCGGCCTATTGCCACTTCAGCTTACTAATTCGTTGGGCTATGTCGGTCACTCTGGTTCTACTGCGGATATCCTCATTTCTAAATTTATCACGCAGAGAAACTCCGAAAATAGGCCTCTCCATAGCCCACTGAGCGACCTTGAGCTTCTTCATCAAGCCAGCAGTGAAGGAACACGTCTGAGTGCCATAGGACATCACTGGCAACACGCACCGGTTGTACAGTCTTTTCAAGTTTTAAGGTATACCTGACGAGAAGATGTGCCGTAATTTCCGGAACGCTACCCAACCGAGTTGAATCCGTCGATTGACCTCTCGGTCGAAGTTGGACTTACCTAGTCGGACTATTTGTCCCAGGTAAACATACTCGTCAACAACTTCGAGCTTAGTACTCCCAACATCTACCGGCATAGGTGTTACATGGACATAAAAGATGATCTTTGTTTTGTCCATGTTCATCTTAAGACCTATCCGTTGGCAAACACTATTGAGGTCATAGTGCATAGTGCTTAGATCCTCCAGCGATTCTGCCATAAGAACTATATCGTCGGCAAATCGACGGTGAGTGATGTACTCGTCATTGATGTTAATACCGTATCCTTTCCAGTCCAGAAGCTTGAAAACGTCTTCCAATGCAGCGGTGAAGAGTTTCGGGGATATAACATCACCCTGTCTTACACCTCTCTGCAATTGGATAAGTTTCGTACTCTGGTTCTGTACTCGGATAGCCATCGTAGCCCTACTGTACAAACACTTCAGTACTTCGATATACCGACAGTCAACTTGGCACAGCTGAAGGGACTGCAGCACCGCCCAAATTTCGACGGAATCAAAGGCTTTCTCATAGTCCACATACGCCAGACATAGTGGCAAATTGTATTTCTCGTCCGGGATATCATCGGAATAGTGTCGGATAAGACTCGCTCTTGGATCGTTACTCACACTTACGTGTGGCTCCAACGATGATGATGTACAGCTGCCCATAGAACCTCTCAATCTCACTCAAAATTTCAGGTACCCCGGAAACGACGTTGGCACACTCGGTCTTCAGATTCGACAGTTGGCCCTTTCTGGCAGACAGATCTCTAGCAAAGACTTTGGAGCCCTGGTTCCGCTCGATTGCTTCTTTACGCGACTTTAATACGAGCGGTATTAAAGTCGCGTAAGTCCCGCCGCATGCATTTGGAGATCTATCTGTTCTTCTTTTTTTCTTCTTTGTCCACGAATAATTGCATAGAATCTCGAACATTCACTACCCAAGAGTCAGGGCGCAACGCAGGGCTAGGGTTACCAATGTAGTCAGAAAATTGCAACTTAAAGAAAGAAGAAAAGAATATAATCAAAATGAACCTTCTTATCATCGTAAACATTCAGCTAATTATCAGAAAAAACACCCTAATCTTCACAGGCAGGCTGTCGTTGATTATCAGTGGGAACACCCTGAATTACATAAGCAGGCTTCAAGTAAATATCGGCGGCATTCCGCTTGCGCCGTCGCTCCCGTGCAGTTGTGCGTTAACGGGTTCCGCTATCTGACCCAACACCCGTCCCCCCGGACGGGAATTCCTCGGTCGGTTCAGTCGAGGAATAGAATGTTAGTCCCGTCCCGCCCGACGCAGCTAGCGCCATCGCCTCCGTGCGGTTGTGTTAACTGTCTACGCTCACCGTCCCCGTACGGTGAGTTCTCTCCCGCCGCAGCTAGAGCCGCTGCCCCCGTGCGGTGGTTTTAGTTGTCCGCGCTCACTCTACCTGTGCGGTGAGTGCCGTCTCGCCTCCGCTAGCGTCGCCGCCACCGTGCGGTTGCGTTAGCCGTCCGCGCTCACTGTCCCCGTACTGTGAGTGCCTTCCCTGCCACTTCCCGCCTCCGCTAGCGCCGCCGCCCCCGTGCGGTTGTGTTATCAGACCGTGCTCGCTGTCCCTGTACGGTGAGTGCATTCTCGCTCATGCGACTACCACATCTTAACTCCTCTAGCAACGCCGCCCCCGTGTGGCTGTGTTCGTTGACCCGCACTCCTGTCCCCGACGGTGTATGCCCCACGCCCCCCTTCCCTAAGGGGGGTCGTTTCCGATGTGGCGAAGAAGCTACTCAGGCCAGAGCCAGCCCCACAGGTGGTGTTTAGTGGGTAGGCATTTTTTAGTGAGGCCCACATAACCACGCTTCCGGCTGCGTGGTATACTATGAGCATTCACCACCTCCCTTCCCCGCTTCAGGAGGGTAGCCTTGCATCGGGCGCAAAAACAATATCGGCGCAAACACCTTGAAGTGTACAAAGTATCAAAGTTACGATATGAACGAAATCATGAAGTACAGCGAGTTGAAAGACGTCTACAATCTTAGAATTTTCCTTTTGTGAACTTAGTTATGATAGTAACATAGCGTACGATAGTGATAATACTGTTGTTTTGGGATCGATGAACATACGAGTAGCATGCAATGCAATGCAAGTGGTGTTAAACTCTCAAGTATAAGGATACAATCAGTGGGAAAGTGTTGTGATTCCGGAAAAGGTCCAGCTCGAACCTCTGCAAAAGCTTCCAGATCTTCTTTACTGTTTGATAAAAAACCTCCACCCTGAGCATGATCACTCTATGTCATAGGGCATTATAATAGTTGTTTACAAATGACCTCATTTGGAGCTAAAAAGATAATACATGATGGTTTTACGTCTACATTTAAAGTGCAAGCAGGTGTATCATTTAGTTGAAAGTTTGCTTCCACCGTCTCAGAATGAACCACAGTTCTTACAGATATGTTTGGTTGGTGAGGACGACAGAGAAGTTAAATTGAGATGCAATAATTTTTTATATAAAACCTGACTTGATAAGTCAATTACGAGAAATGTTACATACTTATAATGTATACGCAAGAGAGTTAAAGCTTGCTCTGGACAAAGTATCTGTTACGTCAAATACATTTAAAGTTGTTATAAATGCTGAAATAAAGCCTACAAATGGCCACAGTGGATGGTATAATCAACCTACGTCAAATAAAGTTGCTTTAGTAATTGTTGAACAGCTATTTTCTAAGCAGGATATTGTATTTGGGAGCCGTGATGACACATTGGATCGAATAAGTGAAGAATCAAAATACAGATGCGTTGTCACCGCTTAGGACTAAGATGGAATGCCTCTTTTCTAGTAAAAAGCGTCTCCGGTTCTCTTCACTCATTATACAAAAACACAGAAGCATTAAGGTGCTATTTTACATTGGTATTCTGTGAGAGCGAGTTTCTACCCCGGTCGAACCGATCCATTTGTTCTACAACCATAATATAGTTTGCAGCGTGGCTGTACCACGTAATATAATAATAGGTCAGAATATAATGCTCGTACAACGTAATCACTCAACCGTTCAACTCCCAACTTTCATCTAAACCTAAAGGAATTGGTTCCAAATATAGAATTATTTAAATATTACATAGACTACGCTAAATTAAAAAAATATGACACAATTGGTGAATGATATTTATACAATGAAAGTAAACAGTTTGACGGAAAGAGGGCCCCTTTTGATTTTTTTAGTTTGTTATGTTCTTTTTTGTTTTATTTTATAATTTCATGAACTCTTCATCAGTATGATGTTGATTAATCGCCTCTACCGCCACGTAGCGTTAACCACCGACACTCTTACCTGGCGGTAAGTGGTATTGAAGTCAGTCGTATCTTCTTGGCTTAAAACACCTATTCGCTCTTGTCTATAAGATATCCAAATTGTAATAGGCCAGAAAGACAGACGTCGGTAAATTATTCCACGCCTTTGCTGTACGCATTTCTGAAGACGATATCTTTCTACACGTTTGGTTTGGAGGGTTCATTGGAAGGTCGTTCGATCTGTGTTTCTCGGTAACGAGTATTATTGCTCCGTGATCCGTAAGAGAATTTTTTTTATTACTTTGGCTGATTTAACGATACTATTTGATTATACGGAAATATATTTGTTTAAGAGAAATAGAGACAAACAAGCTTACAGCGCACCTGATGGTAAGTGATCACTGACGCCCATGAACATCTGCAACACTAGAATTGTGGGTGCATTGCTGGGAATTTATACAGTTATATTACCATGAAAAGGTGATGAATTTAATTCATACTACTTATAGTTCAACTACCTGGCCAGAGAGATATTGTTTTGTATTTCCCGACAACCGTTTGTACTATAAAAAATCCTTGAATTTGCAATAATAAATATTGAGGATCACTTATTGGGATAAAATCAAAACTCTAACGTTGGAGCAAGCAATACATACACATTTAGAAAATTCCATTAAAGCCGGTTAAGCTGTTTCGAAGATTAGCGTGAACGAACATCGTGATACGGAATGTTTATATATTAAGATTTTATATATTTTTGGATGTGGCCATAATGTGCATGTAAAAAAGAACTTATTTTTTTTTCCTTCAGTTTGATTTTCTTTCATTCGCACCGGATAAAATAAATTCAATCTACCCGGGCAACCTCCAATTTGGAAACAATCAAATTCATTTGTTACTTTTATCTCGCTCTGGCAACACGAATTGTTTATGAAATTTCAGTAAAATACTTTTGTAATAACCACATCAATTGGTCCTACCTTTTTCCTTTTTTGCTGTTAAATTTATAAGTTTATTAAATTTAACAAAAGTTAGTTGAGTAAGTGAGTTGATACGTTGATAGAACCGTGCTGCAGTACGAAATGAAAGGTCCAAGGAAGATTCACGCTCGCATAGAATACCAATATAAAATAGCAGCATAATTCTTCTGTGTTAGAACCGGAGATCTCATTTATTGTTAGTCAGACATTCCACCCGTTCAATACTTACTCATAAAGCAATATGTAAATAGGTGGCACTGTACTTTTACACGAGATTTATTAATTGCGATGTTCAGATCTATTGGAATTGTATAAAGGAATTTGTAAAAATAAAGGATTTTTATTTACTTTGTCAACTAAAATAAAAACAACTGATTTAAGTGACCAAAGTTTATCAATCAGTTTATTTATTTTATAATCGCAAGGAGCATTTTTTAAAGCCTTTAACAGCACCTTAAACCTCAGGGGTGAACTCATCCGCATTTCACATTTTATTAAAAGTTAAATTATATTACTGTACTAAACTGATTCTATTTGCAATATCAGTAGAAATGTAAAGATAAAGTACAAGAGTGATCATGGTAAATGTTTAATAGTGTAAGTTAAGCAATTTCGATATTCCGACAACGCGGCGAGAAAATTATTAACATTTTACAGACTTCAACAAAGGAACTGGTTTTCGTTATGGATTTCTTATCTAATCTTTGTTGTTATGTGAAATAGAATAATATATAATATAGAGATATTTTTGTAGTATTCTCATTAGTTGTCTTAATACAATATCATATACTAGCTGCGCCCGCGACTTAGTTCACATGGAAATAGTAATTTTTTAAGATAAGTCATAACAATTTATTTGTACTTTTAACTGTTGCGAAGCTCTAGAAAGAAAATTAATCAGACACACTAACGAATGGAAAATGAACAAAGAATTGGGCAAACTATGTGCTTTCACATCTATATCTTTATATATAAAAAGTACGTGTCACGTTGTTTGTCCGCGGTGGACTCCTAAACTACTGAACTGATTTCAATGAAATTTTTGGTCAATGTGCAGTTTGGTCCAACTTAAAAGATAGGGTAGCTTACGTCTCAATTTATAGTCGCAATAAAATATTATTTTATTGAAAATTATTTGTCTATTATTTGACAGTCACAATTATCTGTTAGCTCCAAACGATTCTGTCAGATGACGATATCTGTTGATTGGATTGAGTAAATATTTAATAGATGGCGCTATGTTACAAATACAGTATAATATAGTATAACCACCACGTTTTGCTGTAAGTTTTCAACAAATGGAACCGATTTCAAAAAAATTCTGCAGACTGTGTGCAGTTTGGTCCAACTTGAAAGATAGGATAGTTTTTATCCCGATAAGTGACCCTCAATTTTTTTATTGCTAATTTCAGGAGTTTTTTTGGGAAAGCAAATGGTCGTTCGGAAAGGGCAGAACGTCTGCATGGTCAGCTAGTATATAAATAAAAATGAAGTGTCTATAATATATGTAGGCATGACTATAAAATACTGGCCAGATTAAGAGTAAAGGTTTTACTCAAGCGAAGCGTCTCTGTGGTAATGTCGCAGCCGTTGTTGTTTGGAGGATTTTTGAAAATAATATCATCGGGAAGCGTACCATTTTGCGAAGCATTGTTAACGATCTGCTTATATTTTCTCGTATTTTATGTTGTAATTATGAGTGCATCTGAAGATGATTCTCTTTTGGCTACATATAATCTTCGAATAATGTGATGAAGATGTAGTGCTGTGCCAATCGTTCTTGAATGGAAGTATGCTGTCGGCGTGGGACGCCGCGGGCGGAAATTAACGCTGCTGCCGACCGAAATTTGATGCGTGAAAGAATTAAATTAGTCTTAAATATTGATTTGAAAAAAATATTTTGTATTAATAAGTGGTTAACTTTTTAATTGGTTGAGAGAAATGCCTGAAAGCCAATTATGATGAGACCTTACTTCCGGACTTGATAGAGTGACCTGAAAGTGTACCTCGGTGTATGCGACTGGAACTCCTCGAGCGTATAAATTTAGATTCTAAAGTTTTGTCTCATGAAATATGTAATAATGTCCTCAAGACCGAATTTCGGTCACGGCGGCCAGTCTCAACGAAGACTAGCCATCGGCGTAGGACAGGATTATAGTGCCCAAGTGTATGCGCAATCACAGGTGCACTCTCTATTCCCTCACTCTCATAGCCCGATGGGACGGTAAACCGACACGACCGGAGAGAGATCAGGCGCGGGACTAACGGCTTTACGTGTTTTCCGAGGCACGGGGGTGAAACACCGCCAACTTCCCGACTCCGGGCAGCTACTGAGAATTTCTAGATGGAAAATCTCAATAACTGTTTTTTTTTGGCCCGACCCGGGATTCGAACCCGGGACCTCAGCAGTCGCACTACTACAACCACTAGACCAACGAGGTAGTCAATATATGTAGTCTAAATATATATCTAACAATCATAAAGTACATATAAATTATATAAAAATCACATTGTCAGAAAGTTAAATGATTGTTGAACTTATTTTTTTTACATCGATTTGTTGCTACTTTTACATTAAAAAATGGTTTTAGTGGCTTGTGGTGTAGATTATTCTTTTCATCTATCATGTGGGAAGCCATAGAATGTTCATGGCAGCTTAATTTTGTTTAATTTAGTTATAATACATTTTTTTCGGCCGAGAAATCGCGTTTCGGTGTTTTGAGCAGCCTTGTAATTTATTTTACTATATAGACTGCCTCACTCACTCACTTCGGGCTCATCTGCTCGTGCTTAAAAAGATCGCTGTACAAATACAAAATTTTCGATTAACCAAATTTGATACATACTTGATTATTATTATTATCAAAGATTTTTATTACAATATTTTAAAAGCACAGAATAAATAATAGTTCTACGTATTTAAAGTAAGTAAGAATTATATATAAATATATTTAAAAACGTCTTGGACTTTATGGAGTGACCTGAATGATGATATGATGATCATACGAGCATTATGAGTCGTGCACTATTGGATTTTCCAATTTTTTTAAAATTTAAATTGACATAAAATTAGCAGAAAATTGGAAGTGTAATACCTAATAAGGTTATTAGTGAAAACTTGTGTGTATTTAAACTACTTTAAAAAAATTAAACGCTTAATGCATAAACAATTGGATTGACCAATATTTTTTTATATTATTACGTATAGCAAAACTTATTAAAAGCAAAAACTTTATTAATTAGTATTTTCTCTAAATATTATGTCATTATAAGCTGGTACGTTGCTGCCGAATAAGATATTTTATTTTTATTTATTTATTTTATTTATTTATTTATTTCGACCAGCAAGGATCATAGGGTAATATTACATTCATTCAAATTAATTCTAATACTAAAATTATTACTCATTACTAAAATTATATCAAATGTATAAGTATTCATAATAATATTGAAAATATAATAATTATTTAATATTAACAAAATAATATAAATCAGTGTAAACGTAACTCACAACAGACCCGGCTTAATAATATATTAACAAAATCATAAACATAGCTTATATTAATGATATAATAATAATAATTAATCATTTATTGCAGACCATAATTTGTTAAAAGTAGATAGTAAATTAAATAAACATTAGTTCATATATCTGGGTTGCCTGTCCGAGGCACCGGATACATGGATAATTATATATAATTGTGGAAATATAGTTTTAAATTTGGAAGAGTTATATTGTTTAATAACGTATGATAATACATTCATTGAAGTTAAATGATATATAACTTTCAAATGAATTCGTCGGTACGATACATGCGCCACCTGCTGTAAGTTAATTGTACTATGCCTATAACCTTCTCGCAAGTGCAAGCAATAAGTTGACGAAGTTTTAACGCCATCTGATAAACGGTATGGCAGCGAATAAAATACGAACAAACAAAAATTATTTTTTATAATACATAAAGTAATTGCATCACATATTAAAATAATTGGCATGTATAAATATGTAATTAGAAATAGTAAATAATTGAATAAAACTAATTTTACTAGACCTATGGAGATGGAAATTAAGCGCCGGGAATAAAAAAAGTTAAAATTAACCCGATAACATGTGTGAAATATTTTTAATCAATGTGTAATATTTGCGTAAATAAAAAAATACCAAATGTTGAATAAAAGTTAAAGTCTATATACATTTCACTGCTGGGCATAGGCCTCTTAATATTTATGAGATAATTTTAGGGCAAGAAAATGCCCGCCGCGCTGCCCCAATGCATGTTAGCGAATATAAATAAATGTTATATAAGTTAAATATATATATATATATATATATATATATATATATATATATATATATATATATATATATATATATATATATATATATATATATATAGATATATGCTTAATACCGTACATAAAATATATTAAAATAGTATAAATCCCAACTAGATGGAACTTTATACGGAATAATTCAATCGCAGATTCTATTTGAACTGGTTGGTTTTTTTATTACTTTTTTACTATTAGGGCTTTTTTTCATATCGTTACTATATGTCGTACCATTTGTATCAATTTATAGTTAATTGAAAATTCTATTTCACAACAAGCTGTGTGTGTAATATCTCGTCAAATAATGCTATTATTTTATGAAAAGGTTTAAGTTCTAATTTATAAACGGTTGATGTTGTTCTATGGAAATTACCTCGCGTGTGTTTGAGAATAGTACTCAATAATATTTTGTTTTAACAAAATGTTATTGCTCAATAATATTTTGTTTTAACAAAATGTTATTGAGTACTATTTTCAAACCTGTTTGTGTTCACATTGGAGTCTGTTTGCTTTTCCGTTCTATGACTTTTGTTAATTTAAACGTATTTAATGTCATCATATTTATATTAAATTTAAATTGAAACAATTTATGTTCAACAGTGGACTCTTATAGCCTGTAATGGAATGGAAATTATATAGTTTTCTATCCTCATTCCACCTGCTCCTCACTGAATGAGACATCTTTGAAGACAATGAGGGTAGTTGAGCAATAAAAGTCAATTTTCATATTCCACAACGAAATAAATATTATATGGTTAATTTAAAGGTAAAATATTTCTAAATATGCATACGAATTCACTTTGAGCGTTCTGCCCTGTTCTTAAATTCCTCCAATTCTAAATAATAACCAACACGGAGTAAATTTGCATATAAAGCCCGAACAGAATGAAAACTTTTGATTTATGCTGTTCTATAATCCTTTGTTATATTGCCGTTAAAGGTTTTAATAATTTGAGAGTACTTCATTGAATTACATACTAAGTTCTTACAAATTGACTCAATTTCTTCCAAATAGTTGTGAGGCGCAATTTGTTCAAAAACCCTATCAGAAATAAGAGAAGGCCTGTGCCCACCATTGGGATGTAAAAAGGCTGTATCTTTACTTTTACCAACTAACAAATAAAAATATTTAACATGACGGGACTTTGGCAGGTGACACCAGACAGAGCAGAGCTTTACGACGATCTTTAAAGTATAAAAAATAGTCTACACGGTCTCCGTCGTCTCAATATCTCAAGAGGCTTTCCGGAATTACTCGGAGTTGCCTATTGGAAAAATCTCGGTTGGTATACTGCTTATGGTTGTCATGTTAACTAAATATAACCAAAACGATTCACTTGTGAACATACATATGGTTTCAATGATAACTTCTTTATCATCCTTCACCAGTTATCTATTGAACATGGAATACTGTCACCTCCAGTTCAATTTACTTCATTACCACGCTTGGCAGATGGTGTGTCACTTCTCATAAAATATGTGTTTTGCACCTTTAACATTGTTCCACTATCGCTGGTATGGGACTTGGAATATATATTTTGAAATCTATAGAAAGCTGTGATATCTTTCTTAAATTTCGTAAGGTTACTTCCTTCAATAATCATGGTAGAGCCAAGCTGCATCTACGTTGAAGTTGCTGCACGAATGGGTCAGCTCGACTGAGGAAGGAGCACGCACACACAATACCAGCGTGAAATAGCAGATTAATTCTGATGTGCTAATACGAGTAGACTAACATTTAAATAGAAAGAGTTGTTTGTATTATTGCGATATAACTTATACAATTCAGGTTTATCCTGAGATATAAATATTTTAAGCTATATCTGAAAACCAATGTACCTAGATTCCAGATACTGGACACGGATGTCTTTAGTCAACGCGGTTAGTTGACTAGACTCTCTGTTACTGATAGAATTAATTAAATCCACCGTCAGCTCAAGGCTGCAGTGTGCATTTATATTTGACAGGTACTATATTGTACTAATTGAGTGATATTTCTTGAAGCAATTCAGTTAAATGTATTTAATTTTGTAATATACCATATAAATAAAAATTAAGTGCCTGTCTGTAATATTGAAATAACTGGCTTCTTTTAAGCTCATATTTTTGCATAGTATTAAAACCTTGTAAAGTCTACTGTCAGAACATACTCTGCAGATTTCCTCATAGGGGAGATATTTGCCATAGTTGCCACGCTAAGCAAGCGGGATGCAAGTTTTATTTTTATTTTTAGTCGTTAATTGGAAAACGCTGCTACCCATCTCCTGATTAGTTTCCCTCTATCACTCTGACACCCATGGGATGATATTTGATAATGGATATTCTTACACCGCCACTACACCGTTATACGTACATCTTATTTGGATGTCATTAAGAAATAAATACTAATTTTTGAATTTAGTCTGTTTTTCTGTCTGTTTGGGCTAATCTTCGAAATGACGGAACCTATTGTGACAAAACTTCACGAAGAGATAGAGAGTTATGCCACGAGTGATCTAGGCAACATAATTCAAATTCATTTATTTATAAATACAGTAAGTTAGGTGTTAGTAAAGCTTACATGTAGTATCATGTGTTCTACTACAGTGTTGCTACGAATATATTATTGTTAGATATTTAGAATTTATGACAGACTATACGGTCAACGTGACAAAATATATTGAATCTACACAGGAAGAGCGAGAAGTTTTTAATTAGATGATCTCTACGGTAACTGAAGATTTGAAATTTAGATTAAAAATTTCTTGAGTATCCTAGATGTGTTTAAAGAGGGATTTTGTGAAATTCTCACGGGAATGGTAGCAATGCAGGTTAGATAGTGGACCATAGTTTGTATACATAAATTAAACTTTTTACAAGTGAACGATATTGACGCGCGCCTTAAATCAATAAACAATCTAAACCCATGTCAGGTTGATATACATGTTTTAGGCTTCAGGGCCTTTGTGGGGGTTGAAAGTTACTACACGGATGTTGTAGCAGGTCGTTTTAACCCGAATTTGCTATTAAATATTTTAATATTTCTTTAATAATTCAATAGTAATTTTAGATTGTAACATTATCCAGTTGCTTATTTTTAAGAAAAAAAAATGACTTTATAGAAGTAAAAGTTGCCTTCAAAGAAGTGAAGAAATTCAAATAATTTTAGTATAATGGCTTTAGAAGTTAGTGCCAAGACAATAGTTCTTTGAAGTGGGCTTTTACTTTTTACTAAAAATTATTTTTTTACCCTTTTGAATGGACTATGAAATTTAATAAGCTCGAATGTCTTCTAACTAATAGGTTACATTAAAAGATTCATCTGCAATTTTTTCATTAAAATCGGTAAGGTACGTACAAAAAAAAACCATAAGATACTCCTCCAATTTTGCAGTCAGCTAATGAAAACGGTGTTACATAATAAGTACAATTGTTGTGTAAAATTATTTTGACCCTCAAAAATAAACACACTGGCATTCCCTTGCATAATTCCAATTTACCAGATTTAAATTTATAATTTTTATATTTTATGGTACTACACGTACGTCAGTACTAAATATGAATACATTTCTCAGCACATTTAGTGCTGAAAATCTCCAGCATTCCTCCAATTCAGACATTATGTCCATCTCCGGTTATCACATTATGTTCAAGAGATGCTTTTTTTATAGTATAAGGGTGACGAACAAGCACACAGTCCACCTGATGGTAAGTGGTTGCTGCGGCCCATAAGCATCTACATCTATCCTCGTTTGCGAATCAAAATGCAGATGCGTTGCCACCCGTGAGGACTAAGAGGGAATGCCTCATTTCCAGTAAAAAGGGCCTCCGGTCACCTGCACTCACCAAGCGAAACGCAGAGGTAAACCTCTACTTCACGCTGGTATTCTGTGAGGTCGTGGTACCACCCCGGTTCAAGCCGGCCCGTCCGTGCGACAGCAAAAGCTGCCGCGTGGCTCTACCACAATTTAAACGTTACCACTTATCGCGAAGTTTACAATCTTAACCAACCTTATGAGAAAAGTGTACCTTACGGCTTTAAGAACACTCTGTATCTGGTTGTAGATGATTTTGCTGCGGAAGTCAAAACGTATTTGGATTAGAATTGTAGGTAGTGGGATTTTGTTGTCGTTGCTGTTTAAGATAAGAGACAGTGTTTATGCCTAAATTTGGTCATGTTGGACGTCCTTCAGTCGCGTTCGAGCTGTCGCATCACCCGATAGTATGTAGGTGAAAAATCGCGTGGGTCCCAGATCCATATTTAATCCTGCCCGGTTTGCGGCGGAGGTCGCAGCATGTCTAGTGCTGTGTGCTGTAAAAATAGACATATCTATTCCTGCCTTACTCAGAGTAGATTTAATCCATCGGCTTAAAGTCTGCGATGAAGCCGCTCGATATGGTTTCTTAAATGTTAAGAGTAATTGTTCAGTATTGTGTCTGAATTTTTCTGTTCTGCTAATATATGATTTTAATGTATTCACTGGGCATATTTCTAATTTACATGTATAACTTTTAAGATGTAAAATCGGTTGAAGTATATTTTTATTTGAAGTTTTTATTAAATCAGGTATTTTAATCTGTACCCCAGAGGAATTAATTTTAATATTTTGTAACTTAATATGTGATAAGGTTTGTACCCTGTGGCCTGTTGTAAGTACTAACTAACTTCTACTAACTTCTTGGTTAATAATTCAATATCAATGGACTCATTTGGATATTGTAGTGCTAAGTAATCTAGAACTAAGCCCGGATCCCATGTAACATTATATTTTGGTTTTGGGGGTTTCAACCTGAACACTCCCTTAAAGAATCGCTTTAACCTATCATCACACCCCAAGTAAAAGAGATAAGGCCGATCTTGCTGTGTTTAATGTACCATACGAAGCTCCCGCCTCAAAACGTTCGCTTAAAAATTTAAGGATAAAGGGGACTGAAGCTTGGTATGGATCTATATCAAGGGTCCTGCAATATTCCCACCATAATCTTAGGGTTGAGTCGTATTGTTTCATTGTATTTCCCGAGAGTGAATTTAACATGATCTGAAGAGCTGAAGTTGGGGTCCCACGTCTTATGTATGCTTCGCTGACAACAGCCCTGCTGCCAGGGTAAGCTGCCGATGGAGAGGATGAGACTTCCTGTAAGGAGATGACAACAACATACTATTGGGATTAAATAACAACAATTCATTCACCAAAAGGCCTTTTAACAATGGGAACCATGGTTGAGAAGGCCAATAAGGGAATACTACAATTCCCGTTGCTTTATCTTTTTTAATTTTATCTAAGCATTTAAGAACCAGGGAGAATGGTGGAAAAGCATAAAAAAAATATCTTTTCCAATTTAAGGTAAATGCATCCACCGCTATGGCTTCTGGATCTCTCTTCCATGACACAAAATTTTTGCATTTATTATTAATTCTAGATGCAAATAAGTCAATTTCAGGGTAACCAAATTTTTCAACAATCCTATTAAAAGCCTGTTGGGATAATTCCCATTCTTTAATTTATTTTTTATTAATTCTTAATTGTTTATTTTCCTTGACTCTGAGTCTGCCTCAACATTGTCTTTAGTATTGATATATGAGGCATAGACCCATATATTTCTTACCTCACACCATTGCCAGAGCTGTCTTGTTATATTGTTTAAATGAATATATTGTACTCCCCCCATCTTGTTTATGTATGCTATTGCTGTTGTGTTATCAACTCTTAACAAGATCTCACAATTACTATAATTTTTGGCAAAACATTGCAGGCCTAAGAATGCTGCTTTTAATTCCAAATAATTTATATGACATTTCATTTCGCTAGTCGACCAAGATCCCGAAGTTCTTTCCAATCCCTTCACTGCACCCCAGCCTGTTTTTGAGGCATCCGTATGGATCTCGATACAAAATTTTTGCTGTTTAATAATAATTATGCTTGTGGATATTTGACTTCCACCATTCTAACTCTGGATGGATATGATTTGTAATAGACATTCGTTCGTCGTAATTGTCATAACATTTTAATAATGCAAGAAATTTCTCTCTCTCTAATAACTTTGTATAAACCCAACCATAGGGTACAGCTGGACAAAATGATGTTAATCTACCTAATAATTGTGAAAATTCCCTAATCTTATAATGGCTTTTCCTTTCAAAATCTCTAATATTTTCCAATATGGCCAATTGTTTTTCTTTTGGAACAGATAGGGATAGATCTCTTGAGTCTAGAATAATACCTAAATATTTACAGGTCTGTTTTGGAGTTAAAATGCTTTTATCAAAATTTACTGAGAATCCCAATTTTTGGAATAATCTACATGCTAGTTTTACATTCTCTGCTGTGAAGAGAGTGTGAAAGAGAAGTTTTGGGAGGAATTTGATTGTTTGATGATGGGAATACCTGAGCGTGAGGATGTTTATATGGGAGGAGATTTTAATGGACATGTAGGGAGAGTGAATGACGGGTATGAAAGAGTACACGGTGGATGGGGGTACGGAATGCGGAACCGTGAGGGGGAAGTTCTTCTGCAAGCAGCATGTGCTTTCGACCTGGCTGTAGTAAACACGTGGTTCCAAAAACGAGATCAGCATCTTGTTACTTATAAAAGTGGCCACCACGCGACACAGATCGACTATCTTCTGATAAGACGGAACCAAATCAAGAGTGTAAAAAACTGCAAAGTGCTTCCAGGTGAAGACTTAGTATCCCAGCACCGAATTCTGCTGGCTGACATCTGCTTAACTGTTCGCCTCAACAAACATAAGGATCGTCCCCCACCCAAAATAAAGTGGCATTTGTTGCATAAGGAGGGGTATGCAAGTGAATTTAGAGAGCTAGTTGTAAACAAGATGATAGAGATGGGTGATATGGAAGGAATGAGTGTGAATGAGTGCTGGAAGGAAATGGCTGATTGTATCCGAAGTGTGGCAAGGAAGGTGTTAGGAGAAACAAAAGGGAAGCGTATGATAGATAAGGATGGGTGGTGGTGGAGTGAAAGTATTAGAGAAGTTTTGAGAGAAAAGAAAAATGCCTTTAAAGAATGGCAGAGCGTAGAAGACCAGAATGAATCCATAAAAGAAAGTAAGAGAGGGGCGTATAAAGAATGTAAGAAGAGAGCCAAGAAGGAAGTTGCTATTTGTAGGGCAGAGGCGCAAGATAAATTATATCGGTCCCTTGAAAGCCCCGAAGGTCAAAAACGACTTTTTCAAATTGCAAGAGCGAGAGAAAGGAATGGAAGAGATGTTTCACATGTAAAATGTATAAAAGATGATTCTGGAAGGATTTTGACTGACGATGAAAGTATAAAGAAGCGATGGAAGGAGTATTTTGAGAAATTGATGAATGAGGAGAATGAATGGAATGGTATGCTTGAAAACCCACCAGTGAATATGGGCTTAGTGAGAGAAATTAGTGTGGAAGAAGTAAAAATGGCTGTTAGGAATATGAAGAATGGGAAGGCGGTCGGCCCAGATGGAATACCAATAGAAGTGTGGAAGTTGCTGAGGGCGGATGGATGGAAGTGGTTGAGTTTATTTTTCGGTAAATTGTTGCAGGAAGAACAAATACCTGAGGAATGGTGCAGTAGTATACTGGTCCCCATTTTTAAAAACAAATGAGACGTCCAAAACTGCAGCAGTTGCCGGGGAATAAAACTCATGTCACATACGATGAAAGTCTGGGAAAGAATAATAGAGAGAAGAATGAGAGAAGAGTGTGAGATAACACAAAACCAGTTCGGATTCATGCCCGGTCGAGGTACGACAGATGCCATTTTCGCATTACGCCAATTGTGCGAAAAGTACAAGCGCGTGCATAAAGATCTGCACATGGTTTTTGTCGACCTTGAAAAGGCGTATGATCGGGTTCCCCGTGAGGTTTTGTGGTGGGCGTTAAAGATGAAAGGTATGCCTGGGAATTATGTGAGGTTAGTCCGTGCTATGTACAGAGCATCCCGTACATGTGTACGATCTGCCGCGGGAACTACGGGCAGTATCGATGTGGCGGTAGGGCTGCACCAAGGGTCGGCATTGAGCCCTTACCTCTTCCTACTGATTTTGGACGCTTTGACGTCGGACCTGCAGGATGAGGCACCCTGGTGCATGCTCTTTGCCGATGACATCGTGCTTGTCGGGGAAGAAGGCATCGAGGTACAGAGCAGACTGACGGGGTGGCAACGGAGGCTGGAAAGTGTTGGCTTGAAGATCAGCAGATCCAAAACCGAATATCTGTGCTGTGATTTCGGCGGTCTTTCCAGTCCTGTACCCATGTCGTTGGATGGCGCTATACTGCCTATCTGCTCAGATGTCAATTACCTCGGTTCCCTCATTCAAGGCGACGGCGGAATAGATAGAGCTGTGCAGCATAGGATTAACGCAGGGTGGATGAAATGGCGACAGGTCACAGCCACAACGTGCGATCCCCGAATGCCAATAAGGCTGAAGGGGAAAATTTACAAATCGATCATCCGACCTGTCGTCATGTATGGAAGTGAATGCTGGGCCGTCAAGAAGAAGGATGAAAATAGACTGCATGCGAATGAAATGAGAATGTTACGATGGATGTGTGGTGTGACAAGGATGGATAAGATAAGGAATGAGTATATAAGAGGAAGCCTGAAAGTAGCGCCAGTGGTAGAGAAGGTGAGAGGAAGCAAATTGGCATGGTTTGGGCATGTGATGCGGAGGAATGAAAGTCATGTCACAAAACGAGTGTTGAATATGAATGTGGAGGGACACACGGGCAGAGGAAGGCCGAATAAAAGATGGATCGATTGTGTGAAGAGTGATATGAGAATGAAAGGAGTAAGTATGGAAATGACGGCTGATAGAAAGGAATGGAACAAAAAGATTTACTGCGCCGACCCCAGATAATGGGAAATGGTTTAGAGAATGATGATGATGAGTTTTACATTCTCTCTACATTTTAACTGACTAGAGTTAAAGTATATGCTATCATCTAAATAACATGATAAAATGATATCTTTACTTCTAAGATAGGTACAAATTGGTTTCATTAGTTTGGTGAACACAAAAGGAGCAGAGCAAATGCCAAATGGTAAACAGTTAAATTGGTACAATTTTTCCTCAAATTTAAATCTTAAGAATTTCTTTGAATCTTCTGAAAGGGCTTTACTGAAATAGGCATCTTTGAGGTCAATTTTCGCCATGAAACAATTTTTGGAAATTAATTCACAAGCTGTTCTAATATTCTCTAATTTAAAATGAGAAGTCTCAATGTATTCATTTAATTTCTTTAAATTTAAAATAAACCTATAATTTCCATTTTGTTTTGGAATTACAAATATTGGGGATACAAACTGCCCTTCACAAAACAAACATTCTGAAACTGCACCTATTTCTAATAATTTCTGGATTTCTGTGTATATTATGATTCTTTCCTTTCCAGACCAGCATTGGGTAAGTGCCTCATATAAATTTGGTATTTGAATAAAGGGTATTTTATAACCCTTTATCCAGTTTATTAAAACTGGGTCATTTGTAATATCTAACCATTTACTTAGACATTGTTTTAACTTCCCAGTACCTACCTCTAATGACAAGAGTTTCTCCTTGTCTCAGCTGGTGGGGCTCCCGTGTGTTGAGTCCTTCTCTGTAGTGGCTGACTGGGACGATATTTCTGTTTGTTGGGTTGTACTCGATAATTCTGTCCACTGCGATTGAGATGTTGAACTTGCAGTGGACTCTTCCAGTTTCCCTTTTTTGGGACTGTCTTTTTCTTCTCTACCGCTTTTATCTGAGCTCCTGTTCTTTGGACGGTCTGTGCTGTTTTGATGTTCTCGGGACAGTCCTTCCCAAATAACAATTCATCTGTCTTTGCATTCTTCAATGCTTGTTTCAGTACTATGGTTGCCCCTGACAATGCAAAATATCTTCTTGCAGCCGAGTCTTCGTAGAATATTTCTGCTGCTATCTTTGCAGTGTTACTTAATTGTTCCACTATATCTCTTGTATTTATATTCCCTTTGATGATATTTGTCAGTACCAACCCGATTCCTGTCATTATTTTTCCCGTCATATTTTGTCTAATGATTTCTTATATTTACGCGAACACTACACATTTAAATAAAACTAATTTTACGGATTTTATCGCGTATATTAACTTATTTTATATTCCCGAAGTTTCGAGCACTTTACAGCAATCATGGTCACGGGGGGGACTGAGGTGTATGACGTCCCAATGTCATAGTTAACCACGGCTACCTCCAGATTAAAAATTATTAATTTTTGTTCCGATCCACGCAGTATGAACTTACAGTATCATGAAGTCTTGCAGTTGTATGCTTGGGTTGGGATTTAATTTTATTAATTATGGGATCCCAAGCAGATGGTAGCACCCAGCCATCTTCTCTATTGAAATTAGGATGTTTCTTGATTTCAATAGCCTCGCGAATCATCCTTGGAAGAAATCGGTGTTCTTCTATGGTGGCATTTCTAGACCATCTTAACTCCTTAAATTCTAAAATTCAGTTCACAATGGAGTTAGAGGCAAACAATTCTTTAGCTTTTCTAGATGTGTTAGTAATTCGGAATCCTGATAACACCTTGAGCCACACTGTGTATAGAAAAAAGACCCATACAGATAGATATTTAAACGGTGATTCTCACCACCATCCTTCACAGTTAGCTACCGTGGGTAAATCTTTGTTTCAGAGAGCACGAGGGATCTGTGACAGTAAACACCTGGCCGCCGAGCTCCAACACGTCAAGCAAGTTTTGCACGACAATAAGCTTCGGGTCCCGTGCCTACGTCACAGTGAACGAGTGAAGCCGGCCATAGTCGAGCGAGTGCCTGCTGTACTGCCATATGTCAGAGGTGTCACTGACAAGATTGGCTACATCTTGAAACGGGCTTCCATTAAAACATATTTCAAGCCGCCGAAGAAGATTAGTCAGTTTTTACCATCAGTCAAGTGTAATATTCCTCTGCAAGATGCAGGAGTGTACAAGCTTGATTGTGAATGTGGTCTCTCTTATATAGGACAAACTAAAAGATCTATAAAAACCCGTGTTAAAGAACACATAGCTGATGTGAAGAATAGACGCTCCGGGAAGTCTGCAGTCTGTGAACACGTACAGGATCGCCCCCGTCACTACATTAGATTTGATAGACCACAAATTCTCGCTAAAGAACACCGATTCCTTCCAAGGATGATTCGCGAGGCTATTGAAATCAAGAAACATCCTAATTTCAATAGAGAAGATGGCTGGGTGCTACCATCTGCTTGGGATCCCATAATTAATAAAATTAAATCCCAACCCAAGCATACAACTGCAAGACTTCATGATACTGTAAGTTCATACTGCGTGGATCGGAACAAAAATTAATAATTTTTAATCTGGAGGTAGCCGTGGTTAACTATGACATTGGGACGTCATACACCTCAGTCCCCCCCGTGACCATGGGTGCTGTAAAGTGCTCGAAACGTCGGGAATATTAAATAAGTTAATATACGCGATAAAATCCGTAAAATCAGTTTTATTTAAATGTGTAGTGTTCGCGTAAATATAAGAAATCATTATGTGAATCAGTACGGACTGGTAATTGCAAATAAAATTCGCCGATTAGAAGATCTCATGACTAAGCGCGCAAGATATCTAACAGCATTGAACTTTTTGAAGAGATGTCGCGATAGTAATATCATTCCTACGTGTGTCAAAATATCCACTAAAAAGGACATTCGAGGAAGCGCTAAGATCTTAAATCAGGCAAGTAAAAAGTTGTTACGAACGGTAATCCAACAAAAACGCTCCGATCTACATACCATAAACAAATCCATAGACACATCATTCAGTGAGTTAAAGGCAGTTTTAACGACATTTGATTATAATGTTTGCATCGAAACGTTAAATAAACGAGAAATTAATAAATATAACGAATGCAAAAACAAACATATAGTAAAATATCAAAAATTAACGACCAAATTAAATGTCAAACATCTGAGTCAACGTGAAAACGAAACGCAACCATTGACTACGAACGCGGATCATAGATTAAGCGCGGTCTATAATCTGTCAAAACAAACCCTGGATGATGCAACAATTAGAGTATTATCGAAAGGCCTTAATTTTGCTTTAACACCTAAAAAATTACCTTACGAAGAAATTATTTGCAGCGTCGAGGACTGTTTATATAAAAACAATATGCGAAAGGAAGATTTGGAAGCGATAAGTCAAGACATTTCGTCTATGTTACGTCGAAGCTCAACACCAAAACCGAATCTACCTAAAGACGAATTTAAAGCGTTGAATAACCTACGCAATAAACGAGAACTCACGATTCTCCGCGCAGATAAAGGAAACGCCACGGTGGTCATGGATACGTCGGATTATAATTCTAAAATACAAGAACTTTTGTCGGATGCAAGTACTTATAAAAAGGTTAAAAGTGACCCAACAAATAACACACTCAAAACAACTAGTGATCTCATAAAGAAACACTCCGAAAGATTAAATCTAGACGTAAAATCGATAATACCTACGTGTGCCAAACCACCGAAATTGTTTGGGTTACCAAAAATACACAAGCCCAATGCTCCACTACGTCCTATAGTGAGCCAAATCGATTCACCAACTTACAAATTGGCTCAACACTTAGCGAATATACTCTCACCGCTCAGGGGACATACAAGAGCACACACAAAGGATTCCTACCATTTTGTCAGCGAGATTAAAGACCTACATCTGGCAGACAATGAAACTATGGTCAGTTTTGATGTGCAGTCTCTGTTCACATGCTTACCTGTTGAAGACTGCATCTCGATTGTTACTAGAAGGCTAGAGCAAAACAACATGCCCGTAGAATATGCAGTATTACTTAGACACTGCCTTACATCTGGCTACCTATTGTGGAAGGAGGAGTTCTACAAGCAAGTAGATGGAATGGCGATGGGCTCACCTGTATCTCCCAATGTTGCCGATATATTCATGGAGGACTTTGAGGAGAAAGCCCTGCGTACTTCTCCCGTAAACCCAAGATTCTACAAGCGGTACGTAGACGACACTTTCACAATTCTCCCTTTAGATAAAGTAACTGCATTTCTAGACCATCTTAACTCCTTAAATTCTAAAATTCAGTTCACAATGGAGTTAGAGGCAAACAATTCTTTAGCTTTTCTAGATGTGTTAGTAATTCGGAATCCTGATAACACCTTGAGCCACACTGTGTATAGAAAAAAGACCCATACAGATAGATATTTAAACGGTGATTCTCACCACCATCCTTCACAGTTAGCTACCGTGGGTAAATCTTTGTTTCAGAGAGCACGAGGGATCTGTGACAGTAAACACCTGACCGCCGAGCTCCAACACGTCAAGCAAGTTTTGCACGACAATAAGCTTCGGGTCCCGCGCCTACGTCACAGTGAACGAGTGAAGCCGGCCACAGTCGAGCGAGTGCCTGCTGTACTGCCATATGTCAGAGGTGTCACTGACAAGATTGGCTACATCTTGAAGCGGGCTTCCATTAAAACATTTTTCAAGCCGCCGAAGAAGATTAGTCAGTTTTTACCATCAGTCAAGTGTAATATTCCTCTGCAAGATGCAGGAGTGTACAAGCTTGATTGTGAATGTGGTCTCTCTTATATAGGACAAACTAAAAGATCTATAAAAACCCGTGTTAAAGAACACATAGCTGATGTGAAGAATAGACGCTCCGGGAAGTCTGCAGTCTGTGAACACGTACAGGATCGCCCCCGTCACTACATTAGATTTGATAGACCACAAATTCTCGCTAAAGAACACCGATTCCTTCCAAGGATGATTCGCGAGGCTATTGAAATCAAGAAACATCCTAATTTCAATAGAGAAGATGGCTGGGTGCTACCATCTGCTTGGGATCCCATAATTAATAAAATTAAATCCCAACCCAAGCATACAACTGCAAGACTTCATGATACTGTAAGTTCATACTGCGTGGATCGGAACAAAAATTAATAATTTTTAATCTGGCGGTAGCCGTGGTTAACTATGACATTGGGACGTCATACACCTCAGTCCCCCCCGTGACCATGGGTGCTGTAAAGTGCTCGAAACGTCGGGAATATTAAATAAGTTAATATACGCGATAAAATCCGTAAAATCAGTTTTATTTAAATGTGTAGTGTTCGCGTAAATATAAGAAATCATTATGTGAACCAGTACGGACTGGTAATTGCAAATAAAATTCGCCGATTAGAAGATCTCATGACTAAGCGCGCAAGATATCTAACAGCATTGAACTTTTTGAAGAGATGTCGCGATAGTAATATCATTCCTACGTGTGTCAAAATATCCACTAAAAAGGACATTCGAGGAAGCGCTAAGATCTTAAATCAGGCAAGTAAAAAGTTGTTACGAACGGTAATCCAACAAAAACGCTCCGATCTACATACCATAAACAAATCCATAGACACATCATTCAGTGAGTTAAAGGCAGTTTTAACGACATTTGATTATAATGTTTGCATCGAAACGTTAAATAAACGAGAAATTAATAAATATAACGAATGCAAAAACAAACATATAGTAAAATATCAAAAATTAACGACCAAATTAAATGTCAAACATCTGAGTCAACGTGAAAACGAAACGCAACCATTGACTACGAACGCGGATCATAGATTAAGCGCGGTCTATAATCTGTCAAAACAAACTCTGGATGATGCAACAATTAGAGTATTATCGAAAGGCCTTAATTTTGCTTTAACACCTAAAAAATTACCTTACGAAGAAATTATTTGCAGCGTCGAGGACTGTTTATATAAAAACAATATGCGAAAGGAAGATTTGGAAGCGATAAGTCAAGACATTTCGTCTATGTTACGTCGAAGCTCAACACCAAAACCGAATCTACCTAAAGACGAATTTAAAGCGTTGAATAACCTACGCAATAAACGAGAACTCACGATTCTCCGCGCAGATAAAGGAAACGCCACGGTGGTCATGGATACGTCGGATTATAATTCTAAAATACAAGAACTTTTGTCGGATGCAAGTACTTATAAAAAGGTTAAAAGTGACCCAACAAATAACACACTCAAAACAACTAGTGATCTCATAAAGAAACACTCCGAAAGATTAAATCTAGACGTAAAATCGATAATACCTACGTGTGCCAAACCACCGAAATTGTTTGGGTTACCAAAAATACACAAGCCCAATGCTCCACTACGTCCTATAGTGAGCCAAATCGATTCACCAACTTACAAATTGGCTCAACACTTAGCGAATATACTCTCACCGCTCAGGGGACATACAAGAGCACACACAAAGGATTCCTACCATTTTGTCAGCGAGATTAAAGACCTACATCTGGCAGACAATGAAACTATGGTCAGTTTTGATGTGCAGTCTCTGTTCACATGCTTACCTGTTGAAGACTGCATCTCGATTGTTACTAGAAGGCTAGAGCAAAACAACATGCCCGTAGAATATGCAGTATTACTTAGACACTGCCTTACATCTGGCTACCTATTGTGGAAGGAGGAGTTCTACAAGCAAGTAGATGGAGTGGCGATGGGCTCACCTGTATCTCCCAATGTTGCCGATATATTCATGGAGGACTTTGAGGAGAAAGCCCTGCGTACTTCTCCCGTAAACCCAAGATTCTACAAGCGGTACGTAGACGACACTTTCACAATTCTCCCTTTAGATAAAGTAACTGCATTTCTAGACCATCTTAACTCCTTAAATTCTAAAATTCAGTTCACAATGGAGTTAGAGGCAAACAATTCTTTAGCTTTTCTAGATGTGTTAGTAATTCGGAATCCTGATAACACCTTGAGCCACACTGTGTATAGAAAAAAGACCCATACAGATAGATATTTAAACGGTGATTCTCACCACCATCCTTCACAGTTAGCTACCGTGGGTAAATCTTTGTTTCAGAGAGCACGAGGGATCTGTGACAGTAAACACCTGACCGCCGAGCTCCAACACGTCAAGCAAGTTTTGCACGACAATAAGCTTCGGGTCCCGCGCCTACGTCACAGTGAACGAGTGAAGCCGGCCACAGTCGAGCGAGTGCCTGCTGTACTGCCATATGTCAGAGGTGTCACTGACAAGATTGGCTACATCTTGAAGCGGGCTTCCATTAAAACATTTTTCAAGCCGCCGAAGAAGATTAGTCAGTTTTTACCATCAGTCAAGTGTAATATTCCTCTGCAAGATGCAGGAGTGTACAAGCTTGATTGTGAATGTGGTCTCTCTTATATAGGACAAACTAAAAGATCTATAAAAACCCGTGTTAAAGAACACATAGCTGATGTGAAGAATAGACGCTCCGGGAAGTCTGCAGTCTGTGAACACGTACAGGATCGCCCCCGTCACTACATTAGATTTGATAGACCACAAATCCTCGCTAAAGAACACCGATTCCTTCCAAGGATGATTCGCGAGGCTATTGAAATCAAGAAACATCCTAATTTCAATAGAGAAGATGGCTGGGTGCTACCATCTGCTTGGGATCCCATAATTAATAAAATTAAATCCCAACCCAAGCATACAACTGCAAGACTTCATGATACTGTAAGTTCATACTGCGTGGATCGGAACAAAAATTAATAATTTTTAATCTGGAGGTAGCCGTGGTTAACTATGACATTGGGACGTCATACACCTCAGTCCCCCCCGTGACCATGGGTGCTGTAAAGTGCTCGAAACGTCGGGAATATAAAATAAGTTAATATACGCGATAAAATCCGTAAAATTAGTTTTATTTAAATATTTTGTCTATTTACTAAACGTTTATCTCTCTTAATTAGTATTTCCGACAATGATGCCTTTATCTCTGGATTCATTTGAGGAGCTACAACAGCTTTGAAGTTGGATGGAGTTAAGAACTTGTTTAATATTTTATCACAAGGTTCTTTCCCCAATCCTTCCATCATAATTTTCGTTCATCTTGTTGCTAACTGCATGTTTATTGGCTCTCCCACTTCTTTTGATTCTTCTCCTTCTGGTCCCAAGGCTAACAAAAGCTCCTCTGGGATGTCATCATTCTCTGAAATTTATATTTATATAAATATTGTTTTATTATATTACCAAGTTTGATATCAATGAATTGTTCAATATGATAGCGCTACAAAAACCCTTGTCTATCCTCGATGTGATAGCTCTAAAGGATTTAATTATTTCCCTGTCTAACCTCAAGTGATAGCTCTAAGGGAAAGGATATGACATGTTTATCCTCACTGATAGTATGTCATCTGAACAGACACCTGCTATTTCCTTTATCCTAGCCGTATTGTTAGGGCTTATATTATGTTTGTCTATTTGTATTTTATGTCACGTATAGAAGAAAGTACCATGATTCATGTCTATCTATGTGATAGCACTATAAAATCTTTGTCTAATTTATTTCCCTGTCTATTCTCAAGGTAATAGCTCTAAGGGATAAGATTTGACATAGCTATCCTCACTGATGCGTAATTAATAGTCCTTAGACCTCAGGACAGATAACTGGCATTTACTATATTCTAGCAGTATTTTCTATTTATGTCTTTGTGTGTATTTTTAATGTCTCTTATGAAGAACTCACCTGAAGCGTTTGTTTGACCTTGCATCTGAATTTCTTCGATTGTATTTTCCTCTAATGACTCTGCAATTGTTACATTAGGCACAGATAAATCCACTAATGGAGGAGTATTCTCTTTAGAGCCTTCAAGATTTTCTTTCTTCCTCAATTTCTTTTCTAGCTTTTTAATCTTCTTTCTAATTTTGTCGGGATTATCAGAACTTTTCCTCTTCCCCATTTTAGCAACAAAAACTAAGCGCGAGTGCGAATATTTGAAATATTGATAACAATAAAGAATTTTGCAGTTCACTTTAACTTACGGAAGCAACTCAAGTTGTAACGGTAACGGTTATTTTTATTTTATGAGTTTGTTTTGTTGAGTAACTTTTTACGATATATCCGCCGGAAATGTATTTCTTACCTATCCTTATTCTCATACTCTCCTGATTTGTTTATGGTACACCTTTTTTACTATTATGTATAATTTTCTTTTAAAATCTGCTATCCTTAAGATACATGATGTTTTCACTCACCTGCTTTTTCCCTGATTTTAAGTTAATTTATTTCAACAGTTTAACCTGTTATGTTCCTCACGCTTCCGCTGCGCCACGCTTCTTACAGATGTTTTTTATCCTGCTAATTCTTGTTATTTTGACATAAAAATGTCGTCCACTTACACTACCGTGCACTATACACATAATACTATTTGATTTCATTACAATATCTATCGAATAATACATTATTTGAAATAATATTATAAATACAATGATGGCTTTGACGCACAAAAATACGTACTGAAGTTGACTTGGTATGTTGACAGAGACTATATCCATAAACAACACATTTCTTTTTTTTGTGGTTGGAGCTTAGAACCTTGTGATGGCTACGACGACGAAAAGCGTAGACTAGATTGTAATAATATCTCGGACAAGGAGGGAGTATAATACTTAATGAGAGCCACTCTTGTTTAATTACTACCGGTTCAGAAAAAATCTCTGTCCTGGGAATGATGTTTCATTACTAAAATTTTCAGCAATTAGACTGTCAGATCCGAGAGTGCAAAATCTTCTACTTTGCAATTTATATTAGCAACATTATGGAATGCTTTATCTATGCAGGTACCATTACATAACCTTGATGGTTCATTATTCAATATTTAAATTGTAACTACTCAAAATTTGTGTTATAATATAAGTCAAGATATTTTTTTTTAAATATAGTGATATATATATCCTTATCTATTTGTTTAATATTTTATTCTATTTCAGATATGTTTCTAAAACTATTTAGTAATTCACATATTAATATTGTCTGTATTGTGCATGCTGTCAGAGAATGTATACGTATCTGTTTCAATTTTAGTTTTACTGCCTGAAGTTGATATATCGTCAGTAACCGAATTCATACTACTATCAGCCGTATAATCTTGATTTTTATATTTTATATCATCAAGTAATGGTGACAGGATACCTTGAAGGTATTTAAGTTTATATGGTTTAGTTTTAGTTGCTTTCCTTCTCGGTGTCGAGTGTACTTTGTTATTTTGAGTTAAATGTAACTGCTTTAGTATTTAATTTTTTTTTATGATTTTATCCGAAAAACATACAATATTTTTGGTTTTGGTGGAAGATTATTTGCTCAAAGATGAGTATTTAATAACTAAAAAGGGTGCTAAGTATGGACGCGGTTGATGTTTATAATGCTTAATTTCTTTCTTTAGCCTAATATTTCAAGTCTAAGATTTTTTTGAACGTAGCGTTCCGTTAAGTACCTTTAATGACATTTAAAAAAAATAAAGGTAGCAACCGTATTTGCTCGGTTGTTACCTTTATTTATTTTTTAAACTGTCATTAAAGGTACTTAACCCACCTGGTGATCAGTGGATGCTGTAGTCTACAAATATCTACATCATTAAGAATCATAATGCAGATGCGTTGTCAACACTGAGGACTAAGATAGAATGCTTCATTACCAGTAAAAAAGGTATCCGGTTCTCTATACTCACTATACGAAAAACATCATTTAGCTGCTATTTCACGCTGGTATTCTGTGAGAGCATGGTCCTACGCCGGTCGGACCGAATCATTCGTGCTGTAACTATATATATATATATATATATATATATATATATATATATATATATATATATTCGTCGTAGTTTTTCGTTCTATGACCTCAGCCCGGAATATTTTGTTTATTATTCTCAATCATAACATTAACGTTAATAACTTATACAAACGTAACCATTCACTTAATATTTTGTTGTATCCAATATTTATCTAAATATAAATTTA
This sequence comes from Parnassius glacialis, assembly GCA_033319125.1. Lineage (NCBI taxonomy): Eukaryota > Metazoa > Arthropoda > Insecta > Lepidoptera > Papilionidae > Parnassius > Parnassius glacialis. Next base: position 3,582,037 of record JAVANC010000013.1, read on the forward strand.
GAAAAATAAAACTAATGACATTCTTTAAAAAATGTAATAAAATAAATAATTTAAATATTAATTATCTAGGACAAAAAATCAACACCATAGAAAATATTAAATTTTTGGGTATAAATGTAGATTGCAATTTGAACTGGCAGTCTCATGTGAGCAGTGTGTGTATGAAATTAAGTCGTTTTTCCTATGCGTTAAATATGCTTGGAAAAGTTGTAGACACATCCGCCGTAATAGCATCATATCATGCTTATGTTATGTCTACATTTAGGTATGGTATTATGTTCTGGGGTAATTGTACGGACAAAGAAACAGTGTTTAAAGCTCAGAAGAGATGCTTACGAGCCATTTGTAAAATTAACCAAAGTGAGAGTTGTAAGCCAGATTTCATTAATTTGAAATTAATAACAATGCCATGTCTATCTCTATATATATGTGAGGTAGTCTTATTTGTACGTCTAAACTTAAGTCTTTACAAAAAACTAAATGTCCAATGTCATAAAGATAAATTGAGCCATCACAATAGTAAAACTGTTTTGTTTCAAAAAGCGTATTCTGTATGGGTTCTCGTCTGTGTAACCATTTACCTAAATGTATAAGAGAGCCTAAGAGCCTTCACATTTTTAAGAAACAACTAAACATAAGTTTAACCAAAAAAGCGTATTATAATATTGACGATTATTTGGTTGACAATTTTTAAATTTTAACTATCAAATTTATTGACTGAAACACACAACGTTATCTATGTTATTAATTTTGAGACATAATAATTTATACTCGTTTTGACATTATTATTTTGACATTACAATTTTAATTATTACATTTATTGTTCGCGCAAAAGCGCTAATGTCAATAATGGACGTCAGAGGGCGCGCGCGCCTCTACGATACCGTTTTTGACGTCCCGTTGTTTCGGGGACACGCTGGAGCAGGCAGTCCAATTCATCGCGTCGAGAGATAAGGACGCGTTATTTGGTCGGGAGCTCGTCATGGTAGGCGCGTATAGTAAATATACTGACTGGGAATTGTAGCGCGTACATTCTTTGCTGAGAGCGTCACCCAGGACTTTTAGGTTTAACGCTGAGTCCGTATAAGTGGATTCGACTGTATTAGTTACTAGTGCGGTATTTGATATTCTAGAAATAACGGTGACCTTTGATCCGTACGTTCTGTGTTCATTTCGTGAGTCAGGCGTTATAACAAACGAGAGTTAGTGGCTTCTGTAAGGTAGTTAATCGTACGACAGAGTTAAAGAACTGTCATCGTAGAAAACGAAGAAAGTGACTGCGGAAGGAGACCGTAGTTTGGAGAGGTGCTGAGGGCCGAACTGCTGCAGATGGTAACGGTCTAATAAGGTCAATAACACTACCAGTCACACCCAGATACACATCACTGACCCTTACTTTCCTAGCACTATACATCCACACGCGACCTGACCGAATCCTGAGGGACCAGTCGCTTTGGATAGAGGTAAGTAAGCTCCCCTTATAGAGAACAACGCTCCCCCCTGATTGTTTATTGTAATTAGAAACTTAACCCTTGGCGTTTAGGACGCCCGACCAGCATCTGCTTGTAGCTTCTCCGTCTATGGGCCGCGGGGGATTCTACTCCTGGGATAGGCAGCTGCTGGCCGTAACATTTGGTAGCAGAGCGCGGATCCGGGATCGATTCCCGGTCGATCCCGACCATAGTGTTTGATAAAAATTAAACAATTTGATGGCAGGGGCGTTGGGTTGATTGGTTTAATTTTGTGTCTACAATCGCCCGTCCGTAATACGTAAAAATATTTTTTTATTATATACGTAATAATAAAATTCCTTTCTTTGTTGGCTTGCTTTGTTGTTTGCGGGTAAATTTGAAAAGCCGCGCCCGTTTAGCGCGCATGCGGGAGTTTGCGTCATGTAGGTAGATGGTTATTTTTATGTAATCGGTTAATTATCGTTTTCGGATAGTTGTAGTGGATTACTTATCGAAGGGTCGATTTCCGAGATAGGCATTTTTTGTTGATCATTTTTTGTTGATGTGTATCTTCGTTATGTATCTTTCGTATTGTAATTTGTATTTGAACTAAAGAGTAGTAATTTGTATTTAAGTAATTTGAGTTTAACATGATTTGATCGCACTAGTATTTGTTATTTGTTAATTTGATTTGTGTCTTTTCTTTTGTACTAACTTGTATTTGGTTAACTTGTATAAGTAGCGGTTCTTATTTGTGTAATTTCTATTCAACTCAATTTGATAGGAACTGCATTTGTTAGCTGTTAATTTTTTGTTGTATTTGTTATTTGTTATTTTTGTAATTGTGCTCGAGCGGCGTCGTAATTTGTATTTAGTAGTGATGTCCTTGCCCAAGATGCTAATCCATTGCCTGCGGACTGAGTTACGCTGGGCCACCAGCGCCCATGCTTTGATAGGTCGACCGGATAGGGTCCATAATTTGATGAAGCGGTTCGAGCAGGTCGATGCTCGAAGGGCTGCAGTGGAGGAGGCTTACGCTGAGCTTGAGGATTCGGATGTGGAAAAGGGAGTCCTGGACTCCTGCTTCGCAGACTACGAGCAGTTCTTGTGGCTCACGGACGAGTTGATCGAGGCTGAAGGCAGGTATGCCGAGGAGGCGCGTGAAGCTCGGACATGTGGCCTGCCCGAGTCCTTTCGAAAGCAGCCTCAGCCGGAACTGTTGGGACGACTCCCAACTCTGGACTTGCCATGGTTCTCCGGGGTCCTTTCCGAATGGCTGACCTTCGTTGGTCTTTTCGACGGCCTAGTGGACGCCAGAAGTGACTTGACCCCGAGCCAGAAGATGGCGTACCTCCTGGCCTCCCTGGAGGGGGAGGCCCTAGGCGTTGTCAGCCATTTGAGCTTGTCGGACGACGCCTACCAGACTGCTCGGGACCTCCTAGCCAGAAGATACGCCAACGTCCGGCGAATTGCGGACGAACATGTTAAGCAGCTTCTGAGCCTCCCGCTGCTTAGTGACCGGGCCAGACTACGTTCGGACCTGTTGGATCCAGTCTTGGTGGCCTGTAATATGTTGAGGCGGCTGGATTTACCAGTGGGCGAATGGGCCTTTTTGTTTCTCCGCATCGTGCTGTCCCGCCTACCTCTCGACCTTATAATACTTTTTGAGGAGAGGTACGGCGGGGACGAGTCCTCCTATATTCCGCCCTTCTATGACCTGCTGCGGTTTTTGGAGGGGCAGTGCTGACAGATCGAACACGCGGCGGGCACCATCAACGACTTACGAGTCGTGCCCAGTGAGAGGCGGAATCCGCCGGGCAAGTCGTCGTCCACCCCCCCCCCCCGTTCCTATTGTCGAGCATTTGATCACCGGGTAACGTCTTGCCCGAAATTATTAAGTAAGCCGGTTCCGGCGAGGCAAACTATCGCCAAGAAGCGCCGCTGGTGCTACTCATGTGTGGAAGGGCACCTCCAGCGAGACTGTCCGCACCGGCGTCCCTGTTTGCATTGCCAGGGCAATCACCATTCCGTACTGTGCCTGGGTGCGAACGGCGTCTCCTCTCGGGGCGCTACCAGGCCCTCGACCCCCACGGGCGGGGGCGCTCCGCCACGCCCTCTGACGGGCGACGCTCGGCGCCCGGCGGCTAGCCAACAGGCCCCTAGGTTTGAAAGGGGTCCCTCCCCCGACCAGTCGGGGGGTAATTCCCCCAGGGGCGGGGGTGTCATCACCCCCCCTCAACGTGCAGAGAGGAACTTCACGGCCACTCATCAGTCCACTGGACCCTTCTCACTCCCGTTAGCTGAGTGGCCGCGACTGGTGTACCACTGTACCCCATTTGATGGAGGCGGCCCTAGCTAGCTGCCGCCCTAGCTCCCACCACGGCCGCCTCTACTGAGCCTTAAGCCGTCAACAGTCCACTTGTCAAGCTGTTCTGTTGCCGACGGCCTCAGTGAGGGCGTACAACCCGAGTGGCGACTGTTAGCGGTTGCGCTCTGTTAGTCTCGGGTTCACGCGGTGTGGCCTCCACTTGGTGGTGGGAAGATTAGGGCCCCCTGGAGCGTTGAATCACGCTCTCAAGGGGTATTAGATTTGTTTTGGTCGAGCACTTAGTTAAAAATTCTTTAAATTAAAATTAAAATGCTTTTGGGTTTTCCGCGAAATTCATATTGTAGCGGTTGTGAGTAAAAGAATTGAATTTAAAATACTCCTTTAAATGCTGCTGCATATGTTTTGTAAATACATTTGATCACTGCGTTTGTTGTTGCACGGAAAATTGAGATTAAATTGTGTGCCCTCTTTAATGCTTGTGCGTATGCTTTGTAATTGTATTTGATTGTCGCGTCTGTTGCTGAAAGGAATGTTTGAATTCATTTGAAATTTGAATAGCGCGCTTTTTTGAAAATTATGTATATGTTTTGTGATAGTGTTTAATCATTTTGCTTTGTGATAAGGAAGGTTGAAATTAGATAGCCCTGTTTGTGCCGAAGGGAATTAAAGTCAATTCTCTTTTGGTTTGGATTTTGTTGGCACTGTCTAAGATATTTATTTGAAATAAGAAATAGGGCTGTCTCTTACGTTTATTGTTTTGTTTACTTTGTCAAGTTGACCTATGTGCGTCGGTGATTACTTGTTTTAATTAATTCTGTAATTGAACATTGATGCTTTGAAAAATTAGTTGAAATATGAGCATAGGACTACCTGCCTAAAGGGCTATCTGGTTTGTAGATTTTCAGATGGAAATCAGCTGTCGCACCATTTGGTAAATGATTATAGGTGGATGGCTTGGTTATGTCTACTTGTTTGAAAATTCATACTAGGGACTATCTGTGCGTTTCGTTCGGCTCTCCACAGACGACGTTTATGGGGAATTTGGGGGTGCTCTCTGCACTGAAGCTTGGAAGGTCCCTCTGGGCCGCTTCGTGTCGCGTCGCTGTTTGCAGACCTGATCCGTTCGGATTGCGGAACTAATCATAGGAGCGCAGATAGGTGTTTGAAGGAGGTCGTCGGACTTCTGTCTAGGAATAGGACTTATTTATGTACTGCGATGTCCAGGAAGGGCATCCAGTTCAACTTTCCGGCTATCCCACGTTGGGGCTGTAATTTTGAGGCGTTGGTTAGGGTTGCAAGATCTGATGGGGTGCGTAAGGACGCCTAGTTTGGTTGTAGATTCGGTCTTGCAACTTGCTGTCGTGACCCTGTTTCGCTGACCGGTTTGCTCGCGGACCTAAATCCTTATGTCCGGGACGGGGGTTTGTTCGCGCAAAAGCGCTAATGTCAATAATGGACGTCAGAGGGCGCGCGCGCCTCTACGACACCGTTTTTGACGTCCCGTCGTTTTGGGGACACGCTGGAGCAGGCAGTCCAATTCATCGCGTCGAGAGATAAGGACGCGTTATTTGGTCGGGAGCTCGTCATGGTAGGCGCGTATAGTAAATATACTGACTGGGAATTGTAGCGCGTACATTCTTTGCTGAGAGCGTCACCCGGGACTTTTAGGTTTAACGCTGAGTCCGTATAAGTGGATTCGACTGTATTAGTTACTAGTGCGGTATTTGATATTCTAGAAATAACGGTGACCTTTGATCCGTACGTTCTGTGTTCATTTCGCGAGTCAGGCGTTATAACAAACGAGAGTTAGTGGCTTCTGTAAGGTAGTTAATCGTACGACAGAGTTAAAGAACTGTCATCGTAGAAAACGAAGAAAGTGACTGCGGAAGGAGACCGTAGTTTGAAGAGGTGCTGAGGGCCGAACTGCTGCAGATGGTAACGGTCTAATAAGGTCAATAACACTACCAGCCACACCCAGATACACATCACTGACCCTTACTTTCCTAGCACTATACATCCACACGCGACCTGACGGAATCCTGAGGGACCAGTCGCTTTGGATAGAGGTAAGTAAGCACCCCTTATAGAGAACAACGCTCCCCCCTGATTGTTTATTGTAATTAGAAACTTAACCCTTGGCGTTTAGGACGCCCGACCAGCATCTGCTTGTAGCTTCTCCGTATATGGGCCGCGGGGGATTCTACTCCTGGGATAGGCAGCTGCTGGCCGTAACATTTGGTAGCAGAGCGCGGATCCGGGATCGATTCCCGGTCGATCCCGACCATAGTGTTTGATAAAAATTAAACAATTTGATGGCAGGGAGCGTTGGGTTGATTGGTTTAATTTTGTGTCTACAATCGCCCGTCCGTAAAACGTAAAAATATTTTTTTATTATATACGTAATAATAAAATTGGCCGTAACATTTATTATATTATTATTTTGTGAATTATTATTATGTTAGTAGTGCAAATATACAATTAGGGTTATATTATGTTAATGTAATTATCAGAATTTTCCATTGTAATTATAAATAAAATCTTGTATGTAAGTAGTTTGCACATCGGAAGGTAGAATATGGCTGTATTTTTGTTAAATTATTAAGACCTATTGTAACCCATATATCGCAAATGAATAAAATGAATTTGAATTTGAATTTATTCGTCACTGATTAAGTATAATAAAATTACATGAAAGTAAGAAATGAAAATTTCGTACATCAAACGTCATTTTTACAGATACTAATGGAAATGAAGTAAGGAAACTGACCGGAGATGAAACGCCGAAAGAAACTCGGCAGGTGTCCTTTTTTTTGCATTATATATTTTTTTGAATGAAATTAAAATAATTTTTTAATTGCAAATTGTGTGTGATTTATCATTGTCTATTTAATGTTTATATTACTTAATCTTAAAAAATACTTGAATCTCAACGTTTTTTTTTGTGTTTACGCTTTTTTGGTTTCTTTTAATGTTTTGTCGATTTTAAGCCAGTGCTTGACTACAATCTCACCTGATGGTAAGTGGTAATACAGTAGGTGTATGGTAGTGTATGTTGTTTTAGCTTAATTAAAATTCATTATCACAATTTTGTAATTAATTGTATACCCTGTGTTTTCATTAATGTTACTTAAAAAGGCCCGCTAGATTTATTGCTATTTCTTTCCAGGAGAAAATTTATTTTCCGAAGCAGTGGTAAAAGTAGAAATAAAAAAGTAGAATGAATTCGTATTTAATAAAAGAAATATTGTATTGAATTCCATGTTAAATAGTCTCGGAAATTATAGCAATAACAGAAAATCACTGAGAATTAGTTGCACTTGCTTCGTCACGTTGTCGTCATTAATCACTGCTTCCAATTCAGATACTAAAATTAATATTAAGATGCGAAACTGGCTGTCCGAAACGTGTGAGGTTCGCATTTAATAAGAAAATGTGTTGCGTTTCATTTGCTATTGGATTCAACACTGTTCGTTTAAGATGATTTTAAAGATGTTAACACAACTAGAACTTACTTGTTACTTGTTCTATTAATTAATTTTTAACAGATCTATTATAATCCATTTTATTCATCCATTACAGCCTACAACAGTCCAGTGGTGAACATAGGCCTTCCTCATAGGTTATTTCGTGGGGGCATTTTGCCATAATTGCCACGCTGGGCAAGCGGGTTGGCAACAGCAGTTTTTTAATTATTTGGAGTTGTTATCAGGAAGATTCTGCTACCAATCTCCTGTTTCATTTACCATTTACTATAATTGATTTCCTTAAATTAACGTCTGATTCTATTAATTAACCAGGTTTTCTACGAGGATCTACTTATGTGTTTGTAATTTTTATTATTTTTGTTATATTTTATGAATGAAATTATATTTTTATTTTTGTATGTGGTAGAACCATGCTGCAGCTATATTAATAGTTGTAGCACGAATGAGTCGGCTCGACCGGGGAAGGCCACGCTCTCACAGAATACCAGCGTAAAACAGTAGTTTAATGCTGCTGTGTTTCGTATGGTGAGTGTAGAGAACCGGAGACCCTTTGTACTGGAAATGAGGCATTCCATCTTAGTCCTCACGGCTAACAACGTATCTGCATTTTAATTCGCAAACGAAGATAGATGTAGATGTCTATGGGCCACAGCAACCACTTATCATCAGGTGGACTGTGTGCTCGTTTGTTACCTTTATTCTATAAAAAAATGCGGAGTTTCTTCCGCTTTAAAAAAAACAACGACGTTTTAATGACGAAAGAACATCGGTCACGGCCCATACGTGCTGTGACCTGGCTATAAAATATCGTGAACATGACTAGTTTATGGATTAATTCATTCCCCCTGGGCACAATCTAAATCCTAAATTGAAAATATATTATGTAAAAGCTGAGGATCATAGAACGTTACACTTATGTGTTTTGTCACTTTTGCGGTTATGATGTAACCATGACTACAACATCAGCTAAAACAATTGATATGAAAACTATGCAGTAATATATACTTAACTAAATAAGTAAAGTCAATGGCTAAAACCACAACAATGAATCAATAACCTTTCTTATCTTTTTACTGCTAAGTATTAAGACACAGGTGCTTTGACTTTTGCTCACGCTAGGACAGCTCTCGTGTCATAATATTACAGACTGAGACACAAATAATACGTTCCGTTCTAAGTATAAGTGCATTCTATATTTACTGTCAACCTATCATTTGCAACTAATTTCGGAATACTTTTCATATCCCTATCTAAAAATGATATTATTGACACTACAAAAATAAATAAAAATCTACAATAAAATCTAGTGTTTAAAAAAAGTAAATGCATAATGGTAGTGTTATTTTAGTGTTCTGATTAAACGTGTACCACAGATAAAAACGGGACAGGTTTAGATGCGTTCAAACCCTATAAAAAGTAGTAAGGAAATGAGGTTTTTAATTACAAAGTTAAATTGTTTTACTGGCTTCAATAAAATAAGTTGGACCCTGTAATTTAATATAAACATATTGTCAAAAAAGTCACTATTTTTTGACGTATCAATAATTAGTGGTCGTTTCATATTTTGGTCAGGTCGTATTTGGCCGATGTTCTTTAATATCTTTAGCCGAATATGCGTTGAATTTCATTACTTTTATCAATATTATTGCAACGATGTCAAACGATCTCTTCTCTTTCTCGATGTTTGAAATTCAAATTTTGGTTGTCATAAATCGAAATTTGAATCAAAACGGAACACTTTTGAAATACCCTCGACCAAATAGTATATTACCATCAACCTCGGCGATCACCTGTCTGTCTTTGTCTTTGTTTGTCTATGTGTTAGTTCTCAAGGTAAAAATAAATTAAGATCATCGTGTGGGGTATGTAGTACAAGTTTTATGACGCATGAATTTAAAAATGTTTAATTCATTATATTGCGTTTAATTTTATTTATGATTTTCCGAGCGGCTTTGCTTAGGTTTTAAAAGATATAGTTACAGTAAATCTGCTAAAGTAGAGTGAAAATAAGTTAAAGCTTGTATACCTAGCTAATGATCTATTATACTATTTTATAAGTCTGTTAAATATATAACTTTTGTTTGATCATAAGCGCCTGTAACTATACAATATCGATTTTATCCATTATTCTCTCGCAATACCCTTAGAGAACAACATTACGGTTTTGCCCCTTTCCAGTTCTGTCATCGATATCACCGAACAATAAATTGAAACCATTCGGTTCCCACCCTCCGGGGCGAGGCAATCATATTTCATTATTCGTGTTTTACCGTTCCAGTGGTTTGGTTGTTTATGACATTTTGAATGAAATCCTTTACAAACCAATTTGAACTGCCATTCCCTAAATTCAATTGTAAATTTAAGCGATTTTATATTTATATTTTGTTATTATTATAACGTATTTATAGAGTATTCTCAACTGGTTATGCTGAAATATTATTATAACTACTAAAGAAATTATCAGAATTATATACACGGCATCGAGCCTGTAAGAAAAAATATTATTTAAAACTCGCGATACCAACCATACCATTTAAATGATTTTCGGTTCACCACTGTGCCATTTACTAGAAGTTTCCTTCTTCACACAACTTCCTTGTAGAATCAACCACCACTAGCGATTTTTTCAGGCCGATACAAATTAAGGGCCTTCAAGAATAGAATAGAATAGGATTGAATAGAATAGTATGAATAGAATAGAATAGAATAGAAGAGGATTATTTTTATTCAATATTGATTATTACATAATACTTATTGAGTCATTTTTTATTTACCACTGATTCGGAAAATACCTCAAGAAAAGAGCCTACTCGTTTTTAAAAGGCCGACAACGTAACTGCGATCCCCCTGGTGTTGCAGTTGTTCATGGGAAGAGGTAGCCATTTACCATCAGGTAAGTCGCATTTTTGTTTGCCCCCTCCCACCCCTTATATAAAAAGATGTTATAAAACTTGGCTGTCGGTAGATGAAGTTGTACCCATTTCGTGTACGCCATACGTAATACACCTACACTGGTAAGAGTGAGCAACATTAAAGATGAGACATCTGGATCTGGACTATCTAGTACAGCGATCACTTATCTGCCCGCCAAGCGTATAAGGCAAAAATATTTTTTTAGAAGTAAAGGTAAAAAACGAGCACCTAATTTTATAGATGAAGTAGCTTGAGTCCATGCTGTTGCATTTAAACTTAAATATAGATTTTTTTTATCGATATTTTAAGATTATAACGAATATAATATAACATAACATAAACACTCACGCCTGTCACCCAGAGGGGTAGGCTGAGACTACGGACTTCCATTTGGCGCGATCCTGACACACCTCTCTCGCCTCCTTTACATCCATATATCTACGCATGCACGCTCGTCGGTTAAGGGTACTACCTGCCTTATCTAAAACGTAAGTACATAAACATATATACAAACGTAAGTAAAGTACCTAATCTGGCCCATTTTCAATGTATCGCCGATTGGTCGATAAACCTTCGTCTAGGACGTCCCTTCCCGACTCTGCCGTTCACTTCTGCAACATAAATTTGCTTTGTCACTCTTTCCTCGTTTATTCTTTCTACACGACCAAACCATCGAATCATTTCTTTCTCAATCCTGGTCACAACGACATCTTGCAAACCACAATTTTCTCTTATCACACTATTTCTCACTCTGTCATTCAGATTCAGCCCTAGAATACTCCTTAATGACCACATTTCTACAGCATTGATTCTACTCTCATGCTTCTTCTGCCAGACCAATAAATATATCTATTTTTTCAATATATCAATATATTTTAAAATATCCGAACATTTCCAGACTGGACTCGAACGGAGTAAGTATGTAAATCTAGGTACATAATGGCAATATTTTAAATAGTAAGAGCAATGTGGGCGATTAAAAACTGATAAAAACTGATCAAATTTTGTTTTTATGTCAGGTTTAATACTATCAAAAAACAGCGGAGCACCTAGCAGGTATAGCGATTCCGCACTGACAGTTTCTATTCCTGGAGAAATATGATTGAAATTTTTTAAAATAAAGTGTATCTGTTAGAACTAGATAAATTATTGGAAAAATATTTTACATTTATTGCTATTTGGTTCGAGACCAATATTTTTATAATTTTTGAAAAATATGAGTAAGATCATTGAAGACGTCATCTACTATACCTCCCAGTGTACTGTCGTTAAGGTACGAGACATTCAGCTTGGATTTAAATTTTTAAATAATGCGTTGAATCCCCAAACTGAAATAAGCTAGGTCAGTCTGCTGAACACCGACAGCAGAATCGATAATATAATTTTCGTAAGTTTTTTGATTGTAATATTGCCAAACGTAATGGTCACCCTATCGATAGAGTTAAAAGCATTCTTTAGGTCAAACTTCACAAGAAAACTGCATCAGAGTTTGTTAAAATATATGCGCTGAATGTACCGCCGCATCACAGCCACCTCTAGTGCCAAAGCCTAGTTGAGTAGGCTGAAATTTTGTCTTAAGGTACGAGATTATGCAAGCTAATTTTGAAGTTAAGCGTCGAAATGTGAAAACAACGGCAACATGACAGATACCGTTATCCATTTGTTGAAGGCACATAATATTGCCCCATAAGAATGGAATAAAATTAGTATCAACATTATCAGAAAGCATAAAATTACATAAATTTTATCTTTATTATTGTAATATAATCAACTTGTATTTCTATTACTTAGTACCTTTTGATTATTTTAAGCAGAGATTTTAGCAAGCTTAATTAATTTTAAGGTCAATATTAAGCCTTAACTTTATTATAATACTTAATGTTCATAATGAATGTATTTTAACTTTATGCTTATCAATGCATTTGAATTGTTCAAAATATTACTTTTATGCTTTTTTTATAGGATAAGGGTGACAAACGAGCACACAGTCCACCTGATGGTAAGTGGTTGCTGCGGCCCATAGACATCTACATCTATCTTCTATTACAAATCAAAATGCAGATGCGTTGTCACCCGTGAGGACTAAGATGGAATGCCTCATTTCCAGTAAAAAGGGCCTCCGGCCACCTGCACTCACCAAGCGAAACGCAGAGGTAAACCTCTACTTCACGCTGGTATTCTGTGAGGTCGTGGTACCACCCCGGTTCGAGCCGGCCCATCCGTGCGACAACAAAAGCTGCCGTGTGGCTCTACCACTGTTAAATTTAGATTACTTTATATAGAAAATAGTAGACCATCACAATATGTTGTAACCCTGATAACTAAGATTGAATGCCTCGTTATCGGTAAAAAGGGTCTCCGATTCTACTATTTATTCTTTTTAACTATTTCACACTGGTATGATGACCTATTTCTGACGCAGCCATAATACGTTGTAGTGCTACTCTTCTACATACAAGACACTGCTTGCACGGGAGTTACGTTAAAGGCCTGTCTACAACCTAGTTGTAAGTAAAAAGGTACTATTTATACCAAAAGTTATAACATAATAATTAACATTTCAACGAAGTTTTGTTTATAAAATTGAAGTAACAAACCGTGCTAAGAGTTGACCTTATGGTAAGTGGTTACGCCCATGAATAACTGAATCCAAATTCAAATATGGTAAGCTGCAGATGCGTTGTCATTTCTGAACAATAAGGTGGAATGACAGCCTATAATCAAAATGCTATGTATACCCTTCAGACCGGAACACAGCAATTCACGCACAACTACTTGGTGACAGAAATAGGTATAAGTTTAATTCACGCACAACTACTTGGTGACAGAAATAGGTATAAGTTTAATTCACGCACAACTACTTGGTGACAGAAATAGGTATAAGTTTAATTCACGCACAACTGCTTGGTGACAGAAATAGGTATAAGTTTAATTTACGCACAACTACTTGGTGACAGAAATAGGTATAAGTTTAATTCACGCACAACTACTTGGTGACAGAAATAGGTATAAGTTTAACTCACGTACAACTACTTGGTGACAGAAATAGGTATAAGTTTAATTCACGCCCAACTACTTGGTGACAGAATTAGGTTTAAGTTTAATTCACGCACAACGGCTTGGTGACAGGAATAGGTATAAGTTTAATTCACGCACAACTGCTTGGTGACAGGAATAGGTATAAGGTTAATTCTTGCACAACTGCTTGGTGATAGGAATAGGTATAAGGTTACATATTCAGACAGATTCCTTGCAAGAAAAGGACTCCTATTACCTACCTGGAAGATATTTTCTTAATGACACGATAAATCAACACTTAAAATATAAATGACAAGTATGATGGTGCTGGTGGGGTTCGAATTCAATTTACTCGAATATTATAAAATTTTAAAGCGTGTTTTTATCTCCTGGACTCTCACAGTTTTTTCAAAATTGATTGTAGTGATATATAGAGTATCTACCACTCCATTTCATGCCTTGTATGTCGTAAAAATTTACAAAAGTAGGTTAATCTTTTGAAAAAAAGTAAAAATCAGCTTCGAAAACTAAAAAGAATAAAAGAATTTCCTCATAAAGGATTCTATAGATATAAATAAAATATTGTTCTAAGAAAATTAATTAATATTGAATAATAAATTATTTAACTCTTAAAAGTTTTTGAAGCCGGCTTTTACTTTTTATTAAAGGTTTAAAGATGCTTAGGCCATTCAACTAAGAAATATCACAACTTCTACGACTAGATTGTGATCTATATAGTCCTTAAAACATTCATTTCAATTTTTCCATTCTTAGAGAAGAAATTTTTCCTCAAATTTATATGGGGCTACCTCTGATACCTTCAGTGTTAGAAATTGGTGAACATACATTGAAAACTACGCGTCGACTCGATATAACTTTTTCGTTTTTCTGAACTTTGTTAAAAATTTATTAATTTCTTCTGCATTTGATTAAAATGCGGGATGACAATTTAAAAATTGTCTGATTTTATATACCCGCACTGTTTGCAGGTTGCAGGGTATACTTTTAAGAGGCGGCTAATCTTTGGGAGCTACTTGCTAGAGGGCAGCATATTATGTCCAGCGACGGATAAAAATTTAACAATGAAAATGACGTACTATTAAATTTATTCATGTCGGAAATAACTATAGGAAAATATCAAAAGAAATAATTATAAACATTTCCTTCTCTGTGAAATACCGGAATCAGATTACAACGAATTTATTATTCAGGAAATCGATTTACCAAAAGCGGAATAAAACTGTACCGCTCTTTTGCTTTTATCAATATCCGTTAATATATTATTAAAATTTATCATGATGTTTCGAATCCAAATCCGATTTGTTTCACCGATTATTAAGTATTTAACGATTTGAATAAATGTAATTATTTGATAAAGTTTGTTTAATAATTTTCTCGATTGAAATTAACTGTAGATACTGTAGCCTCCGACTACTACTTTACTAAACAATAGTGACTAATGAACATATTATACACCTATTCTTTTTTTTATAAGATAAGGTTGACAAACTCCAACTGATGGTGAGTGGTTGCTGTGGCCCATAGACATCTACATCTAACCTCGATTACGAATAAAAATGCAGATGCGTTATCACCCGTGAGGACTTAGATGGAATGCCTCGTTTCCAGTAAAAAGGGTCGCCGGTTTTCTACACTCACCATACGAAACACAGCAGCGTTAAGCTGCTATTTTACGCTGGTATTCTGTGAGAGCGTGGTCGTTCCCTGGTTGAGCTGACGCATTTGTGCTACAACTATACCAGTAATACAGCTGCACCATGGCTCTACCACGTTAAAAAAATCAATACAATTATTATTAAGGCTTATAAGTGTGAGGGAAATACGATGGTTGTACATAGATTAATCAGTAAAGTCCTTTGTCACAATCTATGCGGGAGCCCTATGTTCAGTAGTGGACTTGTAATGTGATAGTAGCACATACGAACACTGGTAAAATGCTGGTGTATTACCACGCTTGGCTTTTATCTTTTGAATTTTTGTTTTATAGTTGTTATTAGGAAGAGGCTGCTGCTTATTTCCTAGTTTATTTCTCTATGTCACCTCTTACGACACCCACGGAACGATATAGGATAGTGGGTATACTTACTACATACACTACATGATACTAAAAGCGTAACAGAAGGGTCAAATACGAGTAGATAAACTTGAAAGAAATTAAAATCAAAATCAAAAAACTTAAAATAAGAAAATAATTTCCGCATGAAAAATATCTCCCCTATGAGGCAATGAACGTTGTCCTTCACTGCTGGCCGTATGAGGAAGTTCAAAATCGGGGTTTCTCTGTATCATAAACTTAAAAATGAGGATATCCGCAGTAGAACCAGAGTGACTGACATAGCCCAACAGATTAGTAAGCTGAAGTGGCAATGGGCCGGCCATATAGCTCGAAGAAGCGACTACCGATGGGGAAGAAAGGTTCTCGAGAAGCGGCTTCGTACCGGTGGACGAAGTGTAGGGCGTCCCCTCACTAGATGCAGTGACGACCTGGTAAGACATGCAGGAAGTCGATGGATGCAGGTGACTCAGGACCGTGCTTTGTGGCATTACTTGGGGGAGGCCTATGTCCAGCAGTGGATTTGTCAAGAATTGTAATGATAAGGCAATGAATGGGGGACGCATACGATCAGCAGTTAATTTTTTTTTCTTTTTTGGACCAAAAGATGTGGCAAATTATTTGCTTCTGAAGTAGGTGCTAAATGTGTGATACATACTGTTTTTTTTTTATCTTAACTCCACTCTTGGATTTTATACTGTATCGTGGGGGCAGTTTCCATACATAAATTTCACAAGGACAAACCTACAAAACTGAAACAGGTATTTGTAGGTCATACAAATACCTGTTCCGTGCGGGTTTCGAACCTGCGGCCCTCAGCGCTGTAACCACTCATTGCTAAGCCACTGCGTCAAGAAGCCGCTAATATGTCGAATAATTAAAGCCTTACGTTTAGAAGGTATTAAATAACGTGGAAGTTATTTCATTATTTTCACATTTATTCAAAGGAGGGTTCAATCGGATGATATTTATTTATAGATAATGTTGGAGTTAAATAACAATCCAGGGCGGGTAGCCTCACGTGCTCAACACTCTGTTCACAACAAGTCACAAATTTATGGCGTCTACGTGTGGAATTGGGAGTACGTTAGAGAACTTACAATCAGATTGAAATTGAAAATTTACTATTTGATCTCTTGGAGTTTAACAGTCGCCGCATGTCTCTAGGTTCTCTAACTATCGATTCAACTACAGAATTCGTGTAGACATGTTAGTTACTTAAAATAAAAATTCTTGCTTTTCAAAAATAAAAATTTATGCTTTTCAAAAATAAAAATTCTTAGAATTACTGTGATTTAGTATCTAGTTCTGCCATGTGCAATTTATATACGTAAAATTCCTCAACAATTCAGGAAATTTTTCGAAAAAGTCAAACCCGCTGACTTAAAAAAAGGAAACAGGAAACTTTATAAAATATGTTATTATACTTTAAAGAGTCAGCGGTAACCGACTGCTTCATAATCACCGTAATTAAACCTAATTCATAAGTTTACTACCACAGTATTAAGCTTCCTGTACCCACATATTACGTGCATGTTTTACAAGCCATTACGTTATTTAGTGGGGTCTGCCATACACTAAGCTTGCTCCTTGGAAGGAATCGGTGCTCTTTAGCGAGGATTTGTGGTCTATAAAATCAAAATGTAGTGACGGGGGGCGATCCTGTACGTGTTCACAGACTGCAGACTTCCCGCAGCGTCGATTCTTCACATCAGCTATGTGTTCTTTAACGCGGGTTTTTATGGATCTTTTAGTTTGTCCTATATAAGAGAGACCACATTCATAATCAAGCATGTACACTCCTGCATCTTGTAGAGGAAGATTACACTTGACTGATGATAAAAACTGACTAATCTACTACGTCGGCTTGAAGTATGTTTTAATGGAAGCACGTTTCAAGATGTAGCCAATCTTGTCAGTGACACCTCTGACATATGGCAGTAAGCATTCGCTCGACTGTGGTCGGCTACACGGAATGTAAAGTAAGTTAATATACGCGATAAAATCCATAAGATTCATCAGATTCATCATCAGATGAATCTGAATGACAGAGTGAGAAATTGTTTAATAAGAGAACAGTGTGGTTTGCAAGATGATGTTGTGACCAGGATTAAGAAAGGAATGCTTCAGTGGTTTGATCATGTAGAAATAATGAATGAGGAAAGAGTGACAAAGCAAATTTATGTTGCAGAGATGAACGGCAGAGTCGGGAAGGGTCGCCCTAGGCGAAAGTTTATCGATCAAATTGGCGATATATTGAAAATGGGCCAAATCAAGAGTACATTTAACCGACGAGCGTGTATACGTAGGTATATGGATGTGGAGGAAGCGAGAGAGGTGTGTCAGGATCGTGCCAAATGGAAGTCCATAGTCTCTGCGTACCCCTCTGGGTGACAGGCGTGAGTGTTTATGTTTATGTTTATGCTAAAATCCGAAAAATTAGATTTATTTAAATGTGTAGTGTTCGCGTAAATAAAGAAATCATTACAATCATTTTTATTCAATTTAGACTACATGAATAATAATAATAATTGAAAGTCATCTGTAGGTTTCTTTGTTTGAAGTTAGTACTGGTGTCCATTGACTGCAATAGTCACTAAACAACAGATGATCTGTACGTTCGTTTGTCACTTCAGCTTTATAAAGAAAACAGGAAATTGTTCTTCTTTCTCTTCATTACTCTACTTAAATTCACTAATTGACATGAAGATTCTGTTGTAGGTAGGGTTACCATATCTCAGGATTTGTCCTGAGATTTCAGGATTTTTAGACTCTTCTCAGGATTGCGGCTGGATTTTGCAAATCTCATGAAATCTCAGGATTTTTAGAACTTTCAATATAATACAGCTTATATTTTTAGTTAAACAAACAAAAAATAATTTTCCTTTGGTAATAATTTCACAATTAAAATCAAAACTTATTTATCCAAGTAGGTACTTAAACAGTTTTATCATACTTAATATGTGAAGATACATTTTTAAGTAAGGTTTTCTTCTCAAACTGTAAAAAATCTCAGGATTTTTAAATGGAAATCAGGCCTTTTCTCCGGACTTTTATTTTTTTCATCTGGTAACCCCAGTTGTAGGGATTAATTACTTTAATGCTACACTTGACAAAGTGGATTTGCGATCGTAGATTCAGACGTCTCGCACCTTTAATGCTGCCCCTCATCGTGGTTTTGGATATTATACATTTGGCGTAAGCAATTTGGTAATATGGTAGGTATGAGATCCTTCTAGTCCCAGCGTCACTTCTTACTACTACCACGGAAAGAAATTGGGTGCTAAGTTCCTTACGCCGCCACTACAAGGCAAAAACTGAAATTGAAATTTTTATTGAAATAGTGACAATTCGTATTAATTCCACGAAAATCTAATGTCAAAACTGCACAAACCTTATTCGATAGAAAATCTCAGCGGTGAGTCAAATTGAATTCCAGCATCCTCTCGACTACTTGGAATGTTACCAACTTGTGCAGACAAACTGAGTTTACTTGAGATGAAACTTTATTAAATTTATATTGCAGCATTACCCATAGCACTCCTGTAGCGAACAAGTTCACTATTCAAGTATACTCGTATATATACTCATAGGGTTCTTAAAACTAGAATTATTTGTAAAAAAATACTATTAATAAATGGGAAAGGCGATTTTAAATAAATGAAAAGAATGAAATAACTTCCGCGTAGTTTCTAAAGGTAAGATATTATTTTTAAATAATTAAAGCTCCGTCTTCGCTCAAGCGTTTGAGTGGACCAAGAAATATCAATCACGTATAAAATTTCATACTCTATTTTTCTAACCTTATTCATACGTAGTAGAGCCATGCTGCAGCTATATTATGGTTGTAGCACGAATGGGTCAACTCGACCGGGGAAGGACCACGCTCTCACAGAATACCAGCGTAAAATAGCAGCTTAACGCTGCTGTGTTTCGTTTGGTGAGTGTAGAGAACCGGAAACCCTTTTTACCGGAAACGACGCATTCCATCTTAGTCCTCACGGGTGACAACGCATCTGCATTTTGATTCTTAATCGAAGATAGATGTAGATGTCTATGGGCCACAGCAACCACTTACAATTAGGTGGACTGTGTGTTCGCTTGTCACCCTATCCTATAAAAAAAGGGATGGAATGTTATCTCTACATATTTTATTTTATTTTATTTATTAGGTTCTCTAACAATTATGACACAATACATTTGAATAAAAAATACAAAATCCAACATGTCTTAAACTAAGTGCATAACTAATTATAGGGGAACACATCATGCGCTTTATAATAATAAGTTACTTATAATATGTAAAAGAAAAACAAAATTATAAAAAACCTGTTTTAAATTATTTTTTAACAAATTACAGAAGATATTTTTTGTGATAAAGTCCCTGATCTGCTTACGAAAATGTTTTAGAGAATCAAAATAAAGATCTACCGATGTGATACATTCATAGTAAAGTCTACTCAATCTAGGAACAGGAGAGACATGACCAAGTTTAGTCCTGCGCATTGGTGGGTTTATAGGTTGAACATGCTTTTTCGGAAGTCGAGAAGGTATTCTGAAGGAAAAGGAATTTAGCAAAGGAGGACAGTCTATCTTATTATGGAACAGCTTGTATACGGACATTAAATCTAAAATGTCAATTCTTGCTTCAAGTGGCAGTAAATTAAAAGCGAGAAGCCTACTTTTGTACGATTTAAGCGATCGAGCTTTACCTTATATTGTATATGGGACCACGCCTGATCTATCTCCGATCGTGTCGGAGTGACAGACTGGACTGTCCCATCGGACTATAAGAGTGGGGTAATAGAAAGTACACTGTCTTGTGCTTGCGTGTACACTCGGGCTCCTCTTGTCCTACGCAGACATGGATAGTCTCCATTGAAGCTGGCCGCCGTAACAATATCATTTAACTTAATTTTTTTTATAGGGAAATGGGTACTAATTAACCATAATCATCTCAAATCTCAACGTTGGACATCAACAGCGCATTTGTTTACACTACATTAATAGTTAAATATTTTAAAATGTTTTATTTTACCGTGTGGTGGCTGGCGGTGTAAGAATATCCACTAACTCTTATCATCCCCTTGGGTTTCGTAAGAGGCGATAGAAGGAAAACAAATCAGAAAATGGTCAACATCGTCTTTGAAATAACAACTAGAAAATACAAAACTACAGTTGCCAACCCGCTTGCCAAGCTAAGCATAAGTTAATTTATGGGGGAGGCCTATGTTCAGCAGTGAACTTTCGATAGGTAGTAACGGTAGCCATAACTTTGTGGTCAGTTCACACAACACCTGTATGATATATACGTTATGGGTAGTTTTATCCAAGACGTCTAATAAGAAACACGTTTCGTTCGTTGCTACTACTACATTTTATTTTTATAATTTTATGTTAGTGTTATTTAATAGTGTTCACGACAGCGTTAGAATTTTCGTATTATGATTTCTTAATCGACGTCGCAAATATAAAAATACTTGTTCCGTGCGGAATGCGAACCCTCGGCCCTCAGCGCTGCACCTCATTGCTTAGTCACTGTGCCACGAAGTTGCCAAATGATGTATTCATAAACTTTTTTCTTCTTAACTTGAGAACCTAACGTCAACTTCACTCATTCAGGCAGGTATACCTTGATCGGAAAATTTCAAAAACACATAAAACGTAATCGGTTTATACTTACAATTTTTTTAGTGCTCAAGTCGTTTACGTTTAAGGTTTTGATTAAAGACTAGGTATATCTAATAAGTATTGAAAGGGTCCAACAGATAGGGGTTAATCATTCATAGACGTTCTACCCCTTGCAACTGAAATCACAACACGTTTGGTTCGTGAACAACTAGGTTTTTTTTTATAGGATAAGGGTGACAAACGAGCACACAGTCCACCTGATGGTAATTGGTTGCTGCGGCCCATAGACATCTACATCTATCCTCGTTTGCGAATCAAAATGCAGATGCGTTGTCAACCGTGAGAACTAAGATGGAATGCCTCATTTCCACTAAAAAGGGCCTCCGGCCACATGCACTCACCAAGCGAAACGCAGAGGTAAACCTCTACTTCACGCTGGTATTCTGTGAGGTCGTGGTACCACCCCGGTTCGAGCCGGCCCATCCGTGCAACAGCAAAAGCTGCCGCGTGGCTCTACCACTGTTCAACGGACGTGACCCCCTTGAAATAGTGTCACGCAAGATTTTCTGTTGCCCTGTCTTAGAAGAAAGGTTAGACGACTAAGATTACGGGTCCTTCTAGAGTGGTCCCGGTCTTGACGTCCCTTAAGTGGACTGTCTCTTCAACTTGTTTGGAAGGTGCAGTAGGAAATGAAACAGCAATTTTATCTTCGTAATTTCCCCATAAGAGTGCAACGTTGAAAATCACTACTTTTCCTATGACTTCCCTGTTGCCTTCTTTCTTGATTGAAACTCTAAAACTGGTAGCTGGTCCCGAACAAATTTCCAAACACGTTATCCTGTCTTCCGCAAATATGCATGATGCATATTGCAGGTCTCGGGCCTCGGGGCTGACCCCATTACCCGGAGTCTCCTCGCGGTGCATTACTATGCACCGGTCGTGGGAGCCGTTATGGCATTGTCGGGTTAATGCAGCGACGCGGGTTTGGTTCCCCGGTCGCTGTAAGTTGGTATTCTAGTTGTCAATAATCAGTGGCTGGCGGCTAATGCGGCCAGGCGTCTGGGTTGGCCTATCTGCGGCATTGTGGGTTGTTACTCGACTCTCTAATCTCTATAGAGAGGAGTTCTCTTGGTAGAGGTCGCCCGTCCGGTGGCCGAGCGTGTAAAGGAGCAAAGTTCTGAAGATGTTCGTGTGGCCCGTTATCAGCGCGGTCAAACATACCGCGCGCTAATCGGGCCACAAATTCCTTGATGGTCTCCACCTTTAAGTTGGCCGCGATGACGTCGTTCCGGACGCAGCGACCTGCACCGACGATGGTCCGTAGGGATAGGTTCTGCTGAACCTGCAGCCGCTGCCTCTGCCGTTCGCTCAGGAGTGCGTACCAGGCCGGCGCGGCGTAGGTGATCTTGGTCCTTATATACAGTTTGTAGATTTTAAGCTTCGTCTTCAGCGGCAGCTTGGATGCCAGGACTGGACGGAGCATCGCCCGCGCACATCTGGCATTGCGGACGACGGTGTCGACATGCGCGGTCATGCGCAACATCCTATCGATCCGGCATCCAAGGTAGGTCACGGCCTTTTCGTACGCTATCTCCTCCTTCCCAACATTCACAGCCATCCTCCACTCATCCAGCCACGGTGGCAGCAGGTCCAGCAGTCGCTGCATCTTGGTGACGGCGAGATGGGGGCTTCTGGACGAGGTGAAGTAGGCGCTGTCGTCCGCATACAGCGCCAGCTCTACGTCGTCCTCCCATTCTCGTAGGTGTCTTTCCAATGTAGGGATGTTATTAGTATAAGCCGCGTACAGGATCGAACAAATTTCCAAATTACCAGTTTGTTATTATAGTCGGGAGCAATACGCGAAAGAGAACCGCGCACCGCGCGATATTTCGACGTATCTTAACATTGATTTTTCACCCATTGCACCCTTGTATTTTACCTCATATCTTTATTTATATAAAACATTTGTTTACTCAATTTTATTTATAAGAATTATACACAAAGTTTTATTATTATGATATACATTTTACATCGTTATCACATAAAAACATATTAAGATATTCAACAGAATACACCTATTTTACAAAAAAACTCTCAAAGTTAGAAACCTTAAATATCTAACACACATGGTTAAAATAAGAATCTTTATTAATAAACATGAATATCTTAACTAATACAATAGTTTAAATCACAATTTAAGGGTAGTTTGCTTTTTAATTAAACATTAATTTTCTTATATAAATCTATTTTTATTTTACTATTTTAAGCACAAATTTAGGCACTTTTAACACAGTCCTGTTCTTATTAACACATATAGTAAACCTGAAATATTCATTACTTATTTATACTCACATTACAGAAATTTACACAAATTAATAAAATATTTTTATTTTTATGGTACATCATTAAGACCCTGTTTAGATCCCATACAACATGAACAACCAATTCCTACACGACCCTTATTATATCAGTAGGAGACTAGTGCTTTTTTGTCGAAATTACAACTATCATCTACAAAATGAATGTATTTTAACTTTATGCTTATCAATGCATTTGAATTGTTCAAAATATTACTTTTATGCTTTTTTTATAGGATAAGGGTGACAAACGAGCACACAGTCCACCTGATGGTAAGTGGTTGCTGCGGCCCATAGACATCTACATCTATCTTCAATTACAAATCAAAATGCAGATGCGTTGTCACCCGTGAGGACTAAGATGGAATGCCTCATTTCCAGTAAAAAGGGCCTCCGGCCACCTGCACTCACCAAGCGAAACGCAGAGGTAAACCTCTACTTCACGCTGGTATTCTGTGAGGTCGTGGTAACACCCCGGTTCGAGCCGGCCCATCCGTGCGATAACAAAAGCTGCCGTGTGGCTCTACCACTGTTAAATTTAGATTACTTTATATAGAAAATAGTAGACCATCACAATATGTTGTAACCCTGATAACTAAGATTGAATGCCTCGTTATCGGTAAAAAGGGTCTCCGATTCTACTAGATATTCTTTTTAGCTATTTCACACTGGTATGATGACCTATTTCTGACGCAGCCATAATACGTTGTAGTGCTACTCTTGTACATATAAGACACTGCTTGCACGGGAGTTACGTTAAAGGCCTGTCTACAACCTAGTTGTAAGTAAAAAGGTACTATTTATACCAAAAGTTATAACATAATAATTATTATTTCAACGAAGTTTTGTTTATAAAATTGAAGTAACAAACCGTGCTAAGAGTTGACCTTATGGTAAGTGGTTACGCCCATGAAAAACTGAATCCAAATTCAAATATGGTAAGCTGTAGATGCGTTGTCATTTCTGAACAATAAGGTGGAATGACAGCCTATAATCAAAATGCTATGTATACCCTTCAGACCGGAACACAGCAATTCACGCACAACTACTTGGTGACAGAAATAGGTATAAGTTTAATTCACGCACAACTACTTGGTGACAGAAATAGGTATAAGTTTAATTCACGCACAACTACTTGGTGACAGAAATAGGTATAAGTTTAATTCACGCACAACTGCTTGGTGACAGAAATAGGTATAAGTTTAATTTACGCACAACTACTTGGTGACAGAAATAGGTATAAGTTTAATTCACGCACAACTACTTGGTGACAGAAATAGGTATAAGTTTAACTCACGTACAACTACTTGGTGACAGAAATAGGTATAAGTTTAATTCACGCCCAACTACTTGGTGACAGAATTAGGTTTAAGTTTAATTCACGCACAACGGCTTGGTGACAGGAATAGGTATAAGTTTAATTCACGCACAACTGCTTGGTGACAGGAATAGGTATAAGGTTAATTCTTGCACAACTGCTTGGTGATAGGAATAGGTATAAGGTTACATACTCAGACAGATTCCTTGCAAGAAAAGGACTCCTATTACCTACCTGGAAGATATTTTCTTAATGACACGATAAATCAACACTTAAAATATAAATGACAAGTATGATGGTGCTGGTGGGGTTCGAATTCAATTTACTCGAATATTATAAAATTTTAAAGCGTGTTTTTATCTCCTGGACTCTCACAGTTTTTTCAAAATTTATTGTAGTGATATATAGAGTATCTACCACTCCATTTCATGCCTTGTATGTCGTAAAAATTTACAAAAGTAAGTTAATCTTTTGAAAAAAAAGTAAAAATCAGCTTTGAAAACTAAAAAGAATAAAAGAATTTCCTCATAAAGGATTTTATGGATATAAATAAAATATTTTTCTAAGAAAATTAATTAATATTGAATAATAAATTATTTAACTCTTAAAAGATTTTAAAGCCGGCTTTTACTTCTTTTTAAAGGTTTAAAGTTGCTTTTGAATGGCCTAAGAAATATCACAACTTCCACGACTAGATTGTTATCTATATAGTCGTTAAAACATTCATTTCAATTTTTCTATTCTTAGAGAAGAAATTTTTTCTTAAATTTATATGGGGCTACCTCTGATACCTTCAGTGTTATTTATTCGGTTTAACCATTTCCGAGAAATCGGTGAACATACATTGAAAACTACGCGTCGACTCGATATAACTTTTTCGTTTTTATGAACTTTGTTAAAAATTTATTAATTTCTTCTGCATTTGATTAAAATGCAGGGCAGAGGGCAGCATATTATGTCCAGCGACGGATAAAAATTTATCAATGAAAATGACGTACTATTAAATTTATTCATGTCGGAAATAACTAGAGGAAAATATCAAAAGAAATAATTATAAACATTTCCTTCTCTGTGAAATACCGGAATCGGATTACAACGAATTTATTATTCAGGAAATCGATTTACCACAAGCGGAATAAAACTGTACCGCTCTTTTGCTTTTATCAATATCCGGTTAATATATTATTAAAATTTATCATGATGTTTCGAATCCAAATCCGATTTGTTTCGCCGATTATTAAGTATTTAACGATTTGAATGAATATAATTATTTTAAAAATATTAAACACCTATTCTTTTTTTATAAGATAAGGTTGACAAACTCCAACTGATGGTGAGTGGTTGCTGTTGCTCATAGACATCTACATCTTACCTCGATTACGAATCAAAATGCAGATGCGTTGTCACCCGTGAGAACTAAGATGGAATGCCTTGCTTCCAGTAAAAAGGGTCTCCGATTTTCTACACTCACCATAAGAAACACAGCAGCGTTAAGCTGCTATTTTACGCTGGTATTCTGTGAGAGCGTGGTCCTTCCTCGGTTGAGCTGACGCTTTGTGCTACAACTATACCAGTAATACAGCTGTAGCATGGCTCTACCACGTTAAAAAAATCAATACAATTATTATTAAGGCTTATTAGTGTGAGAGAAACACGATGGTTGTACATAGATTAATCAGTAAAGTCCTTTGTCACAATCCATGCGGGAGCCCTATGTTCAGTAGTGGACTTGTAATGTGATAGTAGCACATATGAACACTGGTAAAATGCTGGTGTATTACCACGCTTGGCTTTTATCTTTTGAATTTTTGTTTTATAGTTGTTATTAGGAAGAGGCTGCTGCTTATTTCCTAGTTTCTTTCTCTATGTCGCCTCTTACGACATCCACGGAACGATATAGGATAGTGGGTATACTTACTACATACACTACATGATACTAAAAGCGTAACAGAAGGGTCAAATACGAGTAGCTAAACTTGAAAGAAGTTAAAACCAAAATCAAAAAACTTAAAATAAGAAAATAATTTCCACATGAAAAATATCTCCTCTATGAGGCAATGAACGTTGTCCTTCACTGCTGGCCGTATGAGGAAGTTCAAGGTCACTCAGCGAGCTATAGAGAGGGCTCGGGGTTTCTCTGTATGATAAACTTAAAAATGAGGATATCCGCAGTAGAACCAGAGTGACCGACATAGCCCAACAGATTAGTAAGCTGAAGTGGCAATGGGCCGGCCATATAGCTCGAAGAAGCGACTACCGATGGGGAAGAAAGGTTCTCGAGAGGCGGCTTCGTGCCGGCGGACGAAGTGTAGGGCGTCCCCTCACTAGATGGAGTGGCGACCTGGTAAGAGATGCAGGAAGTCGATGGATGCAGGTGGCTCAGGACCGTGCTTTGTAGCATTACTTGGGGGAGGCCTATGTCCAGCAGTGGATTTGTCAAGGGTTGTAATGATGAGGCAATGAATGGGGGACGCATACGATCAGCAGTGGATTTTTTTTTCTTTTTTGGACCAAAAGATGTGACAAATTATTTGCTTCTGAAGCAGGTGCTAAATGTGTGATACATACTGTTTTTTTTTAATCTTAACTCCACTCTTGGATTTTATACTGTATAGTAGGGGCTGTTTCCATACATAAATTTCACAAGGACAAACCTACAAAACTGAAACAGTTATTTGTAGGTCATACAAATACCTGTTCCGTGCGGGTTTCGAACCTGCGGCCCTCAGCGCTGTAACCATTCATTGCTAAGCCACTGCGTCAAAAAGCCGCTAATATGTCGAATAATTAAAGCCTTACGTTTAGAAGGTATTAAATAACGTGGAAGTTATTTCATTATTTTCACATTTATTCAAAGGAGGGTTCAATCGGATGATATTTATTTATAGATAATGTTGGAGTTAAATAACAATCCAGGACGGGTAGCCTCACGTGCTCAACACTCTGTTCACAACAAGTCACAAATTTATGGCGTCTACGTGTGGAATTGGGAGTACGTTAGAGAACTTACAATCAGATTGAAATTGAAAATTTACTATTTGATCTCTTGGAGTTTAACAGTCGCCGCATGTCTCTAGGTTCTCTAACTATCGATTCAACTACAGAATTCGTGTAGACATGTTAGTTACTTAAAATAAAAATTCTTGCTTGTCAAAAATAAAAATTCTTGCTTTTCAAAAATAAAAATTCTTAGTATCACTGTGATTTAGTATCTAGTTCTGCCATGTGCAATTTATATACGTAAAATTCCTCAACAATTCAGGAAATTTTTCGAAAAAGTCAAACCCGCTGACTTAAAAAAAGGAAACAGGAAACTTTATAAAATATGTTATTATACTTACAAAGAGTCAGCGGTGACCGAATGCTTCATAATCACCGTAATTAAACCTAATTCATAAGATTACTACCACAGTATTAAGCTTCCTGTACCCACATATTACGTGCATGTTTTACAAGCCTTTACGTTATTTAGTGGGGTCTGCCATACACTAAGCTTGCTCCTTGGAAGGAATGGGTGCTCTTTAGCGAGGATTTGTGGTCTATCAAATCAAAATGTAGTGACGGGGGGCGATCCTGTACGTGTTCACAGACTGCAGACTTCCCGCAGCGTCGATTCTTCACATCAGCTATGTGTTCTTTAACGCGGGTTTTTATGGATCTTTTAGTTTGTCCTATATAAGAGAGACCACATTCACAATCAAGCATGTACACTCCTGCATCTTGTAGAGTAAGATTACACTTGACTGATGATAAAAACTGACTAATCTACTACGTCGGCTTGAAGTATGTTTTAATGGAAGCACGTTTCAAGATGTAGCCAATCTTGTCAGTGACACCTCTGACATATGGCAGTAGGCATTCGCTCGACTGTGGTCGGCTACACGGAATGTAAAGTAAGTTAATATATGCGATAAAATCCGTAAGATTCATCAGATTCATCATCAGATGAATCTGAATGACAGAGTGAGAAATTGTTTAATAAGAGAACAGTGTGGTTTGCAAGATGATGTTGTGACCAGGATTAAGAAAGGAATGCTTCAGTGGTTTGATCATGTAGAAATAATGAATGAGGAAAGAGTGACAAAGCAAATTTATGTTGCAGAGGTGAACGGCAGAGTCGGGAAGGGTCGCCCTAGGCGAAAGTTTATCGACCAAATTGGCGATATATTGAAAATGGGCCAAATCAAGAGTACATTTAACCGACGAGTGTGTATACGTAGGTATATGGATGTGGAGGAAGCGAGAGAGGTGTGTCAGGATCGTGCCAAATGGAAGTCCATAGTCTCTGCCTACCCCTCTGGGTGACAGGCGTGAGTGTGTATGTTTATGTTTATGCTAAAATCCGAAAAATTTGATTTATTTAAATGTGTAGTGTTCGCGTAAATAAAGAAATCATTACAATCATTTTTATTCAATTTAGACTACATGAATAATAATAATAATTGAAAGTCATCTGTAGGTTTCTTTGTTTGAAGTTGGTGCTGGTGTCCATTGACTGTAATAGTCACTAAACAACAGGTGATCTGTACGTTCGTTTGTCACTTCAGCTTTATAAAGAAAACAGGAAATTGTTCTTCTTTCTCTTCATTACTCTACTTAAATTCACTAATTGACATGAAGATTCTGTTGTAGGGAGCAATTACTTCAATGCTACACTTGACAGAGTGGATTTGCGATCGCAGATTCAGACGTCTCGCACCTTTAATGCCACCCCTCATCGTGGTTTTGGGTATTTTACATTTGGCGTAAGCAATTTGGTAATATGGTAGGTATGAGATCCTTCTAGTCCTAGAGTCACTTCTTACTACTACCACGGAAAGAAATTGGGTGCTAAGTTCCTTACGCCGCCACTACACGGCAAAAACTGAAATTGAAAATTTTATTAAAATAGTGATAATTCGTATTAATTCCACAAAAATCTAATGTCAAAACTGCACAAACCTTATTCGATAGAAAATCTCAGCGGTGAGTCAAATTGAATTCCAGCATCCTCTCGACTACTTGGAATGTTACCAACTTGTGCAGACGAACTGAATTTACTTGAGATGAAACTTTATTAAATTTATATTGCAGCATTACCCATAGCACTCTTGTAGCGAACAAGTTCACTATTCAAGTATACTCGTATATATATACTCATAGGGTTCTTAAAACTAGAATTATTTGTAAAAAAAATACTATTAATAAATGGGAAAGGCGATTTTAAATAACTGAAAACAATGAAATAACTTCCGCGTAGTTTCTAAAGCTGATGCTAAGATATTATTTTTAAATAATTAAAGCTCCGTCTTCGCTCAAGCGTTTGAGTGGACCAAGAAATATCAATCACGTATAAAATTTCATACTCTATTTTTCTAACCTTATTCATACGTGGTAGAGCCATGCTGCAGCTATATTATGGTTGTAGCACGAATGGGTCAACTCGACCGGGGAAGGACCACGCTCTCACAGAATACCAGCGTAAAATAGCAGCTTAACGCTGCTGTGTTTCGTATGGTGAGTGTAGAGAACCGGAGACCCTTTTTACCGGAAACGAGGCATTCCATCTTAGTCCTCACGGGTGACAACGCATCTGCATTTTGATTCTTAATCGAAGATAGATGTAGATGTCTATGGGCCACAGCAACCACTTACAATTAGGTGGACTGTGCTCGTTTGTCACCCTTATCCTATAAAAAAGGGATGGAATGTTATATCTACATATTTTATTTTATTTATTAGGTTCTCTAACAATTATGACACAATACATTTGAATAAAAAATACAAGTTCCAACATGTCTTAAACTAAGTGCTTAACTAATTATAGGGGAACACATCATGCGCTTAATAATAAGTTACTTATTAAGATGTAAAAGAAAAATAAAATCATAAAAAAGCTGTTTTATTTTTTAACAAATTACAGAAGATTTTTTTTGTGATAAATCCCCTGATCTGCTTACGAAAATGTTTTAGAGAATCAAAATTAAGATCTACCGATGTGATGCATTCATAGTAAAGTCTACTCAATCTAAGAACAGGAGAGAAATGACCAAGTTTAGTCCTGCGCATTGGTGGGTTTATTGGTTGAACATGCTTTCTCGGAAGTCGAGAAGGTATTCTGAAAGAAAAGGAATTTAGCAAAGGAGGACAGTCTATCTTATTATGGAACAGCTTGTATACGAACATTAAATCTAAAATGTCACTTCTTGCTTCAAGCGGCAGTAAATTAAAAGCGAGAAGCCTACTTTTGTACGATTTAAGCGATCGAGCTTTACCTTATATTGTATATGGGACCACGCCTGATCTCTCTCCGATCGTGTCGGAGTGACAGACTGGACTGTCCCATCGGACTTTAAGAGTGGGGTAATAGAAAGTATACTGTCTTGTGCTTGCGTGTACACTCGGGCTCCTCCTGTCCTACGCAGATATGGATAGTCTCCATTGAAGCTGGCCGCCGTAACAATATCATTGAACTTAATTTTTTTTATAGGGAAATGGGTACTAATTAACCATAATCATCTCAAGTCCCAACGTTGGAGAACAACAGCGCATTCGTTTACACTAAATTAATAGTTAAATATTTTTAAATGTTTTATTTTACCGTGTAGTGGCTGGCGGTGTAAGAATATCCACTAACTCTTATCATCCACTTGGGTTTTGTAAGAGGCGATAGAAGGAAAACAAATCAGAAAATGGCCAACAGAATCTTTAAAATAACTACTAGAAAATACAAAACTACAGTTGCCAACCCGCTTGCCAAGCGTGGGAACTATGGCAAATCCCCCCTACGATTTAATTTATGGGGTAGGCCTATGTTCAGCAGTGAACTTTCGATAGGTAGTAATGGTAGCCGTAACTTTGTGGTCAGTTCACACAACACCTGTATGATATATACGTTATGGGTAGTTTTATCCAAGACGTCTAATAAGAAACACGTTTCTTTCGTTGCCACTACTACATGTTATTTTTATTATTTTATGTAAGTGTTATTTAATAGTGTTCACGACAGCCTTAGAATTTTCGTATTATGATTTCTTAATCGACGTCGCAAATATAAAAATACTTGTTCCGTGCGGAATGCGAACCCTCGGCCCTCAGCGCTGCACCTCATTGCTTAGTCACTGTGCCACGAAGTTGCCAAATGATGTATTCATAAACTTTTTTCTTCTTTACTTGAGAACCTAACGTCAACTTCACTCATTCAGGCAGGTATACCTTGATCGAAAAATTTCAAAAACACATAAAACGTAATCGGTTTATACTTACAATTTTTTTAGTGCTCAAGTCGTTTACGTTTAAGGTTTTGATTAAAGACTAGGTATATCTAATAAGTATTGAAAGGGACCAACAATTCCAATTTCCAACAGATAGGGGTTAATCATTCATAGACGTTCTACCCCTTGCAACTGAAATCACAACACGTTGGGTTCGTGAACAACGAGGTTTTTTTTATAGGATAAGGGTGACAAACGAGCACACAGTCCACCTGATGGTAAGTGGTTGCTGCGGCCCATAGACATCTACATCTATCCTCGTTTGCGAATCAAAATGCAGATGCGTTGTCAACCGTGAGGACTAAGATGGAATGCCTCATTTCCAATAAAAATGGCCTCCGGCCACCTGCACTCACCAAGCGAAACGCAGAGGTAAACCTCTACTTCACGCTGGTATTCTGTGAGGTCGTGGTACTACCCCGGTTCGAGCCGGCCCATCCGTGCAACAGCAAAAGCTGCCGCGTTGCTCTACCATTGTTCAACGGACGTGACCCCCTTGAAAGAGTGTCATGCAAGAACTTCTGTTGCCCTGTCTTAGAAGAAAGGTTAGACGACTAAGATTACGGGTCCTTCTAGAGTGGTCCCGGTCTTGACGTCCCTTAAGTGGACTGTCTCTTCAACTTGTTTGGAAGGTGCAGTAGGAAATGAAACAGCAATTTTATCTTCGTAATTTCCCCATAAGAGTGCAACGTTGAAAATCACTAATTTTCCTATGACTTCCCTGTTGCCTTCTTTCTTGATTGAAACTCTAAAATTGGTAGCTGGTCCCGAACAAATTTCCAAATTACCAGTTTGTTATTATAGTCGCGAGCAATACGCGAAAGAGAACCGCGCACCGCGCTCTATTTCGACGTATCTTAACATTGATTTTTCACCCATTGCACCCTTGTATTTTACCCCATATCTTTATTTATATAAAACATTTGTTTACTCAATTTTATTTATAAGAATTATACACAAAGTTTTATTATTATGATATACATTTTACATCGTTATCACATAAAAACATATTAAGATATTCAACAGAATACACCTATTTTAAGTTTTAAGTTAGAAACCTTAAATATCTAACACACATGGTTAAAATAAGAATCTTTATTAATAAACATGAATATCTTAACTAATACAATAGTTTAAATCACAATTTAAGGGTAGTTTGCTTTTTAATTAAACATTAATTTTCTTATATAAATCTATTTTTATTTTACTAATTTAAGCACAAATTTAGGCACTTTTAACACAGTCCTGTTCTTATTAACACATATAGTAAACCTGAAATATTCATTACTTATTTATACTCACATTACAGAAATTTACACAAATTAATAAAATATTTTTTTTATTTTTATGGTACATCATTAAGACCATGTTTAGATCCCATACAACATGAACAACCAATTCCTACACGACCCTTATTATATCAGTAGGAGACTAGTGCTTTTTTGTCGAAATTACAACTATCTCTGTTCATTATGAAACATTATTTGTCTACATATGCTATTCTTATCTACCCATAATGCACCTTATCTCTTATCAAAAGAGCAAAATATATATTCATGTAAAATAAGTATAACACTTTATTCGTATCGCATATCTGATTACTATGTAACACATGAGTCTTTAATCTACAAATAACTTTCATGGAATTAACTCTCGTCCGGGGAGGTTGATAGCAAATTTATTAAGAATCATTTCGTACCTACATACTTTTCATATATCGTGTACTGTTTTCTTTAAAACTGAAAAAACCGCGATTCGATAAAGTTTTGGGGTACGGGGCTGGGGGTGGTGGTGGTGGGAGTGGATAAAAAGCAACTTTACTCTATACCGTACATATACCTATAGATTAGATAAAAATACTCCATTAATTTTGAATTTTTCTTTACCTAAACTGATTGAACTAACCACGCCCGTAACAGCGTTCACTGCACATTCCTCTAGGTTCTCATCGGGCGGCTAGGGTTTATGCGTCGTTCGCGCGCCGATTCGAGTGTTGAATTTGAAATTGTTTATTTTTTATTTTTCATTATCTCTTAAACTATGCGTCCCAATAACATGCTTTAAATAGCAAAGATTATCTTAATAAAATTGTGTTGATGATAAAGTAACTTTCGTTTGTAAGGCTCAATATGCTATGTCTAATAATAACGCTCATAAATTATTAACAAGTGATTTTTTTCAATAATTTATGTCACACACCTTAATGTGGGTTATGTATAAGAAATAGGCATATGGTATCGCGGAATTATTTTAGATGAAATAAAGATCAATATTTTCGTACAACATAGCATTTACATATCACTAACCATTACATCAGCGCACCCGTATAAATCATTGCGTGAGCGCTTTTTCTTCTGACTTGTTTAATAAAAATCAATATACAAGGCTAGGCTGAAAGGTGTAGCCTAATGTCAGTCTATACTATTCCTCATGAATTTGTCTATAATTTACAAAAATATTTTTTAAAATCGGAATAGTAATTCCAGAGATAAGCGTGTATAAACAAACAAAAAAACAAAAAACAAGCAAAGAAAACTTCCGCTTTATTATATTAATATTGAGTGGATTCCAAGCAGATAGTAGCAACCATCCATCTTGTCTGTTGAAATTAGGATGTTTTTAAATTTTAATACTCGTAGCTCCACAAAATATATTTGGTAGTAATCAGTGTTATTTTGCGAAGATTTGTGGTCTATCAAATTTGGTGTAATGGCGGGGCCGATCTTGAATATGTTAACAGAGGCACCCGAAACGTCGGTAAATAAAATCATCATCATCATCATTACAGCCCTTCACCAGTCCACTGCTGAACATAGGCCTCCCCCAAAGAATGCCACAAAGCACGGTCATGAGCCACCTGCATCCATCGACTTCCTGCATGTCTTACCAAGTCGTCACTCCATCTCGTGGGGGACGCCCTACACTTCGTCTACCGGTACGAGGCTGCCACTCGAGAACCTTTCTTCCCGGTCGGTTGTCGGTTCTTCGAGCTATATGGCCGGCCCACTGCCACTTCAGCTTACTAATCCGTTGGGCTATGTCGATTACTCTGGTTCTACTGCGGATATCCTTATTCGTAAGTTTATCACGCAGAGAAACTCCGAGCACAGCCCTCTCCATAGCTCGCTGAGCGACCTTGAGCATCCTCATACGGCCAGCAGTGAAGGACCACGTCTCAGTTCCGTAAGTCATCACTGGCAACACGCACTGGTTGTACAATTTCGTTTTAAGGTTTTGAGGTATGTCTGACGAGAAGATGTGTCGTAGCTTCCCGAACGCTGCCCAGCCGAGTTGAATCCGTCGATTGACCTCTCGGTCGAAGTTGGACTTACCTAGTCGGACTATTTGTCCCAGGTAAACATACTTGTCAACAACTTCGAGCTTAGTGCTCCCAACAACTACCGGCATAGGTGTGACATGGACAATAAACATAATCTTTGTTTTGTCCATGTTCATCTTAAGACCTATCCGTTGGGAGACATTATTGAGGACATTGAGCATAGTGCTTAGGTCCTCCAGCGATTCTGCCATATGGACTATATCGTCGTCAAATCGAAAGTGAGTGATGTACTCGCCATTGATGTTGATACCGTATCCTTTCCAGTCCAGAAGCTTGAAAACGTCTTCCAATGCAGCGGTGAAGAGTTTCGGTGATATAACATCACCCTGTCTTACACCTCTCTGCAATTGGATAGGTTTCGTACTCTGGTTCTGTATTCGGATAGCCATCGTAGCTCTACTGTACAAACACTTCAGCACTTCGATATACCGACAGTCAACTTGGCACCGCTGATGGGACTGCAGCACCGCCCAAATTTCGACGGAATCCAAGACTTTCTCATAGTCCACATACGCCAGACATAGTGGCAAATTGTGCTCTTCGGACTTCTGTACAATTTGCCGTAGGGTATGTATGTGGTCTATGGTGCTAAAGCCCTTTCGGAAACCGGCTTGTTCGGAAGGCTGGAAGTCGTCAAGTCTGCGCGCGAGACGATTCGTAATGACTCTCGAAAACAGCACGAAGACGCGGCTCAGAAGGGAAATCGGTCTGTAGTTCTTCAAGAGAGCGTTGTCACCTTTCTTGAAGAACAAGACCACCGCAATTCTGCTCCTCGCCTCCGGTGTAATTCCACCATGAAGGACGGAATTAAAGAGCTTCTGAAGGACTTCAAGCACCGGACTTCCACCCGTTTTCAGAAGCTCCGCTGTAATTCCATCCTCGCCTGGGGCCTTGCCGTTTTTAAGGTGCTGGAGAGCCATTCTTATCTCGCTTAGACTGACGTCCGGGATATCTTCGGAATAGTGTCGGATAAGACTCGCTCTTGGATCGTTACTCACACTTGCATGTGGCTCCAACGATGACGTGTACAGCTGCCCATAGAACCTCTCAATCTCACTCAAAATCTCAGGTGCCCCGGAAACGATGCTGCCACATTCGGTCTTCGGCTTTGACAGTTGGCTCTTTCTGGCAGACAGATGTCTGGCAAAGACTTTGAAGCCTTGGTTCCGCTCGATACCGCTTCTACAATAGCTGAGCTTTATTGAAGTTGCGTAAGTCCCGCCGCATGCATTTAGAGATCTGTCTGTTTAGTTGCCTGTATGCTGTCAAATCTGTTGAAGATTGTAGCCCCATCTCCCTTCTAACAGCCATGAGACTAAGAGTGTGATCGGAGAGTTTTTCTGTTCTTCTGCGGCGGGTCTTGCAGAACTTAGCTCCGACCGCATGGACAGTTTCCACGAGCTTGTCATTTATATCGTCCACTTCATTGCAGTCTTCTAGGCACTGAAAACGATTTTGTAACTTGAGCTGAAAGGTTTCGGGACTTTGAAACAGTGCACGAGGGGGACGGAGCGTTGACTTCATCAGAAGAGACCTCTCCAACTTAACATTTAGGTTCAGTGTGCTAATAATTCGGTGATCGCTGCCGGTTTTCACCCTCGCGATCACTGAGACATCACTGAACAGTAGTCGTCTGGTCGTCATAATGAAGTTAATCTCATTTTTTGTCGAACCGTCGGGGCTCGACCAGGTCCACTTCCTGTGGGGCCGCTTCTTGAAGAAAGAGTTCATCATAAAGAGTCCCTCTTTCTCCATGAAGTCGGCCAGCTGCTGGCCCCTTGGGTTCCGTTGCCCTATTCCAAATTTCCCTACTTTCAGCTCACCGTTCTCTCTTGTGCCTAGTTTTGCATTGAAGTCTCCCATTTACACCGTATATTGGGTTTTGGAGGAATGCATGGCTCTAGAGATATCCTCATACATTTCCTCCACGTTCTCATCGGGGTGTGCCGAGGTTGGTGCGTAAACCTGTATGACCTTCAGCGAATACCGTTTGGTGATTTTGAGTATAAGGTACGCAACCCTCGTCGACATACTCCCGATCTTTACAACGTTGTTAACGAGAGACTTGTGGACGATAAATCCGACACCTCCTTGGGACAGATGGTCGCCCTCCCTGTGATAGAGCAAGTTGCCGGATTCGAGGATTACCGTGTCCTATAAAAGTAAAGTAATCCTATAATATGCCAGCGCAACTTGTCTATCTCTTCTTCCAGCTCCACGATCTTCTCGTCAGTCCTCAGGGTGCGTGCGTTGTACGTTGCCAGGTCGAGTCGTCGTAGGTGGCAACCGAACCTTCACCGGAGATTCTTAGCACCCCCTGCCCCGCCGTTACCATGGTCGCCACCGTAGCCAGGAATAGCGGGGCCGCCGGGGACTGGGGGCCGTCTGTTTGTTGTTTTGATCATTGGGGGGTATTTGCCATAGTTGCCACGCTTGGCGAACGGGTTGGCAACCGCAGTTCTATATTGTAATTTTGGCTATTATCAGGAAGATGCTGCTGCCCATCTCCCGCCTGTTTCCCTTGTCGCCTTTTACGACACCCACGGTGGATATGGGGTAGTGGTTATTCTTGACCGCCACTACACGGCTAATTCAAAAGTTAATTAGAAAGGTAATTAAAAAGTAAATATTAAAATATATAAATTCGTAAAATTCGTAAAATTAGTTTCATTTAAAATTATATTGTACTAGAGTTATAAAGGTAGCTCAGGGCTATAAGCTTGCCGTAAATTTTACAGTCCGAGAAACCAAGTTCGATTCCCGCTGTCACTAATTTAATTTTTAATTGAAATTTCAGTAGCTGATAGCGAAACTCCATAGATTTGCCTGCTACGATCTATTAATGTGGCATTATTTAGATTTAAGATGATCAAAGACAATTTATATTAATAATTAAAAAAAAAAACTTGTCAGAGATCTATCTGCCAGAAAGAACCAACTGTCAAAGCTTAAGACCTAATGTGGCAGCATCGTTTCCGGGGCACCTGAGATTTTTAGTGAGACTGAAAGGTTCTATGGGCAGCTGTACACGTCATCGTTGGAGCCACACGCAAGTGTGAGTAATGATCCAAAAGCGAGTCTTATCTGACACTATTCCGAAGATATTCTGGACGTCAGTCTGAGCGAGATTAGAATGGCTCTCCATCACCTTAAAAACGGCAAGTCCCTGGGCGAGGATGGAATTACAGCGGAGCTTTTGAAAGCGAGTGGAAAACCAGTACTCGAAGTCTTTCAGAAGCTCTTTAAGTCCGTCCTCCATGATGGCACTACTCCGGAGGCGTGGAGCAGAAGTGCGGTGGTCTTGTTCTTCGAGAAAGGCGACAACGCTCTATTGATGAACTACAGACCGATTTCCCTTCTGAGCCGCGACTACGTGCTGTTTTCGAGAGTCATTATGAATCGTCTCGCACGCACACTTGACGACTTCCAGCCTCCCGAGCAAGCTGGTTTCCGAAATGGCTTTAGTACCATAGACTACATACATATCCTGCGCCTGATTTTACAGAAGACAGAGGAGTATAATCTGTCACTTTGCCTTGCGTTTGTGGACTATGAGAAAGCCTTTGATTCTGTCATAATTTGGGCGGTGCTGCAGTCCCTTCAGAGGTGCCAAAATGATTGTCGGTATATCGAAGTGCTGAAGTGTTTATACAGTAGAGCTACGATGGCTATCCGAGTACAGAATCAGAGTACGAAACCTATCCAACTGCAGAGAGGTGTAAGACAGGGTGACGTTATATCCCCGAAACTCTTCACCGCTGTATTGGAAGATGTTTTCAAGCTGCTGGACTGGAAAGGATACGGTATTAACATCAATGGCGAGTACATCACTCACCTTCGATTTGCCGACGATATAGTTTTTATGGTAGAATCGCTGGAGGACCTAAGCACTATGCTCGATCTCCTCAATAGTGTCTCCCAACGGATAGGTCTTAAGATGAACATAGACAAAACAAAAATCATGTTTAACATCCATGTCATACCTATGCCGGTAGTTGTTGAGAGCACTAAGCTCGAAGTTGTTGACGAGTATGTTTACCTGAGACAAATAAATAAATCAATGATATGTTGCTAACTGATAACATTCATTGCTATGCGGATGACAGCACTGGTGATGCTCTATACACCGGCCGTGCTAATATTTCTCGTGAAAATTTCTCCGAGTACCAGAACAAACTTGTGTCTGAAGTCGAGTCTTTGCTGGACAAAGTCTCGGACTGGGGGCGACTAAATCTAGTCCAGTTTAATCCTCAGAAGAAAAATTTTTGCGCGTTTACCGCTAAAAAGAACCCCTTTGTCGTATCTACTCAGTTTCAAGGCACTTCCCTAGTTGCCTCAGCCAGTATCGGAATCCTGGTAGTCAACATATCGAGCAACGTGCAGTTTCGTGGTCACTTGGAAGAGAAAGCCAAATCGGCCTCCAAAAAGCTTGGCGTGCTCAGCAGAGCGGGACAGTATTTCATGCCGGCACACCGCCTGCAACTTTACAAGGCGCAGGTTCGGCCTCACATGGAATACTGTTCCCATCTCTGGGCAAGGGCTCCCCAGTGCCAGCTCCTTCCACATGACCGCATCCAGCGCAGAGCGGCTCGAATCGTCGACGACCGAGCCCTTTCCGATCGGCTCGATTCATTGGCACTGAGAGCCCGTAAACCACAGCGAGAGCTCTTGGACGGAAGTTATGGCGAGTCAGTGTGCGAATGTTACGGTCATGGACCCCATCATCATTAAGCCGGATGACGTAGCTGAGGCGGTTCGTAGGGTCCCAAACTGGAAAAGTCCGGGAATCGACGGACTGCATCACTACTGGCTGAAGGGGTTCGTGGTGTGTCACGCTGTGCTCACCCGACAGTTTCAAGAGGCTCTCGACCAAAAGTCCCAAGCCTCTTCACTACTGGGATCACTCATTTGGTTCCCAAAGACCGGGATTCCACAGACCCGAGCAAATATCGCCACATCACGTATCACCAACCATATACAAGACACTAACATCCATTTTGATCGCTAGAATCATTCGTCACCTGAACTTAAATCAAGACAAAACTCAAAATGAATGTCGGAGCGGTGGTCGTGGAACCAAGAAACCGCTCCACATTGACGCGGTCATTGGCAAGGTGGCTAAATGCAAAGAAAAAACCTAAAACTAATCTGCGGAGAACCACATAAGGATAAGAATAAAAATAAAGATAAAGGGTATCTTCCAGGGCGATTGTTTGAGTCCAATCTGGTTCTGCCTCTCTCTGAACCCTCTCAGTACCTTACTGTAGGGTTCGGAAAAGAGGTACAAAAGTGACCCACCTTTTCTATATGGATGATCTCAAGCTATTCATCT
This sequence comes from Parnassius glacialis, assembly GCA_033319125.1. NCBI lineage: Eukaryota > Metazoa > Arthropoda > Insecta > Lepidoptera > Papilionidae > Parnassius > Parnassius glacialis. Next base: position 3,622,538 of record JAVANC010000013.1, read on the forward strand.
CCAGTCGCTCTCATCTTATGGAATTGCCAAACATCACTTGTGATTTTAGCAATTCTATTAGAATGGAGCTGGGGACGGATAAGTGTGTGGTCCTCTATGTCGAAAGGGCGTTGCTAACTCTGAGGGCATAGACTCATCTATGCCCATCAACATAAAGACCCTATCTAAGGCTAAAACATACCGATACCTGGGTATGTCACAGAACATAGGTATCGATGAGGCGGACATGAAACAGTTAGCTTTTTTTTTTTGCGGATGGAAAATCATCTAATGACGCCTTTCGCTGTGGGTGGAGCGGAAGGGAGTGTCAGACTTTTACTGACTAAAAACCATCCGTGTTCCTTCAGTGCCCTTACGTGCGATGTGTTTTATGCACGCTTGACAAAAGTGCTTAACAGTCTTTTGTCGGGCGTTAATAAGACACATTCATATAACGGTTGGATTACGCCTATTCTCATGTATACATTTGGCATAATCAGGTGGACTCAGACCGAACTGAACGTTTTGGATAGAAAAGTCCGCACTATTGTGGCGTCCCACAGGATGCATCATCCGAGGTCGTCAGTAATGAGGCTGTACTTGCCGCGGCAGCATTTCTTCTAGAGGTTCTACGAGGCTCCACATGAGCCTTTCGTAGACACAGTCGCCTCCTTCCACTGGCTACGTTTTGGGGACCTCTTTGGGGAAACCGAGGGTTTTGTCTGTGCGATACAGGATGAGGTTATTAAGACCAACAATTATCGGGAATACACCCTAAAGGATGGCGCCGTCAATATCTTTCGAGCTTATCGCTATCCCGGTGAGTCACTTAGGCATGTCATTTCCGGTTGTTGGGGCTTTCTAACTCTGAGTATTTGCACAGACACAACCTAGTAGCCAGGATTCTACACCAGGAGCTCGCTCTGAAATACGGTCTCGTGGATCGGAAACTGCCATATTATAAGTACTTGCCGAAATCTGTGCTCGAAAATGACCACGCCAGGCTCTACTGGGATCAGGCCATCATCACAGACAGTAATATTATTGCGAATAAGCCTGATATCGTGCTGATGGACCGGGCACAGTCAAGGATATTTTTGGTCGACATTACCATTCCTTATGACGAGAACCTCGTGAAAACCGAAACAGATAAGCTGACAAAATATCTGGACCTGGCTCAAGAGGTAACCGACGTGTGGGGTGGTCTGCCCACCGAAATGATTCCTGTGGTCGTTTCTGCGAACGGGTTAATCCCAGTCAGCCTCTCGGGTCATCTGAGGCAACTGGGACTCCGTGACGGACCGCTCCAAGCTCAAATGCAGAAGGCGGTGCTCCTCGATACCGCCCGCATCGTCCGCCGGTTTCTTTTCCTTCTCCCTATACCTCGGCCGTTTGGTCTCCCTGCTGAGGGCTTCCATCTGGTTGGGTTTTATTTAGTTATGTATTTTTTATGTATTTAATTAATTTTATTGATATTTATGTATGTTTATCATTTTCATTTACAATTATATATTTATACAGCCCAACCAGATGAGAAAACTTTATAGATACCCCACAATAACAATAATAATATTTTTATTGACAAATAAAGCCTTAAAGTTAACACAAAGTTATTGTAGATAAATTGTAACAAGATGGCTAGCCTAAATATTCTAGAAATAAGTTTATCCCTTGACTTTCATGCTAGGGTAACCTGTGTTATGAAAGTCAGTGGCTCGGCTCTTTAAAATATATTCTATATAACAGCATAACGAGTTGATTTAATTGTGATTACATTATGGTAAGCAGTTTAAGAATTGGCTGGTGTGTGGTGTGCTGTGGTGTGTGTGTATGTGAGTGTGTGTCTTGTGTGTGTGTGTGTGTGTGTGTGTGTGTGTGTGTGTGTGTGTGTGTGTGTGTGTGTGTGTGTGTGTGTGTGTTGCGCGAACGCGAACTTGAGGAGGATAATTGCTTTTTAACAAAAGAAGTTCTCCATGTTTTGACAGGACATGCTGCTTTTTGACGCCTTCTTGGCGTGGAAGAACTATTTCGAGGTACAGTTGAGTGTAGACGCAGAATGGTGGGGAGGATGTAAATTTGACTAACTGTAGGTACCTTACAATCTATATAAATTTGTGTGGTCGGGTATCTCCAAGGCCGCCTATGCATAACCTTTAGCACTGCCCTCTGTGCGCGCTCAATTTTAATGAAGGTAGTCTTGGAGGCACAACCCCATATCGGGATACAATATGTTATGATTGACTCACAAAGGGCGGTATACACAGATGCCAGGATGTCGACATCCGCGGAGCTACGCAATGTTTTAAAGATGTAGATTAGGTTACGTAACCAACCTGCAACGGATTCTTCTTGATTATACCAGTTCAAACAATTATCCACTTGATTACCCAAGTATTTAATGGTATGGGTTCTTTGCAATTTTGAACAATTACAGTGAGTGGACAATATGTCTATATATATGATATGCGTGCTCACAATTGCTCCAGTGGAAGTTCCACTGGAGCAATTGTGAGCACGCATATCGAAACACTCGCTTGATGGTTGTTGTTGCTTGAGGGTTTTATAGAGAAGGTTATTAATTTAGTCCTATCTATATTTAAGGTTAGAAGATTACGACTTAGCCACGTCATAATAATTCTAAAATTATTCTCTGCTATGTTAATTGTTTCGGACCAGTTGTTCCCAGAAACAACAAGGGCCGCGTCATCAGCATAAGTAACAATGCGGCAATGAGATAGAGGTAAGTCACAAAGTTCGTTTATCTAGGACAGGAATAACGTGGGCCCTAAAATGCTACCCTGAGGGACTCCGAATTCAAGGGATTCTTGTTTGCAGACTAAAAAGCCCATTTTTGTACACTGTGTCCGACCTGATAAGTAATCAGCAAATATTTCCAGGATACGACCCCAGACACCCAGTGTTTCCAACTTATTTAACAGTAGTGGGACAGAGACAGTGTCGAATGCCTTAGAAAGGTCTAGGAAAATACCCAGACATTTCCTACCTTCGTCGAGTTTGGTGACTACATGCTCTACCAAGGAAGAAATGGCATCCTTGGTAGACCTACCCCTTCTAAAGCCAAATTGATTTTTGGAGATTAAGCTATTTTTTTATAGGAGTGGGGGCAAACGAGCATGCGGCTCACCTGATGGTAAGTAACTACCGCCGCCCATGAACAACTGCAACACCAGGGAGAGAATTGCAGATGCGTTGCCGGCCTTTTAAAAAGGAGTACGCTCTTTTCTTGAAGGTCCCTAAGTCGTATCGGACCGGAAAAATCGCTGATGGTAATCGATTCCACAAGGAAGTAGTGCGAGGAAGTAAACATCTTCTAAATCGCACAGTGGTGGACCGCCAATCATACAGATGGTGTGTGGGAGTTCTGCCGCGATGTGCGTTCGTGAAATTTGGCTGCTGGGATTAATCCGAACAATTCCTCAGAGCACTCCCCATGGTAGATGCGAAAGAAAATGCTAAGGGATGCAACATCTCTTCGCAGTGCCAATGATTCGAGCCGATCGGAAAGGGCTCGGTCGTCGACGATTCGAGCCGCTCTGCGCTGGATGCGGTCAAGTGGAAGGAGCTGGCACTGGGGAGCCCCTGCCCAGAGATGGGAACGGTATTCCATGTGAGGCCGAACCTGCGCCTTGTAAAGTTGCAGGCGGTGTGCCGGCATGAAATACTGTCCCGCTCTGCTGAGCACGCCAAGCATTTTAGAGGCCGATTTGGCCTTCTCTTCCAAGTGACCACGAAACTGCACGTTGCTCGATATGTCGACTCCCAGGATTCCGATACTGACTGAGGCAACTAGGGGAGTGCCTTGAAACTGAGGAGATACGACAAAGGGGTTCTTTTTAGCGGTAAACGCGCAAACTTGTGTCTTCTGAGGATTAAACTGGACTAGATTTAGTCGCCCCCACTCCGAGACTTTGTCCAGCAAAGACTCGACTTCAGACACAAGTTTGTTCCGGTACTCGGAGACGTTTTCCCGAGAAATATTAGCACGGCCGGTGTATAGAGCATCACCAGTGCTGTCATCCGCATAGCAATGAATGCTACCAGTTAGCAACATATCATTGATATGCAGGAGAAACAGCGTTGGTGATAGCACACAGCCTTGTGGAACACCAGCGTTAATAGGCTTGTAGTCAGAACATGCACCATCTACAACGACTTTGATGCTCCGATCTGCAAGGAAGCTGGTGATCCAATTGCATAGTTTCTCGGGAAGCCCATAGGAAGGGAGCTTCGAAAGAAGCGCTTTGTGCCAAACCCGATCGAAAGCCTTCGCAATGTCCGGACTAACGGCCAACGCCTCCCCCTTGGACTCTACTGCCTCCGCCCATCTATGGGTCAGGAAGACCAGAAGATCACCAGCTGATCGACCCTGACGAAAACCGTATTGGCGGTCACTAAACAGCTGGTGATCCTCAAGGTACCGGATGAGCTGGCAGTTAATAATGGATTCCATTATTTTGGAGAACAACGAGGTGATCGCGATAGGCCTATAGTTGGACGGGTCTGAGCGGTCGCCTTTTTTAGGGATCGGTTGGATAAAAGCTGTTTCCATGAATTCGGGACTACGCCTTGGGAGTAGGAGTACTGGAAAAGATGCGTTAGGACCGGTGCCAACTCCGGAGCACACGTCCTCAGCACAATTGGGGGGATTCCGTCAGGCCCACTCGACTTCTGGATGTCCAGGGAGAGAAGTGCTTTGCGAACCGAGCGCTGTGAGAACAGCACATCCGGCATGGAGCACTGACACCACGGGATGGTCGGCGGTGTTTTCCCCCCGTCATCAAGAGTCGAGTTGGACGCAAAAAGGGAGCCTAAAAGGTCGGCTTTGTCTTTTTGTACGTGGTAGAGCCAAGCTGCAGCTATATTTGTAGTATAGTTGTAGCACGAATGGGTCGGCTCGACCGGTGAAGGACCACTCTCTCACAGAATACCAGCTTAATGCAGCTGTGTTTTGTATGGTGAGTTTAGAGAACCGGAGACCCTTTTTACTGGAAACAAGGCGTTCCGTCTTAGTCCTCAAGGTTGACAACGCTTCTGCATTTTGATTCGCAAACGAGGATAGATGTAGATGTCTATGGGCCACAGCAACCACTTACCATCAGGTGGACTGTGTGCTCGGTTGTCACCCTATTTCTATAAAAAAAAGTTGCTGGTTATCTGGTTTTTTTCTTCTGCCGCCTGTTATAACACCCACGGAGCGATATTCAATTTACCGTGGGATTTAATCGTGGGATAATTCATGCACAGAAACTGCCTCATATAGTTTTTTGCAGTACTGTCTCATAACATTCAGTTAAAATAAAACTAAGAAGTGTTTTGTAATCTTTTTTAATACACTTTATGAAACACTTAATTTGTTATGTTAAATCTTTATTGTCACTCTATTTATATAATTATTTTCAATTATTACATACGTAATTTGCATCGTTGCAACATTTTAGTTATTCCTCCCAGAGTTGACAGGTAGAGAATGCTATAAGGCATTAAGCCCTTTGTAACCCTCCCTTTATAATAAATAAATAAATAAATAAGTATTAAATAAATACATTTTAATATAGAACCTAATACAGATTAATACTCGTAAACGCATCCGTGGTAGATTCTACCCTCTTAACTATTTTTGCAAACAAAATAACAACGCTTGTGCTGACGTGTTTCGATATGAAAAGAATCATCTTAGTTCTCAGAGATGACAAATCATATGTAGTTTTCTTTGTTTGAAGTTGGCTGCGGACACCTGCAGCCAACTTCAAACAAAGAAAACTACATAATATGATTTGTCATAGCTGCAAAACTTACTTACCGTCAGGTGGATTGCAAGGTGTCTTTGTCACATCAGTTATAAAGCCGGCGCCAGATACATCTTTAAACATTTGAACACTTGTTTGAAGCTATGTGTTGCACGGGACTTTGAATCATTTATCAAATATGTGCGCAAAGTTTAGTCGTAAATAAAAAATAACATTAACTAATATTCTCTTTGTAATGTAACTATGTAATGTAAGTATATTGACAACACATCCATTTGCGCCTAGTTTTTGGCCGTTTTGATAGATTTATTGCACATGTAATAAATAATGACATGTACGTAAATAATGCAGGCACACTGAATCCACAAAATCTTGATCCATCTTGTTTGTCGTTTATCAACGTACTGTGGAAATATGTGTGTGCATAGCGTGTCTGGCAGGTTGTGACAATAAGTGTTCAAAGAAGTGTTCAAATGTTGTTGCCATATCTGGCGCCGGCCTAAAAATTCTAGTAAAATGTCTAGTATTCAGTTTGGTTAGGTAACAATCTGTTAACTATTTCTACCACCAGTGTACTGCTGTGTTCCAGTTATAACATTAACAGAGTCAGTACAATTATATCTTCTTCATTATCATACCCTCACACTATTTTTTCCTCTGAGTGCAAGAGGCGACTTAAGAAAATGCCCAGAAGACATTGTTGCCTCCGACTGATATATGCGATATTGATATATGATACAATACAATACAATTGCAGGGGGATTGTTGATGGATGGAAAAGATAATATTTTTATGGTTGACGCTACTCCCTGTCGCTAATCTGAGAGCTCATCTTTAATGAGATGAGATGATAAAATAAGTAGTAAATAGGTGATGTGAAAAACTAACCGGTGATATTTTTAGGATCATATAAATATAAAAGGTATGGCATTTCTGACAGTGAAATTTTTTTGGTCATTATTATTGACATTTTAGTGTTCACAGCAGGTAACTTACTGAATTTAATCTTATGAAAAAATGTTACATACATCTGTAAAGCGAGGTCTTGGGCCACAGGAGTAAAGAAACCGTACCGTACAGAGGCAAAGCTTCATACAACCGCGCTATGATAATAACACTACTACAAGCTTGAGGCGCATGTGTGCGTGAGCACAGGTGGCTCGTCACGTACAGAGAAGAAGCTGATAAATCTTTTGTTTATTTAATTTTATCCTCTCGTTTAAGTAAGCTTTGCCTCTGTACAGTTTCTTTACTCATGTGATTTGGCTATACTCTTACTCAATACCCAATGCAGAGGTAATAAACAATCATACAATTCCCTAATAAAAATGTATTTAAATTTAATTTGATTTTTTAATGTTTGAATACTGAGTTTGATAACGCACTTAGTCTCTGAGATTTTTCTAGGATTCCCAATAGTCACCTCAGATGACCCGCGAGATGAAATAAGGTGTTTCGGACGAAATGGGCTATACTCGAAGAAAGTTTACAAAGGGTATACTCTTAGGCGTATACTTAATGCCTACAAGTATTATACATATCTATATTTACACTGTTCAGAATAATAAATAACTACTATACTCGATGACTCTGTCTTCTGTAAGGTTCGTAACTCGGCGGGCCGTAGCTATTGGGTGGTTCGTAATCATAATGATGATGAGGGATATATTGGGCGTGATGATCGTGGTGCTCGTGCTTCTTTTCCTTAAGATAACTGATGAACCAGGTAAGGAAGTAGCCTGCTTTGTGAATAACCACCCAAAATACGAAGGCGTATATCAATTTCAGCACAAAGATCTTCTTAATTACAATGTCAGCCCAGTACACTGTAAATAAAAAAAATGTTAGTAAAGCCATACATCATATAAATTAAATTTAGTTGTATGTCTGTCGTAGTAAATGTCTGACATTGAGCTAAGGAGAAAAACTTTGCATGCTATTGAGACATAATTAATCATTTTAAAGTTATCTGTCTATGTGTTCGGATTATCTTCGGAATAGCTGAAGCTGTTGTAATGAAACTTCACGAGCAGATGATAGTAATTGTAGGAGTGATATAGGGTATATTTTATCCGAAAAACTTAGAGATATCTTTTTGAAAAAAAATACCTAAAATTTGCAAAATATTTTTTTAATTATCTTACCTGTAAATATCGCCAAAATAATAGAGGCTATCCAGGTAAAGCCGGGACGGATCACTAGTGAAATATAAAATAATTAAAGGGACTCTTTTCATATCTGTACTTTTTTAAAGACTTAATTGACTGGTATCTGTGGTGTTTACACACAAAGAAGATGACAGCGGGCAGCGGTGACTGCGGGGATAGGCAATGGCATCAGCCGTGAATGTGCGGCAGTTCCACATCGACACTTAGATATCCAGCATTATCGCAAACGCTGATTTGAATAATTTACAATTAAAAATTTTGTACAGCCGACTTCAATATAAGTTATTAATAATAACTCAAAAACTATTGGTTTGCCCTTGATCAAATTCATACGGGACCACAAGAGAAGTATCAGCTTTATATAAAATAAGAATCATCGAAATCGGTTCACCCAGTATAAAGTTATGAGGTAACACACATTAAAAAAACATACAGTCGAATTGAGTACCGTCTCATTTTTGGAAGTCGGCAGAAAATATCATTTTAGTACGTGATAGAGACACGCTGCAGCCATGTTATGGTTTTTTTATAGGATATGGTGACAAACGAGCATACAGTACACCTGATGGTAAGTGGTTGCTGCGGCCGATAGACATCTACGTTTATCCTCAATAAAGAATCAAAATGCAGATGTGTCGTCTAAATTTTACGTAGATTATGTAATCGTTTAGTGTTTCGAACTAGTTCTCTAAGGTTCGAACGAATGTTAGGAGTTGAACGGTTGAAAGATTACGTAGTATCAGCATCACGTTTAGAGCTATTAACGTAGGACATAGCATTTTGATTCTTGGTTGAAGATAGATGTAGGTATCTATAGGCCATATCATCCACTTATTCTAAAAAAACGTAATTTAAAATTACTCTTTTTAGTTCCATTGTACCTACATAGCGATTATATCTGTATTTTGGGGTCCACCTTTTGTTTCCATCAAAAAAAGTCCGTTCAAAAAAAAAACCATTCCAAACGTAATGTCTGCACACAAACAAATGAGACCCTATGACCTTTCACCTTATAGTTACTTAAATTGTAAAATTAGTAAGCTTGTTTGCTTTTTGTAAAAAAAAAACGCTTTCATAAGTGTAGCGGGAAAACTTAGTTTATATTTGCAACAAAGTCGCTATATAAACTTAATAAATGTATGTACGAAAATTCTTATGTTTTTAACTAAAATGGATAGTAAGTCTAGTAAATACGTTCCACCTGAGACCTTGGATCATCACCCTCTTTAACGGAATTATAGTGTGTGTTTGTAGATGCGAGAGAGGTTCTTTCTTTACAATATTAAATTGGCAAACAAATGAACTTACAGCTCAACTGATGGTAAGTGGTTACTGCAGCGCATAGATATCTACACGCAACTTCAAACAAGAAAGGTTACTAAGGACTAGGGTAATAAGGACTAAAATGTTTTTTTTGTTTTTCTTTAGGATAGGGTGACAAACGAGCACAAAAAACACCTGGTGGTAAATTTTTGCTGTGATCCATAGACATCCACATCTATCCTCAATAAAGAATCAAAATGCAGATGCGTTGTCACCCGTGAGGACTAAGATTGAATGCCTCTGTCAGTAAATAGGATCTCCGGTTCTCTACACTCACCATACGAAACACAGCAGTGTCGAGATGCCATTTTACGCTGGTGTTCTGAGAGAGCGTGGTCCTTTCCCACTCGAGCCGACCCATTCGTGCTACAACTATACTACTAATATAGCTGCAGCATGGCTCTACCACGTCTAAAAATGTAATGCTTTACAGCCTGTAATTAAACTGGTGCACACAGCATATCACGCGTCTGTGACTGGCGGATAAATACTTTGAAGTTATTTAATTTACCAAGCGTATTCTTAGACAGAAAAAGAGTCCTATTATTTTAAAGACTGGGTGGGAATACCCAAAGGCATTAAGTACGCCACTTGTGGTTTTATTTAAGGCGATAGTAATAGGTAAGGCATAAATAAACAAACAAATTATTTAAAATATTTTTAATTATTTATATTTAATTAGGTGTATATCGACGAAAGTAAAAGTGAATACAAGTAAGACGAAAGTGATGGTTTATGAAAGAGAAGAAAGTAAAACTTTATGTGAAATAAGAATAGAAGGGGATTTCATTGAGCAAGTGGATGAGTTTGTATATTTAGAATGTTTATTTAGCAGGGATGGTAGATATGATAAGGATTTAGAACGACGAGTGAACACAGGAAATAGAATGAATGTGGCTCTACACGCTATTATGAAAAGCCAGAAGATGTCATAAAGGCACGTATTGCAATTCATAATGCTGTGTTAGTCCTTATTTTAATATATGGTAGTGAAAGTTGGGTGTGGCAGAAGAAGCCGGAGAGCAGAATTAATGCTATAGAAATGCGGTCATTAAGGAGTATGCTAGGGTTGAATCTGAATGACAAGGTGATAAATAGTGTGATAAGAGAAAAGTGTGGTTTGCAAGATGACGATGTGACCAGGATTAAAAAAGGAATGCATCGGTTGTTTGGTCATGTAGAAAGAATGAACGAGAAAATGTTGCAGAATAAACGGCAGAGTCGGGAAGGGACGCCCTAGACGACGGTTTATCGACCAAATTGGCGATATATTGAAAATAGTCCAGATTAAGAGTACCCTTCACTGACGAGCATGTAAGCGTAAATATATGGGTGTAAAGGAGGCGAGAGAGGTGTGTCAGGATCGTGCCAAATGGAAGTCCGTAGTCTCTGCCTACCCCTCTGGGTGACAGGCGTGAGTGTTTGTGTATTATGTATGTATGTGTATATCGACTTACCGAATAACGCGATTTTTTTCTTCTTCCCTCTGGCTTCATCGACATCACTGTATCCAATTATATTACAATTGCAAGTAACTGTTAAAAACACTAGTACAATTGTTAAAATTGATTTTAAATTCATTTTAGTACTAAGAAAAATTAAAAATTGGTTCTATGGTCTAAATTAAAATGATCAAATGTTAATTAAAAATTACTTAGACACTCAACCGTAGTAACACGAAAGTTGAGAGATCTAGAATATTCTTTAATATAGATATTTCTTAATGAGTATTATTTGCAAGTCTACAGATTTCTCAGCTTGTTAAGCTCTCTTCCACAGTGCCTTTCAATGTGAACTCCTCAAAACAACAAATGACAATGACATTCGAGCCCGAGGCGACTATACTTCGAAGGCTACTGCTAAATGATGCGCTAATGAACTGAAAGTTTCGCTTTCGGTTTGTACAAATAAATGTAACGATCCTAATTAGATTACTTGTTATTGAACTTCGAAGCAGTTACGATTTCTAAAAGAAAATTTACTCGTAAATTCTTATTCATTTCATAATATATTATGATGTTTATTTGTTTATATAACACTTTATTACGTATTTTTTTATAGGATAAGGATGACAAGCTAGCACACAATCCATCTGATGGTAAATGGTTTTTGTCGCCCATAGACATCTACATCTATCTTACGAATCAAAATGCAGATGCGTTGTCACCCGTGAGGACTAAGATGGAATGCCTCTTTTCCAGTAAAATGGGTCTCCGGTTCTCTACACTCACCATACGAAACACAGCAGCGTTAAGCTGCTATTTTACGCTGGTATTCTGTGAGAGCGTGTTCCATCCCCGGTCGAGCCGACCCATTCGTGCTACAACTATAATATAGCTGCAGCATGGCTCTACCACGTATAAACTATGTACTTTTATTTTATTATTTTAGTTTTTTTTTTAATACACGGCTGGACGTGAGCGTGGGATAGCATGCTCACTTGTTTTATACAATAAAGATGGCAAGCGAGCACACAGTCAATGATGATGAAGTTGATGCTGTGACCTATAGACACCTACGTTCATCCTCCATTAAGAATCGAAATTCAGATGCGTTGTCACCTTTGAGATTAAGTTGGAATGCCTCGTTATCAGTAATAATGGTCTCCGGTTCTCTACAATCACCATACAAAACGGAACAGCATTAAACTGCTATTTTACGCAGGTATTCCGTGAGAGTGTAGTTCTTTTCCATTCGTGCTGTAATCATATAATTAAAAATTAAAAATTTTAAATTATTAAGAATAACTCAATAACTATTGCTCAGACATTAATCAAATTAACTACATGTGAAGAATCAGCTTTCAAATAAAAAAAGGATCATCGAAATCGGTTCACCCAGAAAAAAGATTTGAGGTGACACATTAAAAAACATACAGTCAAATTGAGTACCTCTTGCTGTTTGAAGTCAGTAGAAAATAGCTACAACACGCCTCCACCATGTATAAAATAATAAATCTAATAAGAAATCCTAATATAAATCTAATGCCTAAAAGCAAATCAGGAATTGAGTTTTTCCGTCAATAAATTTTTAGTGGCTGCTCGGAGGCAGGAATTTGGCGGTGTCTCCCCCCTGTGCCTTGGAAAGCACGTAAAGCCGTTGCTCCTGCGCCTAGTCTCTTTTCGGTTGTGTAGGTTTATCTTCTCATCGGACTATGCGCATGAGATAATAAAGAGTGCATTTGTACTTGCGCATACACTTGGGCACTATAATCCTGTCCTGCGCTGATGGCTAGTCTCCGTTGAGGCTGGCCGCCGTGACCGAATTTTGGTCTACATGACGTTACTGCTACACGAATAGAATCCATTATTCCATTCATTAGAGCCTTACATAGAACATAGGCCTACCCATCACAGAATACCAAAGTAAAATAATGCTTCGGTTTCTTTACTCGTGTAATAATGCTGTTATGTTTCATACGAGTGTCGAGAAATTGAGACCCTTTCTACTAGTAACAGAACATTCCATCTATTACTCAGAGGTGACAATGAATTTACGTTAGATATTTGGGCCCCACAGTCCTCTTAGCTTAGATTAGATGCTCCTCTGTTACTCCTATTAATATAAAAATATCAAATAACATCACTGACCGATTCTTACCACGACAATAGCTTATATAATATAATAGTTTAATATAAGAGAAACTGAGTCTTGTAGATACCACCATTTTTCTTGGAATCACACTAGACGCGAAGCTTCAATGGAGCCCTCATATATCAAAACTAGCAAGCAGACTTAGTTCTGCAGCATATGCCGTAAAAAAGATTAGAAGTCTAACTAGTGTTGAAACAGCTAGACTAGTTTACTTTAGCTATTTCCATAGCATAATGTCGTATGGTATTTTGCTATGGGGACACGCAGCTGACACTGAAATTATATTTGTATTACAGAAGAGGGCCATAAGTGCAATTTATGATTTAAAGCCTAAAGAGTCGCTGCGACAAAAATTTAAGGAAATTAATATATTAACTTTGGCCTCTCAATACATTTATGAAAATGTAATGTACGTACAGAAAAATAAAAGTAGTTTTACAAAAATAAGTGATATTCATTCTGTAAATACTAGGAACAGACACAAGCTAGTAGTACCAGTTACTCGACTCCATCGATTCGGTAATTCGTTCTTGGGGCGATGTATACGCTTTTACAACAAAACTCCAGAAAATATACAAAATTTGACCTGCTCAAAGTTCAAAAACTTTATTAAACTAAGTTTGTATAAAAAGGGTTATTATAATATTAAAGAATTTATAGATGATAATAACCCCTGGAAGTGAGGTGATCGCTCCCAAGCCATTTCTAATTTGTTGTGTTGTTAATTTGTGTAACATTGTAAGCTGTTATTTAAAAAAAAGTCCCGCTGGGATTCTTGCTGGTTCTTCCCAGGACAGAGGTTTTTTTCGAACCAGTGGTAATTATACAAAGGAGTGACTTTCAATAAGTATTATTTATAATCTATATTGAATAAAAAAGTTTCTGTTTCTGTTTCAAATGTAATAGTTTTGGAAACTAGAAACTGATATTGTAGTTGCATAAGTGTATTGCTTTTAGACGACTACGCGGCGCAGTGACTTAGCATTGGATTGCGGCGCTGAGGATTCCGAGTTCAAATACCACACGGAACAAGTATTTCTATGGCCTACTAATAATTATTCCGATTCCGGATGTTTGTTCTTGTGTTATGTTAACTACTTCCACGATGCGGAAGAAAATCCTAATGTCATTTTCAAAAACAAATTAATTACTAAAACAATAACTTGTCTGATTTCATCGAATGAATCAAATCCAAAACCAAGCATACAGTTCTTCAAGATACTTAACATATTTAAACTGAAGATAGCCAAGGTTACCTAAGACATTGGGATGTTGAACGCCTCAGTCGTCCCGTAACAATTGATGTTGCAAAGCACTCGAAACTCGATAAAATAAATAACTTGCTGATACGCGATAAAATACGTAAAAACTACTTTCATTTAAATATGTAGTGTTCGCGTAAACATACGAAATCAAAACATAAATAACTGAAACCACCTGTTATCGTGACATCACGTTATTTAAATATTTATTTGTATTTCTGAACACGCACCCTGTTACAGCGACATCATACAGATACTCGTATTTGCTTTGATATTGGAATTGTATATCAGAATTTTTATGTCTCAACGACGACCGACTGCTGTAGACAGATATTATTCAACTTGAAATATTTCATTGCATAAATTTCATATGTAATATTTGCGTTCCAATTTTCGTATGTATCCATAAATTATTGAATTGGTTATGAAATGAAATGAAATAATAATACCATTGTGATTTCACAATGGTATTATTATTTCATTTCATTCAGCACCATTATATTGCTATATAGCAAGCGTATGACCAATGACGAGAACCGAATAGGTACTATTTTTACTGGAACCGGGGCAATTCATATTAGTCCTCAGGGGTAGGCATGTCAAAATGTTGAAATCGATTAATCGAAAAATCGATTATTTTAATTAAAACATTTTTCAGATCCATGTAGAATTACATCGGTTCCATGAATCGATCCAAAAACCTCTCGAATCTGAGTGATTAAAAAACTAGCAATATTTCAAACAATTCAAGAAATACTTTTGCTTAGTTGGACCATCTGCTTCCTGCATCGCCTTTTTTATTGTAGGAAATATTACTACAGACGAAAGGAGTCGTCTAGATCCCGAGCGATTAAATAATATTGTTTTTAAAGTCACTCGACTTGAAATTCTGGGAAATTAAATTTCTTGTTAAATTTTTATTTAACTTTAGTAAAATTTTATAAGCTTAAAATTTGATTAATTTGATGAGTGACTTACTTCGTCTAGACTAGTGGTGACTGCTGAGTAAGAGGACCTGGGTTCGATCGACCAGGGGTCGAGCAAAGTATTATTGGGTTTTTCAAACTTGAAATTCCCAGTAGTAGCACGAAGTTTGAATTAATGCCCGGTGTATGGTAATAAGCTCACCCCCTATTACATGGGACGTATAATATAACTGGTGACAAATGGGAGTACTACAAACCTCTGCCTACTTCTTCGGGGAAATACAGGCGTGATGTTACGTTTTTTAATTTAATGGTATTTTTATTCAATTACTTGTATATTATCATCAATAATGTTCTGCGATTAATCAAGAATCAATTGTTTAATTCCCGATTTAATTGAGATAAGATTCTAGTATGTTCGGTTTGAATCGAATCGGAGATCGTTTTTTTTAAGTGAATCGACATGCCTACTCAGGAGTGAAAACGCATCTCTATTTTGATTCTTTAACGAGGATTGATGTAGGTGTCTATTGGCCCTAGCATCTACTTACCTACCTACCTACTTACCAGGTGGATTGTGTGCTCGCTTGTCACCATTTTCTACATAAAAATGTTGGGCCGTGGAAGGAGAAGAGGAGATCTCCCGCCGGGCAAGTTGTTCAGCCCGAGGAGCGGCAGGCGCTCCATATGTTAATACGGAGCTGTGTATGTATAAAGCGCAGTGCTTCGGGAATTTGATATTATGAGTTAGGCTTCGGCGCGATTCTCTCGGGGCACGACGACAGCTTCGCCACAAATGAAATTATCTTATTTCCAACAAAAAAAATTACAGAGAGTTTCTAAACAGTCCTTCTCTCTAAAGTTTTCACTGTTGAGTCTGAGATAAAACATTTTTCCGTTCACAGTAGCTTCAAATAATCCTAAAATGAACAAAATATTTGTGACTTTGATTTCGACAAAACCAATACCCGTGGCAATCAAAACTATCCGTCAAAATATTTGAATACCGTATCAATGTGTGTAATCCCGTCATGTTAAGTAGTTCACAGTTGACTGCATTGATATTTTGGTACAACATGCTCTCAGCTACTTCGTCAGTAATTGTACTGATATCGAAACTGAGTTACAATATTTACATTTGGGACGATCAGTAGCGGCGGTTATTATTACGACTCAGCTTACATTCAAAGGTCAAGTGTGAAAGAGCATTATCCGAACCGTATTCTTATATCAATAGGCAGCTGAACTAAGTGGCACGAATATAAGTCTCAGTCATCTCGACTATATATTTGTGCCATTTGCTGTAGAAATTATCGGTCCATAGTATAGGTGTGGTAAAGTTTCTAAAGGAACTGTATCTATACTGTAATAAGAGGGCTGGTACTTTTCTCGATAAAAAACTAAGTATAGACGAGGAAATGTAACCAGCGTTCTTGGCACTTTACCGCGGGGAGAAGAACTGTATGATTATTTAAGTTTTCAGTTTTACATTTTTATGAAAATATATATTGTATATATTTGAATGGTATGTATATAAATGTTTATACTCTTATATCATAGTGAATAAATGAAAATGCGGCTAAGACATTAAAAATGATGCTTAGATATGTGAAGTTACGAGGCGAGATTAGGTACATTACCAGTACATCCGGAGCAGTCTCAGCGTACATGACGTGGTGGATATGCTTTAGGAAAATCCATTAAGGTGGAACGTTAACCGTCAAACGGCAGTGTAAGAATATCCACTACCTCATATACTGTACTACTGTTTCGGAAACGTACTTGGAACTCATATACAGGTCAGCTGAAGAAGGTTTAAAATCCGTTAATTCATGGCTGGAAGACAACCGTCTATCATTAAATACTTCTAATAAGTTTCTTAAGCCTAAGTATTACAAATGCTTGTAAGTCTAAAACTGTAATTGAATTTCGTCATACATAAATTTCCTTGTCATAGGAATCCATCCACTACGCCTGACTGCAACTGTCCATATTACGTAGTGACAGCGTTAAATATTTGGGCGTAGTTATTGATGACAAGTTAAATTGGTCAGCGGAAATTAGTGCGGTTTGTAACTTAATAAGGAAGTTCATATATGTGTTTAAAAATTAATGAGATGTTGAAGGTATATAAAGCCCTTGCAGAATGTGTTATGACTTACTGCATTCGTTCATGGAGTGGGTCAGCTAAATACACCACATTGAACTCGAACGTGATCAGCGTGCTTTCTTGAAAATTGTTTTTGGCGCGGGAACTCTAATTTTTTTAAAGCTGGAAAAATTTATTTTTCTTTCACTTGCTCTTCAATCTAGTTAATATACGTCATTTTATTTTATTGGGCGGACATAGGCAAAGTAAGTTTTCCAACCTTAATTTAATGGATTTCGGCAAAGTAACGCCTGATTCTATTAATTGCCTAATTATATTTCTAATATAAAAGTAAGCCTAAGTTACTCCGTATAACATCAGATATCTGCCGGTAAAAGTCTCGTCAAAATTTCGCCATTTCAGAGATTAGCCGCAAAAACAGACAGACAGAAAAACATTAAAAAAATATTTTTTGTTATGAGTATCGTATATATACCAACGCATTTAGAAAAAAAAGCTGTTATTTTGACATTATAAATAGACACGTTAATTTTATTTATTTGTATAGATAAAGTGACAAGTGACGACAAATAAAAACGTAATCTAAATCCAACCGTAATAAAGTAGAGTAAGGAACAAGCTTCTATTGAATTCGTGACTTGAAATTTGCTATTAGGGTTGAAAGATTACAGTAAATAATGTCCTGATTCGCGTATCGTGTGATTACATTCATGTGTTATCTCAGTATCTCGGCAGTATTCATCTCGGCAGTGAGCATTTCGATATCGAACATAAAGAAGTATTAAATATTTTTATACGTGGTAGAGCCACGTTATAGTAATATCGTGATAATGATGATGATGATGATGATGATGTGGTAGAGTCACGTTGCAACTATATTATGGTTGTGGCACTAATGGGTCAGCTCCACTGGAGAAGGGCCACGCTCTCCCTGAATACCACCGGAAAATAGCAGCTCAATGCTGCTGTGTTTCGTATGGTCAATGAAGAGAACCGGAGACCCTTTTTACTAGAAACGAGGCATTCCATTTTAGTCATTACAGCGTCTATTTAATATCAGTTGAAATGACTGCTCGTTTGTCACCATTGATCTTTATAAAAAAAGGTTTTAAGAAATTACAAAATTTCACTCATTAGATAACTTAAATCGATTAAGTACGACCATACTTGTGCACAAGTCTGGCCATACTTAATGGTAACAGTTTGATTAATTGACTCAAAGATATTTAAAAATAATGTAATTATTGTCACATTCAACATCTTTTATGGCCATAGGGAATTTATTATATAATTGAGGTCCTTTAAACATTAAATGTTTAATTCCATATTAGGTTCTGGGATTAGTAAGGTGAAGTGGCATATGGTTTGAAGAACCGCTAAACAATGGGGAAGAAAATTTCTCGAGTGACAGCCTCGTATCAGCAAGGGTAGTGTAGTGCGGACTCGTAGTCAGCCGTATAATAACTGGCGAAGAGGGCTTGGCCTCATCGTAGAGCGTAAACACAAACATCGACCAAAGTCGCGCTTGTTAATACGTGTAAATTCCAAACTGAAGACAATCAAATCCAGCCACAGTGAATGTACGTCGCATGGATTAGGCACACGTCGAATAATAGGCACACTGAGTATGAAAAGTCCCCCGAAAGTGCCACCACCTGCCAGACAGACGCTCCTACAGACGTGATGTAATTGTAAGAGATCACTACCGATTGCATGATCAGCACTGCTACTAACCGCAGAGTGTGTCATGAGTCTACTGCTCACCTCAAGGGAATGGGGTCTCAAGTTGAGTAACTTTCAGCTGCAGCCTTGACAATCTCCTCCCTCCAGCTACCACACGCATGAGGTCGACACATACGCTCCATCAACCGATGTAACGGCAAATATAGTTGGCTATATCTGCCATTGTATTGGCAGTTTAAGGTAAAGTCAGTTATAAAATAACAATTTAGCCATCAGAAAGGGTTTGTGTAACTGCCATGGAATATATGCATTTCTCGACGTTTGTCTCACCCAATAACAAATTGCTTTGAATTATTCATGCGTGGGAAATTTACAAAAATATTCATTATGTTTTTATATAAAGCATCATGGAGGTCAGACAGTCTACCCTGTCATTAAGGGTAGTATTGGGCAAAATAGAATAGAATAGAATATATTTTATTCAATATAGATCACATGTCTAATTCTTATTGAAAGTATTTTTTTACTTTACCACTGTCCTGGGAGAAACCAGCAAGAAACTTAGTGGGACTTTTTTTAAAGTAAATTTACATTAATGGTTGTACAAACTATTTACAAAATTTATTTTAGAAACTGCTCGGAAGCGACCACTTCATTCCCAGGGGTTAATATCGACAATGTATAAGTAATATATAATAATAACCCTCGTTATACAGTTTCAACTTAACACTTAACACTTTATGGGACCTTGTCGTAATAGCGTATACATTGCCCCAAGAATACATTACTGACTCTACGGAGTCGAGAAACTGGTATCACTAGCTTTTGTTTGTTCCTAGTGTTCATTAATGTCTCATGGTGAATACAGTCGAAGGCCTTAGAAAGGTCACAAACTATACCCAAAGCATCCTTTGAATTCTTCCATGCACAAAAATATGTTTAATAAGCCCAGGTCCAGCGTCAGTTTTCGTGCGACCCTGCGAAAAATAAATTCGGTTTATCAAGAAACCGAATTTATTTTTATGAAGCAATTTATTAATATTAAAGAAACTTAACATCTGATCTAAAATAATTTTTTCAAATATTTTACTAAATGTTGGTAGTACAGAAATTGGTCTAAAATTACCTATGTGTGAGTCAAACCAATATGCAGAGAGCGCCATTGAGAATAACGACCTGTAAAACAACCATCACAGATACGCAATGCCGCAAAACGCAACAAGCATTTTTTTTCATTCAATGGATCACATGTGTAATTCTTATTGAAAATCATTTTTTCTTTTACCATTGATTCGAAAAAAAACCTCTGTCCTGGGAAGAACCAGCAAGAAACCCAGCGGGATTTTTTTAAAAGCATATTTTACATTAATGATTGGTAGATACAAAATTTATTTTAGAAACAGCTTAGAAGCGACCACCTCATTTCCAGGGGTTATATCAACCATGTATTCATTTATACTATAATAACCCTTTTTATACAGTTTCAACTTAACAAAACATTTAAAATTGGTAATAGAGAGAGCCTGTACACTTTCCGAGACCCTGTTGTAATAGCGTATACATTGCCCCAAGAATTAATTACTGACTCTGTGGAGTCGAGAAACTGGTATCACTAGCTTGTGTTTGTTCCTAGTGTTTACAGAATGCACATCACTTTTTTACTAAAACTACCTTTGTTTTTGCGAACATACATTAAATTTTCATAAATATACTGAGGGGCCAATGTTAATATATTTATTTCTTTAAATTTATCTTTAAGAGACTCTCTCGGTTTTAGGTTGTAAATAATAGCTCTAATGGCCCTCTTCTGTAAAACATTATGCTATGGAAATAACTCAAATAAACTAATCTAGCTGTCTCGACACTAGTGAGACTTCTAATCTTTTTTACAGCATAGGCTGCAGAACTTAGTTTGCTTGCTAGTTTGGACATTGATACGACTATCGCCATGCTTACGTCATCCCAAGGTACTTCATTTTTTTATAGGACCTAGGTCCACCTGATGGTAAGTGGTTGCTGCGGCCCATAGACATCTACATCTATCCTATATTACAAATCAAAATATAGATGCGTTGTCACCCGTGAGGACTAAGATGGAATGCCTCATTTCCAGTAAAAAGGGCCTCCGGCCACCTGCACTCACCAAGCGAAACGCAGAGGTAAACCTCTACTTCACGCTGGTATTCTGTGAGGTCGTGGTACCACCCCGGTTCGAGCCGGCCTATCCGTGCGACAGCAAAAGCTGCCGCGTGGCTCTACCACTGTTGATATACGATCCCAGCAGACATCCTGACCTTCATCGAATAAATAATCAAAACTAAATATTATATATATTTTTCCTATGAATTAGACGTCACCGATAATATTTAAAATTGTGAAATTTGTTTTGTGTGTTTCGAAAAGAATAATTAAAGCGCAGTTTACCGTGTATTTTCTACCCACTTCAAAAAGAAGGAGGTACTAAATTCGACTGTATGTTCATTTTTTATATGTGTTACCTTATAACTTTTTTCTGAGCAAACCAATTTCGCTGATTCTTTTTTTATTTGAAAGTTGATGCTTCTCATGTGGTCCCATTGGTCCCATTCATTAAGGTCTGACCACTTTTTGAGTAAATTTTAAATTGATATTAAAGTCGATTGTACAAAATTTTTAATTTTATATTACCTTATTACGTCTTGTAGATGTCATAAAAAACTGTGGGAAGTGTTGAAAATTATTTTTTTATAGAATTACAGAGACAAACGAGCACATTATCCATCTGATGGTTAGAGGATGCTGAGAACCATAGATATCTACATCTATCCTCGATTAATAATCCCAATGCAGAAGCGTTGTCACCCCTGAGGACTTAGATGGAATACCTCGTTTCTAGTAAAAAGGGTATCTGGTTCTTTACACTCAACATACGATTCACAGTATCATTAAGCTGCTATTTTGCGCTGGTAGTCAGTGTGAACGTAGTCCTTCCTCGGCAAAGACGACCCATTCATGCTGATATCATAATATAGCTTTACCACGTCGATCCTGTGATCACAGGCTCACAGTGTTAAAAATAATATTTCCAGTTTATTGCAAACTCATTGCAATAACTTCCAACTGGCAAGTGAATACATATAAAATTTAAACTAATAATTTTTATAGGAGAGGGGGCAAACGAGCATGCGGCTCACCTGATGGTAAGTGACTACCGCCGCCCATGAACAACTGCAACACCAGGGGAATTGCAGATGCGTTGCCAGCCTTTTAAAAAGGAGTAGGCTCTTTTCTTGAAGGTCCCTAAGTCGTATCGGTCCGAAAAAATCGCAGGGTGGTAATCGATTCCACAAGGAAGTTGTGCGAGAGAGAAAACTTCTTCTAAATCGCACAGTGGTGGACCACCAAACGTCCAGATGGTATGGATGGTAAACGCTAAAAATAACGCTTATTTTGCCATTCTTCTTCAAAGAAAAACGTTACTTCCACACGAATTTTCTCCTGTATTTTGGAGGGAGTTTACAAACATAAATTGCACAAGGACAAACATCAAGACCCAAAACAATAATTTGTAAGCCATATAAATACTTGTTACGTGCGGGATTCGAACCCGCGGCCCTCAGTCAACTCAAGTCACTGCGTCATGCAAACGTAAATCTGTTACGCAACAAGCGCTTGCTTAAAATATCAAATCTTAGGCCCGTATTAATAAACGTTACTCAACGACGAACTCAATGCGCAATCATTTCATACGTCCTCATTACGATATCAGCATCTCAAGATCGTTGCTAATTTATATATACATAAAAACAGTATCTCAAAACACTCTACTTAGGAATACTGTTCTGTGACTTGCACTCAAGTACACACACTTGAGAGTCGAGTTTCGTTTATAAATAAGTGTGGCACTCAGCTGATATCGAAAACCTAAACCGCATCTTGAGATATGTCTATTAATAAGATCATAACCTCAAAACTGTACTCAAGTGCGTGTACTTGAGCTGAGTAACGTTAATTAATACGGGCCTTAGATATTATTTGAAACAGTAGTAACAGTAAGATTTACGTTATCTATTAGAGCAGCTGTCCAGATTCTCGCCTCAAACAGGATTAATTAAACCATTTAACTGCCAGCACCGTTTGCAATTTGTATTTGACAAATGTTTTCTTGCAATAGATAGTGACATTTACACTAGTTTAGTTGTAAAGTTTTCATTATATTACTAGTAGTAACAATGACAAGATATGCACAAAACAATGAGGTGTCAGTAGCGACCCCGAGTCGCTACAGCTATGCTATAAAACTACAAACTACATTATTTTACATAATTTAATTAAGATTTCAGAGATTTAAAAAAATGTATTTAATGACGCATACATTAATGATATATTGAAATAATTTAAAAATAAAAAAATTGTGCCAACGACTTCAATATATGTTATTAAGTATAACTCAAAAACTATTGGTCAGACCTTGATCAAATTTATATGGAACCACATGAGAAAAAATCTTCGAAATCGGTTTACTCAGAAAAAAGTTATGAGGTAGTTAACATACATTAAAAATACAGTCGAATTCACTACCTTCACCTTTTTGAAGTCGGTAGATGAATCGTATATACATGTCAAAATAATGATGATAACATTTGATAAAACAAACTGATTTTCATAAAACATAGAATAAATGTTTCTCGAAGAAACGCTTTATTATAATCTTCTTAACGACTCTTTTGAAAAATATTAGTATTTTAAGGATGAAACGTTCATAAACAAATACATTGACAGACAATTCTAAAAATAATATATATATATATATATATATATATATATATATATATATATATATATATATATTTGATTACTTACTTTAAGTTGCTTTCAATCATTTTTGTCACAAAAAGTTACAATTTACAGGCACATAATATTTTAATTTCTATTCTATAAATCGATATGTTCTACACATATTATATAGAATTTGATAAATGAATTATATAGAAATATTAATGTAAGTAACTTATGTACAGGTATTTTCCAATACACCGTTGACGGTACTAATATTTAAATTATTATTCATGTTATCTATTGTCATAGGAGACAACTTGATAGTTCATCGGCTTAAAAATGCAGTCACATTTTGGAGGAAAAAAAATCTTTATTCTTTATTGCACACATTTTAAGATGATGATAAGTTCAAATGTTTAAATAAGATGTACAAAGGCGAGCTTAACCTTAATAAGACTTATTTTCCAGCAAACACTTTGGGAGAGAGAAATAGTGTTATATGTAAAGCAAGTAGTTTTTTTTATAGGATAAGGGTAATAAACGAGCACACAGTCCACCTGATGGTAAGTGGTTGCTTTGGCTCATCTACATCTATAATCGATTACGTATGAAGATGCAGATGCGTTGTCGCCCGTGCCGACAAAGACGGAATGCCTCGTTTCCAGTAAAAAAGTTAAATTAGCAGTGTGCGTAGATACTTAACAATTAACATATTTGTATATATAAATATAGAAATGTTTTCTTTTTCTTTTGAATGTATTTATAATTATAAGGTGATAGATAATGTTTCTTAACTCTGTTCCGAAATACTTTAAGAGACGAACCAGCACCTATGTCATGTGGGAGTGAGTGCCATATCTTGACCGCCCTTACAGTAAAGTAGTATCCACTATATCGACTTGAGAAATGAGAAGGTGTTGAAATGTGGAAACTTCAACATTAACTCGTAAAAAAAATTCTACTTTAATATTATCTTATTACTGTTTGTGTAATTGTGAATATAGACTATGTTCACAATTTAATTCAGAATAACAGTTTAGTGAAATCAGTCATTTTCTTGTGATCAATACTTTACAAGAAAATTACTGATTTCACTAAGCGGTTAAAGATTAATATTAATAAGGGTTAAGGATTATCATAAGATTGTTATCAGTTAAGGGCCTAATTATTAGCGGTATATACAGATATTTTTTAAAGACTGATGCAGTAGCGACAAACGAAGATATAATGCGTATCCTATCCGTAGTTCTCTTGGCTTTATGTCTCGCAGTTGTGTCGGGTAAGTCGCGTGCTATTTAATTAATATTTTTATTTTTTGAACATTATTATGGTCACGTCCTGATTTACTTAGATCCAAATATCTAGATTTAGAATGTAATGTTATTGGTTAAATAATGTTAATATAACTAGATTTTTAATTATTATATTAGAAATGTCAGTTGACTTACTTTTTTATTCAAATTGACCGTGTAATGACGGCGTAAGAATATCCATTTATATCATCTCGTGAGTGTCGTAACAGGTGACAGGGGGAAACAAATCAAGAGATGGGCCGTCTTCTTATTAAGGAATAAAAAACTGTGGCTGCCATCTCGCTTGCCAAGTGTGGCAACCATGGCATTTTTCCCGCCTATGAGGCAATCTATGGCGAATGCCTATGTTCAGCAGTGGACTTTAATAAGCTGTAACGATAACAGTAGTTTTCTATAGATTTAAAATGACAAATAGACTTATAGTCCACCTCATAGTAAATGAATAATAAAACCCACTGACAGCTCCAATCTATTTCAAACTAAAGGCTACAGATGAATTACCCGAGGATTTAAATGAAGTGCCTCACAGTCTCTAATTGTACTCTCAATTGTCTCTATATCGTTATGTCACATCTAATTAAGAATCTATATAAGAATCTGTATATATAAAAACGGATTCCTAAGCTGAAAAAAACTCGGTAGTGCAATGGCTAAACGTTTGCCGGCGTTACTGCTTGGAGTTCGTCGATTATAAAATTAAAAGTTTCTAGGCTTATATCAATAATCTAAAAATACTATAAACAAAAAATGCAAAAATGTTCGCTGTTTAGTCTTCAGAACTATTGTTTTTGGTTTGGAAATATAATTTTGTAAGATAAACAATGAAAGCATTAATAATTAATAAAGTGTGTTTTAAAAGAGCATAAACTCTCACAATCAGTAGATAATTACGTCAAAAATAAATTAACCTAATTTAATTTACATTGGATGGTTATATTTGAAGCGATTAATGCATATTAAATGCACTTGGAAATACTTGGAGCGTATTATTTAATTATAAATAGAAATTGTATATGACAAACTTTTAATTTTTTTTATAAAATATAATAAATATAAATTGTGTATGTAATTCTAAAATATTCTGGAGCAAACAAGTCTAGGGGTATTTTTATAATATTACATAGACCATTGAGTCATTTTGGAATTTCTGTTTGCCTTTCTGTGTATTCATGATTTACGTTTAAGCTACTAAAGGGCTTTTCATAATATTTGTTTTGTAGGTTGCAAATAAAGGTTCTTGATTAAAAAGGGTTATGTTTTACCTATACTTTGATAATGACTGCTTATGAATCATAAGTTGTTAAGCGAGATAATGAGTATGTTTGCGCTAACTAGTGACCTCAAAAAAATTACCCGTTTTGGTCAGGTAAGAAATATTTCACTGCAAAACAACAATCTATGAAAATCAGCGCTGTTGCAGTATCTGCATACACTCAAAGTCAGAATAAATTTTCAAATCACATCAGTTACGGAAAGTAATTTTCTTGCTGAGATTTTTTTATTTATATTTCCCTAAATGAACCATGTTTCTATGTCAATTAAAATTCGCAATAATAAAACTAATTTATATAATAAAACCCTCAAATACAATGCAATTTATGAGGGTCTAAATTAAATTATAATATTATGTTTCAGCTGCGCTCGAAAGCCAACAAAAGATTTTCGGTGTATCCGTTACAATAATTAAGCAATTTCCTTTGCTGAATCTTTGTCGTTCTCGAGGGATTAGTTACCTAAAGGCAATCTTGTTGTATAACGATTATCAACAACAGATCAATCCTCACTACGGCTCACTGTGTAATGTTCGTCTACTGATTGCCTTACTTTACTTTACTTTTATCTAAATGATGAAATTTTCATTAAAAAAAACTGATGTTAAAAATGTTCTCCACAGCGGTGACGCACCTAATAGATGGCGTATACATATGTGTTGGTTCCACATGGGTGGTACCGTGGCGGTACACAGTGGTGATACCGTTCACAACTCTGCCCGGATAATCAATCACCCTAACTACAATTACCACACATTCGACAAAGATAACGCTGTATTGCGTTCTGCCTCTAGCTTCTTTTTCACCAACCGTGTTCGAGCTGCCATTATGAATGAATGAATGAATGAATATACTTTATTATACACCACAAATAAATAAACATATTACATAAAAAAGACAGGTTAAATGTACAATTTGGCGGCCTTATCGCTACATAGCGATCTCTTCCAGGCAACCAAGGGTGTAAAGGAATAAACAATGAATACTAGGTGGTGCAATATAATTATACAAAAAATAATATCAATACATGCGATATATAGACAATAAATGCAATAAAATAACATATAAATAACTAACACATGAAATGATATAAATTACTAATACATAATAAACGATAAAGTAAAGCATATAATATATACATAAACATACATAATATATAAGAGTATATATACAAACTTACATATCTATCCAAAATACATAAATAAATTACAAATTTACTTAAACAATAATATAACTTAACTTAACTTAACTTATCGTCACGCACAATCCCTGACGGGGTAGCCAGAGAGAACAGATCGCCAAGTGTCACGATCCTTACATACCTCTTTCGCTTCTTTCAGATTCATTATCTTCTTCATACATGCACGTCTAGGTATCCGAGTACTCTTGACCCTCCCCTCTTCGAGCAATTTGCTCACATGGTCTTCGAAAGTTAGTCTCGGTCTACCTTGACACCTTTTAATATTAACTTTCGCGCTATATATTTTCTTCACCATTCGGTTTTCACTCATTCTCTCAACGTGCCCAAACCATCGAAGCACGCCCTTACCAATTTTTGTGAAAAGGTCATCTTTCAAACCTGCCATATTGCGAATCTCTTCGTTTCGCTTCCGGTCGGCCATGGTGACGCCGCACATTTTACGAAGAGATCGCATCTCCACTGCATTCAACTTGCTTTTATGCTTCTTCTGGCATACCCAGGTTTTGCTGCCATATAACAAAGTCGTTGCCAACACTGCGTTATGTATTGCAAGGCGTGCACTCTTCACTACGCCTTGCCTTTTGACTAACGTAGTCAGGGCACCATTGACTTTGTTCCCGGCAGCGACACGCATGTCCACATCTAAATCACATCTTTCATCCCGGCTAAAAGCACTCCCCAAGTATACAATTTCATTTACCTGTTCTAGACATTCCTGATTTACCCATATTTCACACATCGTTCTCTCTTCGTCCCTTTCAAATACCAGAACCTTAGTTTTATTAGCATTCAAGCGGAGACCTTTAATTTCACATTCCTCTTTCATACACGTGACTAATGCCTGCAGTTCTGCCTCTGATGGTGAAATAAGCACTGCATCATCAGCATACAGCAGACAATTTACTTTAATGTCACCCAATTTCACACCCAAACAGCTATCTTTCAGCTTCTGTAAACAGCTGTTGAGATACAGTATGAACAGCCAGGAAGACATGACACAACCCTGTTTTACGCCCGTTTGGACGCTAAACATGGGTGACAGGTCATGCCCTACCCGCACACAGGCTTTACCGTCACAGTAAAGTGACTGCACAGCCCTTAGCAATCGACCATCCACACCATACCCCGGCAACAGTTCCCACATTTTCTTTCTTAAAACCTTATCAAATGTTTTCTCAAGATCCACAAAAGCACAGAAAATCCTCTGGTTAGCAGCCAGAAGCTTTTCCGTGATCATGCGGAGAGAAAACATTTGATCCGTGCATCCTCTTCCAGGTCTAAATCCGCATTGTGCCTCCCATAGAAATCTTTCCGATTTCTCTTGCATCCTACGTGTCAAAACCTTCGAGTAAACTTTACTTGCTAAACTGGTCAAGCTGATCGCCCGATAGCACCCGCAGTCAAAATGTGAACCTTTACCTTTATATAAAGGCACAATGACTGCGGATCGCCAATCATCCGGGACATACCCCGTCCGCCAGCACATATTGCACAGCAGATGAAAGCTGTCCCAGACGCGAGGCCCACCATACTTGACCATTTCAGCAGTAACTCTGTCTAGTCCCGCAGCCTTACCACATTTCAAACTTGGAATCGCACGTTCAATCTCTTTCATACTGATGACCTCAGTGTCATCGAGGCCCGGGTCTGGCGTACCAATCTCGGCGTCATCCCCGAATCCCTCACTAAGATCATCACACGCTTACATTTCTCTATAAAATTCGCTCCATCGCTGCATGACGTCCGATTTTTCTGAGAGGACGTCATTAGTTCTCGAAAGCACTTTGTTCATTCTTAAGGCCGTCGCACCACTTCGGGTCCTTCCAACCTCTTTCCAGAAGAGTTTGGAGTTCTCCTTAAAGTTGTGCGACAACCTTTCGTCCGCTTCCATTCTACACCTTTCACGCACTTCCTCAATCAATGCTTTCGTGTGAACTTTCTACAGCTTATATCTTTCTTTCATCTTCTCTCTCATCCTTATCATTACTAGAGGCCAAGTAGTCTAACCATGCTTTCTTCTTATTCTTTACAGCTTCTTTTACTTCATCATTCCACCATGCATCTCTACTTTTACTACTGCCTCTTTTTATTGTTCCACACACTTCGTCCGCTGCACTTACCATTCCATTCCTAGGGTTCTGCCATGTTCTTTCCACAAATTCTTTTCTACCATCGATGGTGTCAAGCTTTTCGGCTACCCTTGCATAATATTTGTCCCTAGTATCCACTTCCTGAAGCTTCCAGCTTCGGATGCGACAGACCGACTGTGGTTCTGTTACTGCCGTCCGGTAGCGCCATCCCGCGAACAGACCCCTAAATCTAGTAATCACTAGATAGTGATCCGTTCCCAGGTCAGCACCCCTGAACACTCTCGTATCCATCACCTGTTTTCGCAGTCGGTCATCCACCAGGAACAAATCGATCATACTTCTCTCATTCTTTCTTTCTCTAGTATACATATGGATTTTCTTGTGATTAAACATAGTGTTTGTCACAAGAAGACCCTTTTCCTTGCATACCACCAGTATAAGCTTGCCAGCATCATTAACCCTTTTATCGCCAAACTTTCCAAGCACCGACTTGTACCCTGGTCGAGCGGTACCAACCCATCCATTCAAATCACCATATACAACAATTCTTTCGTTTCCCCTAGCCAGATCTAGAACTTCTCTTACATTCTCCCAAAACTCCTCCAGCTCAGCCCTGGACAACGAAGCTACCGGCGCGTAAACAGCCAAAAGGAATAACTTCGCCAGTCCCAATTTAAAGCGAACCCAGAGAAGTCTTGAGTTCACAACCTTATATTCAGTCATAACATCGACCAACCGAGACGACGGCAACACCCCCACTCCCTGGCGGGCGCTCTCGCTCTCCGGGACTCCAGACCATAGAGCTAACGCCCCGCCAGGGAGCTCTTCAGTACCACTGCCCCTCCGTTTGGTCTCCGACATACACACGACATCTAATTCTCTTTCTTTCATTATTTCGATCAACTCATTCGTCGTATCTCTCATGCCTCCTATAACATTCCACGTGCCAACTCTGCACTCTGTCCTCCACCTTCCGCCGTGTCGGGCTGTGCGTGACGGGTGGCGGTCCCCATCGCCGCTTTGCGCGCTGCATTCCACACCAACGGGGACGAGCTGGTGTGCGTCGCCTTGGAGGGACGCCCTAACCCTCGTTGGCATGGGTGCGCAGCTAAGTAGAATTGCAGCCCTGAAAAGGGCTGGCAGGGGTCGCGACGAGCACGCTTCTACAGTGACCCCACAATATATAAAGTAATACAATAATATAAAGCTGGTAAATACAATAAATACATAATCACATAATTATTTATCCAATAAGCCATTGGTACTCCTCCGCCGAAGCCAACCTCAAAACAAGGGAAGACGTTTGCGGATGTTGCCCGAAAATCTTTACAACCAGCACCCTCTTGTGGTCGAAAGCGGAAGAATGTGGAAATAAAATCAGTTCCAGTGGTGACCCAAGACAAGATTGATAAGGACGGGTTTACTCTTGTTGAGAAGAGACGTCGGTCGCGACCCGTCTGTAACCAGCGTGGGACCGCCAAGATAAACGCGAGTACAACTCTGCGTGCTGTGGAGCCAACCATACAACTCTACATCTCCCGTTTGGACAAAAGTACGTCGGGAGAAGATGTCCTGCGTTTCGTGGAAGAACGAAGCCGATGCCGCATTGAGGAACCGATCTCTTTACATTTGCAGCGTCTGGAGTCTAATAGGTCAACAAACTTCAAATCCTACGTACTCCAGGTTCCTGCAAAACATAAAGAGACATTCCTCGCTCCCGATTTCTGGCCCTCTGGGGTAGTGTTTCGCCGATACAGGGACGCGCCAAAGAAAAAAGTTCCCTAAATAGTGTTAAGTTATGTTTATATTTTATATATATTTTTAGGTTAAGGTATATATTGGTATGGGCCAATGTTCTTAATTTTTAAGTCCTTGATGCCTGAAATAAAGTTATTGTATTGTATTGTATTATCCTAACGGTCTCCGAACGATTGAGACAAGTAATGTTCTTTAAGTAATCGCTTAAAGATTGCAATAGATTGTGCTTCACGTATATGCAAAGGTAGGGTATGCCAGAGATTAATAGACTCGACAGTGAAAGATTTATTAAAAAGCGATGTTTTGTGAGTTGGTACCCTTAAAACGAATTTTCTAGAAGAGCGTAGAGGTTCCCCCGCAAGCCCTACAAAATTAAACTTCTCTTTTAGATAGGGAGGAGCAGAAGGATGAAATAATACACAGTACAGAATAGAAAGAATATGCATGTTCCGGCGAAGTCGGATAGGTAACCACTTGAGACGTGAGCGAAATTGGGAAATATGGTAATATTTGCGCAATCCAAATATGAACCGAATACTAGTGTTTTGAAGTTTCTTAAGCTTATTTAGCTGGTCCTCAGTTATGTCTACATAGCTTGCGTCAGCATAGTCGAGGATTGGAAGGAGAAGAGACTGTGGGAGCATAATTTTTGTAGGAATAGGAAGACAACAGTTTAACAGTGGTAGAGCCACGCAGCAGCTTTTGCTGTTGCACGGATAGACCGGCTCGAACCGGGGTGGTACCACGACCTCACAGAAAACCAGCGTGAAGTAGAGGTTTACTTCTGCGTTTCGCTTGGTGAGTGCAGGTGGCCGAAGGCCCTTTTTTCTGGAAATGACGCATTCCATCTTAGTCCTCACGGGTGACAACGCAGCTACATTTTGATTTGTAATAGAGGATAGATGTAGATGTCTATGGGCCGCAGCAACCACTTACCATCAGGTGGACTGTGTGCTCGTTTGTCACCCTCATTCTATAAAAAAAATGATCGAAGGCGACGCAGTGAACAAAGAGCAACAAAGGTTTTCTTACTTACCTCATTCAGTTGTCGTATCCAATTTAAGGAATTATCAATATAAATACCAAGGTTTTTGGTATTGTCAAAGTAAGGGATTACAACATCATCGAATATTATAGGTGGTACGGTAAACCAGTAACTTCCAGTAAATGAGTGATAATAGGAGTGATAACATTAAGGAGGGGAATAATCATATTACGGCTAATGTTGTCGCTACCGACAGCATTTGAGGAGATGGATGATATGATCTTCTTAACATCACATACAGTGAACTGACTAAAAACGAACGGAGGATAATTAGGAGTCGGAGTTACAGAAAGAGAACGAAGTGTTTGCAGTTTATGTACACTATCAAAAGAGTTAGAAGGATTAGAAAAATGTTGATTTAATAGTTCAAAATCAACACTAGCAGGTGAAGCATTTAGGGATGTTCTACCATTTCCAACTGTTTTAAGGAACTTCCACACCCTAGATGAGTCGCCGTTCTCGACTGATGTATGAATATGGCGTCGTTGTGCATCTCTACATAATGTGTTGCAGCGATTCCTGATTTTGGCGTATTTCCTTAAGTTTTCATCAGTTTTCTTCCTCTTAAGCTTTGACAATGCCGCATTCTTCTTTAAAGTAAGCCTTTTTAGATCATCTGAGAGCCATGGAGTAAGCAAGTGTTTGAGTCTCACAGAATGCATTGGCGCATGAACGTCGAAAAGTTGCGTGAGTAGGGAACAAAAAAGTTCCACTTAATCGTCAATGCATGGAGCTTTCTCAATCACTGACCAGTCAATATTAAGAGTATCTTGAGAAAGTTGCTCAATATCCATTCCTCCAAAATTACGTCACAGAACTAATTTAGGTTTGATTTTAGGAGGGCGTAGTTTATACGAAAGAAAAATTAAATCGTGATAATAGAATGCATCAGCAGGACACTGTCCATGCTTGAAAACTAGATTTGAAGATGACACCATTATTAAGTCAAGAAGGGAAGGAGTACTGTTAGGAAAGTTATGAGTAGCAGAAAGGGGTAGGATTTACATATTACACGCTTCAGTTATAGACTCAAGTTTTATAGCCCGATTGTCGCCTTTAAGCAAACAGGTGTTAAAGTCACCCATCAAAATAGTGTGACTATACGTAGGGACTAGTGATTCTAAGAGAGATTCGAAAGAAGTAAAATAGTTTACAGATAAAGAGGGACTGTAGAAAACTCCAAGTAGGATTTTATTCTGAGACAGGGAGACTTCAACCAGCAAATGCTCAGCAGAATCAAAAGGAGGTGGTTGACTTGACGAACTAACAATTTTAAATGGAAAGTAGGATCTAAGATAGATCGCCACGCCCCCACCACCCTTATTAGTGCGATCATTTCTAATTAGATGAAACCCAGGCAAAGAATAAGAAGTGGAAGGGAGACAGGGTTTTAGCCAAGATCCTGAAACTAAAATGGCGTGAATATTTTGGGATTCAAATGACACAAGCATGTCAGGATAATGAGCCGGAATGCTTTAGGCGTTAATATGAATAGCATTGAAGTTATTCACACAGTCTGAGAAACAAGAATTTAAGGTGATGTTGAGTGAAGGAGAAGCAGTTGTACTGTGATAACTAGCATAACTAAGTGTCTCATCATCTGAAGACAACGACAGAAACAAATCACTATCATTACAAATGTTTGAGGATGTCATAAATGCTATACTAAAATTTACAAATAAATTCTTATATACACGAAATATATATAATATAAACATAAATGCAAAATCAAACAGTACCTACAGTAGCAGCAGCATGAAAGAGAAAGCATATAACAAAACGATAACTTAAAGAAATAAAACAATCAGTTTATTATTAAAATTACCAAAAACTTGCAGTCTGACGCCAGAAAAATTGTAAGGCATTTTGAATCTATAAACGTCAGACTAGGTAGAATGGGTTAACATGCCATTGCCAAACTAATAAAATAAAAAGTAAAAATCTAAGAATGCCTCTGTGGTTATACACAGTAATCTATGGTTACAGGTTTACAGGTAGCAACTGTCAGTATAAAGAAAAAAAGTTATTTATACACAAATAATAAATATTATAACAATAAAGAATGATCAATTAATCTACCTGTAATGGGCAATAATTAAAATAATTAGAGTATCAGTCATCAAACCAGTGCAAACCTATTATGAAATTTTTGTCATAGAAGTGAATGGCAAAGAGTTGTAATTGAACTGATTTACTAAAAGTTACAAAAAATATAAGAATTGAGCTGCTGGACTAAATTAATAAAAGCGAAACCACAAGAAAACACGCCACTACCATAATTTTTTCGTCGTCTTCCTAGTCCTAGCAGTAATAACACAGGGCTTAGGAGCCGAAGATGCCGCCGCCGCCGTCGCCGCATTCAAGGATGAGGTAGTGGGGTCATCACCAGCTGCATCAGGAATGGCGAGCACCTCAGCCACAGTGTACACCCAGTGCTTCGTGCCATCAGACCCAAGCACCACAACCTATCCATCTCTTGACCAACACTGGGATACACCAAACCGCTTCCGAGCAGCAACGAACGCCTCATGACAGCCCTTAGTCATGAACTCAGATAGAGTAACTCCGCTACCCTTTAGCTTGGTTTTGGAAAACCAAACTGTCACGGAGATCCTGATCTCGAAATTTCACAAACAGCGCTCGAGGCTTGTCGCCATGGGGGCGTCCTAAGCGATGGCATCTGGTAATGGAGCCCACACTTATTTCAGGGATGTTCGGCCGCTCCGATAATAACTCGAAAAATAAAAAACTCGAAACTCGAAAATACTCGTGTAAAATACTGGGTTCTCATCTCGGGTTTCTGGCATTCCATGTACAAGCAACATCTTCCTCCTGGTCCTTACCCTCTATTTCATCTTGTTGCCTAGAAAGAAGCTGAAGCTGAAGTTGCAGATTCTCAAGTGCTGACAAGACAAATGCCCTAAAGGCATTAAATTATGGACAGAAAAAATGTGTATTTAAATAAAAATATATCTTTTGAAAGGCGTGTCGCACGCCGTGCGACCGTTGTAGCTCTGTCGTAGTTTTGTTCCCAGCGCCGTGTCGCTCGCGCCGCGCCGACCACGCCCCGCACCCCGTGCCCCGCCGCCGCTGGTGCAGATCACGTGCCATGCGCGTGAACACGACCCATTCGTGCTACAACTATACTATTAATATAATGATTTCTTATATTTACGCGAACACTACACATTTAAATAAAACTAATTTTAGGGATTTTATCGCGTATATTAACTTATTTTACATTCCCGACGTTTCAAGCACTTTTCAGCACCCATGGTCACGGGGGGGGGGGGGACTGAGGTGTATGATGTATCAAGCTGGTAACATTCATTGCTATTCGGATCTATACACCGTCCGTGCCAATATTTCTCAGGAAAACGTCGCCGAAAACCGTACAAATTTGTGTCTGAAGTCGAGTCTTTGCTGAACAAAGTTTCGGATTGGGAGTGACTAAATCTAGTCCAGTTTAATCCTCAGAAGACACAAGTTTGCGCGTTTAGCGCCAAAAAGAACCCCTTAGTCGTATCTCGTCAGTTTCATGGCATTGCCCTTGTTACTTCAGTTAGTATCGGATCCTCAGAGTCGACATATCTCTGTAGTTCAGTGATAGAGTCAGCAACAGCGCTGGGATCATCCGGGGAGAAGCAAGCCCGGCCCCATATGTAGGCTGCAAAGAAAGACCGCATTCCGTTTCAATCCGCCCACCTTTAATGCCAAACATGGCGGCAGCCTCCAGAACGCAACCGCGAAGGGAGCGTGGTTCCAACCACACTCCGGATCAGACAATGGTCCGAAAAGCCGGGAGGGGTGTCGACGGAAACCTGATATCCATCCGGATGACAGGTCAACAGAAGGTCTAACAGGAAAGGTGTATGATCCTCCACATCTGGAATCCGCGTAGGCGGAGTAACCAGTTGTGTTAGACCATATGCAAAAGCAAAGTCATAAACAGATCTCCCCGCATGATCGGTTAAATGCGCGTTTTTACATGGTAGAACCATGCTGCATCTATATTAATAGTATATTTAAATAAAACTAATTTTACGGATTTTATCGCGTATATTAACTTATTTTACATTCCCGACGTTTCAAGCACTTTACAGCACCCATGGTCACGGGGGGACTGAGGTGTATGACGTCCCAATGTCATAGTTAACCACGGCTACCTCCAGATTAAATATTATTTTTAATCTGGATTTTTTTTTATTAATAATTTTTACGTACTCAGCAGAGCGGGACAGTTAAATAAAACTAATTTTACGGATTTTATCGCGTATATTAACTTTTTTACATTCCCGACGTTTCAAGCACTTTACAGCACTCATGGTCACGGGGGGGACTGAGGTGTATGACGTCCCAATGTCATAGTTAACCACGGCTACCTCCAGATTAAAAAATTATTAATTTTTGATCCGATCTACGCAGTATGAACTTACAGTATCATGAAGTCTTGCAGTTGTATGCTTGGGTTGAGATTTAATTTTATTAATTATGGGATCCCAAGCAGATGGTAGCACCCAGCCATCTTCTCTATTGAAATTAGGATGTTTCTTGATTTCAATAGCCTCGCGAATCATCCTTGGAAGGAATCGGTGTTCTTTAGCGAGGATTTGTGGTCTATCAAATCTAATGTAGTGCCGGGGGCGATCCTGTACGTGTTCACAGACTGCAGACTTCCCGGAGCGTCTATTCTTCACATCAGCTATGTGTTCTTTAACGCGGGTTTTTATAGATCTTTTAGTTTGTCCTATATAAGAGAGACCACATTCACAATCAAGCTTGTACACTCCTGCATCTTGCAGAGGAATATTACACTTGACTGATGGTAAAAACTGACTAATCTTCTTCGGCGGCTTGAAATATGTTTTAATGGAAGCACGCTTCAAGATGTAGCCAATCTTGTCAGTGACACCTCTGACATATGGCAGTACAGCAGGCACTCGCTCGACTGTGGCCGGCTTCACTCGTTCACTGTGACGTAGGCGCGGGACCCGAAGCTTATTGTCGTGCAAAACTTGCTTGACGTGTTGGAGCTCGGCGGCCAGGTGTTTACTGTCACAGATCCCTCGTGCTCTCTGAAACAAAGATTTACCCACGGTAGCTAACTGTGAAGGATGGTGGTGAGAATCACCGTTTAAGTATCTATCTGTATGGGTCTTTTTTCTATACACAGTGTGGCTCAAGGTGTTATCAGGATTCCGAATTACTAATACATCTAGAAAAGCTAAAGAATTGTTTGCCTCTAACTCCATTGTGAACTGAATTTTAGAATTTAAGGAGTTAAGATGGTCTAGAAATGCAGTTACTTTATCTAAAGGGAGAATTGTGAAAGTGTCGTCTACGTACCGCTTGTAGAATCTTGGGTTTACGGGAGAAGTACGCAGGGCTTTCTCCTCAAAGTCCTCCATGAATATATCGGCAACAATGGGAGATACAGGTGAGCCCATCGCCACTCCATCTACTTGCTTGTAGAACTCCTCCTTCCACAATAGGTAGCCAGATGTAAGGCAGTGTCTAAGTAATACTGCATATTCTACGGGCATGTTGTTTTGCTCTAGCCTTCTAGTTACAATCGAGATGCAGTCTTCAACAGGTAAGCATGTGAACAGAGACTGCACATCAAAACTGACCATAGTTTCATTGTCTGCCAGATGTAGGTCTTTAATCTCGCTGACAAAATGGTAGGAATCCTTTGTGTGTGCTCTTGTATGTCCCCTAAGCGGTGAGAGTATATTCGCTAAGTGTTGAGCCAATTTGTAAGTTGGTGAATCGATTTGGCTCACTATAGGACGTAGTGGAGCATTGGGCTTGTGTATTTTTGGTAACCCATACAATTTCGGTGGTTTGGCACACGTAGGTATTATCGATTTTACGTCTAGATTTAATCTTTCGGAGTGTTTCTTTATGAGATCACTAGTTGTTTTGAGTGTGTTATTTGTTGGGTCATTTTTAACCTTTTTATAAGTACTTGCATCCGACAAAAGTTCTTGTATTTTAGAATTATAATCCGACGTATCCATGACTACCGTGGCATTTCCCTTATCTGCGCGGAGAATCGTGAGTTCTTGTTTATTGCGTAGGTTATTCAACGCTTTAAATTCGTCTTTAGGTAGATTCGGTTTTGGCGCAGAACTTCTACGTAACATAGATGAAATGTCTTGACGTATCGCTTCCAAATCTTCCTTTCGCATATTGTTTTTAAATAAGCAGTCCTCGACGCTGCAGATAATTTCTTCGTACGGTAATTTTTTAGGTGTTAAAGCAAAATTAAGGCCTTTCGATAATACTCTAATTGTTGCATCATCCAGAGTTTGTTTTGACAGATTATAGACCGCGCTTAATCTATGATCCGCGTTCGTAGTCAATGGTTGCGTTTCGTTCTCACGTTGACTCAGATGTTTGACATTTAATTTGGTCGTTAATTTTTGATATTTTACTATATGTTTGTTTTTGCATTCGTTATATTTATTAATTTCTCGTTTATTTAACGTTTCGATGCAAACATTATAATCAAATGTCGTTAAAACTGCCTTTAACTCACTGAATGATGTGTCTATGGATTTGTTTATGGCATGTAGATCGGAGCGTTTTTGTTGGATTACCGTTCGTAACAACTTTTTACTTGCCTGATTTAAGATCTTAGCGCTTCCTCGAATGTCCTTTTTAGTGGATATTTTGACACACGTAGGAATGAGATTATTGTCGCGACATCTCTTCAAGAAGTTTAATGCTGTTAGATATCTTGCGCGCTTAGTCATGAGATCTTCTAATCGGCGAATTTTATTTGCAATTACCAGTCCGTACTGGTTCACATAATGATTTCTTATATTTACGCGAACACTACACATTTAAATAAAACTAATTTTACGGATTTTATCGCGTATATTAACTTTTTTACATTCCCGACGTTTCAAGCACTTTACAGCACTCATGGTCACGGGGGGGACTGAGGTGTATGACGTCCCAATGTCATAGTTAACCACGGCTACCTCCAGATTAAAAAATTATTAATTTTTGATCCGATCTACGCAGTATGAACTTACAGTATCATGAAGTCTTGCAGTTGTATGCTTGGGTTGAGATTTAATTTTATTAATTATGGGATCCCAAGCAGATGGTAGCACCCAGCCATCTTCTCTATTGAAATTTTGAAAATTTGCTGCTCTGCAAGACTTCATGATACTGTTAGTTCATACTGCGTAGATCGGATCAAAAATTAATAATTTTTTAATCTGCATTAAAACAACATTAAACTTCTTGAAGAGATGTCGCGACAATAATCTCATTCCTACGTGTGTCAAAATATCCACTAAAAAGGACATTCGAGGAAGCGCTAAGATCTTAAATCAGGCAAGTAAAAAGTTGTTACGAACGGTAATCCAACAAAAACGCTCCGATCTACATGCCATAAACAAATCCATAGACACATCATTCAGTGAGTTAAAGGCAGTTTTAACGACATTTGATTATAATGTTTGCATCGAAACGTTAAATAAACGAGAAATTAATAAATATAACGAATGCAAAAACAAACATATAGTAAAATATCAAAAATTAACGACCAAATTAAATGTCAAACATCTGAGTCAACGTGAGAACGAAACGCAACCATTGACTACGAACGCGGATCATAGATTAAGCGCGGTCTATAATCTGTCAAAACAAACTCTGGATGATGCAACAATTAGAGTATTATCGAAAGGCCTTAATTTTGCTTTAACACCTAAAAAATTACCGTACGAAGAAATTATCTGCAGCGTCGAGGACTGCTTATTTAAAAACAATATGCGAAAGGAAGATTTGGAAGCGATACGTCAAGACATTTCATCTATGTTACGTAGAAGTTCTGCGCCAAAACCGAATCTACCTAAAGACGAATTTAAAGCGTTGAATAACCTACGCAATAAACAAGAACTCACGATTCTCCGCGCAGATAAGGGAAATGCCACGGTAGTCATGGATACGTCGGATTATAATTCTAAAATACAAGAACTTTTGTCGGATGCAAGTACTTATAAAAAGGTTAAAAATGACCCAACAAATAACACACTCAAAACAACTAGTGATCTCATAAAGAAACACTCCGAAAGATTAAATCTAGACGTAAAATCGATAATACCTACGTGTGCCAAACCACCGAAATTGTATGGGTTACCAAAAATACACAAGCCCAATGCTCCACTACGTCCTATAGTGAGCCAAATCGATTCACCAACTTACAAATTGGCTCAACACTTAGCGAATATACTCTCACCGCTTAGGGGACATACAAGAGCACACACAAAGGATTCCTACCATTTTGTCAGCGAGATTAAAGACCTACATCTGGCAGACAATGAAACTATGGTCAGTTTTGATGTGCAGTCTCTGTTCACATGCTTACCTGTTGAAGACTGCATCTCGATTGTAACTAGAAGGCTAGAGCAAAACAACATGCCCGTAGAATATGCAGTATTACTTAGACACTGCCTTACATCTGGCTACCTATTGTGGAAGGAGGAGTTCTACAAGCAAGTAGATGGAGTGGCGATGGGCTCACCTGTATCTCCCATTGTTGCCGATATATTCATGGAGGACTTTGAGGAGAAAGCCCTGCGTACTTCTCCCGTAAACCCAAGATTCTACAAGCGGTACGTAGACGACACTTTCGCAATTCTCCCTTTAGATAAAGTAACTGCATTTCTAGACCATCTTAACTCCTTAAATTCTAAAATTCAGTTCACAATGGAGTTAGAGGCAAACAATTCTTTAGCTTTTCTAGATGTATTAGTAGTAATTCGGAATCCTGATAACACCTTGAGCCACACTGTGTATAGAAAAAAGACCCATACAGATAGATACTTAAACGGTGATTCTCACCACCATCCTTCACAGTTAGCTACCGTGGGTAAATCTTTGTTTCAGAGAGCACGAGGGATCTGTGACAGTAAACACCTGGCCGCCGAGCTCCAACACGTCAAGCAAGTTTTGCACGACAATAAGCTTCGGGTCCCGCGCCTACGTCACAGTGAACGAGTGAAGCCGGCCACAGTCGAGCGAGTGCCTGCTGTACTGCCATATGTCAGAGGTGTCACTGACAAGATTGGCTACATCTTGAAGCGTGCTTCCATTAAAACATATTTCAAGCCGCCGAAGAAGATTAGTCAGTTTTTACCATCAGTCAAGTGTAATATTCCTCTGCAAGATGCAGGAGTGTACAAGCTTGATTGTGAATGTGGTCTCTCTTATATAGGACAAACTAAAAGATCTATAAAAACCCGCGTTAAAGAACACATAGCTGATGTGAAGAATAGACGCTCCGGGAAGTCTGCAGTCTGTGAACACGTACAGGATCGCCCCCGGCACTACATTAGATTTGATAGACCACAAATCCTCGCTAAAGAACACCGATTCCTTCCAAGGATGATTCGCGAGGCTATTGAAATCAAGAAACATCCTAATTTCAATAGAGAAGATGGCTGGGTGCTACCATCTGCTTGGGATCCCATAATTAATAAAATTAAATCTCAACCCAAGCATACAACTGCAAGACTTCATGATACTGTAAGTTCATACTGCGTAGATCGGATCAAAAATTAATAATTTTTTAATCTGGAGGTAGCCGTGGTTAACTATGACATTGGGACGTCATACACCTCAGTCCCCCCCGTGACCATGAGTGCTGTAAAGTGCTTGAAACGTCGGGAATGTAAAAAAGTTAATATACGCGATAAAATCCGTAAAATTAGTTTTATTTAAATGTGTAGTGTTCGCGTAAATATAAGAAAACATTAGAGCGGGACAGTGTTTCATGTCGGCACACCGCCTGCAACTTTACAAGGCGCAGGTTCGGCCTAACATGGAATACTGTTTCCATCTTTGGGCTGGGGCTCCATAGTGCCAGCTCCTTCCACGTGGCCGCATCCAGTGCAGAGCGGCTCGAATCATCAATGACCGAGTCTTTTCCGATCGGCTCGATTCACTGGCGCTGCAAAGAGATGTGGCATCACTTCGCATTTTCTTTCGCATCTACCACGGGGAGTGCTCTGAAGAATTGTTCGGATTAATCCCAGCCGCCAAATTTCATGAACGCACATCGGGACAAACTTTCCGATTCCATACACACAATCTGGATGCTTGGAATTCCTCCACTGTACATTTCACTAGGAGTTTTCTTTCGCGTACGACCTCTCTGTAGAATAGCTTAACACCGGCGATTTTTCTGCACCGATAAGACTTAGGGACCTTTGAAAAAAAAGCTTACTCCTTTCTAAAAGGCCGGCAATGTACCTGCAATTACCCTGGTATTTCAGTTGTTCATGGGCGGTGGTAGTCATTTACTATTTTAAACCATTTACCATTTACCAATTTAAGAAATAGTATGTATATATTTGTTATGACACACTGATTTGAACTTCGAACGACACATGAGCGTGCAAAAGAATATGAGATATTATATTTGAATGAAACAGATATACCTATTCCGACTATTCGTTGTAGAATTTACTCTTTTCGGAATATCATGGATATTAACGTATTAACACATTTAGATATAAGAATGTTTATTTAAATGTCAGCAAACCTAATTTATCATAAATCGCGCA
Source organism: Parnassius glacialis (assembly GCA_033319125.1). NCBI lineage: Eukaryota > Metazoa > Arthropoda > Insecta > Lepidoptera > Papilionidae > Parnassius > Parnassius glacialis. The sequence continues at coordinate 3,665,370 of JAVANC010000013.1, forward strand.
TTACCGTGAAGTACTGATAACAAGGTTACAGAACCAAATACTCGTAGATTCAATATCAGATTTTCAAATCCAAAACATAGATACGATTTGATTTTGGGTAAAGTGATATTACCCATGCCTACTTTAAACCTATTATATAGTCATAGTAAACCATTAAAGTAATTATAAAAAAGCATTTATAATTACTTTTATGATTTACATAATAAATTGTGATAATAAGCCTTTCATTTTCACTTTTATTACCTTAAATCCAGTTCTTTTATTATTGTAGAACTTGACAAGTTACCAATGTAAAACAAATGAGTGAAGTGGATCTAACTTTTCTTAGGGTGTCTTTTCGATTATGGTGTTCTTTTGTGATTTTTCTATATTTGTATTTTTGCTTTACATTAGTTTGACTTGTAAGTATCTATATTAAAGTGCATTGCTTAACATAGGCCTCCCCTAAGGAATCCCACAAAACACGGTCCTGAGCCTCCTGTGTCCATCGACTTTCTGCTTTTTTTACTAGATCGTCACTCCCTTTAGTGGGGGGCCACCCCACCTTTTGCTTACCGGTACGAGGCAGCCATTGAAGAACATTTCTTCCCCATCGATTGTCGGTTTTGAATCTATGTCGTCAGTCCATTATTACTTCAGCTTACATATCCGTTGAGCTACGTCGGTTACTCTGGTTCTACTGCGGATATCCTCATTCCTAAGTTTACCACGTAGAGAAATCCCGAGCATAGCTCTCTCCACAGCTCGCTGAGCGACCTTGAGCTTCCTCATATAGACAGCTGTGGAGGTTGACACGATCAGTGTCAAGATGACTCTGGAGGTCCTCTTATCCACAAAAATGTGGTCGATGGTATGTGTTCTTGGGGGCATTACGTATCCGATTGTTATCCTGGTGTTAATGATCGTGACTCGCGCTACACTTCTTGGATCTAGGCAAACGCTTAAATCAGTATAAGTAACTGGCAGTACATAAATTATTCTGTTATAAAACAGTTTCTAAGGAGATAAAATGATTAAGTTGTCTGTTTTATTAAATAAAACAAACAAACAAATTTTGTTAATTTATTTGTTATTTGTTGTTTGGTACATTTTGTGTTCTTAAGTAATGTAAATATAAAGCATATTGATTATTGTATTTAAAAATCAATTGGGGTTGTGAATAACTTACTAAGAGCAGCGATTTTTTGTGACATGGAGAAGACTTAGACAGTTACAACGACTTCCGAATGTTGCAGAAGATATTATAGCGCCGTGTATATTATAGTATAGGCGCCAGCACAAAAGCACTTACATGCCTTAGCCTAGCCTAGTTATAGGCATAACCTACCTAGTCTTACCCTAAACTTGTTAATATGTGGATAGTGTATTTGCCTACATATTTATTCTTATATATATATATATATATATATATATATATATATATATAAACACTCACGCCTGTCACCCAGAGGGGTAGGCAGAGACTATGGAATTCCATTTGGCACGATCCTGACATACCTCTCTCGCTTCCTCCACATCCATATACCTACGCATACACGCTCGTCGGTTAAAGATACTCTTAATTTGGCCCATTTTCAATATATCGCCTATTTGGTCGATAAACTTTCGCCTAGGGCGACCCTTCCCGACTCTGCCATTCACCTCTGCAACATAAATTTGCTTTGTCACTCTTTCCTCATTCATTCTTTCTACATGACCAAACCACCGAAGCATTCCTTTCTTAATCCTAGTCACAACATCATCTTGCAAAATATCTTGCAAGATGCAAGATATTTATTCTTATTATTACATTAAGCTAACATTATTTTGTATATCATTATACTATGTAGTTGTTTGCTATTCCTAATAAAGAGAGGGAAAAACCACTACCAGAGACTATATTATGATATAAAATTGTAAAAAATGTGAGTAAATTTATGGCTAATTAACGGATTTAAGTAATCACCCATGCAATTGATGCATCTTTGCCAATGCAGTGGCAGTTTTAGTTTTTGGCCTTTTTGAAGAAATCAGCTGGACGTGAGGCAAAAAATTCTTCAAAGGCGTTTTGTAGTGCATCCCGGGTATTGAATTTTTTTACCGCCAAATATTTATCCAAATTCTGGAAAAGTCTGTAGGCGCAAGGTTTGGTGAGTACGACGGATGATAGAGAGGTTCCAACCCTAGCTCTTGTAAATTTGAGACCGTCTGTTGTGCAGTATAAAGTCGCACGTTGTCGTGTACAGCGGGGATGAGTGATTGACGAAAGCTGGTAGGAGACGAACGAGCTTCTCCATCATTGTGTTTAGTTCTTGACAGTACACATCTGCAGTAATGCTTCTCCCGTTTGGTAAGAAGCTGTGATGAATCACACCGAAGCTAAACCAACAAACAGTGAACATCAGTTTTCGTTTAGGCATTGTTTAGGTACTGAACCAGGATCCAACCGACTTGCTGAGCGCTTGCGATTGTCAAACAGAATCTATTTTTGTTGCAGGTAACAATGCGGTCCAACATTCCTTCGTTTGTGTGCATGTTGAGCAGTGGTAGGCACATCTTGACGCGTACTTTGGCGATCATTCAGTTCGTGGGGCACCTATTTATCAAGCTTTTTTTACTTTGCCAATTCGACAATAATATACCAATATACCAATATTGTTTCGATGCTAACGTTGAAAACTGCTGCTAATTCAGCCGTAGATTGAGTATAATCAGCTTCCAAAATCGCCTTTAATTCGTCATTGTCGACCAAAGTTTTCGGATGAGCACGGGGTTTATTTTTCAGGTCGATATTTCCAGAACGGAAGCGGGCAAACCAATAACAGATGGTGCGTTCGTTTGTGGTATTTTATCTGTAAACGACGTTGATGTTGCATGCCGCTTATGATGGTTAGCTGCCACGTAATCATATTCCATAATTACTCGAATTTTAACGTATCCATGGTGACAAAAAAATTTCAAATGCGATAAAAAATTAACGCTAATCAATAAAAAATGACTAATTATGAGAAAAGAATTCAATATTTTATAAATAAAATTAATATGAAATTAGTATTCTTAGTTAAACAAAAAATATTTTGATTTGACATGACCAGTACAGGAGAATGGCAATTACATAGGCACAAAGCTGGTCATCGTAAGATATAACTTGACCTATTGCATTTTTTAAACATACAATGAATACTAAAATATAATTAAGTGTTAGAATTTGACAATTTTTTAATAGGATAAGGGTACAAAACGAGTACACAGTCCACCCGATGGCAAGTGATTGCTGTGACCCATAGACATCTATATCTATCCTCGATTACGAATCCAAATGCAGATGTGACAACGCATAGCAGGACGAAAATGGAATGCCTCATTTCCAGTTAAAAGTATTATACGCGGTAGGACCATGCTGCAGCTATATTATTGAAATAATTGTAGCACGAACGGGTCGGCTCGACCGGGGAAGGATCAAGCTCTTACAGAATACGAGCATAAAATAGCAGCTTAACGCAGCTGTGTTTCGTAAGGTGAGTGTAGAGAACCTGAGACTCTCCTTACTGGAAACGTCGCATTCCATCTTAGTCCTCACGGGTGACAACGCACCTGCATTTTGATTCGTAAACGAGGATAGATATAGATGACTATGGGCCACAGCAACCATTTACTATCAGGTGGACTGTGTGCTCGTTTGTCATCCTTTTTTTTATAGGATAAGGGTGACAAACGAGCACACAGACCACCTGATGGTAAGTGGTTGCTGCGGCCCATAGACATCTACATCTATCCTCTATTACAATTCAAAATGTAGATGCGTTGTCACCCGTGAGGACTAAGATGGAATGCCTCATTTCCAGTAAAAAGGGCCTCCGGCCACCTGCACTCACCAAGCGAAACGCAGAGGTAAACCTCTACTTCACGCTGGTATTCTGTGAGGTCGTGGTACCACCCCGGTTCGAGCCGCCCCATCCGTGCGACAGCAAAATCTGCCGCGTGGCTCTACCACTGTTTAAAATTATTAGTATATGATATATACCTTATCCTATAAAAAAGGGTCTCCTGTTAAAGTTATTTGTAAATATCATATATTTAATATTTAATGCATTACAATTTTATTTAATATATTTTAAAACATAATAAAATAAATTAAAATTTAGTGATAAAAAATTACGAGTATGCGATGTTACCTCTAATATTCTTCTGTATTATTACGACAAATTTTTCTTAATCTTCTCGCCTTGGCGTGCTGAACTTTAATTTATTCTATTCTCATAAGCTAATTTCAATAATTATCTTTTTAAATTATGATTCACGGAATACTTTTGCAACTGTTCATTCATAAATAAAAATTTGGACTGCTAGTTGCTGATGCTGCACGCTGGACTACAATGCCTTCTATTGTTTTTTGTATATAATTTTATCTTCACGTCTTCGTTCTTTTCATTATATTCTTTCCCTAAATGTTTTCTTCATTAGTATATCTTTCAGAGATTTCCGCAAACATTTCTAATATTGTGGCCTTCTCTTACATTCGTATTTAATCTTTCTTTACGTCATATTCAATGAAATTTTGGCAACTTTAGTAATTTACATTTTTCAAATCAAAATACTTAATATAGCGGAGTCAGCTATAATACTGCGTTAAAAGCGTGTTATATGATATTAATATCAATGTGTACAGCGCTTATTACTTTTTCCAAAATGCTGTTGAAGATTATACAGCTGAAATAATTTATAAGTCGCTATTATGGAACATACTGTCGTAATGAATACTTTAATAACGCTTTATTATAACTTTTTAGTGATAAAATCTTAAAAAGACGACTTTGTTACTTCTGATGACCCAAATAGACTATTAAACAAAAAGATATGATATTAATTAATTCTTAAGGAATTCCCCTTATCGAGTAATTTATCTAAGCGGATTATTTATAATGATCCAAATTTATCTTAACAATTAAATTATTATGATATGATAAGTCCATTAAACTTTCTCCTCCGGGCAGCTACTTATAATTTCTTGAGAGATATACCATTGGGTTCAACAAATCAGTCATTGGACTGATTTGTTGGCTCGACCCGGGAACTCATGATCAGCAGTTGTGCTTACGACCATTAATAAACGAAACCGCGATTATTACTTATATAGTGGAGATATGCGATGAACTAAATGCGACAAGACGATAACTTCAAATTATTTTTTGCTCCCTCTGGCCTGGTTCTAGAGGCGACCTATGTAACCCTACCCTTATGCAACAACATCGTTTGCAAATCAACGCACATCAACGTTACCGCAACCGTGCATTAGCATTATGTTAAGTCATTGCATTTTTCAGCATCATGTCACAGTCTGTTTTCTCGAATTTATTTTTGTCTTTGATGATTTTATGTTGTTTTTTTTTTGTCCTTCCCTAACATTTTTATTTACTGTATCAAAACTGTATGAATGTAACTTGCTAAATAAATACATGCTTATTCTGTAGATATGTGATGAAGTATCTACAGACAATGTAAGCCGATAGGCTTACAAAATGCTGTAACCTTGGCATATTTATAAGCAAACTATAGAATGCGCGTTAGCGAGTAGAAAGAGTAAGCGCGGGTATGAACAGTCTTGAAATGGCAAGGGCGACGTTATTAGTCACAAAAGGTCACGCGTGTTCATAGTTTTTCTCGACTGTATTTATTTGAATTTTAAATTACGATTCACAGAAGCCACTTAAGAAAAACAATGATCTTTATTTTCATCGGTATGTAATATTTCGATAAGAGAACACTGATCTTAAAAAAATACTTAGGGTGTCGAAGAGTATAGCGAGACGCTGCGGTGACACAGTACATGCCCCGCGCCTGGTGCTTCGGGTCTTCCCCTAATTAGAGCTAGTGCTGTGCCATGTTATACACTAATGTTTTTTAATAACATGATTTCTCGTGATAACTATAATACTAATAATAATAATAATAATATAACCCGTATGGATCGATGTCTAAAATAAAACCTTTAATAGCTATGGTACACAGGAACTTAACAAAGTTTAATGCGGTTAAATACTTGTGCAATTTCAGATTTTCAAAAAGCGGGGAATTGACAGCAATTGTGGAGGACAGCGATAAAAATAACCAACTGGAAGCCCATTATTAGGAGTTTTGTTTGTTCTATATATTTCGGACTTCGACCATCTTGAAAACGAAGGGCGGGATGCGCAGCTTGGTTGGAGGTGCAATACTAGGGCTTTTTTATAGGAGGGTAAACGAGCATACGGCTCACTTGATGGTAAGTGACTACCGCCGACTATGAACAACTGCAACACCAGAGTGATTGCAGGTGCGTTGCCGGCATTTTAGAAAAAAGTAAGCTCTTTTCTCGAAGGCCACTAAGTTCTATTGATCCGCAAAAACCGCCGATGATAAATTAATCCACAAAGAGGTCGACAACATCTCTTTGCAGCGCCAGTGAATCGAGCCAATCGGAAAAGACTTGGTCATCGACGATTCGAGCTATTCTGCGCTAGATGCGTTCAAGGGGAAGGAGCTGGCACTTGGGAGCCCCAGCCCAGAAATGGAAACAGTATTCCATGTAAGGCTGAACCCGTGCCTTGTAAAGTTGCCGGCGGTGATCCGGCATTAAATACTGTCCAGCTCTGCTGAGCACGCTAAGCTTTTTAGAGGCCAATTTGGCTTTCTCTTCAAAGTGACCACGAAACTGCACCTTACTCGATATATCGACGCCGAGGATTCCGATACTGACTGAGGCAAAAAGGGGACTGCCTTGAAACTGAGGAGATACGACAAAGGGATTCTTTTTAGTGGTAGTCGCGCAAACTTGTGTATTCTGAGAATTAAACTGGACTAGATTTAGTCGCCCCCAATAGAATAGAATAGAATAGAATAATTTTTATTCAATATACATTACATGTGTAATTCTTATTGAAAGTCATTTTATACTTTACCACTGGTTCGAAAAAATACCCTCTGTCTTGGGAAGAACCAGCAAGAAACCCAGCGGGACATTTTTTTTAAATAAATTTTACAATATAAATGATTACGAACTATTTACAAAATTTATTTTAGAAACTGCTTGGAAGCGACCACTTCATTCCCAGGGGTTATTATCAACCATGTATTCATTTATACTATAATAACCCTTTTTATACAGTTTCAGCTTAATAAAACATTTAAACTTGGTAATAGAGAGAACCTGTACACTTTCCGGGACCTTCTTGTAATAGCGTATACATTGCCCCAAGAATGAATTACTGACTCTGTGGAGTCTAGAAACTGGCATCCCTAGCTTGTGTTTGTTCCTAGTGTTTACAGAATGTATATCACTTTTTTACCAAAACTATTTTTGTTTTTGTGAACATACATTAAATTTTCGTAAATATACTGAGAGGCCAAAGTTAATATATTCATTTCTTTAAATTTATCTCTAAGAGACTCTCTCGGTTTTAGATTGTAAATAGCTCTAATGGCCCTCTTCTGTAAAACAAAAATAATTTCTGAATCAGCCGCATTTCTCCATAGCAAAATCCCATAAGACATTATGCTATGGAAATAACTAAAATAAACTAATCTAGCTGTCTCGACACTAGTAAGACCTCTAATCTTTTTTACAGCATAGGCTGCAGAACTTAGTCTGCTTGCTAATTTGGATATATGGGGGCCCACTGAAGCTTTGCGTCAAAAGTGATGCCAAGAAAAACAGTGGATACAACAGGGCTCAATTTCTCCCCATTTAAAAACACATTGTTATTCAGATTTTTAACATTCGTTGTTGTAAATTTAACACAATTAGTTTTATTACCATTCAAATGCAGATTATTAACGTTAAACCAATGCACTTATTTTGATATAGCATTATTCACTTTGTCACATTTAAATGATTGACGTTTAAGTTTAAAAATCAAGGAAGTATCATCAGCAAATAATACTATATCATGACTATCCCCTACAAGGTGAGGTAAGTCATTAATATACACCAGAAACAGGAATGGGCCGAGAATCGAGCCCTGAGGAACACCCATTAGTACAGGTGACAACAATCCGAGACATTGCTCAGCAAAGACTCGACTTTAGACTCAAGTTTGTTCCGGTACTCGGCAACAGTTCCCCAAAAAATATTGGCATGGCCGTTGTATAGAGTATCACCAGTGCTGTCATCCGAATAGCAATTAATGTTTCCGGTTTGCAACATATCATTGATATGCAGAAGAAACCGCGTTGGTGGTAGCACACAGCCTTGTAGAACATCAGCATTAATAGGCTTGTAATCAGAGCATGCACCGTCTGCAACCACCTTGATGCTCCAATCCGCAAGGAAGCTGGTGGTCCAATTGCACAATTTCTCGGGAAACCTATATGAAGGGAGCTTTGAAAGAAGCGCTTTGTGCCAAACCCGGTCGAACACCTTCGATATGTCCAAACTAACGGCTAATGCTTTCCCTTGGACTCTACTGCCTTCGTCCATCTATGAGTCAGGTAGACTTCCCGCCGACTTCCAAAAAGAAGACGGTATGCAATTCGACTCCTCAAAACTTTTTACTGGGTGAAGCGATTTCGATGATTCTTTTTTTATTTGAAAGCTGGTACTTCTCGTGTGGTATGATATGAATTTGATTAAGGTCAGACCAATAGTTTTTGAGTTATTCTTAATAACTTATATTGAAATCGGCTGTACAAATTTTTTAATTTTAAATTATTTAGGGAGCGGGTGGACGAAAGCTATCTTCCATGATTTTGTTTAATTTTGAAGTTAGGTTACAGTTATTTTAAAGCTATTAAAACTAGATTCTACAGTTATTTACTCAGTTATTACCTGCGTAATAACGTTTGTATTTTAAAGATTTTTTCAAAACGAATAGATGAATGGATATCATTCAAAAGAATATTGACATTAGATTGAAACATCTTATACCTACGTAAACCTGCGATTAAACAATCAAAACGACTATTATACTCGTATAATAAGTTAACACATCTTAAGGGGTAGTAAATTAATTAGATTTTTATGATTACACTAATGAGACAATAATGAGCGATGCAAACTATAGAAAACGCGGTTCTATAGTTTGCATATAAAATACTCTAAAGCTGTATCTTTGATTTTGAACATAAAGAACTACAACATTAACATTAGAAAAAACTTTTCTAAGAAAGTATTATTATGACACTATTTAGCATAATAATAATAACTTTAAGATACTACAAAATCTATGTTCACAATTTAATTCAAATGAACATCTCAGTGAAATCAATCGTAATTCCGCCTGTGGCACCGCTCTCGAGCGGTTGTGTCCAGGTAGTCCGCCCTCTCGTCCCCGGACGGTAGTGCTTTCTCGCTCTCGCGCCCTCGCTGTCCTGCTCGCGCTGTACAGCGCTGTCGCATTTGTGAGTCCTTTAAGTTAACAGTTCTTGCCCCTTTGTCTTCGGGCGGGGAGGTTTGACTGACCTCTGCTTGTTATTGTTATTTTATTGTTATTTTTTATTGTGGATTTTGTTATTTATCTGTTACTTCTGTGTTGTTTTTTTGTATTGTTATATATTGTCTCGTAATACGTCTCGTGATCAAGTGGAATCAAAATGACAGTGAATGATCAAAAGAACAGGGACCCGTCCCGTCCTTACTGTTTCGTAGAATACTGCCCCCAACATGTCCAAAATTAGCCAAATCAAGTCCCTCGTCGCCGCCCTAAACCAAACTTTTGGTTTGGGCCTAAACCTGGATGAGACGGCCCTCGCCGCCATCGCCGCCCATGTTACTTCCCCTGCATCTCAGTCACTGCAACCGCCGCCCGTAATCGCTACATACCTAGAGACTAAGAACTCTTTCGCCCCCTTAGAGGTGGAGTACGCATGCTCCGAGTCCGAGTCCTCTTGCCGGCCTCCGGGAAGAGGCCCGCCACCAATTCTGGCACTGGTTCATCGGAGTCCTGTGACTCCGTCGGAACCGGGGATTCCTCGTTCACCACAGTGAACTCCAAGCGCAGCGGCAAACGCGCCGCGAAAAACCGCACCCTCCCCCCTGTCTCAGCGGCTCCTGCCGCTCCTTCAACTTCCGCAGCTCCCGCTGCCGCCTCTGTCCCCGTAGCCCCCGCCGCTGCCTCGGTCTCACTTATGTCACTAGACATCCCCGCTCCGACCAAGCCAGCCTCTCGCTGTGTTCCAGTCCTCGCCAAGAAGCAAGTCCCGCCCCTTGTCTTCCTAAGAGACAAGGCAAAATTCACCGAACTGTCCAAAACCTGCTACAACGCAGGTATAAAGTACGACCACGCCATCAACCTCGGGGAGGCTATTAAAATCATCTTCCAATCAATCGACGACTTCCATCTTCTCACCAGGCTATTCACAGCCGAACGAGTTTCTTACCATACGTACGCTCTTCCGGAAGAGCGCAAAGTCAGGGCCGTCATCCGCGGCGTTCCTTTCGAATTCTCCAACGAGGAAATTCTCGAGGACCTTAAGTCCCACTGATTCCCCGTAGAAACCGTGCACAAAATGCACAGCAGAACGGGCCAGAGGTTCTTGCTTGCCCTCGTCATCCCTTCTAACGTGCCGGAGGCAAAAGCCATCTTCCGGCAGGTACGCACAGTGTGTAGCCTGTCGAGAGTGAGGGTTGAGTCCCCACATAGGCTCGTGTTCCCGGCGCAGTGCCACCGCTGCCAGCTATATGGTCATGCGGCGGCCAACTGCTCCGCCCCACCCAGGTGCGTTAAGTGTCTGGAACCTCACAACACTAAAGAGTGTCCTCGGCCCAAAGACGCCGAATCCCCACCCTTGTGCGTCCTGTGTAAACAAACAGGCCACCCGGCAAATTTCAGATTTTTAGCTGCCCTTGCGCACCTCATCCTCGCCCCATTAGGCAAGCTCCACCGCCGGTCAATGACCGATCATTCCCGGCGCTCTATCCAAGAATGCCCCATCAGGGCTTGTCTCAGCCCCTTCAGTTCTTCTCTCAGCCCCTTCAGGGGCTCTCCTATCACCTTCTCAGGGTCCCCTAGGCCCCCTCAGGGCTTTCTTCAGCCCCCTCCGGGCTTCTCACAGCCTATGCAGCCTCCAGTCTTTTCCTGGGGCCCCAAAAAGGCCGACCCATCGCGGACAACCTCCGCACCCCAACAATCTCAGCCCTCGATGGTTGATGACCTTAACACGGTTTACGCCGCTATAAGGAACATCAACATCGGGGAGATCGCGATTCTATCACGCAAATTGCACGCTGCTCGGTCCCCTCAGGACCGTCTCCTCGCTCTTGTAGAGCATAATAATCTTTTGTGTTCGTTGTAAGTTAAGTTAACTTAGTTAACTTAGTATATATCCGTATAGTTAAGTAAACTTAGTTAACTTAACTATACAATGACAGAGCAATCTGCTCTGCCAAAATCTCAAGGTCGTATCAAACCTAAGGGTTTATCGCTTATATCCTTTAACATTCGCGATTTGCGAAATAATCCCCCAGAACTAAGATCTTTCTTCAAGATCGCGAAGCCGATTTCCTCCTCCTACAGGAAACTAATCTTAAAACTAAGGACACTAAAGGCCTTTCCATTAAAAACTTTTCTCTTCTTCGTAATGACAGACCCGACCGCCGAGGTGGCGGTACGGCCATTTATTACAAGAAGCCACTTCACTGTTCACCCATTTCTACTCCGCAGCTTACCAACATGGAAGCCACGGTCTGCAGGCTAGTTATCACTGGACATTAGTCCATCTTCATAGCCTCCTGTTACATCCCTTCTGGCAATTCAGTCATTATGTTTGGAGATTTTAACTCATACTGAATGAACATGCCGTACTACCTCCCGTAGCGGCAGGATACTGCTCGATATCACGCAGTCTCTTGACCTTACCGTCCACAGTCTCCTCGGTGCTACTCACTATCCTGATGTCACCGACTACGCTCTCGACGTGCTAGATTTTGCACTATTCAAAAGTGTTTCCCTCAACCTCAGGGCAATCGAGACACTAGACGATCTAGGATTCGACCACCGACCGGTCTCCCTCATTCTTGGCCATCAGCCACCCCCCTCAACACCCTCTACGAAAACCTTCACTAATTGGAAGGGCTTCAAGGAGTCCCTAGCTAGAGCTCTGGACTCACAGGACTCCCCCATATTCCTATCGTCGGACTTAGACAGTCCCGAAAAAATCGACACCGCGGTTGATTCACTCTCCAACCTTATTAAATCCTCCCCTAAGGAGAATGAAAGGGTCGTCCCGGTTGCTAATAATAGTGGGCTTCCCCTACATATTAGCAACACATTAAAAGCCAAAAAAGCTGCTTTCCGAAGAGCAGCTAAATATCCCACCCCCGAATATAGGCGCACGGCCAATCGTCTTCAACGAGAACTCCGTTTCCACCTCTCTGAATTTCAAGACCTCAAAAAGAGTAAGCTCATGGAGAATATCTCTCCCTCTCACACAGCGTACTATCAGAAGGCAAGAGCTCTCCGCATAGACGCTATCACCCACACTCCCCCTCTCTCCCGTCCCGACGGTACGGTTGCCTTCGAGGACGAGGAAAAGGCTGAGTGCTTTGCAGACAACATTGCCGCACAATGCTCTCCTAGCTCTCAGCCCGTCGACCCCTCACACGTCCAGGCAGTGGAGGATGAGATCCGCCGCCGGAACTCACCCCCTACAGCCTCCAAACCTATCTCTGTGTCCAAAGATGAGATTTCATCCCTCATTAAAGGACTTAAGCCCAAAAAGGCTCCGGGCGCGAATGGCATCTCCAACCATGCCCTAAAACACTTTCTTGAGCAGGTGTTAACCCTTTTATCTATTATCTTCAACGCCTGCTTCAACCTTAGTTACTTTCCCACTACGTGGAAGGAGGCAACTGTGATTGGAATTCCCAAGCCAGGAAAGCCTCTTAACCTCCCCTCCAGTCATCGCCCCATTAGCCTCCTCAAGGCCATGGGCAAGCTTTTCGAAAGAGTCATTCTCACTTGCATAAGGCTCCATCTGTTTCCCTTGTCATCCCCCATCAATTTAGTTTCCGAGCGAAACACTCATGTCCCCAACAAGTTCACCGTATTGTGGAATATATCCTCAGTGGTTTTTATCCTCGTCGTCATCAGACCATCGCGGTCTATTTTGACATAGCCAAAGCCTTTGATAGAGTCTGGCATGAAGGCCTTATCTACAAATTATATAAAATAGGTCTCCCCGATCGTCTAGTACGTCTCGTGGCCTCTTATATAAAGCATCGTACTTTTCGTTTTAGACACGAAGGCACGCTATCTTCCCAACGCCCCATCATAGCTGGTGTCCCTCAAGGCTCAGTACTTGCTCCTTTCCTGTACATTTTGTTCACCAGCGACATTCCCATCCCGTCGAATGGTGTTCAGCTCTCCCTCTTCGCAGATGACACTGCCCTCTATTGTAAAGGTATCTCGCTACCTTTCATACGGAACCAGATCCAAAAGTCAGTCAATGTCCTAGGAGCTTGGTTCCAAAAATGGCGCATCAATGTGAACCCGGAGAAGAGCTCCGCCGTTTACTTCGGTTATAAACGACGCCGACTCAAAAACACTCCACCAATACGTATGCTAGGGAACCCTGTCCCGTGGCATACGTTTGCCAAATATTTAGGTGTCACCCTTGACTCGAGGCTCACTTTCAGGCCCCATGTCAAAAGAGTAACCCGTCACGCACGTTTCTACCTGAGTAGGCTCAACAGTATGTTGGGCCGACACAGTAAAATGTCCCTCCGAAAGAAGCGAACCCTTTATAAGGTCTGTATACAACCAGTCATGTCCTACGCGGGCCCCATTTTTGCCCACGCTGACCCTAAAATTATTAATGAACTCCAAGTAGTTCAAAACCTCTTTTGTCGTCGAGCTGCGAACGCACCTTGGTACGTCCGTAATGCCGACCTTTATCGGGAGTTTGAACTCCCTACAATCCAACAATTTCTAAAAAAAACGCTCTGAGAACTTCTTCAAAGCCTCAGAGTCGCATTCCAATAAATTTATTCGTGAGGCAGCTACTTATGCAGCCCCACCCCCCTCTCGCTATCGAGTCCGCAGGCCGAGAAACTCTCTCTCGGACCCGCCAAATAAAATTTCAATCGACCTGAACTGCCTCCTGGCGGCTCAGGCGGATTCTTCTTAAAGTTGCCTAAGTAGGCTCTTCCTCAGCGGCTCTTTGTAGCCGCCTGCGCCCTCTTCTCTCAAAAGAGGGTCACTTCCAATCCGACAAAGCGGCTTAATCGGCCAATTTTCAGTCCCACAGGCGGTTTTTAGCGGGTATCACTTAGATCCCACGTAGGTTAGTATCAGTGAGTCCCGTATAACCCGACAGACCGGCTGTCGTGGTATGCATAAAGCATTTACCGCCTCCCTGGGTTAAGACGAATTGCTTCTGGGCGCAAAAAAAAATAGTGAAATGAATCATTCACTTGTGAAGTATAAATAAGGATTATCTTAAGACTATTATCAGTTAAGTGCTTAATTTTAGCGGTATATATAGGTGTCTTTTTAAGTCTGATGCAGTAGCGTTGGAAGAATTTAAAATGATTTTCCTATCCGTAATTCTCTTGTATATATGCCTTGCAGCTGTATCGGGTAAGTCGCATGCTATTTAATTAATATTTTTAATTTTGGAACAGCATTACGAGCACGTCTTGATTTACTATGATCTAAACATCGTTATATTATTTTGATTTAATAATTTTGATATAATTAGATTTTTGATAATTACATTCGAATTCGTACAAAAATTTTCAGCAACTTAGAACTGAAACGATCTATAGATATAAAACTGAAGTGATAAACGAACTTATTTTTGAGGATTCGTTACGATAGCAACTTGAAAAACAATATGTAAATGGAAAGTAGTGAAAACTTACTATAAAATTAAATCTAGCTAAAAGGTTACATACTATGCTAAAAAAACTATAAAAAAGAAAATCTAAAACTAAAAATTTTAAATATCATACAGTCCTACTCCCCATGGTATCGCGCCAAGAACGTTGGATGCCTTTCCTCGCTGAATTGCTATACTTAGCCTTTGAGCGAGAAAAAAACCAGCCCTCTTATCCCCCGCAACGAAGATCAATCACGGATACAGTTCCTTTAGGAACTTAACCGCACTTGTACCCCACAGACCAATAGTCACAATACAACACTATAGTAAATGGCGCAAATATGTAGTCATTTCTCAGAAACTCATAATTGCGTTACTTTATTCAACTACCTCTGATGCTGCCCCGGTTCTAAAAGAAGTACCCTTGAGATGAGAAGCCGCCAAAGTATCATCTCACACTAGAGCTTTACCTCTCTCCTAAGGAACCAAAGTCACACCGTCGGATCTCTTACCTTTGTCTCTACATATGCACACAATACTCTAAAACTGAAGGAACAAACAAATGAAGGAAAATGGAATTAACAAAATTATTGTAACATAAAGAACCAACAATTTAAAACATATTATTAATTTTTAAATCATTAGTCGTACTTCTTAAGATTTACTTTCCGACTTTTATTCGTTCGTTCGTTCTTCTATAAATGGCGTCCGTAACTATAAATTCGTGAAAACATGAAAAAAGATTTGTCGAGAGGGCATTCACCCAGATTATTGACGATATCAAAGTCAAAGACAAAGAAAAGACAACTAAAAAGTCAAGAAATTTCCCAAAATACGGCAGTGCAACTGATATTATTGCAGCCACATGTAAACCGGATGCTTGAACTTGATTACTTAATACTTGGGGAGATAGCCTCGACAAATGAATTTAATGATAAAGTCGGAGACCGGAATTACGACGGAGGATGATGAGATTCATAGGTCTCATAAGGAGTCAATCCCATTTATCCTCTATTTTTCTAAATTTGCAGTTATCAAATTGCGATAAAAACACATATATTACATACACGTGCGTAAGTAGTGTTACACGCAGTAATAAATGTTCAATTACAGATACCAAGACCAGTACCAAGACTAAGATAGTGTAAAATATTATAAGTAAAATTTTAGTCATACTTTTTCCACGCGGAGAGGTAAAGGGGCAGTTTAATTTAATTTTTTTTGCTTATTTTTCTCGCAGAGGGTTTGGAGCATTCGTTGCCTTAGCAACATTTTTTTAGATAATGGGTGTGACAAACGAGCACACAGTCCACCTGAAGGTAAGTGGATGCTGTGGTCCATAGACATTTACATTTATCTTCGATTAAGAATCAAAATGCAGATGCGTTGTCACCCCTGAGGGACAATGAAATGCATTGCTTACAGTATAGTCTCCAGTTCCTTACCGTCACCAAACGAAACACAGCATCATTAAGCTGCTATTTTACGTTGGTATTCTGTGAGAGCTTGCTCCTTCCCCGGTCAAGCTGACCCATTTGTGCTCCAACCATAATATAAATTCAGTTTGGCTCTACCACGTAAAACCATGAATAATAATATGTTAACAGAATCGTCAAAATTCTTGTTAAATAAGGAACCAAAGAATGACTGCATTTTTATTTTATAAATATGGGTTCACGTGCGGTTAAGTTCCTAAAGGAACTGTATCCGTGATTGATCTTCGTTGCTGGGGATAAGAGGGCTGGTTCTTTTCTCGCTCAAAGCCTAAGTATAACAATTCAGCGAGGAAACGCATCCAGCGTTCTTGGCACGATACCACGGGGAGTAGGACTGTATGATAATTAAAATTTTTAGTTTTAGTTTTTCTTTATTATAGTTTTTCTTTAATATAGTGTGTAACCTTTTAGCTAGATTTAATTTTATACCAAGTTTTCGATTTACATATTGTTTTTCATGTTGCTATGGCAACGAACCCTCAACAATAAGTTCGTTTGTCACATCAGTGTTACAATTTTGTATTATTACTCGTATTTTTGAGATTTATCACCCGACGTTTATTTCTTTTTTCTACACTTATAGTCCACCTAATAGTAGGTGGCTACTACAGCCGGTGGTTGATAATATACTTTGATATCTCTTAGGAAGTTCATATTACAATATACATTTGGAGAGGTCGAATATGAATTGGAATTTCGATAATTTTAAATTTTATATAATGAATTCTTTTACCACGGAAAGAAAAGCATGGTTGAAGTTGAAGTTCACTTTTAAAGGATCCATAAATCGTTCAATTATTGTGGATAATTAATAATAATAAAGTCCATTGACAACGGGGCAAATCCAATAAATGTAGGAGGGGTTTTATGGGGCAATATTTGATCGCAAAATGACAATTAATAAAAATCAGCGCTGCTGTTGTATCAACAGTAGCATTTTTGTTGGAATTCACTTTCGTATTACATCACTCACGGAGAGTAATTTTTTTACTGAAGTTTATTTTCATTTATGTTTCCCTTATCATGTATTTTTTTAATTACTTTAAATTGTACCATGTGAGAGTATTGATGCCATTATAACGTACGTCTATGTATATGTCAACAAAAAATTGTTATTCGAAAAAATAAAACTCTTAAAATGCAGTGCAAATCATGACGGTCTAACTTAAATATATATTATGTTATTATGTTTCAGCTGCACCCGCGAGGCAACAAAAGATTATCGGTGGAACCAATACAACAATTGAGAAATATCCGTTTGCTGCATCTTTGTTGTACTCGAGGAATTTAATCATATATAAGCAATCTTGTGGTGGTACCATTATCAGCAGCGGATCAATCCTCACCGCGGCTCACTGTGTATTGTACGCCTATTAATTGCCTTACGATTTAGATGAATTTCATTAAAAAAATACTGATGTAAAACTTTTCTCCACAGTGGTGACACACGTGACAGATGGCGTATACGTGTTGGTTCCACATTGCCAAACAGGGGCGGTAGCGTTCATAAGCCTTATCAGATCGTCACCCATCCAAACTACAATGGTCGCACACATGACAACGATGTCGCTATATTGCGCACTATCAATTTCTCTTTCAGCAACCGTGTTCGGGCTGTCAGTATTGCTGGTTCCAGCTACATCCTCAGTGACAATGAGACTGTATGGGCTGTTGGATGGGGAAGAACTTCGGTAAGATTAAAAATAACATTAATCGGTTGCCATCAAAATTGTCTCTAAAATAGATGCAATCTTATTAAGGCTTAGGCTTCGGTCGATTCAGAAAATTTGTGAAGCGTTGAGACGATTAAAGGCATTTTAATAAAAAAAAATCATATTTTTTTTATTGCTAACAAAGTTGTAAACTACACCTGTTAGTGAAATATGGTGGACGAACTAAGACTGACTGTAAACAGCTTTTTTATGAATTTTTATTTAATGATAACTACTTTTACAAGATTAGCACGAAAGTTCAGGAGTGCAGAGGACGAATTGCGGTTTGCACTCTGCGAATCGCAGGCAGAGAGCATATCTTACCACTAAAGAGATTTCGGTAATTTTCAGGTCGGAGGTTCTACTTCTGAGGAACTGCGCCATGTTCAGGTCTGGACTGTCAACCAAGCTATATGCAGAAACCGTTACGCTGAACTAGGCAAGACTGTCACAGATAACATGTTATGTTCTGGATGGCTTGATGTTGGTGGTCGTGACCAGTGCCAAGGTGACTCCGGTGGCCCTCTTATCCATGCAATTACACAATCACACAGTGCCATTGTTGGTGTATGCTCTTGGGGTGAACAGTGCGCTCTTGCACGATACCCTGGTGTCAACGCTCGTGTTTCTCGCTTCACATCCTGGATCCGATCAAACGCATAAATTGCATTTAATTATTTTTATAAATATATGTAAAAATATAAAAATTCTGTGTTTTCTTTAATATATAAGATAATATAGCTTCAAATATTTTATGTAATTACTACTGTTAACATTTAATAAATGTTTTATTGATGAAACATATTATAATGTTGATTCTATGCTGTCAATATTAAAAAAAAATCAATTATCGAAAAAAAAT
Organism: Parnassius glacialis; assembly: GCA_033319125.1. Classification (NCBI taxonomy): domain Eukaryota; kingdom Metazoa; phylum Arthropoda; class Insecta; order Lepidoptera; family Papilionidae; genus Parnassius; species Parnassius glacialis. The sequence continues at coordinate 3,684,212 of JAVANC010000013.1, forward strand.
TGAAGTTTACGATTATCTATAATTTATACAATGCTGGTGGTGCTCCCGCTGCTGTTTCAGCAGCGGCCCCGGCAGCAGAACCCGCCAAGGAAGCGAAAAAGGAGGAAGAACCTAAGGAGTCCGATGATGATATGGGCTTCGATCTCTTTGAATAAAAGTTTTATCTTAAGGCTGTGGCATTCTATTGTAAGCTTTATGAAGCTTGTGTAAATATAAGAAAATTTACTTTAAAAAAAAGTGAAACTTTATTTTATACATGCAGCTGAAACCATAATATACTATAATACATAGGTGAAACTCGTGCTTTGTTTATATATCGGTTTGTATGGGTCTTTTTTATATACTTACACTGTGTTATCTGACTTTTCTTTTATTTAGAAACAAAAGTCGGACTTTTTGTTAAAAACGTTTGCTGTTAGCCGACCTTAAATCAGCGATATAACATCGAAGACGTTTATAGAAAAAGCAAACTAGACTTATAAAAATATATACAACTAGCTGGTATCCGCCGCGTTGCTGCCGCAGAAGAGATAATAATTATTATTATTAATAATAATAATTTATTGACACACACATAAAGCAAAGTTACACAAACGACAATTTTATAATTTGATTACTTTTGGTACAGAATACGAAATGTGCAAACAGTGATCTTTGACTCCTGTGCTAGGAAAGCCTCTGTTACAGGAGTCAACAATTACAATTTTATATATCGTTTTAGATTTGGAATGATAAAATTTTCATTGAAATTTTATGATATACATATAACTTTAAGATAAATTTGTTGGTATGATAGATGCGCCACCTACTTTATGTTAATTGTACTATACCGACAAAGTTTCAACGCAATCTGATGAGCGGTATGGCAGCTCATGAAATACGAACAAACAAACTACGTGTAACGTGGTAGAGCCATGCTGCAGCTATATTAGAAGTATAGTTCTAGCGCGAATGGGTCGGCTTGACCGGGGAAAGACTACGCTCTCATAGAATACCAGCGTAAAATGGCAGCTTAACACTGCTGTTTCGAATGGTGAGTGTAGAGAACCGGAGACCCATTTTACTGGAAAAGAGGCATTCCATCTTAGTCCTCACGGGTGACAACGCATCTGCAGTTTGATTCTTTATTGAGGATAGATGTAGATGGCTATAGTTTACAGCAACCACTTACCATCAGGTGGGCTGTGCTCGTTTGTCACCCCATCTTAAAAAAACATTAATGTAAATAATTTGACGGCTCCGTGGCGCAGTGGCTTTGCAATGAGTTGTAGCGCTGGGGGCCGCGGGTTCGGATTCCGCACGGAAGAAGTATTTGTATGGCCTACAAATAATTGTTCCGTGTCTGGATGTTTGTCCTCGTGCAATTTATGTTTGTAAACTGCCTCCACGACACAAGAGAAAATCCTAGAGTGGGGGGTAACGTTTATAGTATCTTATTTTTTAAATGTTGTAAGATAGTATAAGAGTGAAAATTTCGGGAATCAAGGAAGTGACACAACATTACTATTTAAAAATGTATTAATTGCTTTTAGAAGTATTCTCCGCAAAATTTGACACATTTTTCCATACGATGGAACCAATCATTGAAGCAACCATTCCATTCGGAAGTTGGGGTCTCCAAAATGGCCGTTTTGTAGGCGTCCACAGCTTCTTCAGGTGATGAAAATCTCTGTCTACGCAATTTATTCTTTATTTTAGGGAAAGTATAGAAATCGTTAGGGTTTAGGTCGGGGCTGTACGGTGGATGGTCTAATAATTCTATGTTTTGTTGCTCTAAAAACTCTTTTGTTCTGTGTACGGTATGAGAACTCGAATTGTCGTGATGGAGGATGATGCGGCGGTTGCAGGTCTTTTAACGGAGTTCAGAAACTACCTGTGGCAAACAAATGCTAGCATACCATTCTGAATTAACCGTTCTTTGTCCCTCAAGAGCAATAGTCGTAACATGGCCGGTTTTGGAGACAAACGTGGCCACCATTTTTTTGCAACACTCCGTGAACGAACAATTTTGTTGGCTTTAACTCATTTTCGAACACCCAAACTCGTGACTGGTTTTTTGTTTCGGGTTCGTATGCACATATCCAGGATTCGTCACCTGATACAATGTTGTATACAGCATTTAAGGATCCTGCGTGGAATCTTTCGACAGTTTTGAAGCACCAAGTAACGCGAGCCGCTTTTTGCTCTTCACAGAGCAAATGCGGTATCCATCGGGAAAACAACTTTTTTACACATAATTGTTCATGCAAGATTATTTGTATTTGACTCATGCTTATGTCTAAAGTTGCCTTAATTTCGCGGTATGTCACATGTCGATCTTCCTCAATCAGCTTACGCACAGCATCAACGTTTTCTTGGGTGACTGCAGTTTTTGGACGATCTTGACGGGGACCATCACTGAGCTTGACACGTCCACGTTGAAATTCAGCAAACCAGCGATAAATTGTGGTTTTGGATGAGGCTTCATCACCAAATGCAGAAACCATCCGGTCAATACACTGTTTCTGTGTTAAACCACTTCGATAGTCATAATGAATCATCGCTCTTGAATTTTCTCGAGTCAATTCCATTTTCTCAACGACTAAACAAGTTTGACAAAACCTTGTGACAAGACCGAGAATCTTTTTTTAAATAAATAAATGGTATTCGATTTTTAAAACCAAAGAGTTTTCAATTAAAAAGATTTTAATATGACAGGAATAGTGGAAATATTCCATTCCCGATACTTTTAGTGCAGCCTATGTATTGATCAATTCGTATTTAATTAATGATCGTGGGATACATTGCGTTCATGTGAGATTAGCAGGTGACATGATTCCCTTTCATCTCTATATATGATCGAATTTGGTATAAATAAATCCTTTAGTTAGTGATTTCTTATGTTTACACGATTACTAGTCATTGACTGGAACTAATATTATGGATTTCATCGCGTTTAATTTAATACATTTTTACTTATGTTAATTTTGGACGTTTCGGATGCATTGCATCATCCATGATCACGGAGGGAACTGAGGTGCTTGACGTCCCGATGTAATAGTTAACCCGGGCTACCTACAGCAATTTAATGTTAATTTTTGGTCTGATCTATGCAGAACGAGTTTACAGTATCTTGAAGTATTTTAGTGGTATGCTTGAGTTAGGATTTAATTTTATTATTTGTAGGATCTCAAGCTAATGGTAGCCCCAATCCATCTTCTTTATTGAATTTTGGATGTTTTAGGGTTCCGTAGTAACACAACAACGAACTCTTATAATTTCGCCATGTCCGTCTGTCAGTCCGCCCGTCCGTGCGCGGTTTTACTCAGAGACCTTAGGTGGTACAAATCTGTAATTTAGCATAGTTATATATGGAATGAATGGAATAATGGAAGAATGTTTTTTTTACCCGTCCATTACATCATGTGGGGTATCGTTGGATAGGTCTTACAAAAACACAGGGGGTGTGGAATAACAACTTTTCGATTCGGAGGTCCGTTTTCAAAATATTTAGCTTTAAAGCGGTATTTTTCATTAGTCATGTGTCCCCCCCCCTCCCCTCTTCCTACTAAACCGCTGTATATGGAAATGTGAAATGTATACACGATAGTAGTATATATAATGAAATTAAAGCGAAAACAATCACAACTGAGTAGAATTAAGAGGTTAACGAGTTATAGTCGACCAAGTGAATATAAATAATTTATTTATTTATTTTGAATACCACTCCCTATAAGTCTGATTCGAAAATAAGTTCTTCAGTTACAACTTCCTATAATCATGAATGCGCACGTATTGTAACGGGTAACTACGGAACCCTATCTATACATTGTGCGTGACCCGACACACACTTGGCCAGTTTTTTTAATTTCAATAACCACGCTAATCATCCTTGGGAATAATCGGTGTTCCTTTGCAAGGATTTGTGGTTTATCAAATCTGATGTAATGATGGGGACGATTTTGAACATATTTACGAACTACAGACTCCCCGGGGCGATATGGCTGGCGTGAAGAATGCACACTTCATTCGAACTTTAGTTACTTTTTAGAAACGAACAAATTACTCGTCACGCTATAAGTTTGCCGATACCATGTTAAAAAATGGGTTCATCGTACCTAACTTAAAACGTCGACTATCTGCAATAATTTATAAATGTGAAGTGCATGAGTGATTAATGTTAACGGGACAGTGAAACAACCAGTAACAGTGGCTATACTGGTATGATTTATTAGTTATTCGACTCCACAATCAGTACTCATCGTGACTATACAGTCTCTATAGTCAGTCAGTAAATCATTGTAGAGGCGAAGTGTAACGCTTCTGCAATTAAATCCCAGAAAAGAAAAAGGCTTAAGATATGTCGTTTGTACAAAATTCGTCCTCTGCCAAGTTTAAAAACTTAATTAAGCAAAGATTGCATAAAAAGGTTTGTTATAATATTAAGGAACTTGTGGATAAACCCCTGGGCATGAGGCAATCGCTACCAAGCTATTTCTAATTTGTAAGGTGTAGTTAAATTTGTGACATAATAATACAAAGTGATTGTAAACCGTTCTTTAAAAAAATAGTTGCTGAGTTTCTTGCTGGTTTTTCCCAGGACACAAGAATTTTCTGAACCATTGTACATTAAACATAAGAACTATATTTGATAAATATTATTTATTTATAATCTATACATAAGCTGCTTTCTGACGCGTTCCTGCCACAAAAGAATTGTGGGCATATTGTTTTAAATTTGGATGAATCGTATAGTTTAATTAGGAATAATAATACGTTCATCAAAATTTAATGATGTATAATTTTCAAATAAATTTGTTGGTACGATTCTTTAGTTATTTATAGACACATACTCGTACAACACGCCTGTACTTCCCGAGGGATCGGCAGAGCCTAAAGAGCAGCAAGTCATTTTGATTCCGTTTGGTCAAAAATGGGTATAGATAATTATGACCGAAGTTATGAGTGGCTGGACAACCACAAACCCAATATTGGTAAAGATGAACATTATATGCTATTACAAAATAACATATGTTCATCTTTCAATATTTTTAGCGGGTCTTTGGTTCACTTTAAAAGTGCAGTTTCATAAGTCATTAAAGTAGCTTCTAGTTTATTATTACTTTCTTAATTTCACTTGTTTCTTTAAAATATTGTACATTAAATTCCGCGCTTCCTCTATTTTATGGGTGTTGATTTGGTTAAGAATGGGCATTTTATTTCCAATAAATTGTCATTCGTTTGTAAACTATAGTCACAGATTAGATCATAGTTACTACGTACAAGTTGCGGCACGTAAGTCTAGCCCTGAATGAACGTGGAGGGGATAGCTGCGCATGGGTACTGTCAGGAATGTATCATGTATCAGTACAGGGGACAGAATGCAACTAGAGAATGCTTACTATGCCATGATACCTTATTTTCGACTTTTGCGCAATAACGGTCACCGCTAGACTTTCATGCTGCGACTTATAACGATAGTGTTACGAAGGAAGAAAGGTTTTCGAGTGACAGTCTCGTACCGGTGCACGAAGTCGACATGGTAAGACTTGCAGAAAGTTGGTGTATGCAGGTGGCTTTGGACCCGTGCTTTTTTGCCTCCTTATTTTCTAATAAAGAACAACTATCAGTGCTATTTTCTCTAATAGTCCCTGTCACTCGTATGTTCCCGTTAGCTAGCTCAGTAATCAATGTCAGTCCAGAAAATGTTAATTTCCTCCTAGACCAAGCCGGCTAAGTTTATCAGTGTATGTGAGAACCACACTGGCACCGAGTCCTAATTCTGTGTATCTGGCATTTAGATTTGTGTTTGCGCCTTGATATTATTCAAACCACAATATATAGCCACCTGATGTGGCGCCCACCCGAAGTTTGAAGTCGTATCTTATCAACTTGCTACGTACGAATTGTTTGCATCCATGCCCTCCAAGCTATGGCACCATTGCCTCATCAACACTATGATTTTCTTTGTGTGGACAGTATATCTGAAATTCATTGTATAATTTGTTATTAAGTGGACGTGCTTTAGCAAATATACTTATCCAACTGAAGATTTTCTGCACAGTACATATTTGAAAATATAGCTGAAAATCTATCACGTTGATTTTTGACAATAAGTTCATTTCTTGTGTCAGGCGTATTTTGCCAATAACCATCTATTCATTTGGCAGTATTTGCATAGCAATAAAATGCTTAATAAGTATTTATTAGTCTCAGTAGTTAGTATTTGATAAACTTCTTAAGAAAAAAAATAACGATACCCACTCGATTGACATTTTTTCTTGTGGAACATGTAAAATGGGTTTCCATGTCGGAGTGCCTTTAGTGTAGTTCTTCTTTTTTCAATTATACTTTCTGGCTATTTTTCAGTAATGACTCGCATAATTCTGGTTCCTGATCTGCTTCAGTTCCAAGACTAGACTGATGACTTTCAAAATCTTTGCCATTGCTTGTGTGCTTGCTCGATGCAGCTCTACATTTGTTCTCAACAAGCTTGGTGGTAGGTTGTTGATTTGGATGTTATCCTCATCTCCAGAATCTCCATCCGTCAATTCCTCATTTGAATTCCTGAATTTGCAAGTAGAAACAAGTAAATATTATTTTCTGCACAGGTATTTTCAATTTCATCGTCTTCTAAAAGCGTCACGATGTCATTCAATGACAATAATCTGAAATCCGGCTGATGTAATTCAGACAAAGGAAAACAATTCCGTACAGTTCAATCATTTATTGCGAGAGAAAGATCACAAACTACCTTCCTTATACTAAAAATAAGCTTACCCTACATTACACCTCCACCCTTATTCTAAACGTACTTAAACTAATATAAAATAAAACACATATCACTTAACTAACTTACAACTAATCAAAATCAAATCCATAACGTCGCGGGGCCCTACGAGTTCTAGGCGGGTTGGGGCGCTCCCTCGCCAGGCTCGGAGCCGCGGGCTCCGGCTGCGGGGCGGGCGGGGGGCGCGGGGACGTCGCGGCGGGCGCGGACCCGGCCGTGGCCTCTCTGCCACTCGAACTGGCCTCTTCCTCCACCACCGGAGAAGAGCTATTCGGATACACTAGATAGGAACGTGATAATGAACCTCTTCCTCCTTCTGAAACATCCCGGTCTTCCCCTTCCCTATCCGGCTCCCCCGATCGTGGTCTTATCTGGTCGATATGTCTATGAATAAAGACTTTATCAGTCCCTAGAATATTATAGTCCGTTTCTCCTAGTCTGGAGTGTACTTCTCCTTTTAACCATTTTACAACCGAGTTACGGTAATCGCGGTACCACACGCGGTCCCCCGGCGCGAACTGCCGGCGACTGCCTGATAAAGTAGTAGTACCGTTATTGATAACATATAAGTCTAAAACTTTGCTAGATCGCCCATATGTTACATTAACCTCGCAGTAACCTAGTGGCTTTATTTTTGTTCCATCATAAAAGGTTAGTGCTAAATCACATGGTAATAATGGTAAATGATTAAATGTATCTTCATACGTGGTTTTACTAATACACGACAATGCCGAGCCAGTGTCTATTTCCATGTTTAAGTTATGTCCACTCACTAATAAACACAAACTCACCGGCTTGTACTGTGACAGCGACATTTGCATCACTGGTTCTTCTTCGGGTGCCTCGTGGTACTCACTCAATGCCGCCCCCTCGTCTGCATTGACATAATTTGTTTTCGGTCTCTGATTATGTCCTCGGCGACCGCTGTTCCGGCTTTTCTTTCCAAAGCCCTGTACATTCACCGCGTTTCCGTTGTAGGCACCCGGCGCCACCGACTGGTTATTTGTGAAACACACGCGTCGTAGGTGGCCCATCACGCCACACTTGCTGCATATGTAGGTTCTGAACTTGCACTCGCCGGCAACATGGTCAACACCTCCGCAAGCTCCGCATAGCGAACCGCGCACCTCCGCGCAGCCTGCGCGGACGCTGCCGCCACCGCCTCCCGCCACTGCGCTGTGCCGGGTATGGCGGGCTCGCTGGCCGAGCGCATGGCGTTCAGCCCCCCGTTTGCCCCGCCGCCGCCCTCGCCGCGCAGCTGACCCGCGGCCTGCGATGACGTCACCGCTGCGCCCGACTCCACGAGTGCCGCGTTCCGCTCCGCTGCCTTCAGCGATCCCGCTAAAATCACTGCCTTTTCATATGACAATAATTTTTCTTCCGCGAATAATCTCTGCCGTATGACGTCACTTCGAAGTCCGCACACAAACTGATCCCGTAAATTGTTCTGTAGGACTGCACCGAATTCACAATGTCTAGATAGTTTCTTTAATGCCGCCACGTAATCACTGATCGATTCACTGTCTGTTTGTCTTCTTTGCCTAAAACGATAACGTTCCGCCATCGGAGATGGTTTCGGTTGCAAATGATTATCCAAATACGTAAGTTCCGCGGGTTTCTTAGGACTCGCGAGTGTGGATAACAGTTCATACGCACTTTCAGCCGCGATCAAGATAGGCAATTTAATTTCGTCCTTCACTGAATTTGCCACAAAATACATTTCTAGCCGCTCCACTTAAGCAGTCCAGTTACCGGTTTTCATGTCAAACTCACTAATCTTTCCGACCGACATTTTGCACGCTGATTGTTCGCTGTCTAATTTTTCCGTATTTTCTATTTTCACGTATTTTTCGCCGATTTTCACCATTAAAATCCTCGTCGCTAGTGAGACAAATGAAAACACGTCCGTACAGTTCAACCATTTATTGCGAGAGAAAGATCACAAACTACCATCCTTATACTAACAATAAGCTTACCCTACATTACAGTAATGTGTTAGTATCAAACACTATACACTAATTTTCATCAGTAAATAAAGTACGCCAAAATACATATATAAAACAATAAAATTAACTTTCTTTACTTTATTTGCTTTCTGACTTGTTTTTGTCGTAAATTTTTAAATATACATAATATTTAGGACAAAATTATGAATTCTTACCATTTCGATGACATCATGAAGTTATAAAGAACAAATCAAAATATCCATCCATCAAAACAAGTAAATAAGCACCTGCTGAAGCCAACATTAAAGTCATACCATTAAAGCTATTTTTGTAGTAATGTTACACTTGATACTGGTACCAGACGTAAACAAATTATTATGGAAGGTACTTAATAATAATTTATTACTTCTAGTGTATCGCGTATGAGACGGTGTAGTCTGAGAGCTGGCGACGAATTTTGGGAAGGTGCTTTTGGCAAGTTGAATTTGTGAAAAAATATAATTTCGTCAATTGTCGAATCCAGTACCGGGAGTCTGGCAGAGCGTTTGCGATTATTTCGTTACTGCATAGCACATAACATTTGCAAAAAAGTATCTAAAAAATGTTATTTTGGCAACTTCATTTCTTTTTATCTATTAATTTTTAAAATTTTTTTTTTATTTTATTTTTATCTGAGCGGTGAGGCTAACTATGTCATTGGGACGTCAAACACCTTAGTTCCCCCCGTGACTATGATTTCTGTATGATACCCGAAATGTCGGGAATTAACAGTGGTAGAGCCACGCGGCTTTTGCTGTCGCACGGATTGGCCAGCTCGAACCGGGGTGGTACCACGACCTCACAGAAAACCAGTGTGAAGTAGAGGTTTACTTCTGCGTTTCGCTTGGTGAGTGCAGGTAACCGGAGGCCCTTTTTACTGGAAATGAGGCATTCCATCTTAGTCCTCACGGGTGACAACGCATCTGCATTTTGATTTGTAATAGAGGATAGATGTCTATGGGCCGCAGCAACCACTTACCACCAGGTGGACTGTGTGCTCGTTTGTCACCCTTATCCTATATAAAAAAAGATAAAATTAAACAGTTTTACTAAAAATATGTTACGAATTCTAACACGCAGAGAAACTCTGAGCATGACCCTCCTTATTGTTTGCCGAGCTACTGAGGTTTTCTTGTTTGACCGGCAGGAAAGGACCACATCTAAAGAGAGTTTTATATTTTAATGAATCAAATCTAAAGAATCTTTTTTTTCTACTTCTTTATTAAGAAATGTTTGAAAGTTTAATATTGCGTTTTGAAAATATAATGCATGAAAATTTCGTCATCCTACAGTAGCTTCTATTACCCGGTGGGTTTCAAAGGAGGTGACAGAGGAAATATGATGGGCAGCAGCGACTTTTTTAATAAAAAATAGAAAATAAAAAGCGTGGTAATTATGGCAAATAAACCCTTTATGAGACAAAATACATATATGGAGACCTTTGCCATAAGTGGACTCTGATAGACTGTAAAGAATGATGAAAAAACAACTTTTTATAAGGATGAAAAGTCACGCATGTAATAAATAATATCATTACAAACGTTTAACATTTATACCTCTTTTGAAACTGAATATTATTGAGCAAAATGTTCCGCTTGTTAGAGAGAACGTACTCCTAGCAAAGACGTATTAAAAAGATAGACAGGATACACACTAACATTATTGTATTTTAAAGTGGCGCAGATAGTACTATATCTACGTACAGTTATTTATCATGACACGTTGCGCTAACAAAAAGAGACAAATGATAGGGCATACCTATCGTTAGAAAAAGATTTTTCATTGGTTTTTTTTTTAGGATAAGGGTGACAAACGAGCACACAGTCCACCTGATGGTAAGTGGTTGCTGCGGCCCATAGACATCCACATCTATCCTCTATTACAATTCAAAATGTTGATGCGTTGTCACCCGTGAGGACTAAAATGGAATGCCTCATTTCCAGTAAAAATGGCCTCCGGTCACCTGCACTCACCAAGCGAAACGCAGAGGTAAACCTCTACTTCACGCTGGTTTTCTGTGAGGTCGTGGTACCACCCCGGTTCGAGCCGGCCCATCCGTACAACAGCAAAAGCTGCCGCGTGGCTCTACCACTGTTAAAAGTTAAAAGTGTTAAAAGTTGCGTATTGATTGCTGCTGAGCGCTCACTGGCGTGAGCGCGTGACATACCGATATGGAAAATGAACAAACAAGCTAGCGTCAAAGTTTACAGTAGCGGCTACTGTTGAAATAACAAAACCAATTATGAACAAAACATGTATATTAAAAATATTAATGACGTTTTTCTTGTCTTTAATAGTTGCCGTGTAATTTGTACACCACCTAAAAACACAGGAAAACGGTTTTGCAACGAATAACAGTTATTCGTAAATTTTCTAGTTATTCAATAACTAGAAAAATTACTCGTTGTAGCGAAGGCATAGCCGCAACGCGAGAGCGTGCCCGAATGAATTCGAGTCAGGCAATTACCTTTCGTATTGCCATTTTTGAGCGAGGGTGATGTATCTATACTTTTAAAAACATCTTAGGGTACGTACAGATCAAGTAACATGTTGTATAACTTGTTTTACACGTTATGTAACATTTGCGACATTGCAACATATAACAATACTATACACATTAGAATAAAAATGCAATATAACAATGTTATATGACATTGTCGTATAACATTGTCGTTTGTCGTTCTGCCGTTCGAGTTATATGACATTTGTGTCACGTTATATAAAACGATTTATAACATTCAGCGGCCACATTACTGAAACATATAACAACGTTTTATAACATGTTATAATATATAATGTTGAGTTAAGTTGTTGAGTTAAGTACACTGAAAATTTTATTTTTATTGTCAGTGTGTACTGACGTCACAGACCAACAAGGAAATATAATAGAAAGCGGTCACTAACTTCCTTCTTGATACTCCTCAAGCTTCATTTTGGTTTTCTTTATTTTCTTAACAATTTGTTACGGTATTTGAATACTATTTTTTATTTTACAAGTTTTACCGGTGGTTACCGGTTAACGGTTATATGTATGTTTGTACGGAATGGAGCCATGCTGTAGCTATATTATGGTTATATCACGAATGGGTAACAGCTCGCCAGGGAAGGACCACGCTCTTACAGAATGCCAGCGTAGAATAGCACCGTAATATTGCTGTGTTTCGTATTGTGAGTGTGGAGAACTGGACACCCTTTTTATTAGTTTATACGAGGCATAACATTTTAGTGCTCAAGCGTTGACAACGCATCTGCATATTGATTCTCAATCGAGGATGAATAAATATGTTTATGGGCCACAGTAATCGCTTACCATCAGATAGACTGTGAGCTTGTATGTATTGCAATATATACCCTTATCTTGCCTGAATCTGGCGTATAGATTAAAGATGCAGTAAAAATAAGATTTTTATAAATATTTTTTTATCAAATATTTACAAGTAAAAATTAAACAATCTCAATGTATACTCAAGCAGGCACACAAAATCGGTTTTGTACTACTACCTCCGACAAAAGCAAATTTAATCTATACAAATAAATAAAATTGAAGCGTCTGTATGTAATTTCAAAATTACAGCTTTTTACTAAATGCATATGAAAGTATATACGGTACTAATAACAAAAATACAATTTTTAAAGTTTTTGTCTGTCTGTCTGTCCGTCTGTCTGTCTGTTTGTTCCCGCTAATCTCCGAAACGGCTGGACCGATTTTGACGGAATTTTCACTGGCAGATAGCTGTAACTTAGGCTACTTTTATTTTAGAATAAGAATTAGGGTTCCGCGCAAAAATATTAAAACCCCAAATAATACGCGGGCGAAGTCGCGGGGAACAGCTAGTTTCTGTAATAAAATTACAAGATAAAATATTAAGACAAAATTAAAATCTTACTTCCTACTTATCATGATCTTGACATTTAGAAATGAATTTACCAAGCATCTCTAGTTATTTAATTATCTAAGTTATCAAAATATAAATTTAGTGGAATTTGGGACTTATGACTTAGGGACCTTCAAGAAACGAGATTACTCCTTCTTAAAAGGCCGGCAGCACCTGCAAATGCCCTGGTGTTGCAATTGTTCATGGACGGCGGTCAACACCATCAGGAGAGGAGTTTTCCCCTCTTCTATAAAAAAAACACTCAATTTTGAAAACAATTCACAACACAATGTAATATTACGTTTTGTCTTTCTTTATCAAATCCATAAGGACATATCGATGTGGGTGACAGCATTATTTACAAACCTGTCGTGGTTAATAAATGCTATTTTACTTCTACTTTTGAATTCCATTTGTAAATTATATATAAATTAGCAAAAGTATTTATTATTGAAAGTCATTTAATGCATTTATTACTCGAGAAGCGAAAGTTTTTTAAATATTAATTTACGATGTATATTGCACAATTGGATATGATTTGGAAACACCAGTAGATTAGGCAAACCACTAAATTTGTTACACCAATATCGGTTCTGAGCTGTATTACATCATTCCACTGGCCACACTGACTGATGGAGGATGTGGGAAAACTTTAAGGTAGAAATTTTCTAGTAGTTTAAAATTGAACTTCAAGTGAAATATGTTAGGGAAGTTCAAATGAGAGTTAGTATGAACTTACTGTATTCAGTCATGATCAAGAAGTGTATATTATAATGTATTGATGTCCTCCAGAACAAAGACCGGTGACTGCAGCCGTTTTAGCCAGATCCGGGATTTGAACCGGAGACCTTATGATCATCCATTGCGTTTACGCCCACTAGAACAATGAGGCAGTCAAGTGTAGAAAGTATTAAATGAAACTAATTTCACGGATTTTATCGCGTTTAATTTAATTCTCGACGTAAAATTAGTTTCATTTAATATGTAGTGTTCGCACAAAAAACAAAAACAGTCACGCCTGTCACCCAAAGGGGTAAGCAGAGACTACGGACTTCCATTTGGCGCAATCCTGGCACACCCCTCTCGCCTCCTTTACAGTCACATATCTACGCATACGTTGTTCGCGTAAATATAAAAAAATAATTTAGTGTATACGAAATATATTAAAATTTTTGTACAGTTTATTTTACGTGTAATTTATAGATTGTACTGGGACCTGTCGTAGGCAGGCAAAATCCTCTTATCATGCTTTGCCAATTTGTGCTACGAGTATGTATGTAGGTGATTTGGCGATAGTATTACCTGAGATGGCTCTTTGAAGATATTCCCACCACTGGTCTGGCGATCTTATGTTTAGTGTATATATTTTCAAGGTGGTGGTACTTATTTTCTGTCAGAACTTTTGTCACTCCAGTTTTATAAAAAAAGGATAAAATCATGCTGTGAAGTTGCACACAGTTACAGTTATTTAAAAAAATAAAGAATGAAAATAATTTTATCCTGTTCTAGTGTAATCGGTCATAATATAAATAAGTAAAAGAAGGAATTCACCGTGTACTGGTGCTGTAAGAATATCCACTATCCCATATCATCCCGTAGGTGACGTAAAAGGCGACTAAGTGAAACCGAAACAGGAAATAAGCAGAGCATCTTCCTGCTACAAAATGCCAACTAACTGCCAAACGTGATGACTACGGGAAAATTGCCCCTATGAGGCTGAGGGAGGCCTATGTTCAGCGGTGGACTTTTATAGGCTGTAATGGATTTTTTTTTATAGAATAGGGGGCAAACGAGCATGCGGCTCACCTGTTGGTAAGTGACTACCGCCGCCCATGAACAACCGCAACACCAGGTGAATTGCAGATGCGTTGGCGGCCTTTTAGAAAGGTGTAAGCTCTTTTCTTGAAGGTTCCTAAGTCGTATCAGTCCGGAAAATTCGCTGGTGGTAATTGATTCCACATGGAAGTTGTGTGAGGGAGAAAACTTCTTCTAAATCGCACAGTGGTGGACCGCCAATCATCCAGATGGTATGGATGGTAACGCGAGTTTTGTCGCAATGTGCGATGGTGAAATTGAGCGGCTGGAATATTATGGAAGGAAACGAAAGAAGAAGAAAGTTACAATGTTTCAAGTAGTTATGTCGGAGCTGAATCTTAAAAAAGTGCTTCTTACTAGCATTATTACCATTCGTAGCCTTTTACATTAACTAGCGACATACCCCGGCTGCGCTTGGACAGTATCTATTAATATAGCATTATTTAAATTTAAGATAATCAAAGACCATTGTATATATTTTTATATTTTAATTATTTATTATTTATATATCTAAGACTTTTGGACAAAAATAACCTTGATCCCTTCTGGTATTGCTTTCTATCTGTTCGTAAAGTTTCATGACAATCGGTTCAGCCATTCCAAAGATTAGCCAGGATAGACAGACGGACGGCCGCACAAAGTTTTAAATAAGCGGCCAAGTGTGAGTCGGACTCGCCCATGAAGGGTTTCGTAGCAGCAAGTAATATAATTTACGATTTATGACGTTTAAAAAAAACTACTTACTAGATCTCCTTCAAACCAATTTTCGGTGGAAGTTTACATGGTAGTGTACATCATATATTTTTTACTTTTATCATTCTCTTATTTTAGAGGTTACAGAGGGAAGGGGGGGGGGGGGGACACACATTTTACCACTTTGGAGATGTCTCTCGCGCAAACTATTCAGTTTAGAAAAAAATGATATAGGAAACTTCGATATCATTTTTGAAGACGTATCTATAGATACCACACATGTATGGGTTAGTTAATGATTACTCATATTTACGCGAACACTACACATAGTATAAAATTATTTTTATCGTGTTTGATTTAATTAAAACCCGATAAAATCCTTTAAAACAGTTTTATTCAAAATATATATAAATAAATAAATGGGTTCGTTTACTTTATTTGCATATTTTACATATTTTAAGATAATGGTTTTTCAAGGCTAAACTTCAGTTACGCGTCGGAGCTGACACGCAGGTTCTACGCGCACGAAGTCGTAGGTATAATCTAGTTATATATAATGTTTAATATGCGGTCTGATTAAAACTATGAAATATTAACGAAATCATCATGTCTACGTATTCCACTGTTTCCTATTACGGACTGATTTTTATTGTGAGGCCTATGTTTTTCTTTTATTTTAAATAAATTTGTTTGTTGGATCTCTCATTACGGCAGAATAAATAAGTAATTTTAATAATAATAGAACGTTCCTAGTTTTTCTAATAATTAAATATTAATAATAATTAATATAAAAATTCCAAAAAAAAACGTAGGAATATTGTGGTGGCAGCAGTAGATATACATATTATAATAGTATAGTAAAAAAGTATTCGGTCTAGTGTTATTTTCCACATATGTATATTTCTTCGTATTTTGTTTGTATAAAATTGAAGTAAAAACTCTTTGGTTGTACTGTTTGTATCTGGCTGGTGTTATGTCAATACATATCGGACATTACGAAAAAGGAATGTAAAAAGTAAAAAACACTTTCCCACCATTTTTCAATAGTTTTTCTGTCCGCCAAAATAAGTGAATTATAACGAATAAATTTGATACATTCTGAAGTTTTATTACAATAAAGGGAAAAATGCGACACAAACCGCGAAAAAAGTTGTGACGTTTATGGACTTATGAAGTGTCAGTAAGAGTGGTACAGAGTTGGTTCAAGCGTTTTCAGTCGGGGAATTTTGATGTCAAAGATACAGCTCGCTGTAGTCGGACGAATAAAGTAGATGCCATTTTTGAAAAAGTGGAGCAAGATCGGCATATTAGTAGTTACGACATAGCCGAGGAGTTGAGGATTGATCACACAACAGTTTCGACACAATTAAAAAATCAAATTGGGTTTGATGGAAAAAAGTTTTTGAGTTTCAGTTCTAAGTATGGGGAGCCCCCAAAATTTATTGTATTTTTTTTCTATTTTTGTGTGAAAATCTTAATGCGGTTTATAGAATACATATTCTTACCAAGTTTCAACAGCATAGTTTTTATAGTTTCGGAAAAAAGTGGCTGTGACATACGGACGGACAGACAGACAGACACGACGGGTCCATAAGGGTTCCGTTTTTTGCCATTTGGCTACGGAACCCTAAAATGGTTGTTTATGCTTGTAAGTAAACTCCTGAGTATAGAAGCTAGTTGTTCTAATATTAAAGACATACACATCAATTTAATTTATATTTATTCATAGCAAATATTACTAAATATACTAAAAAAGGTAAAACTTGCAGATTATAAATTATAGAATGTATAATATAAAGGTTCGTAACGTTCTCATAAGTGATCATTCAACATTTGGCTCGTTTCCAAGAGGCACTTGTCATTCACAAGCACCTTCGTAAGCCCTTGGTATACTTTGTATTACCAGTCGTATATCGCATAATGTACTGAAACTATTTTTGATGAGAATTTTGCAATAATATTACAATGTTTTTTTACCACTTTGATCACATCAATTCTTTAGTACACTGATTACATGGGATCCTCTCATATGGGGAGTTTGATTTAATCCTTTACGCTCTACAGTTTGTCTATTTTATATTACGTTCTTTGTTAAGGAGGGGATAATAATATTATATCTAAGCGGCAAGATGTTTGAAGAATAGGTTTTTAAAGATCTATTGCTGTACCGTTATCCTGAACAACCGAGCTTGACAACCGAGAGAGACCATAATTATATTTATCTACTAGCTCGCCAGGCAGACGTTGTTCTGCCCTTTCCCACGACCCTTCCTGTAAAAATCCTTAAATTCGCAATAAAAAATTTTGAGTGTCATTTATCGGGATAAAAACTATCTCTCAAGTTGGACCAAAATGCACACAGTGTGCAAAATTTCATTGAAATCATTTCAGTAATTTAGGGAGTCCATCGCGGACAAACAACGTGACACGTAATTTTTATATATAAAGATATATATATGAAGGGTCCACTGCAATAATGATGAATGTCTAAAATTTTTGTAATTATAAGTAAGTACGTCTTTCGGACACTTGAAATATGCAGTTAATAATCTCGTTTACAGACTCGGAAATATCGCTTACAGTCCCGAGATAAATACGTTTTTAATAATTGTATACACGGCTAGAACGCTCAGCATCACACATGTTCACGGCAATAATGAAAAATGTCCATTGCCTTTCAATGCCCGCTACCTTGTCAATTGTTTTTTCAGTCTCGATACGTCTGGCGTTGTGTTAGGTTATGTTAATCGTGTTCAAGTCATTTATTTCTTAAAAATGGCTGATAGCAACGAAACTACTATAAATATGAAGAAAAGAAAACACAGGTAGAGGAGGAGACAGGAAAAAGCTCGTTTGAGGGCTAGGCAGGATACCACAACAATCGCGATAGCAAGGGATTTCACAAAAAATCTTCCTGTACCAAACATAACTACGAACGACGTTTATTATAAAAGGCAGCTTCATGTCCTAGCTAATTCCTCGACTTATTTCTATGCATACGATGAGAGTATTGGAAAAAAAGGATCGGATGATGTGGCCTCTCATCTCTTTCATTTTATTTGCCATGGAATGGATATGCAGAGCAATACTTACAATTTTCTGTGACTCATGTGGCGGTCAAAATAAAAATTACACCATTTTTAGAATGTTACACTACTTGGTTCACTGTTGCAAACATTTAAAATCTGTCACAGTAACATTCCCGATAAGAGGTCACTCCTATATGGAATGCGACCGAAACATGGCCTTAATAAATCAAAAAGATTAGGATTGAGGAGGAGGCAATAGGATTGAACTTCCTGGAGAATGGGCTGAACACGTACGTGGAACTCGACAGAGACCGAAACCTTTCAATGTCATCAAATGTTCACAAGGGGTGGACTGCATTTCTTAAACCGTTTTACAAAAAAACTTGTCCATTTCCTGTAAGACCTTTACGTGAATTTCGAGTCCAGAAAGAGCATTTCACGGCTCACATTTCACAGAAATTTTAGTAATAGTCAATGGAAATCAAGTGTAGTTAACACACCAGCTTCTTTTTGATCTACGAAGGCAAGTATTAATGAGGGAGAATTTAAATTACCTGATTTGGCTTATCAAGACCAGCTGAATATATCAACGGCGAAATATAACAAATTGCAGTTCCTGAAAAAGTTCTGTAAGCCTGAAGCAAACATTATTACAATGAACTTAGTCATGCTGCAAATATAAAAGAATCAAGATAACTAAACCGGTCATTTGGACAACTATCATAATTGACTGTGAATGCAGAGTGGACAGTGATCATTATAGTCCTGATTTTTGAAGACTTACTTAAGATTAAATTATTTTTATTTAGTTTATAATAACCAAAGAATGATTATTTGCCAAAGTAATAATACTATAAAACCTATCTTTTAAGTAAAATTAAAATTATATCCTTATCTTTAAATCTGAGTTTCTTTTCACCGCTTATAAAATTAAAACCTTATTATTTCAAAACAAAGAAAAATGGACATTCATCATTATTGCAGTGTACCCTTCATATACAATATACAAATAAATAAAATTGAAGTGTCTGTTTATAATGTCAAAACTACAGCTTTTTACTAAATGCATATGAAATTATATGCAGTACTTATAACAAAAATACAATTTTTAAAGTTTTTGTCTCTGTCTGTCTGTCCGTCCGTCTGTCTGTTTGTTCCGGCTAACCTCCGAAACGGTTGGACCGGGACGGGATTTTCACTGGCAGATAGCTGATATCATAAGGAGTAACTTAGGCTACTTTTATTTTAGATAACGAATTAGGGTTCCGCACAAAAAATCAAAATCCCAAATAACACGCGGGCGAAGTCGCGGAGAACAGCTAGTCTATACATATTGAATTGAAGTGGCTGTCTGTAATATCAAAATAACTGACTTCGATTAAGCTCAGTTTTTTTACATGTTGTTTTATTTTCATGATATTAAGACTTAGATGCGGATATATCTATATATATAGAACTAGAGTAGCTGACATAGCCCAATGGATTAGTAAGCTGAAGTAGCATGGGCCGGGCATATAGCTTAGACGGGGAAGAAAGGTTCTCGAGTGGCAGCCTCGTACCAGTAGGTGAAGTGTAGAGTAGACTAAATGGAGTGTCGACCTGGTAAGACATGCAGTAATGGATGTAGGTGGCGCAAGATGGTGCTTTGTGGCATTCCTTGGGGAGGCCTATGTTCAGCAGTGGACTTGTGAAGGGCTGTAATGATGGTGAAGACTTTGATAACCATATTCCAAATTTTGCTTGCCTGTGTGACCGGGCTGATGTTCGGAATGGCTGAACCGATTGTGATGAAACTTCACTAATACATAGAGTAATGCCAGGAATCACCGCGGCTATGTCTTATCAGAAAAACATGAAGGATTTTTTATTTATTTATTTATTTATTCTTTATTGCATTCCTTAAAACAAAAGAATACAAAGGGCGGACTTAATGCCTTGAGGCATTCTCTACCAGTCAACCCATGGAGTGGTGAGAATTTGGCGTAGGTGCGGCAATATAGAATAAAATAACACTACACAAAATTATAATTAACTACATAATACATACATTCTACTAATAAATAAACTATACATATATGACGGATACACACATATATATATATATATATATATATATATATATATATATACATATATACATATTTAAATACATATAATATATATAATTGTTTACATATATATACATATACACATATATATATATATATATATATATATATATATATATATATATATATATATATATATATATATATATATATATAATTAGTACATAAAAATACCTATAAATATATGCGTGTGTTTAGCAATACACATTAAATGGATGATTCATGTAAAATGCATTGTCTTTAATAGATGATTACAGATTAATTTTTTAAAAGCGTACTTATTGGGTGCTTTTCTAATGTCATCGGGCAAGGAGTTCCAAAGGCGTGTAACCTGAACTGTGAAGGAGCTACCATAGAACTCGGTGAAGTGAGCAGGAATACAGATTTTGTTGTTAGAAGAAGATCGTAGGACCCTATCATGAGATGAGGAAAGATAGAGGAGAGATTGTTTTAGTAAAAGTTAAAACTAATAAAACAAATGATTTTTGATGATTATTTCATAAGTTATAAGTTTCAAAAATTTTAGGTTTCGCAATTAACTAAATACACAAATTATGTACAAATATGTTAGAGCTCTTCGATCTATCTTTTTCTGTCTCTGAATTTTAAACGCAAAATCGATTTTAATACTTTTTTTACTTAAACAAAATTTTACATTAAAACTATAAGTGTTAAAGGATAAGGTGGTAATATAGTTTAACGTAAAAAGATCGTCCATTTTGATTTCGAACATAGTTTTCTAGGTAATAGCAAAAAAACCAGAATTCAAGATAGTTGAACTGCTTGCACGAAGACCACTATTATAATAATGTATATCTGCTGGTTTTTTGTAGTTTATTTGAGTTTATTGTTGGAGTTTATTGAAGTTAATACCTCCTTGAAAATCGTTCCTTACAAATCCACGGTATGAAGAATAGATTGGTAGTAAAGTCGCGTTAAGGAGCGTTAAGAAAAAGTGAAGCCGTTATGGTTTTCCTTCACGCAACATACCATAAGTCATATATTTTTATGTAACATAATTTATGTAATATATTTAATCAAATCAATAAAATGATCTCTGATATTTACGCGAACACTACACACTGTATAAAATTATTTATATATAGAGTTTTTTTTTAAATTAAAACACGATAAAATACGTAAAAACAGTTGTATTCAAAGTCAATATAAATAAATATATGGGTTCATTTACATTCTTTACCTATTGTACATATTTTAAGAATCGTTTTTCAAGGGTAAACTTCAGTCACTCGTCGGAGCTGACACGCACAATTTTTCGTTTAAGTGCTACGCGCACGAAGTCGCAGATATAATCTAGTTTTACATAATGTTTAATATGCGGTCTGATTAAAACTATGAAATCTTGACGAAATCAGCATTTATACATATTCCTCTATTTCCTATTACAAACTGACTTTTATTTAAAAAAAATAATTTATGAAGAATTGAGGCTGTGTCTATGTTTTTCTTTTATTTCAAATAAATTTATTTGCTGGATCTCTTATAACGGCAGAATAACTAAGCAATTTTAGTAATAGTTCCTAGGTTAGTAGTTTTTATATAATTAAATAATGAAAAAAAAAACGTAGGAACATTGTGGTGGCAATGGTAGATATACATATTATAATAATATCGTAAAAAAGTATTTGGTCTAGTGTAATTTTCCACGTATGTATATAATAGGTCGGGGGAAAAGATTCTTCGTATTTTGTTCGTATAAAATTGAAGAAAAATCTCTTTGGTTATAGGTACCATTCGTATCTGGCTGGTTTTAATATCAATATATATCGGACATTTAGAATAAGATAAATAAAAAGTAAAGGAACATTTTCCCGCCATTTTTCAATTGTTTTTCTGTCTGCCATAATAAGTGAATCTAACGAAATAATTTGATACATTCTGAAGTTTTATTACAATATTTTTTTTCATTATTAGTAATTTATTATTTAGAGAAAGTAAATTATTATTTTATTATTTAGAGACGATGGCAGGAGACCCGACGGTATGCCATTGGTCCCTTGGGAGAGAGGTAAAGCCCTAGTGTGGGATGCTACTTGCGTAGACACTCTGGCGGCCTCTCATCTCAGGGGTACCTCGTTTAGAGTCGGGGCGGCATCAGAGGCAGCTGAATTGAGTAAGTGGGGTCCACGTGCAGTGAAGTTCCTAAAGGAACTCCATCCGCGGCTGGTCGTTGCTGCTGGTGATAAGAGAGCTGGTTCTTTTCTCGCTCAAAGGCTAAGTATAGCCATTCAGCGGGGAAACGCAGCCAGCGTTCTTGGCACGATACCGCGGGGAGTAGGACTATATGATAATTAAGTTTCTAGTTTTAGTTTTTTTTATTATTATAGTTTGTAATATTGTATATTTTAATATTGTAAATGTTGCCAATATAAATATTACTAATAATTACAATAATTTAAAATTAAAAATTTTGTGCAACCAACTTCAATATAAATTATTAAGAATTTATGGACCTAATGCAGTGTCAGTAGGATTAGCATAAATTTGGTCCAAGCGTTTTCAGTTGGGGAATTTTGATGTCAATGATGCAGCTCGCTCTGGTTGCCCGCATACAGATAAAGTTCATGCTATTTTTGAAAAGTGCAACAAGATCTTAGTAAAATCTGGATATACAAAAAAGTTCGATATTTGGGTACGACACGAGCTTACTGAAAGAAACCTAATGAATCGTGTACTCATTTGCGGATCTCTATTGAAAGGTAATTAAACCGAACCATGTTTGAAAAGATTGATCACTGGTGATGATAATTTCATCTTTCATCATGTTAACGCCATACCACACACATATTTGGTCACTTGGCAAAAATTGGGAGAGTTTGCTTGGGAAGTGTTAATACATCCGCCATATACAACCTCGTAGTCCTGACCTTGCATCCTCAAATTTTCACCTTTTTAGGTCTCTTCAGAATTGTTTGAGTAGTGGTAGGTTAACATCAAGAGAGGACTGTCAAAACTACTTGTCGTTTTTTTAATTACAAATTAAAGATTTCTACAACAACGGGATTATGTTACTATTGAGGATCACCAGGTGATTAGTGAGCGCCAATACGGTTTTCGTCCTCCTAACTTATTATTTGTAGGCTAACATTTGTTCCGTGCGAAATTAGACTCCCAGCCGGCTACCATATCATCATTTAAACCTACTATTTTTAAACGTGATAGAGCCATGCTGCAGCCATGTTCTGATTGGCCGAATGAGTCGGCTCCACTGGAGAAGGACCACGCTCTCATAGAATACCAGCGTAAAATAACAGCTGAATGCGTGTATGGTGAGTATAGAGAACCGGAGACCCTTTTTGCTAGATACAAGGCATTCCATCTTAGTTGTCACAGGCGACAACGCATCTGCATTTTAAATTGTAATGAACGATAAATGTAGGCCACAGTATCCACTTAACATCGTGTGAATTGTGACCTCGTTTATCACCCCTATTCTATAAAAATTATATTGAACAAGCATCTCCTTGAGTATACATAAGAATGTATACTCTAGAAGCATCTCTGTTTAATTCTTTTGAATTAGTTTCAAAACCTATTCGTGACCCCACTTGACATTTCTCATGAGTCGGGAAAATGTTGAATGAAGTCCTCGCAATGATAATTTATGTATTTATTATTTGTACTATCTAACTGCTATCAAATTATAATTTTTTTTACAGGAGAGGGGGCAAACAAGCATGCGGCTCACCTGATGGTAAGTGACTAACGCCGCCCATGAACAACTGGGGAAACGCAGATGCGTTGCCGGCCTTTTAAAGAGGAGTAGGCTCTTTACTTTTGAAGGTCCCTAAGTCTTATCGGTCCGAAAAAATCGCTGGTGGTAATCGATTCCACAAGGAAGTTGTGCGAGGAAGAAAACTTCTTCTAAATGGCACAGTGGTGGACCGCCAATCATTCAGATGATATGGATGGTATCGCGAGTTTCGTCGCGATGTGCGATGGTAAAATTGAGCGGCTGGAATTAGTCCGAACAATTCCTCAGAGCACTCTCCGTGGTAGATGCGATTGTAATAGTGGTGTATGGGGTCCACCATTAACAGACTCCAAGTGGTTTAGTGGCGAAGAAATGAAACTATTTTTCTGATATGCCTTACTATGTGCAGGCGAATGGAGTATGGAGTATTTCAGTAAACCCTGTTTATATTTATACGCCCGGCTACATCCTTAGTTTTACCAATAGTAATAATTTTTATTTACTTAGCCAATTACAACTCATACATTTTCACCAATAAAGATTAATCAAAATATTATGTACAACTATTATGTTTCGCGCTACATTTGCCGGCGTAAGACTCGTAGATCGCTTCTCGTAGTTGCGTTGCTGGACGGGGCTATAAAAGTGATGCAGACTTGCCACTTGACATGCAGCGCGCGCGTAATCGGCGAGCGGCGGCCGCGTGGGACACATCTCCGGAACAGCAAGAAGAAGCGAAGCTGCGGCGTTGAAGAAACGGCTCGAA
This sequence comes from Parnassius glacialis, assembly GCA_033319125.1. NCBI lineage: Eukaryota > Metazoa > Arthropoda > Insecta > Lepidoptera > Papilionidae > Parnassius > Parnassius glacialis. Next base: position 3,708,967 of record JAVANC010000013.1, read on the forward strand.
AATTGTCGACGGATGCAAGAAGATAGCCGGCGTGTGAAGACGATGCAGTGTGGATGATATTTGCGGCTGTTTCTCGTTTCTATATTAAAACGTTAAATGTATACGTCAAATTATCTCGCATCGATATGTAGCCCGCAGTATCTCAGTAGCCGGGGGTAATTAGGAAATAAATGTTTTCTTCAGACCTTCACCTTCTGCGTTATGGTAGCAGCAGGGTAACATTATTTATTACCGTTTAGGGTTGATTAAGCTGGCTGCTACACGATTAAATACGCAAAGAGATGCAACATCTCTACGCAGTGCCAGTGAGTCAAGCCGTTCGGAAAGAACTCGGTCGTCGATGATACGAGTCGCTCTGCGCTGGATGCGGTCAAATGGAAGGAGCTGACTCTGGGGAGACCCTGCCCAGAGATGGGAACAGTATTCCATGTGAGGCCAAACCTGCGCCTTGTAAAGTTGCAAGCAGTGTGTCCGCATGAAGTACTGTCCCCCTCTGCTGAGCACGCCAAGCTTTTTAGAGGCCAATTTGGCCTTCTCTTCCAAATGACCACGAAACTGCACGTCACTCGATATGTCGACACCGAGGATAGCGATACTGGCTGAGGTAACAAAGGGAGCGCCTTGAAACTGAGGAGATACGACAAAGGGATTCTTTTTAGCGGTAAACGCGCAAATTGTGTCTTTTGGGGATTGAACTGGACTAGATTTAGTTGCCCCCAGCCTGAGACTTTGTTCAACAAAGTATCGACTTCAGCCATAAGTTTGTTCCGGTACTCAGCGACGTTGTCCCGAGAAATATTGGCACGGCCAGTGTATAAAGCATCACCAGTGCTGTCGTCTGCATAGCAATGAAAGTTACTGGTTTGCATCATATCATTGATATGCAGAAGAAACAGCGTTGGTGATAGCACGCAGCCTTGTGGAACACCAGCGTTAATGAGCTTGTAATTGGAGCATGCACCGTCTACCACGACCTTGATGCTCCGATCTGCAAGAAAACTGGTGATTCAATTGCACAATTTCTCGGGAAGCCCATATGAATGGAGCTTTGAAGGAAGCGCTTTGTGCCAAACCCGATCGAACGTCTTCGCTATGTCCAAACTAACGGCCAATGTCTTCCCCTTGGACTCCACTGCCTCCGCCCATCTATGAGTTAGAAAACCTAAAAGATCACCAGCTGAGCGACCTTGACAGAACCCGTACTGGCGGTCACTAATAAGCTGGTGATCCTCAAGGTACCGCATGAGCTGGCTGTTAATAATGGTTTCCATTACTTTGGAGAACAAGGAGGTGATAGCGATAGGCCGGTAGTTGGACGGATCTGAGCAGTCACCTTTTTAGGGATCGGGTGCACTAAAGCTGTCTTCCATGAGTTCGAGACTACGCCTAGGGAGTAGGAGTACCTAAAAAGACGCGTTAAAACCGGTGCCAACTCCGAAGCACACGTCTTCAGGACAATAGGCGGGATTCTATCAGGCCCACTCGACTTGTTGACGTCCAGGGAGAAGAGTGCTTTACGCACCGAGCGCTGTGTAAACAACACTTTCCGCATGGAGCACTCACACCGCGGGATGGTCGGCGGTGTGTTCTCCCCGTCATCCAGAGTCGAGTTGGAAGCAAAAAGAGAGCCTAGCAGATCGGTTTTCTCCTTTGCGTCATGGGCCAGTGAGTCGTCCACCCTGTGCAGAGATGGCAGAGATGGCTGACAGAAGTTCCCTTGGAAAGCCTTGGCGAGAGACCAGAATGCACGTGTTCCCGAAGGAAGGCGAAATCAGCTAATAAGTATTGTTGCGAGCTTGGGGTTCGAGACAATTAAGAACTGCCGATTTAATTACCAAAATTGACACTTTATCGCACAACACTAGTTACAATCTAAAACCACACTAATAATAAAACATAATCACTTTTGTTCGCTCGGTCGTGGTCTATACCAGCCTTATATAGGGCCTCAGATAGTTTCCAGAACATTCTACTGTAGCGACATTTAGAATGTTCGAGTAAATATAGGTCCCGAAATTTCTGGAAGGATCTTGACTCTCCTAGTTCTGCAACTCGACACTAGAGGGCGCTAGTGTAACTAGTGTTGCCCTGTACAAGACATTAATAGTGGCGCGCAACAGTATTATAAAGCCAATTGTTTGAAACCCAGTAATAAAGATACTAAAATATAGCAAAAGAAAATAATAAAAAAAAAACGAACTACAAACAATAATGTATTTAGTGAATTCAAGTATAAAGTCAGCCTTTTGAATCCTTTTTTATAAAAGAATGCGATAGTAGTAGTGAAACAAACTACAGGTTGTAGTTAAAAAAAAAACAACTGCTATTACCAAAATATTTAGGGAAAAAATTGCCTTTAGGATTATTTAATTGTTTTTCATGGTTACGAAAATAATTATTTGCATCGGTAAAATCTTCTAAATATTTTTTTTTAATTCTCAGACATGCAGGTTTCTTGACGATGTTTCGAACACATGTAAAGTCCGTCAACACGCATTGGGACAGCGCGGTGGACATTCCCTTGCCCTTAAATCTTCTCAGAATAATGAGAGGAGGCCTGTGCCAGGGAGCAGGACGTATACAGTCTGTAATATTAATTTACTGTTGAATCAGGTTACAAGATGAACGAATATATTAGTGTCATAACATTTAGAGAAAAATTATTGTAAGAAATATTTGCTTGTGGTAGGAGTACGTGATAGAGCCACGCTGAAGCGAGGTTACACAGCTCGTATTGGTTTACTCGACTGAAGGTCCATGTTCCTTGAATATTAGCGTGATATATAACGCTATGATATGTTTCGTATGCTGAGTGACGCGGGACCGGAGACCCTTTTCACTGGTAACGAAGAGTGACGACGCCTCTTCATTTTGATTATTAATCGTTGATATAGGTGTCTTTGAGTCACAGCTACTTATTGTCAGGTGCACTATTTGCTCATTTGTCACTCCTTATATCTTAATTAGCACACAGTTGTTTGAACGTGGAAACCTAAAAATAAAATAAAAGAATATTCAGCAAATATAAACGTAAGAAATTTAGCCTAATTATAAATACTTCTATTTATTTCTACAATAAAAAAATTGTGCATAATATAATCGTCCTACACTTGCTCAAAGAAATGTCGTATCTGAACAAATTAATTTCATAATCTATACTCTATGACACAAGGTCCAGGCACAAGGCGCCAACGAAATAACTTTTTAATTATTAATCTATAATGTTTTTTATTATTTAAGTATCTTACTTACCGATGAAAAGTGATTCCTTGGTTTTTACTAACATTTCGTGAATTTTTTGTGCAATATCTAAGAACACACCCCGGCATATTTTATCAAGATACTTACTTACTTACTTACTTACTTATCGTCACGCACAATCCCTGACGGGGTAGCCAGAGAGAACAGATCGCCAAGTGTCACGATCCTTACATACCTCTTTCGCTTCTTTCAGATTCATCATCTTCTTCATACATGCACGTCTAGGTATCCGAGTACTCTTGACCCTCCCCTCTTCGAGCAATTTGCTCACATGGTCTTCGAAAGTTAGTCTCGGTCTACCTCGACACCTTTTAATATTAACTTTCGCGCTATATATTTTCTTCACCATTCGGTCTTCACTCATTCGCTCAACGTGCCCAAACCATCGAAGCACGCCCCTATCAATTTTTGTGATAAGGTCATCTTTCAAACCTGCCATATTGCGAATCTCTTCGTTTCGCTTTCGGTCGGCCATGGTAACGCCGCACATTTTACGAAGAGATCGCATCTCCACTGCATTCAACTTGCTTTTATGCTTCTTCTGGCATACCCAGGTTTCGCTGCCATATAACAAAGTCGGTACCAACACTGCGTTATGTATTGCAAGGCGTGCACTCTTCACTACGCCTTGCCTTTAGTATACAATTTCATTTACCTGTTCTAGACATTCCTGATTTACCCATATTTCACACTTCGTTCTCTCTTCGTCCCTTTCAAATACCAGAACCTTAGTTTTATTAGCATTCAAGCGGAGACCTTTAATTTCACATTCCTCTTTCATACACGTGACTAATGCCTGCAGTTCTGCCTCTGATGGTGCAATAAGCACTGCATCATCAGCATACAGCAGACAATTTACTTTAATGCCACCCAATTTCACACCCAAACAGCTATCTTTCAGTTTCTGTAAACAGCTGTCGAGATACAGTATGAACAGCCAGGAAGACATGACACAACCCTGTTTTACGCCCGTTTGGACGCTAAACATGGGTGACAGGTCATGCCCTACCCGCACACAGGCTTTACAGTCACAGTAAAGTGACTGCACAGCCCTTAGCAATCGACCATCCACACCATACCCCGGCAACAGTTCCCACATTTTCTTCCTTACAACCTTATCAAATGCTTTCTCAAGATCCACAAAAGCACAGAAAATCCTCTGGTTAGCAGCCAGAAGCTTTTCCGCGATCATGCGGAGAGAAAACATTTGATCCGTGCATCCTCTTCCAGGTCTAAATCCGCATTGTGCCTCCCATAGAAATCTTTCCGATTTCTCTTGCATCCTACGTGTCAAAACCTTCGAATAAACTTTACTTGCTAAACTGGTCAAGCTGATCGCCCGATAGCACCCGCAGTCAAAATGTGAACCTTTACCTTTATATAAAGGCACAATGACTGCGGATCGCCAATCATCCGGGACATCCCCCGTCCGCCAGCACAAATTGCACAGCAGATGAAAGCTGTCCCAGACGCGAGGCCCACCATACTTGACCATTTCAGCAGTAACTCTGTCTAGTCCCGCAGCCTTACCACATTTCAAACTTCGAATCGCATGTTCAATCTCTTTCATACTGATGACCTCAGTGTCATCGAGGTCCGGGTCTGGCGTACCAGTCTCGACGTCATCCCCGGATCCCTCACTAAGATCATCACACGCATACATTTCTCTATAAAATTCGCTCCATCGCTGCATGACGTCCGATTTTTCTGAGAGGACGTCATTAGTTCTCGAAAGCACTTTGTTCATTCTTAAGGCCGTCGCACCACTTCGGGTCCTTCCAACCTCTTTCCAGAAGAGTTTGGAGTTCTCCTTAAAGTTGTGCGACAACCTTTCGTCCGCTTCCATTCTACAACTTTCACGCACTTCCTCAATCCATGCTTTCGTGTGAACTTTCTGCAGCTTATATCTTTCTTTCATCTTCTCTCTCATATCCTTATCAATACTAGAGGGCAAGTAGTCTAACCATGCTTTCTTCTTCTTCTTTACAGCTTCTTTCACTTCATCATTCCACCATGCATCTCTTCTTTTACTACTGCCTCTTTTAATCGTTCCACACACTTCTTCCGCTGCACTTACCATTCCATCCCTAAGGTTCTGCCATGTTCTTTCAACACATTCTTTTCTGCCATCGATGTTGTCAAGCTTTTCGGCTACCCTCGCATGATATTTGTCCCTAGTATCCGCTTCCTGAAGCTTCCAGATATTTTTTTTAAATCAACACAACACGTGACAACTCTACAAGCGCCTAGCGGGCGACTGATTAAAGTGCGGTGATATTGCCGCAGTTGAATGGAACAACGTAACTTAGTGCAGTGTCGCCTCTATTACGTAGTACACAATAACTCAATGGCTTGAAGACGGGTTTTTTATGTAGTTTTCAGCATTTGATATATCCGCTCTCCTTAACAAATCACTGCTCCATGTCGATACTGAGCAAGATCTGGCTTGATTCTGCTACAAATTTATATCATCAGCTATCTGAGGTTACAAATTGTTCCAGCTGTTTCCTTCAGTCGACTCTCTCAACGTTTAAATAACGAGCCGAGGGATTCGTTGAATCTCTAACGTCACTAGTAAATATTTTTAACGATAAAATTATTATTTAAAACAAGCAATTTTGATCTGTCCGCCTTTGTGTGTAATCTTTTGATTTTTTGGTTGATTTAACGAAACGAAGAAGTCTTCAATTTGATTACTTTTTTTTTCATTTGTACGTTACGTGATAACGTTGTCAATTATTTTTAATAAAACGTACCCCCCCCCCCCCCCTTACCTTAGGATTTTCTCCTGTATCGTGGAGGCAGTTTCAAACACAAATTGCACAAGGATAAACATCCAGACCCGGAACACTTATTTGTAGGCCATACAAATACTTGTTCAATGCGGGATTCGAACCCGCGGCCCCCAGCGCAACAACTCATTGTTAAGCCACTGCGCCATGGAGCCGTCAATTGTGAAACGGTTTTAATTATTCATTTTTATTACATAAGTTATACGTCAGGGGTGGCCGCTTTTAAATTTTAAATTTAATTTAAACAGTGGTAGAGCCACGCGGCAGCTTTGCTGTCGCACGGATGGGCCGGCTCGAACCGGGGTGGTACCACGACCTCACAGAAAACCAGCGTGAAGTAGAGCTTTACCTCTGCGTTTCGCTTGGTGAGTGCAGGTGGCCGGAGGCCCTTTTTACTGGAAATGAGGCATTCCATCTTAGTCCTCACGGGTGACAACGCATCTACATTTTGATTTCTAATAGAGGATAGATGTAGATGTCTATGCGCCGCAGGAACCACTTACCATTAGGTGGACTGTGTGCTCGTTTGTCACCCTTATCCTATAAAAAAAAAATTGGGAATATATCGCTTATAGATTTAGAGAGGGATGGGGCTCTTATTGTTACTGAGTTGTTACTGAGAGTGTAAAGTTTCTGTTTGTGTTTCTTTGATATTACTTATTCCAATCAAAAGTTTCAAAATCAAAAGCTTATTAATAACTAAAAGCTGATTGCAAAGAACTGAAGATAATAAAAAATATAAAATTCCACATAGTAGCTTTTTATATGGGATAAGGGTGACAAACGTGCATATAGTCCAACTGATCATAAGTGTTTGCTGTGGCCCATAGACATCTACATCTATCCTCGATTACAAAATTAAAATGCAGATGCGCTGTCACTCTTGAGGACTAAGATGGAATGCCTCTTTTCCAGTAAAAAGGGTCTCTAGTTCTCTACACTCACCATACGAAACACAGCAGTGTTAAGCTGCTATTTTACGCTAGTATTCTGTGAGAGCGTGGTCCTTCCCGGTTCGAGCCGACCCATTCGTGCTGCAACTATACCAGTAATATAGCTGCAGCATAGCTCTAACACGTCTTCTAAAGTTGGGGGTTGTAATTCTTCTATACCTCTCGTCTAAACACTTGCACTTTAATATAAAAAGAAAGAAAAATCAAAAATAGAAAATTTGATTGGTGTTTTAAATCATTCTGAAGCCGTTTTATTTGATAAAATTATAATTTTCTAATATGGATAAACACTTGTGTAGGATATTATGCAAAGAAATGATAGCCTTTAATACAAAAACTGGTTTAAATAAACTTGTTGCAATTTAGAATAGGAGTCTTCAAATATACTCCACTTGAATACGTGCTAACAGTTTGACGGTCAAAAGGTAAAGGTACAAATTGTATGGTTACATATCTATAAATATCTATAAATATCATAGCTATAAATCTTCATCATCATCATCATCATTACAGCCTTTCATAAGTCCACTGCTGAACATAGGCCTCCCCCAAGGCATGCCACAAAGTCAAGAACCTTTCTTTCCCATCGGTTTTCAGTTCTTCGAGCTATATGACCGGCCCACTGCCACTTCAGCTTACTAATCCGTTGGGCTATGTCGCTTACTCTGGTTCTACTGCGGATATCCTCATTTCTAAGTTCATCATTCAGAGAAACCCCGAGCGTAGCCCTCTCCATAGCTCGCTGAGCGACCTTGAGCTTCCTCATACGGCCAGCAGTGAGGGACCACGTCTCAGTTCCGTAAGTTATCACTGGCAACACGCACTGGTTGTACAATTTCGTTTTACGGTTTTGAGGTATGTCTGACGAGATGTGTCGTAGTTTCCCGAACGCTGCCCAGCCGAATTGAATCCGTCGATTGACCTCTCGGTCGAAGTTGGACTTACCTAGTCGGACTAGGTATAGCTATAAATCTTAGTAACACTTATTTGCGCGCATAACTTAAAATATTATTATCATATAAACCAAACTTATATTCGTAATAAAGTTCAGATGAGTGAACGGCGTGAACAATTAGTTTTAAAATACAAATCACAAAAAGAGATATTTGAAAGCAATAAAAAAATGTAGAAAAAGTCAAATAAGAAATAATTGCTAAAAATGATTTCATTAAATCATTATAGCTTATCAAAAGTCCACTTCTGAACATTTTGGGATTTTGTCATAGTTTCCACACTTGGCAGTTTTTTTTGTTTTTTTTGTTTTTTTTCTTTTAATTTTTTTTTATTATTTTCGGTAGTTATTGGGAAGATGCTGCTGCCCGTCTCCTGCTTCGGTTTCCCCCTGTCGCCTCTTACGTCACTTACGGAATGATATGGGGACGTGGATATTCTTAAGCCGTCACTTCACAGCGTAAAAAGATTACAAAAAATTAAATTCCCCAATAAGTTAAATTTGCGAATCTCACTGTTTCATTAAGTGACTTAATGTGGATAGTTACAGCGATTTCGGACCGTTGGGACTTGGGAGCACGCTAGACAGCTTCCGTACTATTATGTTAATTTGCGAACGAACAGTTAACGACGGTCAGTTGGGTTCGTTTAGGCTACAAATAGTTATGACCGTATTAAAAGCAGTTTAAAAGCACATAAAACATAGTGTTCATACTTTAAAATGGGGTTCTGCAATAGAGATGAAAGTAATAGACTTCAAAAGGGAAAATCGTTCAATTTTGAACTTGTGATATATTTATTTTTATCACTAAAATTAAAGAAGGATGTAATAGATTCGTGTTTGCTCCCTTGTCTGTCACGCTAGCGCGCTATGGAATAATGTATCCTAGGCATTAAGCTTACTGATAAATGTACGAGCGAAGATATTTGCTACATTAATTATAGACGCAGGACAACACACACAATAGCTTAAGTGGAGATGGGCGGGGCACATTGCCTGGATTACAGACGGAAGATGGACAAAATGAGTCATCGAATGGACGGGCTGAAGTGGAACAAGAAGGAAAAGACCTAAAAATCGCTGTTCGATGAAATCCAAAGAATAGCCTGTAGAGACTGGATGCTGAAAGCGCAAAACAGGAAAAAATGGAGGAGGCCTACACTCCGATTGGGGCCATGTCTTAAACAATAACTTAATAAAACTTTGTTTTTCTTGTATATGTTAATTTCATGAAAATATAAAGGCTTTATTATTATGGGCTATTTATAGAGTATTCTCATCTGATTGGGCTGAATAAATGTATAAAAGAAAATGTTAAATATACATGAATATACACTTAAATATAGTAACATAAATAAATAAACAACACATATATGTTGTATGAATCGTCAGTAGCCTAATGGCAGGGGGCGGACCGCGAACTCGAAAGGTAAACTTCGAATCCGCCATTAGAATACTGTCGTGAACCACTTCTAACACAAGCATTTTAAGCTTACCAGAAGTGGTTAAAGGAAACATTAGTAATGTTTTCAATACCATTACTAGTATTTTATGAAAAAAAATACATACATAAAAACTCAACTAGATGGAAGCTCTCGTCGGGGCAGACCAAACGGGTCGAGAGCTAGAGGGAAAGGAAAAGAAATCGGCGGACGATGCGTGCGGTATTGTTTATTATTATAAATTAATTATTTTTTGCAGAGAAGTCCACCTGAGAAAGTACCACCCTGTCATCTATTTCTGGCGTGCAAGCAGCGGCGCGTGCACTGCTAGGTTCCAGTCCCAAGAGCACCAGTATAATTACAGACTGTCATCAAAGTCCTCAGAAGTGACAATGCATCTTTTTTTATAGGATAGGGTGACAATCGAGCACACCTGATGGTAAGTGGTTGCTGTGACCCATAGACATCTACATTTATCCTCAGTAAAGGATCAAAATGTAGATGCGTCGTCACCCGTGAGGACTAAGATGGAATGATTATTTTCCAGCAAAATGGGTATCCGGTTCTATACACTCACTATACGAAACACAGCGTGAGAGCGTGCTCCTTCCGCGGTCGAGCCGACCCATTCGTGCTACAACTATACTACTAATATAGCTGCAGCATGGCTCTACCACGTATATCCTGACAGACTGCTAGCATCTGTAGAGGTGACAACGCATCTGTAGCCATCTTTGTTTAAAGGTGATTGCAAGTGTTCACATACTATCAGGTAGAATATTAGCCACAAATCTTCGCAAAAGAGCACCGATTTCTACCAAATATGATTCGCGAGGCTATTGAAATTTAAAAAAAATATCCTAATTTTAATAGAGTAGGTGGATAAGTGCTACCACCTAGATGGTAGATAGGTTACATACATAACAATATTGCTACATTTAGCTAGAATGTGATAAAAAATCATATTTGCAGTTGATATTATATATCGGCAAAGACGATGGCAAAGTTTATTAAATGTATTCTCAAGCCGGAATTAAGGTAAGTAGTTTGTTTTTGTTATAACTTTTATTAAATTTCGTATACCTTGCAGAAATATACAAGTTACAAAAGAGTTCCTAATGTAAAATTACGTTAAACAAATAGGGAAGACACTAAGTAGTTGAATTTTTATAGGGCTGTGAAAAGCGTAGCTAATAGCTATAGCTAATTTTTAAATCTTCTGTTATCCATTACAGTCTGTTAAAAGACCACTGCTGAACATACGTCTCCCATATGCGAGGGATATTTGCAAAAAATTTATTTTTCAATCGTCAGATAATAGTTATGCATCAAATAAATTATAACCTGACTGTATATATACAGTATAGTGTACAATATAATAATATAACAATGTATATATACAGTATAATACAATATATGTATACATACATATAAACAAAATGAAAAAATCGAACTGTTTTAGTTAAAAAAACTGTAATTTTTTATTTCTTTGTTGTATTTTATGCTATGAATAATTTTTATCTGAGGATTGAAAGCTCGAACCAGCAGTGAGTGCACTACTGCTTTGCAGTTAATAGGGAGTGATACTTACCCAGACAGACTGCTAGGTAGGAAAAGAGACTTCCCACCTAGCATCGTGGACGCGTCCTTTGTACAATCTGCTGTAAAGAATTAGTACCGCAGATTATACGTAAACAAAATATTTTTTTTATTTAATACAATCAGGTGTTACTTTACGAATTTTTTTATAGGGTAAGGGTGACAAACGAGCACACAGTCCACCTGATGGTAAGTGGTTGCTGCGGCCCACAGACATCTACATCTATCCTCTATTACAAATCAAATTCAGATGCGTTGTCATCCGTGAGGAATAAGATGGAATGCCTCATTTCCAGTAAAAAAGGTCTCCGGTTCTCTACACTCACCATACGAAACACAACAGCGTTAAGCTGCTATTTTACGCTGGTATTCTGTGAGAGCGTGGTCCTTCCCCGGTCGAGCCGACCCATTCGTGCTACAACTATACTACTATTATAGCTGCAACATGGCTCTACCAAATCCATTATATTAAAGAATTTAAAAAATAATTAGACCTGGTTAAAGAAGAATAGTAGTTGTTCTTCTAACTAAACAAGCCATAGTTTTATGTTATCACGTCGATCTTAGCTAATAAATTTTTAACATGTTTAATATTTATATTTTTTAATTTTGATCTATAATTTTAGAACATATTTTTTTACCGACCCTGGATAGAGTATGAATAAAAATGTAATTACTTTTTGAGTACCATGCAAATGTTTTATCGGTCCCTGTGGATATTTTAAACAGAGACAATAGAAACGAAGTCGTCGTGAAGGAAATTAAGTGTTAAGGAACAATAAACGAAGTACTTTTTACGTGAAATTTTATTTAAACATCTCATCCCCCTTGTCAGTCCATAGCGATCAGGTTGAGTTATTTCTCGCCAGCAACGCTGTCAGGAATTTGAATTTATAAAAAGCCAAAATTCGGGTTTTAATTTTTATACGTGGTAGAGCCATGCTGCAGCTATTAGTAGTATAGTGTAGAGAACCGGAGACCCATTTTACTGGAAAAGAGGCATTCTATGTTAGTCTTCACGGCTGAAACGCATCTGCATTTTAATTCGCCAACGAAGATAGGTGTAGGTGTCTATGGGCCACAGCAACCACTTACCATCAGGTGGACTGTGTGCTCGTTTGTCACCCTTATTCTATAAAAAAACGGTACTAATAACAAAAACAATTCTTAAATTATTTGTCTGTCTGTCTGTTTGTTTCGGCTTATCTCCAAAACGGCTTTACCTATTTTGACGGGACTTCCACTGGCAGATAGCTGATGTCATAAAAAGTAACTTAGATTACTTTTATTTTAGAAAAAGAATTAGGGTTCCGCGAAAAAAAATTAAAACCCGTGGAATTGGAAAAAAATCCACGCGGGCGAAGTCGCGGGGGACAGCTTGTACTTAATAAATGAAATGTTTTTCTATCTCCTATAATATATGCTTGAAAGATAAAATATTCTTTTAAATGTGTTTGTAAGTGATTTCCATAAATACCTCAAACTCAAACTCACACAAAAGTATTTCTGTCTTAATACTAGTATAAACTGGTCGAAGCGATTATCAAAATTATTTACAAAATATGTAGCAAAAAACCTATTCGCCAAATAATTTAACATTCATAATCGTGCAAACAGTCAATCATAGGTCACATAAAACATGGAAGAAGTTGGTTCATCCCATACAGAGGTATTTTCCGAAGCAGGTTAAAGCATAAATAACTTTGAATAAGTATTCTTGGAATCTATATTCAATGAAAAGTATTTTATAATGATAGTTAAAGAATCAGGCGTTACTTTGCGCAAATCCATTATAATGGGGTTGTTATAAACTAATTTGCTTAATTCCGCGTAAAGAAAGAAAGCCTGCCCAGTTTTAAGGGGACCTCCCACCCTCCCTCAATCGCGCGCACTATACCCGTCGCCGTTAATCCCAGCACTACCAAAATAAAGTAGACTCTGTGGAGGCTGGCCTCTAACTTAGTGGCCAGCCTCCGCAGAGTCTACTTCACATGAGGATACCTTGTGTAGAGTCGAAACACGTGTTTTCGAGAGTGGTGTGTCGTGCCTAGTGTGGTGGTGCTGGTGATGGGGATGGTAGTGCTGGTATTGACAGCGACGGGTAGACGAGTATTCTATAATGATTTCTTATATTTACGTGAACACTACACATTGAATAAAAGTACTTTTACGGAATTTAACGCGTTTAATTAAACTTATTCTCTTATACTCCCTATGTCAGAATTAACCCGCAGTACCTTCAGCTTTTCAATTATTACCTATCTACGCAGAATGAACTTACTGTGTCTTGAAGTCTTGCAGTGGTATGCTTGGGTAGTTGTCATTGTAGTACCCAGTCCTTCTCTATTGAAATCAGGATGTTTTTATTTTTTATTTCAATAGCCTCACGTATCATCCTTGGCAGGAATCGATGTTCTTTCGCGAGGATTTGTGGTCTATCAAATCTGGTGTAATGGAGGGGGCCATCTAGGATATGATCAGAAATTCCAGACTTCCCGGAGCGTTGGTGTTTCACATCAGTTATATGTTCTGTTACGCGGGTTTTTATGAATATTTTTGTTTGTCGTATGTAAGAGAGACCACATTCACAATCAAGCTTGTAAACTCTTGCATCTTGTAGAGGAAAATTATACTTGACGGATGGTAAGAACTAACTAATTTTATTCGGCAGCTTGTAGTATGTTTTTATGGAAGCCCGCTTCAAGATGTAGCCAATCTTGTCTGTAACTCCCCTGACATATTATGTTACTACAAAATTGGAGAGAACCATTCGGCAGTGGAATTTTTTGCCGCCATTCACGACTTCCTTTTCCTTTTCCCCCGCGACTTCGCCTCGTCTGCGGCGGGAAGGGAGAGTGGACAACCTTACAGACATAGTCAACAAACGCGCATCCGGAATGAACTAGGCAAGCCCACTCCGAGAGGCCACCTAGGGTCTGCCTTACACCTTGGGTCAGTCAAGTGAGTTTCTCTTTGTTCACCGTTGGTGACCAAACCACTACTACTAAGCACCCCCTCTGCGATGATATAAAGGTACCCATTTGAGAGGGGGCCCTGTTTCAAATGCTTTTAGCAACTTTCTCAATGGCTCATATGGTTACCATTTCATATGGTAAGGAGCCACACTACTCTGTACATGTTGTTGTTGTTGTCAAACTCATATGAGTTTAACTCTGGAGAGCCTTTACTTATTCCAGTTATTTATTCCACTTGGAATCCCTTGGTATATGTCGGTTAGTCTAATTCTGCAGCTAATATCCTCGTTACACATTGACGCACTAACCGACTATGAGCATTAATGTATTCGGAAAAGTTGATTCCTCTAATTTCTCACTTTCCTTACGGTGGTGCTACTAGATTTATATGAGAGAATTTCGAGGATCTACCGATACACGATACGGTTTTTAAAGTAACTTGTTTCTCAAAAGAATTAAAATTTTCACATACATGGAAAACTTACATTGCTTTAAAGTTTATATACTTTATCCAGTGATCGTAAAACGTACTTAGGTATTACAATTATGAGTTATTATGTCTGTAATCTAATATACAAAGTTTTTTTAAACTTATTTCATATTTGATATTCACTACATTATAAGTTTTACAATGTACTTTTTTTTATAGTATAAGGGTGACAAACGAGCACACAGTCCACCTGATGGTAAGTGGTTGCTGCGGCCCATAGACATCTACATCTATCCTCTATTACAATTCAAAATGTAGATGCGTTGTCACCCGTGAGGACTAAGATGGAATGCCTCATTTCCAGTAAAAACGGCCTCCGGCCACCTGCACTCACCAAGCGAAACGCAGAGGTAAACCTCTACTTCACGCTGGTATTCTGTGAGGTCGTGGTACCACCCCGGTTCGAGCCGGCCCATCCGTGCGACAGCAAACGCTGCCGCGTGGCTCTACCACTGTTAAAAACTTAAACCACCACTGTTAAAAAAAGTACTTCAGGCTTTATTATTCTGCTTAAACAATATTATACATCAAATGTGTATAAATGTAACTGATGTAATGGAAAGACACAGATCTACAGAATATTGTACTAGAATAGTTACGTGAGCGTAATTACTAAGTATTTACAGCAGATATTGTTTTAATAGCTTTTTAAAGATATTTAATATTATCTAAGTAGCTAATAACAGTAAAATGTAACCTAGATATTTTTCGCAGTCAGTTTTATAATTTTACCATTTACGTTTAATGGCAAATAATACCGAATTCTTTAATTTTAGATCAAAATACAACATAGCTAGTCTTAGAGATATTAATATTAAGGAGATTAGATTAGAACCACCTGTGTCTTGATTCATGATTGAGCTCATTTTGTGCATTCTTCATAATGGTATCAATTGACTAACCGAAATAAAACAGGTAAGAATCATTAGTATATAAAGTGATTTCTCCTTTTAAGTTAGGTTAAAATAAATTAATTACATAAACAAGGAATAGTAAGGGCCCAAAATTGATTCCTGAACACCACATTTAATTGGTTTTTGGGTAAATTTTATAAGCCCCCATTTTTACCACTTGACTTCTGTTAGTAAGATATCACTTAAATATGCTAAATGCTATATTTCTATGCAATTTTTGTAAAAGCAAATCATAACTTATAGTATCAAATAATTTTGCTTTTAAATCGATAAGAAATTGTAGTGTAGGAAATCTATTGACGTTTAATACTTATTATACCGGCTGCAAAGAACCTTTTTAATAAAATTGGGCGATAATTGTTAGGATCTGTTTTATAACCCGCTATATACAGGGTTATATATATTTTATTTTATTATATATTTTTAAACGGTAGCCAGATTATATACAGAAGTTTAAGTAAATAAATATTTATATACCTATATTACATTTTTAAGTACGAGTAAATAAGGCCTCCCACCCTCCCTCAATCGCGGGCACTATACCCATCGCTGTCAATCCCAGTACTACCATCCCCAGGCTCACCACACTAGGCACGACACACCACTCTCGTAAAATACGACACATGTTTTGCCTCTACACGAGGCATCCTCAGTTGAAGTAGACTCTGTGGGGGCTGGCTGCTAAGTGAGCGGCGAGCCGAAACTACTGCTATTTATACTACTTGCTGACGCAACCGCGCTCCAATTATGTTGAGAGCGATTGCGTCATGCGATCAATCACCACCTGAAGAACGAAGATATTTGCTGTGAAATTAACAACAGACTACTGCGAAACGTCCGCCTACTCTCTAACCACGCAACCAATTGCTGGCCCTGCACCGTGAGAGTGACAAACGACCCTATTGCGAGGCTGTATATCATCAAGGAGCAGGCTAAGAGAGGCGAGTTGGAAACATTTGTTTGTTCATTCAGCAGTGCAACGTTACCGCTATTATTTTTTAATATCTCTAACTGTTCCAGCATACACAGTCGTGGCCCTTTATTAGAAGTATGTAAGACTTTAATTTGGAGTGGCCATTGGCTAGGCTGTGTCCAGTACCCAAGAGATGTTTAGCAAAATGTGATTTATCGGGATTACAATTCCTTTACGCAGCTAAATGTTTTTTATAAAGTGTTTCGAAGTTGCGACCAGTCTGATCCACGTAAACGGCTTGGCATTCGTAACAAACAAGCTTATAAACACCAGCCTTTAGACAAATATCTAACTTATCTTTATTATTACAGATATTCCTAAGTAAATTGTTTATTTTGAACGCCACGTCAACGTCACTCTGTCGAAGAGTGGCGTTTACGTGGCGTGGCGAAGGGATTTAAATTTTTTAATATTTAATTAATTTTTTGTTTTAAAATTTTACTTATTTTGCAATTTTGCGGATTTTAACAAGTTTTTGTTTTGCAATACTTAGTTATAAAATTCACTGTATTTTTGATCAAAATTAATTTTAATTTGTAGTTCAGCCTTGACGTGGTCAACAGACAACTTATTTCTGCTGATGTTCATGCATTTCCACAAAGAGAAAACACTCTCTGCTGATGCATTTGAAGGTGGTATCGAAGCTACCATCTGTAAGATATGTCATGTGCCATGTGCGTCTTTCATGGACATAAATAATTTGTGCCATTGTCCATAAGCACCCAATACTTTTTCAGGGGCTGATTTTTGTTTTTCTTCTATTAATGACTTTAACGTATCCTTAATAACACAATACTTATCGTGAAGTTTATCCATATCCAATCGATCGATCAGTTTTAGCTTGTTTGCAACTTCTGTGAGTTCGGAAAAAATAAACATCGATTTTAATGAGAATATTTTTAACTGACAGGTGATTATTGTCCGAGAAGTCAAAATGATCTTCTAAATATTTCAAAGCGTTTTTATAGAAAATCATAAGATTTTTTTGTTGAATCTTTATCTTCAAATTCTAAATTTTTCATTGCATTAGAACAAGTAAATGCATCAAATTCATCGCCAATCCGTTGTTTTATTTTATTGCGTAAGCCATGTATAATGTCGAAAGTTTCGCAACGTAGCACTTCATCCTTCTCTAAAAGCAATATAGAACCTTGAAACATTCGTAGCGTATTGTGAAAAAAGCCAAGATAGCATTCAGTTTTTTTTAATATTGTTATTATCAAGATATTTCAGTAATGCGACATAGCAATTTTCTCCAAGTAAAATAAAGTATTTTTAGGGTTCCGTACCTCAAAAGGAAAAAACGGAACCCTTATAGGATCACTTTGTTGTCCGTCTGTCTGTCTGTCTGTCTGTCTGTCTGTCTGTCTGTCTGTCAAGACCCTTTTTCTCAGGAACGCGTAGAGGTATCAAGCTGAAATGTATATCAAATACTCAAGTCTACGGTCCCTTGGGGCTGTGAAAAAATCAAACTTCTAAGCCAACGCAATCAAAAGATACAGCCGTTTATGTCGCAAATTTTCGATATTCGCAAGGGAATCAAAAGTCAAAACCTACAGGGTACTTCCCGTGAACTGAGAATCTTAAAATTTGGCACGAAGCAACGTATTATAGCACAGATAAAGGAAAAATTGCAAAAAGCATAAATTTTTAGTTACATCATTTAATAAAAATATTTTTAATAATTTTAAACTCATATACCTACGGATTTGTTCGGAACCTTCGGTGCGCGAGTCCGACTCACACTTGGCCGGTTTTTTTTTCGAAACTGTAAGGCTGCCTAAAAGCTTTTCTACGGCAGAGTACAACGAGAGCCAACGAGTGGTAACATATCTCGTTATATTTTGATTTTATAAATTGGCGTCCTTTAAAAACTCTTTCTCTCACTCTTTGTGAATGGTACGATAAATGACCGTAAACTTTTAACACTAGATTTTCAATGTCAAAATCACACGTCTGCATACCATATTTTACCACATTATGCAAAAGATAAGCTGGGCATCCTGCAGGAAAAATATTTACGTTTTCTATCAAAAGAAGTTGATATACGGAGTGATAAACTCCAAAATTAACATTGCAGTTATCTGCAAAATAACTTGAAATATTAGCCATTTTTAAATCGAACGCTTCTAATCTGGTTTTCAAATTGGCAAAGATGTCTACAGCCTTCTCGGTAGGATCATCATAAATATCTAATAAAGCAACACGAAGTCCGACATCGGGAATATAAAATCGTACAAGTATGTGAAACAATTTTTATACGTGGTAGAGCCATGCTGCAGCTATAATATGGTTGTAGCACGAATGGGTCGGCTCGACCGGGGAAGGACCACGCTCTTACTGAATACCAGCGTTAAATAGTAGCTTAACGCTGCTGTGTTTCGTATGGTGAGTGTAGAGAACCGGAGACCCTTTTTACTGGAAACGAGGCATTCCATCTTGTTCCTCATGGGTGACAACGCATCTGCATTTTCAGATGTAGATGTCTACGGGCCACAGCAACCACTTACCATCACGTGGACTGTGTGCTCGTTTGTCACCCTTATACTATAAAAAAAATGTTGCTGTGGTTGGATGTGTCGGTGGAAATACTGAAATAAATGTCAAATTTTAACTTGTTCACTATATCTTCTAGCGAAGCTGGTGCAAGTACATTAAATGCAATGGAACTTGCCTTAGTTCTACAGAGTGAAATTTTGTTAGCGATCTTCGAGTCGGGAAATATGATGCCACATAATTTTCCGTGAGAGTCAGTAGTCGTATACGGAATACTGTGTTTAGCGCTTTGATAAACTAGCACTAATTCCGCCGCTATAATTTTCTCGTTATCTGTAGTCAAAATGTGTCGCTTCAAAAACATAGTTAAAGTTTGATTTTTCTTACTTACATTTTCTAGCCTCTGATGATCTGGTCCTGCTGTAAGCCTTTTAATATCATTAAGACCACCATGTGAAATAGAAAATCCTTTGCGACATATTTTACAATAAGCTTTAAAAGCATTTGCAGAATCTTTCGTTATAAAATCGTACGTATTCTCCCATTGATCGCGGTAAAAGCAAAGCCGTTTTTGTTTCATTCGTCTAACTTCTTCTTTAATACTACTGTTACTGTCGGACATCATTAGCAAAAGCCACACTCAACCAAGCAAAGCAAAGCAAAGAAGCCCAACCCAAACACACCAAATACCTACAATACTGAATTGCGTAGTATCTATCACACGAACGGAGATAGAATGCCTGCGCTGCGAGCAGTTTCGGGCGACTAGGGCACGGAACGAGCGAGCGACCACCCCCGCGCAACATGCCCGCGTACTGAACTAACACAGATTGCTACTAACGCGAAATACGCAATGCGTAGGTATTAAGAAATTTTATTGTATTAACAAATCAGTGTAGTTGGTACGACTGATTTCCAGGACAAAAGGCGTATTGCAAGGGGTTACGGAGGGGCGGTCCAAAATTGACTCAGAAGCGGGACGCCCCGGTAAATCCGTCACAGTTGGCAAGTGCGCTCCTGTGTGTATTATTCAATTCACAAGTTTTTCTCAAGTTTTTCTTACTTTATTTATGACACGCTTACTACTAATGCTTAAGATAATAGCTGCATGAAGTGAATAATGATTCCAATATTTTACACTTTTAAATTGGCTTAGGATCGCCATAATAAACGAAATGTATAAAAATAAATAAAATTGAAGTGTCTGTTTGTAATGTCAAAATAACAGCTTCTCACCAAATGCATATGAAAGTATAGTATATTGACAGGACTTTCACTGGCAGATAGCTAGTTATAAGAAGTAACTTAGACTTTATTCTAGAAAAATAATTAGGTTTACACGCAACAAAATTAAAACCCATAAAATACAATCGTAATAAATACCACGTGAGCCAAGTCGCGGGGAAAAGCTAGGTAAAAATATATGTTTGCTTGTCAACGACGTAACCGACGACTGTACTAGTTATGTCGTATTTAAAAAATAGGAATGAACTATTTACAACTAAATTACGCGAGTAGTCCCAATATCTAATACTGGTACCTCAATGTGGAATCCGTTTCTCTTGTGGGGATTTTAATAATGAACTGACCACATATTAAATAACCGTTGATTCACAATGTAAATTCAAAGTAGTGGATTGAGCGCGAACGAGGGATCTCACAGCGTGGGGTAATCGGTACGACTGGCAAGGCGAAGACAACCGAACCGGATGCTCCTAAGATTGCCGTACGGTCGAACAGGTCGAAAATTGCCGCTACATTTTTATACATATGACGAGCACATTTTCTTAAATTATTTTTTACACTTATTACCTGTTCTTGAAAACGGCAAGATTGCAGACCAGATCAGATTTTCATATTGACTATTTAAGTTATCGCTCACTGCACTTGAATACTTTGATTATCTGTCAATTGTTCTTCGATTGGTAGGTACAGGTACGTTAATTTCTTGCCGCGGTAAAAGCCCACTTTAATATTTTTACGCACTACGTAAACTTTCATTGCTTATAATGTAATATCGCACCATTTTATAGTTTTATAGTATCCGCGGTTCAAATATTTTCGTTACATCATTGGTAACGAAAGGTAAGTAATAAGGTCATGGTCAAGACTGTCAGCGGTGTAACGGTAAATAGAAGGTGAAATATAACGTGTCAGATATTTATGAATGACAATCTTTTAAAATAGTGCATTACCACGCATTTTGAATTTAAAAGATAAAATTGACAGAATGTTTGAGATCTTTTTTAATTAATTTTTCTTCACCTTTTGCCTATATTACTTATTCTGAACCGTTTCTGCAAATTTGGCCGGTTATTGCAAAATTTATTTTTTAATTTTAGAAAGTCTGGAAGTGTGTCGTCTGGAAGGCATAAATTGATGGCATTAGTTAAATTATACATTATTAGGTTTTTAATATAATTTATTGTTTAAGTGGAATACCGTCAATTGAAGTACTGGTATTGTTATTTCATTTATCGATTATTTTACTTCCTCAAATGAAGATGGATGTAATTGTGATAATCCTTTTTTATATTTTTTTTTATTATTCTATGCAGAATAAACGTTTTATTATTTTGATATTTTTGTGCTTCATTATTATCCAAAACTGTACCAAAAGATACAAACATCATATTTGTACTATCAATTTCAATTTCTGCAGAATATTTCCAATTTAACAAGTGGAGTGTGTAAATGTGTGTATGATTCGGAACATAGCACAATGAGCCACTCGAAGAAACACGATATCAGCGTATCTTTAACCTGAAAATTGAGAGTTTCGTACCGAATTTGAATTAATTCTATTTAAGGAAATGAGTATATTAACTTCGGCCTCTCAATATATTTACGAAAAATTAAACAATCTGTGTAAAAAGGGTTATTATATATTAAGGAATTTATAACCTATTTATTATTTGATATATGATGTTAATTATTGTATAACATATTAAATGAATATAAACTGATCTTTTTAAAGAAAACGACCAGCTGGGTTTACTGCTGCTGGGTTCACCGGGCAGAGTTATTTTCCGAACCAGTGGTAAATCAAACATAAAAGTGACTTTCAATAAGTATTATGTATAATCTACAAAACAAAAAGTTTCTGTTTTTGTATAGATTGTTGACATGGAGCCGTCATTTATTATTGATTAAGACTCCCTTGTTGACCTAAGGGTCGTAAACGCGATTGATGATCATGAGGTCCAGGGTTCGAATCCCAGATCGGGACATCTATATTCCATTACATCCATTACAGCCTACAAAAGTCCATTGCTGAACACAGGCCTCTCCCATAGATGCCTCATAGGCAGGGGTTGGGCAAAATTTTATTATCGGGCTTTTCTATCAAGAAATTCTCAGCAACAGCTCAGAGTCAGGAAGTTAGCGGTGTTTCACCCCCGTGTCTTGGGAAAACACGTTAAGCCATGGTTCTGCGCCTGTGTCTCTCCGGTTGTGGCAGATTTCCTTCCGAATGACGAATGCCCCTGTAGTTGTGCAGTGTCCAAGTCACTGTAATCCTATCCTGCGCTGATGGCTAGTTGTCGTTGAGGCTGGTCTCAGTAACCGAAATTCGGTCTGGAGGACATCCTCGGTTAATAACAAAATACAGATGCATTGCCATTGTCGTCACCATCAACATCAACCAAAAATAACATTTGAATAGAGAAGCAATTATCGTAATACTTTAACAGACCGCTTACTATGAGATTTAGTCATCATTCATCATCATTACAGCCCTTCACAAGTCCACTGCTGAACATAGGCCTCCCCCTAGGAATGCCACAAAGTACGGTCCTGAGCTACCTGCATCCATTGACTTCCTGCATATCTTACCAGGTCGTCACTTTATCTAGTGGGGGGACGCCCTACACTTCGTCCGCCGGTACGAGGCCGCCATTCGAGAACCTTTTTTCCCCATCGCTTGTCGGTTCTTCGAGCTATATGGCCGGCCCATTGCCACTTAAGCTTACTAATCCGTTTAGATTTTTGAGATTTAGTATATAAAATAAATAATTTTTATAGTATCTCATGTGTGATTTTAACTTATCTGAAAAAAATACTTTCTATTTTTTATAGAAGTGGGAGAAGTAAGGTGAAAAATAAGCACACAGTCTATCTGATGATTAATGAATACTACCTTAAACATTACCACACACTACCACCATTCATACATTATCCCCGATAAAAAAGAACATACAGATTCATTTCACCCCTGACGCCTTAGGTAGATTATATTATTTCTTACCGTACGAAACTGTATCATGATGCTAATAAAATTTAATCGTATGTTAGAAGTAAATAACTTACCATTTTATGTCTTTCTAATTAATTGCGTCTGTGCTGCAAATTGTAAGCTTTTCCACGAGCAAACTCACCTTCGAATTTCCTTTCTCGGAGCGACCAGTAAATTGTACGCGCAGTAGATCTTTACGAGTATATACCTCAGAACTGTTGCCAACACGTACTACGTTTTGTCCGGACCTCGTAGTTTCTAATTTATGAAATACACGTGTGAAACTAGCCTAATTAGAACGTATTGATACCTTGGGAAGAAATTACCTATTAATTTATCTTACATTTTAAACGTGATAAGCCACGATACAGCTATATTATGTTTGTAACACGAATGGGTTCGACACATAATACCAAAGTAAAATAGCAGCTTTAGACAGTTTTCACTTACCATTACATGGACTATGAGCCTGTTTGTCATCCTTATTCTGTACATAAAAATATAATATCAGTAGAATAGTTTAAAAAGTTGCCTTAGAGCTTCGTGAATAGTTATTGTTTATATACGTTCAATACTAATCTCTTTGTATAAAAATCTATTGCCGTCCGATGGTCTCGCTACAATTCGAAAACGGCCTGAACGATTTTGATGTGCGTTTGAGTGGGTCCCTGGGTGGTTTAGATTCACCATTATCAATTCAAAATTGGATTCATAATTGGAATTCACAATTGGAGTTCGGTAATTGGTATTGGCTGTTGTCGCGATTCAGAAATTATCTGTGCGAAGCCGGGGCGGATCGCTTGTTAATCTATTTCTATACATAAAAAGAAATGAAATTGAAGTGTCAGTTTGTAATGTCAAAATAACAGCTGTTTTTAATAAATGCATATTAAAGTATATACGGTACATAAAACAAAAACACAATTTTTTTTTCTATCTGTGTGTCTGCCTTTTTGTTCCGGGTTATCTCCGAAATGGCTGGACCGATTTTGATAGAAATTTCACCAGGAGATACCTAATATTATAAGGAGTAACTAAGGCTACATTAATTTTCAAAAAATAATTAAGGTCCGCGCAAAAAAAATTAAAACACTAAATTATACGCGGGCGAAGTCGCGGGTAACAGCTAGTTTATAAAATATACAGAAAGACATCTGAAACGTGAAAGAAGACTATCCTTTACTACTTATGACTATTTAATTGTTTAAGTGTTCACATGTTCCATAACCTTACTGTGTACTTGCAGCGCCTAGTGATTTTACTCACATAGATCCAGATTCTGGAGATAATACCAGAATAAAAGTCATTATATTAATTATTATATATCTGTATGCTAAATTTCATCCACACCCGTTCAGCTGTTTCTGCATGCTTACTCAAACATTCAAATACCTATATATACAATCTTGACTTTATAATAATAATATCTCTGACTCTCAGTAAGGAAATAGTGCATTTGTACTGCCCTCGCAGATCATTAGTCTCTGTTGAAGTTAACTGAAATTCGGTCTGTAGGATATTATTATTAACTCTTTGTTTTTTGTTCCTTTGGTTCATGTTTTTAAATAAGATCAGCTTAAGCTCAAGAATCTGTGAATCTCTCTGATGCGACAGCAATCCGATGCGAACGGTGACGGGTCAGTACGTACTCTCCTAGGCACGGATTTTAAAACCACCACTTCCTGATTCCAGACTGCAACTGTGAATTTTTTGATTAAAAAACCAAAAAACTCGATTTTGATCAGACCTGGTAGTTCGAAACCAGGACGACATGATCAGCAGTCGCACTTATTACCACCAGGGCAACGTGGCAGCCAGATCACAATCACTTATGCAATAAGGAAGCAATAAGAACGTAGTTGTGGAAGAGGCAGTGTTCGAGACATGGGATAACAGAAAACGTTTAAACGTGGTAGAACCATGCTGCAGCTATATTTCTGGTATAGTTGTAACACGAATGACCACGTTCTCATAGAACACCAGCGTAAAGTAGCAGCTTAACGCTACTGTGTTTCGTATGGTGAGTGTAGGGAACCGGAGACCCTTTTTACTGGAAATGAGGCATTCCATCTTAGTCCTCATGGGTGACAATGCATCTGCGTTTTGATTCGTAATCGAGGATAAATGTAAATGTCTATGGGCCACAGCAACCACTTACCATCAGGTGGACTGTGTGCTCGTTTGTCACCCTTATCCTATAAAAAAATTGCAAAACTGAAGTGTGGTCATGTTAAAGCGAGCGGAGAGGGCTTGGCTTGAAACCTTCGCGCGGCTCATGGACGGAAAGGCAAACAACCGAATGCGCCTTGTCAGTAGGTACCCAAATAAATTAAAATTTATGAAATCGACATTATGAGAATTTAAATGTAAATTTATGTTAAAATTTTTATAATTATAATCTTCTTACCTTATCTATATTATTGAAATTTAAATTTATCTTCTATTTCTTATAAACATAAGAAATTAAATATAAATTTGTCTTTTAATTCTTATAAGTATGTTTATTTTTCTTTTCTAGGATTTTCTCCTGTATCCTGTAGGCATTTTACAAACATAAATTGCACAAGGACAAACATCTAGACCCGTATTAATTACTTATAATAATTTAGATTAGGCTTCTTATAAATTGTGTTTAAAATTATTAAAAATAAAATACAGTTAAGATAAAATTTCTTCAAGAGAAGCGTCATTTTTGTACCTTATATATCGTTAGCGAGGTCCAATTTATTGCAGACACGGCAATATCTTCTTTATCGTTTGTTGGCAATATTCCAACTTTTCAAGTAACAAGGTCTAATTTAAGTTCATAATATTTAAAGAAACACTGTTATAAAAATCGCGAATTTGTTCTGAAATTTAGTTATAGGCGTAGGTAGCAATTGTAGATACGTTGTAACATACACACAATATACACTTCTTAACGAGGATAAGGATTAGTGAAAAAGATTAAGAATATTTTTGCGATATTATAATTTAAAAACCTCAAAACCTGAAAACGAAATTGTACAACTAGTGCGTGTTGCCAGTGATGACTTACGGACCTGAGACGTGGTCCTTCGCTGCTGACCGTATGAGGAAGCTCAAAGTCGCTAAGCGAGCTATGGAGAGGGCTATGCTCGGAGTTTTTCTGCTTGATAAACTTAGAAATGAGGATATCCGCAGTAGAACCAGAGTAACCGACATAGCCCAACGAATTAGTAAGCTGAAGTGGCAGTGGGCTGGCCATATAGCTCGAAGAACCGACAACCGATGGGGAAGAAAGGTTCTCGAGTGGCAGCCTCGTACCGGTAAATGAAGTGTAGGGCGACCCCCCACTAGATGGAGTGACGGCCTGGTAAGACATGCAGGAAGTCTACGGATGCAGGTGGCTCAGGACCGTGCTTTGTGGCATTCCTTGGGGGAGGCCTATGTTCAGCAGTGGACTTATGAAAGGCTGTAATGATGAATAATAATGATGATGAAACCACACTACAGATATTCATAAAAGTAGAAAATTAAAAAAAGGAGTTAAAAATGTGCAAAAAATTATAGACAAAACACTGACGCATTGTTTCGTGTTTAATATAATACTCTAGAAACTAATAAACTATTATTTAAAACTAACTTCTGAAATAAATGACATTTTGTAACAAAAAACTTCATCTCAGTGTCAACTAGTGACATCTGGTGAGCATAAGATTATTAGCCCTCATTGAAACAACACACATTGATCATGAGCTGTTATTATTCTAGTGAGAATACTAGGCCATAGTTATAATGACGATTCTTATTATCTCATTAATATTTCCGATAATTAAGACGACTGGAAATGATATAAGTAATAGTCTGAGAGCCGCGATGAATTTTGGGAAGGTTCTTTTGGCAAGTTGAAATTGTGAAAAAATAAAATTTCGTCAATTGGCCAAGCCAGTCCCGCGAGTCTGGCAGGGCGTTTGCGGTTATTTCGTTACTGTACAGCATATAACATTTGCAAAAAAAAAAAATCCAACAAAATGTTATTTTAGCAACTTGATTTCTTTTTTATCTTTTAAATTAGTTTTTATATAATTCCAAAAAATAATCCCAGACGTTTTTGTCAGTCATAAACGGGTGGTAATTATCAAGACATATTTTTGCCAAGGTTACTATTAATACGGTTAATAAGGTTAAAATTAATATTTTTTTTATAGGAGAGGGGGCAAACGAGCATGTGGCTCACCTGATGGTAAGTGACTTCCGCCGTCCATGAACAACTGCAACACCAGGGGAACCAGGGGAATTGCAGATGCGTTGCCGGCCTTTTAAAAAGGAGTAGGCTCTTTTCTTGAAGGTCCCTAAGTCGTATCGGTCCGGAAAAATCGCTGATGGTAATCGATTCCACAAGGACGTTGTGCGAGGAAGAAAACATCTTCTAAATCGCACAGTGGTGGACCGCCAATCATGCAGATGGTGTGGATGGTATCGAGAGTTCTGCCACGATGTGCGTTTGTGAAATTTGGTGGCTGGGATTAATCCGAACAATTTCTCAGAGCACTCCTCGTGGTAAATGCGAAAGAAAATGCAAAGGGATGCAACATTTCTTCGCAGTGCTAATGAATTGAGTTGATCGCAAAGGACTCGGTCGTCAACGATTCGAGCCGCTCTGCGCTGGATGCGGTCAAGTGGAAGGAGCTGGCACTGGGCAGCCCCTGCCCAGAGATGGGAACGGTATTTCATGTGAGGCTAAACCTGCGCCGTGTAAAGTTGCAGGCGGTGTGCCGGAATGAAATACTTTTCTGCTCTGCTGAGCACAACAAGCTTTTAGAGGCCGATTTGGCCTTCTCTCCCAAGTGACCACGAAACTGCACTTTTCTCAATATGTCGACTCCCAGGATTCCGATACTGGGTGAGGCAAGAAGGAGAGTGCCTTGAAACTGAGGAGATACGACAAAGGGGTTCTTTTTAGCGGTAAACGCGCAAACTTGTGTCTTCTGAAACAGACACAGAAACAGAAACTTTTTTATTCAATATAGATTATAAATAATACTTATTGAAAGTCACTCTTTTGTATAATTATCACTGGTTCGAAAAAAAACCTCTGTCCTGCGAAGAACCAGTAAGAAACCCAGCGGGACTTTTCTTAAATAACAGCTCACAATCATGTATGTTACACAAATTAACAACACAACAAATTAGAAAAAGCTTGGTAGCGATCACCTCATTTCCAGGGGTTATTATCATCTATAAATTCTTTAATACTATAATAACAATACTATATATATGCAAACTTAGTTTAATAAAGTTTTTGAACTTTGAGCAGGTCAAATTTTGTATATTTTCTGGAACTTTGTTGTAAAAGCGTATACATCACCCCAAGAACGAATTACTGACTCGATGGAGTCGAGCAACCGGTACTACTAGCTTGTGTCTGTTCCTAGTATTTACAGAATGAATATCACTTATTTTTGTAAAACTACTTTTATTTTTGTGTACGTACATTACATTTTTATAAATGTATTGAGAAGCCAAAGTTAATATATTAATTTCCTTAAATTTTTGTCGCAGCGACTCTTTAGGCTTTAAATCATAAATTGCTCTTATGGCCCTCTTCTGTAAAACAAATATAATTTCAGTGTCAGCTGCGTGTCCCCATAGCAAAATATCATACGACATTATGCTATGGAAATACCTAAAGTAAACTAGTCTAGCTGTTACAACACTAGTTAGACTTCTAATCTTTTTTACGGCATATGCTGCAGAACTAAGTCTGCTTCCTAGTTTTGATATATGGGGACCCCATTGAAGGTTCGCGTCTAGTGTGATTCTAAGAAGGAGGATTAAACTAGACTCTGTTTAATAATTTCATAGCTAGTATACAAATTATTACAGCACTGATCTAAAATAATTCAAACTAAATACACAGATACACCTTCCCAAAATTCGTCGCCAGCTCTTGGACTATAAAGCGTAATCGGAATGAAAATAAAACGTTAAAGAAATCTTATCGAAAATTCATAATATCCTACCAAAAACATTATTGTGAATTTTTTTGGTATTATTAAGTGGCGAAGCTTGCGAAGTCACTTATTGATTTCACGATGTCTGTCCGTCTGTCCGTCCGTCTGTCCGTCTGTCCCACGATTATGTCGAGAATGGTTTCGAATTTTCAAATTCTGTTTCCAGCAATCGATTACTGATCACCCAGGCATCTGAACCTCCTATTTTGAATTTGTTTTTCCGTTACAAACCGCTACAAAGCTGATTGCTTCGCCACTTTGCTATGCTGTTAGCTTGCTAGGTTTATTATTAGATTAAATTTGAGTAATATTCGAAACAAAACAATAATCAGGAGCAATAATAATAAAATGAGTATGTTCAATATTTGATTAAATTGTTAGTAACTGACTATATTATATAAGATATAAAACATAATCATTTTTAAAATATATTTATCCATAAAATGGTATATTATAAAATATCATGTCCTATACAGTCAGATAGTTGTTTGTTTAAATATTAACTTGGTTGCTCTTCAATAGCTCGACTCAATAGCACATGAATGTAGTAGTAAGGAGTATTAGACCCTATGTACAATACAGATAATACTAATTTAAGGTGAAAGCGCCAGGGTAACCCGTGAAATTTAAATTATTTTACGTTTTTTGCAATTTGTAGGTCAGTGTCAGGTTGTATGTTTAATAAAGTATGATTCGCGACCGTAACGAGTATGTATTTACAGAATTATGATCATTATAATCATCAATACAACCGTCTATGTTCGTATAATCCCAATGTATAGCTATTTCCAGAAAACTCATTCAAAGCTTCAAAGCATCAAAGCATTTGAATAATAATAATACGTGCAATACGTCCACCATACATTTGGAGTTTCATTTCTAATGAACAAATTTAGTAATTGGTGAAGATTTTTGAAAGTGTGAAGCTGTACACCGTATAGATCCTAAGTTCCCTATACCTAGCAGTCTCTAGCAGTCCCTAATACCCTAGCCCTACCATATAAATATATATACATAAATTAGATAAGTGCGGGATGTCTGCGCCGTGAGACCTAAGGTAACAGACACAGGATGTCTGAGTTAGGCGATAGGATCCTCTCACTGCCAGTTAAGCAGACTCAAAAGACTGATTAGAGGTTCTGACGGCTAAAGGTGTCTTGGCCGCAGTGAGAGGGAGGTCTTACCAGGAGTCTTGGTGGTAGTAACAAAGACGTCGTCCAGCGTTGAAAGAGGATTTTATTTACAAATAATAACAATTTATACAACTTCAGTGTGGTCAATACAGTCACTAATTTACGTCATTTCTAAAATTATTCTGCAAAACTATTGGTGTACGTGAGTTTTGGTAACGCGGTCACAGTGTCACTGCGTTGCAATGTTCAGAACTGAAAATGTCCCATAAATTATAATATGAAGTTCACAGTAGATTTTCTCGTCAAATTGCACATGACGTAACTGACGGGTGTGTTCGGGAAATGCTCATAACAATATGTTACCAGAGTGAACTGATATTACTTCATTACGAAGATGTAGCAGTACTAGCAACATTTAATTAATCATGTTCATGACGTGCCTAGATACACTGTTGTGGACTTTTCCATTATGTAAGCTCAGTTATAATACAGGTAACAAAACCCTGTCTTCCCGTTAAGTAAGTTATAAGAATCAATATTCAAACGTATAAAAATTACTTAAATACAGAAAAGTTGTCCATAAAAAATTTAATTTAATTTGAATAAATATTTAGTCTTATCCGACATTATTCCGATGATATCCCGGACGTCAGTCTGAGCGAGATTAGAATGGCTCTCCAGCACCTTAAAAACGGCAAGGCCCCAGGCGAGGATGGAATTACAGCGGAGCTTCTGAAAGCGGGTGGAAAACCGGTACTTGAAGTCCTTTGAAGCTCTTTAATTCCGTCTTCCATGGTGGCATTACACCGGAGGCGTGGAGCAGAAGTGCGGTGGTCTTGTTCTTCAAGAAAGGCGACAACGCTCTCTTGAAGAACTACAGACCGATTTCCCTTCTGAGCCGCGTCTACGTGCTGTTTTCGAGAGTCATTACGACTCGTCTCGCGCGCAGACTTGACGACGTCCAGCCTCCCGAACAAGCAGGTTTCCGAAAAGGCTTTAGCACCATAGACCACATACATACCCTTCGGCAAATTGTACAGAAGTCCGAGGAGTACAATTTGCCACTATGTCTGGCGTATGTGGACTATGAGAAAACCTTTGATTCCGTCGAAATTTGGGCGGTGCTGCAGTCCCTTCAGCGGTGTCAAGTTGACTGTCGGTATATCGAAGTGTTGAAGTGCTTGTACAGTAGGGCTACGATGGCTATCCGAGTACAGAACCAGAGTACGAAACCTATCCAATTGCAGAGAGGTGTAAGACAGGGTGACGTCATATCCCCGAAACTCTTCACCGCTGCATTGGAAGACGTTTTCAAGCTTCTGGACTGGAAAGGATACGGTATCAATATCAATGGCGAGTACATCACTCACCTTCGATTTGCCGACGATATAGTCCTATGGCAGAATCGCTGGAGGACTTAAGCACTATGCTCAATGACCTCAATAATGCTTCCCAACGGATAGGTCTTAAGATGAACATGGACAAAACAAAGATCATGTTTAATATCCATGTCACACCTATGCCGGTAGTTGTTGGGAGCACTAAGCTCGAAGTTGTTGACGAGTATGTTTACCTGGGATTAATAGTCCGACTAGGTAAGTCCAACTTCGACCGAGAGGTCAATCGACGGATTCTACTCGGTTGGGCAGCGTTCGGGAAATTACGGTACATCTTCTCGTCAGGTATACCTCAAAACTTGAAAACGAGACTGTACACCCAGTGCGTGTTGCCAGTGATGACATACGGAACTGAGACGTGGTCCTTCACTGCTGGCCGGATGAGGAAGCTCAAGGTCGCTCAGCGAGCTATGGAGAGGGCTATGCTCGTAGTTTCTCTGCGTGATAAACTCAGAAATGAGGATATCCGCAGTAGAGCCAGAGTGACCGATATAGCCCAACGGATTAGTAAGCTGAAGTGGCAATAGGCCGACCATATAGCTCGAAGAACCGACAACCGATGGGGAAAAAAGGTTCTCGAATGGCAGCCTCGTACCGACAGGCGAAGTGTAGGGTGTCCCCCCACAAATGTAGTGACGACCTGGTAAGATATGCAGGAAGTCGATGGATGCAGGTGGCTTAGGACCGTAATTAGTGGCATTCTTTGGGGGAGGCCTATTTTCAGCAGTGGACTTGTGAAGGGCTGTAATGATGATGATGATGAAATATTTAGTTGCAAATTGTATATGGTTTTATTTATTTTTTTGCATTGGACGGTTAGTAAGAGTATTGTTAAAGAAACTGCTTAACCGATACGCGCGTCAATAAGAAGTTGGTTAGAGAAAATAAAACCATATATAATTTATAAATATTTTTATGGTAGAGTTGTATGATAATTTTTTTTATAGAATACGGGTAAAATACAAGCATACAGTCCACCTGATGGTATGTTGCTATTGTGGCCCTGAAGACATATGGAATGCCTTGTTTCAAGTAAAAAGGGTATCCAGTTCTCTACACTCACCATATGATACAGCAGCACTAAGCTGCTATTTTAAGCTGGCATTCTGTGAGAGCGTGGTCCTATCCAGGTCGATGCGAACATTTATACTACAACCATAATACGAGTAGGTATAGCTGCATTTTGGCTCTACCGCGAATAAAAAGTTACGTGTGTAATCAACAAATCAACCAATTAGTAATTCAGAAACTTAGTCCAGGTCACTGTGGACAACTGCCTTCATTATATAAGGATATGCATTCATATGGATATGCTCGAGAAGCAGGAAAATGGGAAAATTTCCGATTAATGCAAAACTCCTGCAGAGATTTAGAAGTAAATGGTAAAAAACCTTCCATCTCTTTCTTATAAGAACAAGACAGACTAAGACAGAAATATGGAGTATTATTTACCCTTATAAGCAATGAATTTAATAAATTATTAAGTGGCGAAGCTTGCGAAGTCACTTATTGATTTCAGGATGTCTGTCCGTCTGTCCGTCTGTCCGTCTGTCCGTCTGTCCGTCTGTCCGTCTGTGCGTCCGTCTGTCCGTCTGTCCCACGATTATCACGAGAACGGTTTTGAATTTTCAAATTCTGTTTTCAGCAATCGATTACTGATCACCCAGGCATCTGAACCTCCTATTTTGAATTTTTTTTTTCCGATAGAAACCGCTACAAAGCTGATTGCTTCGCCACTTTGCTATGCTGTTAGCTTGCTAGGTTTATTTACTTCTAAAACATTATCCAGAAACCGTCGCAAGGCATTTAATACGTGTTTTTTTTTATATATACGTGTTATTTTAATAGTGTACGACAGTAGGAATTCATAAGGACAGACGAAGGTTAAATGAATTTTACCATGAAACATCATATAATCTTTCCCATAATTTTAGAGAATAAGTAAAAAATTATTCTAAATTTTTTTAAAGAATTTGCTTCACAGCTAAATCTTTACATATTTACAACAAAATTAAGACGGCTAAGAATAAAATTAAAATGATGTGTAATATAATATTACAGGAGTCGCAGGAAGCTATTTTATATTTGATAATTTAAAAAATAATATTATAAAACAAAAAAGATTATTATAAAATTATTATTTAAAACGATTCATGATAGAAATTATATAAAAATCACTGATAACAATAATTAACAGCGAAACCGGTAAAGACATACATAGCTCAAAGAACCGACAACCGATGGAGAAGAAAGGTTCTCGAGTGGCAGCCTAGTACCGGTAGGCGAAGTGTAGGGCGACCCTTCACTAGATGGAGTGACGACCTGGTAAGACATACAGGATGTCGATCGATGCAAGTGGCTCAGGCGGTCCTAGCAAAAAAAAAGCACGGTTGCTTTGTGGCATTCCTTGGGGGAGGCCTATATTCAGCAGTGGACTTATGAAAGGCTGTAATGATGATGATGATGATGAAACAATATCTAAAGTCAACCTCAAAATACTAATTTTGGATACGATTTCGACATGTTATTTGTGAAACCAGACGATTGTCGTATTTTTATGCATCATCACCGCATCTAACAATGTTACCTCCCTAGTATTAAAAGTAGGAACAATTGATTATCTATTTGATTTACCAGAAAAAAAATGGTTTAGTCAGGATATTTGTATAGAAAATGCTGTCTCGAATACCACAAATGTGAGAAAATAAAATTGTACTTTAATAGATCTTAACAACCTATAAATATGGGAAAAGATTCTTTTTTTTAGCCATTACAAAGATTTTAATAAAGATAGTGTTAAATTGGATTTTTTAATAATAATTCCTGACAATTTTATCGCGTTTATTTCTTTATTTATGCTTTATCTTTAAATGACAAACAAAACAAAAATATATGAATGACTGTCGTTGGATTTTTTAACGAATACAAATTACCAGTCGCGCTAAAGTTCGACGGTGCGGATGTGAAAAATGGTTTCAACGAATTTATTCTGAATCGAAAACTATCCACAATATTTCAAATACGCGGTACATGAGTGATGAATTGTTAACGTGAGGGCAATAAATAATAACAAATTGGATATAATTTGTCTGTGGTACAATGTAGATACTGCCGAACTGTTTGCTCTGGAAAAAATACTATGTATACGCTCCATACTTGTTATAACCTAAGGTTTAAGGTTAACGTTCCGACGACACGCACCCGCTACGCGCACGCTTCGCGCGTCAGCTCCCGCATCTAACTCGCTTTGAAATTTGTTGCATATAATTTGAGTCTTATGACAAATCAATAAATCTGAAATTGGATAAAAAGCGCGGGCGTAAGACGTAGCGGGGCGGGTGCAGCGCGTGTGCGGGGTGAGCGCGGGGCCAGCGCGGAGCGCGAACGAGGCGGGCGCGTGGCGTGTGCGAGGCGTGTGCGAGGCGTGTGCGGTTGAACGTCGATAAATGCAATTTCAGATTTATTGATTTGTCATAAGACTCAAATTATATGCAACAAATTTCAAAGCGAGTAAGACGCTGGTGCTGACACGCGTGGCGTACGCGTGGCGTGCGCGTAGCGGATGTGTGTCGTCGGAACGCGCCCTAAAAGTCTTGTTTCCAATCGACTACCTTTGTTTTTCTTACAGTTCCGTTGGCTTATGTCAGTCAGTTCTTTTTTCGTTTAGTTGCGGAAATTTTAGTTACGATTTAATCGAACAGAAAACCCCAAGCCCTATCCTGACTCGCAGATTAGGGCTCGGGACACATTTCACACGTATTCCTTTGATATTCACTGGCAAAACGTGCTGGCACAATTTTCTCTTTAAGATTAATATTCTGGGGTACGTCGAACGAGGAAACGTCTTGCAATTTTTCGAAGTTGGATACAACGATTGATCTTGGACCTTGATATTGGTTTAAGATGGACTTAATTGAAAAAAAAAATACCCATATTATTTATGACGGCTCTGTGGTGCTGTGAACAAGTATATGGACTACAAATAATTGTTCCGTATTGCATAAAGGCAAACATCCGGATCCGGATGTTTGTCTTTATGCAATTTATGTTTGTAAACTGCCTATACGGTACAGGAGAAAATCCTAGTGTAAGCATAACGTTTCTTAAAAACAAAAAAATATACTTATCCGTCAAAAACCAAATGCGTTGTTTCAAATCTTCTGGGATTTATTATGAAAACACATACTTTATAGTTTTATGTGATATATATATATATATATATATATATGTGTATATATAACCGATTGACAGGACCTTTATAACCTTTTTATTTTTTTAAATAAACAATTTATAGAATAGAATAGAATGATTTCTTATTCAATATTGTTATATTACATAATAATTATGGAAATTCATTTTTTTATTTACCACTGGTTCGGAAAATACCTAACCAGCAAATAATAAGAACCAGCAAGAACGCCAATGGGACTTTTTTAAACATATTTTACTTTACAATAATTTTGATTGTAATTTTTTTAAATGACTTAATAGAACCAGCAAGGTGGAAATCATCTGATTATAATATAGTACGTTGTATACTTACAAGCCCATCGCATTCAATTTTACAAGGCGCAAGTTCAAAAACATGGAATACTGTTGACATCTCTGGATCGAAACATACTAGTGTCAGCTCCTTACACTTAACTGAAAAAAATTGAGAGCACCTCAAATCTTCGATGACCATGCTTTTTCTGATTGGCTTAATCCACTGGCCTTGCGAAGAGACGTTGCATCTCTGCATTTTTTCATTACGTATACCACTGAAAGCGCTCTAAGTAGTTGTTTCGATTACTTCTAGCCACTTATATTCACTATCTTACACTGCAACAGAATTATTAATTCAATCTTCATCGCGTTGATAATTAACAATTGACCATCGTGTGTTTCACTATTAGTTTACTACTACGCACAATAAAATTTTAGAATTTACTATCACCAGTGGATTTTCCGAACCGGATAAATTAGGGAGTTTTAAAAAAAACTCCACTCCTTCTTCAAAATCAGGTAACTTCCCTTCAATTCCTATGGTATTGCAGATGTTTATGAGCGGTGGTAACCTCCTACAATTAGGTGAGCAATATGCTTGTGTGCCTCCTCTTTTAAAAAAAGAACATATAATAGGATCCTTATCAATATTCAGCATTGAAATACAAAACTGACACAGAAATGAAAGTTTCCCCAAAAAGGCTAAGTTATTCGATAAAACTAAATTCCCAATATCGTTTCTTAAGTTTTCAAAGGTAAAAAAGATCTTCAAAGAAAGCATTAGCAAAAACTTTCGTGACTTCTTTTCGTACACGCG
Source organism: Parnassius glacialis (assembly GCA_033319125.1). NCBI lineage: Eukaryota > Metazoa > Arthropoda > Insecta > Lepidoptera > Papilionidae > Parnassius > Parnassius glacialis. The sequence continues at coordinate 3,745,855 of JAVANC010000013.1, forward strand.
CCCCCTTTTTTTAGTTGAGTACACGCGTGGCCTACTATAGTAGGCCATATTAAAATGTCAATAACTTGTATATTCCTAATTATCTTATTAAAACAACAAATGGAATGGAATAAGTTTTTATTTTACTTAGTTTTAAAACCATATTTTTTAGATAAATTATTAAGAAATTATTAAGAATCTACAATTTACTAGCTATATAAGAAAAAGTAAAAAAATAGCACTTCTGTGATCAACGCAATTTTGTTTTAACTTAAAACTAAACTTTATTTCTATTTTATTTGTTTTCGTAGCGTTCAGGACATACCACTGCTTGGTGATCTGGACAAATTTATTTATTGCAAGTCTTGCAACACTTTTTTGTCGACCGATTTCGGGCTCTCGAGCAGAGTGCACATCTACCAACTCGTTCTATATTTGAAGTCAAATCATGTTGAGACTCTTGTGGATCTTAAACTGTGCTGCCCAAAAGGTAATCAATCCTGAATTTAAGTTGTAGTGGAAGTGTTTCAATTGATGTACGGCGAATCAAAAGCGGTTTTATCAAAATAAAGTAAAATTCGTGCAAAATGTTACGCCTGACATTTTTCTCGGCAGAGGTGTTCATTTGGTTGATTACCAAAGCGTTGATTCCAACAGTGATTATCAAGTCAAAAAATATTATAGCGGCAATCGACGGCAATTACGCGGAACACTAACTGTTTGCACATTTTGTCTAGAATGTCTACACCAAATGTGGTGTAGACATTAAGAGTAGAGATATATGTTATAACGAGAGAGAATAGATTGAGTACGATTACAAAAAGTTCATGCATTGTAGACAGAAAGTTGACTACCTTGTTTATTTTAGGAACGTAGGACACAAGTGTAGCGTTTTTATTTTATCCAAAAAGAGAACTTTGCTAGTCCTAGACTTCGAAGCTTTGAACTCCTTAGGAATTTCGGTTCTATTTTAACCGTACTGGTTTGGAAATTGTATATGCCACAAGAGTGTTATCACAAAAATCCTTTATGTTACGCCGTCTATTTCGCGAATATCTTTGTGCCAAATAGTTCCGTTCGGTGACTGGACCGCGCCTTCTGGTTGCTAGTTGTGAGAGTGAAACGTCATCTGAACCTGATGTTTCGTCAGATTGACTCAATTTTTCCTCTTCATATTCACGGAGTTCTCGACTCGCGAACTAGGGCCTGCAGGTCTGGTTCTGGCTGAACTTCATCATCATCACTCTCAATCACTTTTTCATCTTCAGTATCTCGCTCATGGATCCACCTTTCCACTTGTGAATCATGCATGATGTAATTCAATATATAAATCTGTAAAAAATACTAAAATAAGAAAAAATACACATTTTACAAATTGTCGTCAATATATAAATAATAATAATGTAATATACATACACATAAATACATTATAAATAAGTAAAGAATATTATAATAGCGTTATAAATCAATAATACACCAAAAGTTACATACCTGAATTTGGTACACCAATACACGCGCGGACTACTTTAGTAGGCCCACGCTTTTGGTGCCAAATTGCTTGTGCATAGTACGCGCTGAGTTCGCGAGGGGTACTGAGGTTGTGACAAATATACCAGACGAGGCTTACCTGGAATCACTAGCTTCTAGCTCTCTAAATTAAAAAGTTATTGCAAAAAGTTAACCTGAACTAAAAAGTTATTGCAAAAAGTTAACCTAAAGTTACCCTGGTCTACTATAGTAGGCCGCGCGTGTACTCTAGTGTTAATACGTTATCAAGAATGTTATATCTATTATTAAACAGCATGTAAATATATTACTAAAGATATTATTTTAGTTTTTAAAAAAGAAATATAAAAATATAAGAAATATAATTAAAGAGGGGACAACCGAGCATGCGGTTCATTAAATGATAAGTAGCTAGCACCGCCCATAATACAGTCATCATCATCATCATCATCATCAATATAGCCTTTCATAAGTCCACTGCTGAACCTATGAGGCCTATGCCTCCCCCAAGGAATGCCACAAAGCACGGTCCTGAGCCACCTGCATCCATCGATTCCTGCATGTCTTACCAGGTCGTCACTCCATCTCGTGGGGGGTCCCCCTACACTTCGCCTACCGGTACGAGGCTGCCACTCAAGAACCTTTCTTCCCCATCGGTTGTCGGTACATAATACAATACAATACAATTATTTATTTCAGGACTCAAGGAGTTAAAGATTAAGAACATTGGCCCATAGCAATATATTATACACTATTAAGGGAACTTTCTTCTTTGGCGCGTCCTTGTATCGGTGATACACTACCCCATAGGGCTAGAAATCGATAGCTAAGTGCTAGAAATGTCTCTGTGTGTTTTTCAGGAACTCGGAGTACGTAGAATTTGAAATTACTGGGGGTCCTATTGATGATTATAGACGGGTCTCAACCGGCGTCTCCTCTCAACGAGAGTAAGCCGGTTATTATCGATTTTGTTTTGGGTTACCATGGGAACTGACTTCGTATCCATACTCTATCATTTTGGGTCACAAGAGCGTGCTGGACGTGAAGTATTTTGGGAAACTTCTACAAATGTCTTCCCTCGTCGTGATTTTGGCGTCTTCGGTTTTCTATACTCACCAGAAGCACAGCAGAATAAACCTACTATTTTATCCGACTTTCTGTGAGGCCGAGAGTCTTCATAATATTGCTGCAGCGTGGCTCAATCACCTAAAGATGTAGTGGTAAATTTTATTGTGTGTTTATTTGTCTCTTTATATATATTATATAAGAAAATTTAAATTTTCAGTGTGAATTTTTTTTAAGTATGAAATTTGATACCTAAAAACCTTCAAATTATAGAGCATTACGGCTACAAATTTAGAATAGAATAATTTTTTATTCAATATAGATCACATGTGTAATTCTTATTGGAAGTCATTTTTTACTTTACCACTGGTTGGAAAAAAAAACCCTCTGTCCTGGGAAGAACCAGCAAGAAACCCAGCGTAACTTTTTTTAAGTGAATTTTACATTAATGGTTGTACAAACTATTTACAAAATTTATTTTAGAAACTGCTTGGAAGTGACCACCTCATTCCCAATGGTTATTATCAACCATGTATTCATTTATAATCCTTTTTATAGTCTTAGGTTAACAAAACATTTGAACTTGGTAATAGAGCCTGTACACTTTTCGGGACCTTGTTGTAATATGTACATTGCAGTGTACGTACATGCTGCAGTGTATGTACATTGCCCCAAGAATGAATTACTGACTCTGTGGATTCGGAAATCTGGTATCACTTGCTTGTGTTTTTTCCTAGTGTTTACAGAATATATATCACTTTTTTTTACTTAAATAAGCTTTGTTTTTGTAAACATATATAAAATTTTCGTAAATATACTGAGAGGCCAAAGTTAATATATTTATTTCTTTAAATTTACCTGTAAGACTCTCTCTGTTTAAGGTAGTAAATAGCTTTAATGTACCTCTTCTGTAAAACAAAAATAGTTTCTGAATCAGTCATATTTCCCAATAGCCAAACTCCCATTCGACATTATGCTATGGAAATAGCTGAAATAATCTAATCTAGCTGTCTCGATACAAGTGAGACCTCTAATCTTTTTTACAGTATATGCTGCAGAACTTAGTTTGCTTGCTAGATTGGATATATGGGGGCCCCACAGAAGCTTTGCGTCGAGAGTGATGCCAAGAAAAACAGGGTTCAGTTTTTCCCCATTTAAAAACACATTGGTATTCAGAATTTTAACATTCGATGTTGTAAATTTAATACATTTAGTTTTATTTCCCTTTAAATATAGATTTTTAACGTTAAGCGAATGCACTAATTTTGACATAGCGTTATTTACTTCGTCACATTAAAATGATGGAATTCCTTGATTTTGAAACGTTAAAGTTTCAAAATCAAGGAAGTATCATCAGGAAATAATACTTTACCATGATTATCCTATATATTAACAATAATTACCTTTATTTTTATATATTAACAATAACAATAATTTAACTCGAACTGATCAAGAAGTTGCTATGGCTTTTGTGAAACATTTTACTGATGTTCCTTTTTTACTAAAAAATCATTAAATTCTTCTCCTACTGTCACCGAATCCTTGCTTAAACAAAACGTAAAGCCTTGTTCAATATTGTAAAAATAATGAATAAAAGTGATGTCTGCATACCGGATGTCACTTATTTGAACGCTTGCACTTGCCTTCTTATGGCTCTAGTTAGATGTACTCGTAGAACAAAAATCGATGGATGTAAAAAATTCATTCCAGTGGCTGCAATTGTATAATCTAAAGTTCCTGAAGGTTCCACAGCAAGTAGGTGCTCCTGTAGCGTGTATATCTACACTATCTCTGTGTGTGATTTTTTGACAACAAAAAAGCCTCGTGTTTGATATCCGCATATTGCGGTATCGCTCATTGGTACGCTCGATTAAATTATCATTGCAGTATCATTATAACATAAGAATATTTACTGTCGTAAGTAACGCACGAGTAGGTTGTATTCCGATGTCTCGTCCTCGGTTGACCATATAAACAAAATAATTAAAATTAAAAAAGTAATTGTTATTGGACGTCACTCAATGATGAGTTCCCGAAATATGCGTGCTAGAAAACTTTTAAAATTAGTAGAAGATACGTGATAGAGCCATGCTGCAGCTATATTACTAGTATATTTGTAGCACGAATGGGTCGGCTCGAACAGGGAATGAGTATGGTCTCACAGAATACACAGTGTACCTATAATTACGCATTAACTACAAAAATAAAATTGCTAGAGAATTAAAATGAGACCATGACAACTATTGGTAGGTTTTGTTAAGTGAAAACGAAGCTAAATTCAAAGCACCAAAAAAGTAAGAAAATATCAAAATATAAAATTAGCTACTAACTTTTGTATAATAAAATAAATTAAAAAATAATTACAAAAATATAACTTTTAATGATAAAAAGAGATTTGAACCATAAACTTAAACTGTTCTGCCGATAGGCTATGCTTGTGGATGACGTATGGATTAAAATAAGGGTTTAGTTATCATCTTTCGCCATCCTTATATTCTTACAACAAACAAACATTTCTAATAAACATATTGTCAGAGATGTTGGTATAATAACATGTTACACGGATATTAATATATATTTAAAAACATAGAATTCACCCATATATAACTCTTATATATTTGTAACAATTTTACGCTTTCAATTCCTAATATACTTTGTCAAATTACCGCTTCTCAAACTTTGGTCCTACGCCGTCCGTTTCAAGTACGTACTCACCAATATTTTCATGAAGTACGGATATTCATCTCAATTATAACTTAAATTCGCAATTTTTTTTATACCGTCACACAATATATGGACGTCTGATAGTATATACGGACGCTCATCAAAATATTAGACAACTTACCTTTGTTTTTAATTTTCGTTTAAGAACGCACGCGCTGAGATGGTGCCGACGCCGGCATTTGCAATCACACAAGTAAGCGTTCGCGCAAATTTCTCCAATAGTTAGAACTAGAGAGCTATACGCAGAATAATGAAATAATAACTATCTAGATTTACCCCTCATCCGGTTTTACTCTATCCGGTTTCCCCCCATCATCTCAATCATATATCAATATCTATAAACCTATTCTAACTCTCCTAATATATTCCTGTTGCCACGAGTAATATGTTTATGCGTGATAGAGCCATGCTGCAGTTTTATTGGTAATATATTTGTAGCACGAATGGGTCGGCTCGACCGAGGAAGGACCACGCTCTCACAGAACACCAGTGTAAAATAGCAGCTTAACACTGCTGTGTTTCGTATGGTGAGTGTAGAAAACCGGATACCCTTTTTACTGGAAACGAGGCATTTATTTTAGTCCTCACAGGTGACGACGCATCTGCATTTTGATTCGTAATCGAGGATAGATGTAGATGTCTTATGGGCCACAGCAACCACTTACGATCAGGTGGACTGTGTGCTCGTTTGTCACCCTTATTCTGTATAAAAAAATAATAATCAATAAAAATTATACTCGTGAGGTAATAATAAAATAATCAGCCGTATAAATTGTGTTCAAGGAGACGCTATAAAATGTTTACCGGCGCAGGCGTTGTTGTTATTGGCAATTTACGAGCACATAAACCGACCTGAGTTAGAAAACGTTATTGAAGAGTAATGAAAAGGAGGATTTGTAATATCACAATGCTATATCGATTCCACATTACCAATGCTGTCTATTCTACTCCAAGTATACACCTCTTCCATAAATTAGCCACTAAACGTTACGAGTCACAGTTTGTTATTTAATGCAGTTAATGGTGTTACATACGGAAAGAATGATAATAACATAAGTAAAAGTGTCTGTTTGTAATATTCAAATAACCGACGTATATTAAGCTCGGGAGGTTATTTGTAGGCTATTAAGATATAAATAATATCAGTCTGTCTGTTTGTCTGTCTGTGAATAGCTGAAGTGATTGTATTAAAATTACAAGAACAGATAGCAATACCAGGAGGGATCTAGGCTATATTTTATTCGAAAAACTTAGATTTTTTTGGAAAAAAAAACTCAATTCTCAACAACGCTACATTATATATAGATCTTTTCTAGACAAATCCGGGTAGTATTAGTATTATAAATATATGAAAATTAATTAGCTTGTTTTAAAAGCACCTTTGGTAAAAGTGACATACGTGACTTAATTTTAATATTAGATACTAAATTAGATTTCTTTTTAAGAATACCAACTCACAATACATCATTTTTTATTAAAACTTTTACTGCCTTGTCTATTAAGCTCTGGAATACCCTACCTTTGCATATACGTGATGCACAAACGATTGTAATCTTTAAGCGACTAATTAAAGAGCATTACCTGTCTCAAACGTTCGGACACCGTTAGGATAAATTAATGATGTGATTATGTATTTATTGTATTTATCAGCTTTATATTATTATTTGAGGAATTTTGTAATTTATAAATATATATACGGGGTGGCGATAAAGTTATCACATTAAATGAAAAGACATTCTATATAACGTTCTTTGAACAGACACTAAAAAAATATATAACAATTAACATTGTAGTCGCAATACCCCTTTTCTTGGTTTTTGCCTAATTACTTATGAACGGGAAAGTGTAGGTAAATAATTATCTATGGCGATGCCTCGTGAGCACTGCGTACTTGCCGCACTGTTGTCTACATGTCACTTCTAGTCAGTAAACTAATATTATCAAGGTGATTTATTTCGTGTCAATTTGAACGCTATTTTGTTTAGAAGATGATTTTTTTTGTTTTTGGTTGAATTGTTTATTTTATAATTTTAATCAACATAAATGAACTTGTATATACCGCTGTATTATTTAATGTGATAACTTAATCGCCACCCAGTATATATATGTTATTTTTTGGGGAGGATTTTTATGTTTAATTTAGTTAACTGCTGTCTAGAACCCTTACGAGAAAAAGTATACTCTCTTGCTAGAAAGGATACAACTTTTTACACGTCGTAGAGCCATACTGCAGCTTATTATGGTTGTAGCACGAATGGGTCGGCTTGACCGGGGAAGAACCACGCTCTCACAGAATACCAGCGTAAAATAGCAGCTTAACGCTGCTGTGTTTCGTATGATGAGTGTAGAGAACCGGAGACTCTTTTTACTGGAAATAAGGCATTCCATCTTAGTCCTCACGGGTGCATCGCATCTGCATTTTGATTTGTAATATAGGATAGATGTAGATGTCAATGGGCCTCAGCAACCACTTGCCATCGGGTGGACTGTGTTCTTGTTTGTCACCCTTATCCTATAAAAAAAAAACCACCTACCTAGCATTCATTGTTTTATTCCTTTACACCTTTGGTTGCCTGGAAGAGATCGCTATGTAGCGATAAGGCCGCCAAATTGTACATATAATCTGCTTTTTGTTATATTATTTGTATATTTGTATGTGGTGTACAATAAAGTATATTCATTCATTCATTCATAGATTTTCACAATCATATGATATCCATTTGCAAGTTATCTAGTAACAATTTGGGTTTTGTGATGAGGACTGCTGATGAATTTGATGATATAGGGGTGGCTAAAACTTTGTATAATGCGTATGTTCGAAATAAACTAGAGTATGCGGCTGCTGTCTAGAACCCTTACGAGAAAAAAGTATATTCTCTTGCTAGAGAGGATACAACGTAAATTTTCTGGTTGGCTTTATAAGAAGAATTATGGTTACTACCCTTATTTGTATCCTTCTTTATTCGTCTTGGGTGTAGTTGATTTTGAAATCCTAATGTTTAGGAGGATGATGTCAACTATTAGGCACTATCTTTCTATAATTCACCACAAGTTAGACCTGCAGAGAGATAATGGAGGAACGGTGAAATTAACTTTATTACTGTTTTAATTTCTTAACACGGGCTGCTAAAAGCTTCGAGACTTTATATAACTATTATTTTGTAATTATTTACTTTATGATTATTAATTTAAATAATTAATTTATAAATTATAATTTTTTTTGTTATGAACGAATGCAATTTTAGTTTTTTTTTCCGTTAACCGTGTGTGCACATTGGATTTCCTGTAAGTTACAAGAGTTTTTGAATTAAATAAATAAATAAAAATAAAAGAATGCAGATTACTTTATCAATGACCTATATATATATAAGTACGATGGATTGGCTATGCCATACAAAATGCTTATGCCGATTCGAAGCGCCCTCATGGTCCGTACCGGGAACTAAATTTGACATAATATGCCAAAGTCAAATCGTATATCTATATTTTGAATTCTTAAAATAAAAAATGAAAGTATTTTATGTGGTTTGATTATGTTTGATTTTAGTTACATAATAAGACTAATTTGCTTAATTCCGCGTAAAGAAACAAAATGATGTGTCCTTCCCAGTATTAAGGGGACCTTCCACCCTCCCTCAATCGTGCGCACTATACCCGTCGCCGTCAATCCCAGCACTACCACCACACACCACTCTCTAAAATACGACACGTGTTTCGCCTCTACATGAGGCATTCTCAGGTGAAGTAAACTCTGCGGAGGCTGCCCGCTAGGCCTAAGTCTTAGGCTTAGCGAGGGAGGGTGGGAGGTCCCCTTAAAACTGGACAGGACACATCATTTCCTTTCTTTACGCGGAATTAAGCAAGTCAGTTTATAACAACCCCATTATAATGGATTTCTGCAAAGTAACGCCTGATTCTATTTATTACATAATAAGAATTATTTTTAGTAATAATGAGAGTGTGCGTAATATGTAAAACTCGTTACCAAAAGGAAAGTGGGATACCATTCCACAAGTAAGTGAATTTGCAGCTAATATTAAGCAAATTAAAACTATTTGATAATATAAAAAATTGTTTCTAATCTTAACATCGTAATTACCAACATGTTTGTCTTTATATTAATGAGCTTTGATAAACAATAACATTCAATAGGGTTGTAGAGTTCCTTGTCTTTAATACTTATCGATGTTCTTTTCTACCCATATCTATTCACAACCAAAGTCACCGACAACAGATAATTATCAAATGTTTATTAATTAACAGGTTTCCAACTGAACCTAGACTAAAATTATGACTATAAACTCAAAACTTGTGAATTGGCGTCCGAAACAAAATTATTATTTTCTTTTTTTTATGTGTGTTAGCTCATAACTTTTTACTGGGTGAACCGATTTCAATTATTCTTTTTTTTTGAAAGCTGGTACTTCTTGTGTGGTCCCTTATAAATTTCATCAAGTTCAGACCAATAGCTTTTGAGTAATTCTTAATAACTTATATTGAAGTCGGCTGTACAAAATTTTAAATTTTAAATTATTGTTCTAAACACTTCACAGACGACTAGTACCAGTATCAGTAAGTATTAGATTATTATTTCGAATGTTTTTATTTCTTCTTTCCTTATTTCCCCCAGACTCCAGGGCTATAGCCAAGTGTAGAAAGGTCGCCTGATGATGACTTTGTGTTTACAAGATGTAAGTTTGTTAAATCTGTATGATTATTATGACCAATTTATTGTATTTAGGGAATAAATTTATATTGGAACTGCAAAATTATTAATGTGCTTAGTGAGTTGTGTGAGTTTAGGTGAGAAATAGCTCCTCCCTAAACAGATTCCTGCCTTTTCGTGATGGGGGAGGGGGGGGGGGGGGGTTAGTAGCCGGGGCTTGGTAACTCATGGTAAATGTAAGTCGACTCACATGGCTGGCCCGAAGTGAAGGGCTGGCCTAAGGTGGCAACTCTGAGTAGGCTTGAGATTCCTCTCTCTATATCGCTGCAGCCGAGGTGGACTCACAAAGGAGGAGAATTGTTGATATGTTAATGCACCATTCGACTATCTGCCGCGACTTTGGTGGGACTGTACCACTTAGTGCTTCCGAGTACTTGTTTTTTCTTAGCTCCATGACCTCCACATATCGGGCTCGGGAAGTTGGGGAGGAAAGTCCTCAACTATGGAGGGGTCCCACAGGTGGGGCTGCGGATGTGCTTGAAAGAATTTCCGTGGCCCTGTCAATGTGTGGTGAAGGTGGAACATCGTGAAGTTTTAATAGGTGCAAGTCCGACATAATCCGTCCTTGCCCCCGCAATGCAGGTATGCGTAGGCATTTTCTCATTTGAAACCCGGAACAGAATCCGTTATGTAGTTACTAATAAAATCGTAGATAGATCAACGCAGCGTCGATCTTTTGTTTTATATAAGTTATAAAGCTTGCGTCTAAGGCTAGGTATTAATTGATACATTTATATATTTTATTGCATTATTTTAATATGATACATAAATAAAACGGACAATACGGGTAGGCCCGGGTATAGATTTTTATCGATATATTTTTTCACACTGTCTCGTCACTATTATTAGTTCCGTGGACGTTCACTTCTGCTATCAGCCCCAAAATGGCGATAATCAAATCGCCTCATTATGTCACGGTGTATAGCCAGTCCATATATAGAGGTCAGTGTACTTTATGTACTTTTAGGGAGGTGAGTTGGCTAGTCATTAGTAATAGACAAGATTTTAGTTTTCCCCACCGATCTCCTTAATACAGTTAATAAATTTAAAGATACATTTTCCTTTATATTTTTCCAAAACACATTATTAAGCTGAAAATATTTCGGTGGAACTTTCTTCGTTACATTAGACTTCTCTGTCTACACCTATAAAGGTGTCAACCAAACCGAAAAGACTACGGGTTGTTCTAAAATTCTTTAATATTCTAATTCATCAATCTCATTCATTATCGACAAACGAATGAAATAATCTTCAATAGATATAGGGATGATGATCGATATACGCGAGGGTATGTGGAATAATGTAGGTAAGCCCCGACAGTGCTTCGCGGCCTGCGATCAAAAAGGCATTTGCGACATTCGTTGGACGAAACAAATCTTGTGCGGACTTGATATAAGATCCATTCATTACAGCATATAAAAGTCCATTGCTGAACGTACGCCTCCGCCATAGATTTTGCCTCATAGGGATATACGGGAGGACGTTTGCCATAGTTGCGACGCTTAGTAGTTATTTGGAGTAATATTTGGAGTTATCAGGAAGATGCTGCTGCCAATTTCCCTTTGTCGCCTCTTACGACACCCACACTACCATATTATGAGGTGGTCGATATTTTTACACCACCACTAAAATATATGACAGAAGTTATTTGATGTTGCTATATAACAGTATTGTCTTAAAAGTAGGGGAAAATTATCTTCGTATTTTATAAACAAATTCATATTTTTTTTTCAAACTTTAATTATATATGTGCCATTTCGTTCGATAACTTGTTGGCATCTTGTACGCAGTGACATAATCCCGTTGCTGTAGAAATCTTGGGATATTTGATAAAAAATGCGACAAGTAATTTTGACAGTTCTCTCTTGATGTTAACCTAACACTACTCAAAAAACTCTGAACAGACCAAAACAGATGAAAACTTAGGGTACGAGGTCAGGACTATATGGTGGATGCATTAACACTTCCCAACCAAGCTCTCTCAATTTTTGCTGAGTTACCAAATATGTACGTAGTTTGGCGTTATCATGACGAAATACTACTCATTTTCTGCTGATCAATTCCGGCCGTTTTTTCTTCCGGCTTGTTGGTAGTAGAGATCCGAATTGATGGTTTTTCCCGGCGGTAAAAGCTCATAATAAATGCCCTTCTAATCCCACCATACACACGGCATCACTTTATTGAATCTGTGGAGCTTGACTACCCTTTGACCATGATCTTTCTCTGAGGTTTTTGTCGTAGGTCATCTAATTTTTCATCATCAGTGATAATTTTTTCAAAAATTGTTGAGTTTCATTACGTTCAGATAGAGGATAGCAAGTGAGTACACGATTCATTAGGTTTCTTTCAGTGAGCTCGTGTGGTACCCAAATTGAGCTTTTTTGGTATAGTCAGACTTTTTCAAATGGGTCAAATCTATTTTGTGATCAATCCTTACTTTCTTGGCTATGTCTTCATAACTACTAATTTGCCGATCTTGCTCGACTTTTTCAAAAAATGGCATCGACTTTATTCGATGAGGGCGACCACAGCGAGTTGCATTTTTGACATAAAAATTCCCGGATTCAAAATGATTAATTCTCTTACTGACATTGCTATAAATGTCACAATTTTTTTTCGTGGCTTGAGTCGCCTTTTTCCCTTTTTTTAATAAAACTTCAGAATGTACCGAATTTCTTCGTTAGTTTCACTCATTTTAAAGGACGGAAAAACAATTGAAAAATTGCGGTAAAGTGTTTTTTCTTTTTTTTTCTTTTTCCTAATGTCCTATATGTATTGATATTAAAACCAGTCAGATACAACCAAAGAGATTTGCTTAAATTTTATACAAACGAAATACGAAGAAACTTTTTACCCGACGTAATATTTATTAATGCATGCAGTATTAAAAATAACTTTCATTATAAAAATCGTAATAATACAAAAAATTGCATATTATAATAATAAAATGATCGAAATTAATACAAATCTTAATATTTTACAGTAAAATATCTTTTAGTTGTAACATTAATGTTACGGACCCCGTCGCCCCTTCATACCCCGTTGCGCCACGCGCACCCCGCACACCGGCAGCAGATCATGCGATGTCGCCGTCCAATAAGCGCGCGGCATCGGCTCACAACGCTACTCACAAACTGAGACACTCTCTTGCGAGATATAAGAAGGGCGTTTTGGTCTGTGAGCAGGCATTCCGCCTGTGGCACCGCTCTCGAGCGGTGTCCAGGTAGTCCGCGCAGCCCTCCCCGTACGGTAGTGCTCTCTCGCTCTCGCGCCTCCGCTGTCCTGCTCGCGCTGTACAGCGTCGACGCCTTGGTGAGTCATTTCTGCTATCAGTTCTTGCCCCTTGTCTTCGGGCGGGGAGGTTTGACTGACCTCCGCTTGTTACTTATTTTTTTTTATTTATTTAAGCTTTCATGCACAAAGTTGTACATATGGCGGACTTAATGCCATAGGGCATTCTCTCCCAGTCAACCATTAGGCTAAACAGAGATATACAGACAAGAGGCGGTGCAGCAGTAATCAAAATAGAAAGCGCTAAAAGAAAAGAAATTGTATATATATATATATATATATATATATAATTATAAATATACACACACATACATAGACATATATACTTAAATACACACAATATATACATATATAAATACATACATACACATATACACGCATACACTACATATATACACAATACATATAAATATTATCTATGTCAGAACAAATATGAAATATACATATGCGTATGAAAATAAAAGCTATGTTAGTTCAAACTTGCAACAATTTTTCACATGCTTACGGACTTGATTTTTAAAAAGAAACTTGTTGGAAGCTTTTTCAATGTCAAGAGGGATGTCGTTCCAGAGTCTGATGGCCGTGAGGGCGAAAGATTGAGATAAATAAGCAGTACGGTGTAAAGGAGTGAGCAACTTAAGGTTAGCCGATGAACGGAGAGAGCGATTATGTGAATCTCCCAGGTATTGAAATTTGGATTTCAGATACTCGGGAGCACATGGATCGTTTAGAATCGTGAAAATAGTGCAGAGCATTCTGACATATCTGCGCTGACGGATAGGCAGCCAATTTAGCTGAGCACGAAAAGAAGATACATGGTCGTATTTACGGAGACCATAAATGTATCTGATACAATTGTTAAGTAGACGATCCAATGTATTAAGATGATGTTGAGACAGGTCTGAGCAACACACATCGACATAATCAATAATCGGTAAGATAAGTGACTGGACAAGTAAAATCTTGGTATTCGTGGGAAGAAATTTTTTTAATCAATATAGAGATCGCAAAGTTCCAGTAGTTTTGCGACTCACCTCCTGTATATGTTTGTTCCATGTTAAGCAACCGTCAACGTACAGACCAAGGTTCTTTACATAAGGAGAGAATGGTATGACATTATTTTTAAACATAATTGATGGTACGGTGGGAATATCTAGTTTCGATAATAATCGTGGGCTACCTAAGATTATTGTTTGGCACTTAGATGGGTTCACGTTTATGCCATACACAGTGGACCATTCGGATATGTATTTCAAGTCATCATTCAATAATGAGATAGCATTAGAGATGTTTGAAGGTTCCACTTGCACATATAACTGCAGATCATCAGCATACAGATAGTAAGAGCATTTGAGATTTAATGTGATGAGATTGATAAAAATTGAAAACAGAAGAGGAGAGACTATACCGCCTTGAGGGACGCCAGTAGACACATCACACCAGTCAGATAGTATATTATGTCCAGTGCGAACGGCCTGTTGGCGCCCTCAAAGATATGATGAGAACCATTCCTGAGCTGAAGACGAGATATTCAAATGAGAAAGAAGGGCCAACAAGATATAATGATCAACAGAATTAAATGCGTTAGAAAAATCAATTAAGATGAGGACGGTCAGTTTTGATTTTTCCATCCCCTCTCGAACATCTTCCGTCACCTTGAGAAGAGCAGTAGTAGTAGAATGACCAGGGCGGAAACCCGACTGATAAGGAGAAAGAATATTATTTGAAAACACAAAAGAAGAAATCTGTTTATGAGCAACAGCTTCCAGAACCTTAGAGAGAAAAGGCAGAATAGAAATTGGTCTGAAATTGGACATAGCGTTGCAATCGCTGGATTTAGGAATAGGAATAATAAAGGCTTTACGCCAGAGAGTTGGGAAAACACCATTCATCAGCGAAAAATTAATGATATGAGTTATCACGGGTAAAACAGCATCCAACACGTGCATAACCATTACCCTACTCACATCATCACAACCAATGGCTTTCGATTTAATAGAAGAAAGTGCTTTGCGTATCTCGCCTTCGTCTACAGGAGAAAAAGTGAAAGTTTCGTGAGAATAAGGAGGCATGGAAGATATAAATGAGATAGCATTAGCTCTAGAAATATCAGAAACTGCTTGAGAAGACAGAAAATGACGATTGAAATCGTCAGGAGAAAAGGTTATCCTATTAAAGTCAAATTGCGATTTTCCATATCCAAGCGTTTTGAGAAACTTCCATATATCAGCCGAAGATGAATTAAGTACTTGTTCGTGGATATATCGGCGTTTAGCAGCTCTCACCATCTGATTGCATCGATTTCTCGCAGCTTTATATGCCTGCCACTTTAGATCAGTGCGATTCTTCTTAAAAGCGCGAAACATTCTGTCGCGTTTTGCCATAGCCATTCTTACCCCAGTCGTGATCCATGGAACAGGAGGACGCTTAAGTCGAACGACACGTTTAGGAGCATGTTGATTATACAATCCTAATATGTTACTGTTAAAGAAGTCGACTTTTTCATCAACTGTGGAAGCAGTATACACAGATGACCAGTTAATAGCATCCGCATCACGCTTGAGCTTGTCTATATCTATTCTAGCAAGACTTTGAATAGCGATAGACACAGATAAAAGCTTGGAAGACTTTAATTTATATGACAGGAGAATCAAGTCATGCCGTGAAAATCCAGAAGCAGGGAATTGTCTATAATTGACAACGTGTTCAACGGAGGAGACGGCTATAAGGTCGATCCACGTGTCAGCAGAATGGAAATTGTGATGTGTTGCATTCAGAGGCAAAATAGTGAAATTATGCGACATCATGGTAGACCTCAGTTTGCAAGATTTGAGAGAAACCCCTAATAGGTCAGTGTTAAAATTTCCCATGATAATGTGATGTGTGTAGGCAGAACTGAAAGGCAACAAATTTTCTTCCAAATCGGAGAAGTAGTCCACTTGAGGTGGACAGTAGCCAAATCCAAGAAACACTTTAACACTCTTGACATTAACTTCGACAAAGATGTATTCCATAGAACCGGAATATAGAGAAGAAGACGTGTTTAATATTTTATAAGGTATTTTTGGTATTTTGGTTATTAGCGACACCTCCGCCCCTTTTACCAGTGCGGTCCTTACGGAGTAAAATATAACCTGGAAGACTATAAGACGTGGACGAGAGTTCTGGCTTACGCCAGCTTTCCGATATGAGTATAGCATATACTGCACTAGAAGAGAAAGTTTCCAGGAGCTCCGTATGATGTTGAGGAATACTTTGTGCATTTAAATGGCAAGTGTGAAAACAGTTTAACGATTTTTGAGATTCTTCATATATTAATGTACGTAGCATAGCAGACTCATCCGAAGCATCAGCAAGTGAAAGAGAAGAGGAACTGTTGCAAGTAGAATAAAATGATTCATCATCTGACATTAGAAAAATAAAAAAAATATTTAAAATAATAAAATAATAATGATACTAATTATTAAATATATATATATATATATTTAATATATTAAATATAATAATTTTATATATATATATGTTTATCTCTATACATCACCCTCCGGCTAACTGTTCACAATCTTAGCAGTAACACCAGAAAAAGAAACAAATACAAAGTTACAACCAAATAGAAGAACAAAAAACAATAAACTTGCGAGCATTTAAAATTAACCAAAAAAAAAAAAGATATAAAAAAAAACCAAAGTACTAAGTAATTATTAAAGTAGAATATTACTTGTAGCTTAAATAAGGTTATATCAAATATATTGTGAAGTATGGCAAAAGGCCATGTAACCAAAGCCAAAAACATAACAAGCTGTCAATGTCATCTGACATCTGTGGCTATCATGTCTTATCTTAGTTCTGTAAAATATTACATTTTTAGTATGTAGGTACATAAATAAATCTAATAGTTACCATTCTAGTATCGTTGCAATTATACCTACTTGTTATCAATAATAATAGTACAAAAAACAAAAACAAATAACAGCTTACGAATTAAATCAAGCATGACAATAAAGTAAAGTCAATGCAGGCTACTTGTTGCGAATTATGCGCTTGGGCCTCGTCGTCGACTTTGGTGCGCTATCACTATTAACATTCGATGGAACTCTCTTGCTCATAGAATCTGATGGTCGACCTGATGCAGCAGACTGTTCATATTGCGCAATGAGCTCATCGAGGTCCTTGGTGTCTGTCAGCCGATGGCGCTTACCACTAGGCAACTTGACGTAGATATTACCATCAAGAGACCAAACTTGTCTGATACCAAAGTGCTTACGTGCAGCAATGAATAAAATTTGACGCTGACGACTAAGAAACTCGGAAAGCACATATGGAGTCCCTTTTAACTGTGTTTTCTTGGCCCAAACGGTTGACTTGATGGACTGATCACTAAACCGTATTAGAACTGGTCTTGCACGAGCGTCCGATACTGCACCCAGACGATGGCAAGCCACAATGGAGCTTGAAGAGAATTCCTGTAGTTGAAGCTTATCCTGCAGGACAGTTACTACTTTATCTAAAATGTTTTTATCAGATGATTCCGGAACTCCATTCAGCAACAAATATTTTCTCCGATGCCGCATTTCAATATTGTCAACAGTTTGACTAACCTCATTGATCTTCTGATGTAGTAGTGACATGATTTGCCAAACATTATCCTTAAACGCTTGAAAGTCACTTGAGAGAGACTTCAAGTCAGGAACCGGGGTAGCTGATTTTTTTTATAAGTTCTTCAAATTCCGCCATACGTTGATTGAGAGAAGTTAAAGCAGCCTTTTGGATATTTGCTAACTCAGCAATAGAGGACATTGTCTTGAAAACTTGTCTTCTGGTGTGTGTTGTGAAAAACAAAAGTGACCGGTGGTAGGGTGATGTAACTTTATTACAGTTTAACCATTAAGGTGAGTTAAACCCACAATATATGTGATTAAATACACAAAAATAATAAAAACTGTAAACTATTAAACTGTAAATTACTTTAAAATATCAATAAATACTAATTTAACTATTTAGAGCAATGTGCACATTATTTTACACCTACCGCAAAAAAAAAACTGTTACTGATATATTTTTTGTTATTTTTTTGTTAACTATTTCTAATTTTGTTTTCGTTATTTATTTGTATAACGTGTACGTGTATACTGTTTCTAGGGCTCTTTTCAGAGCAAGACCCTGCTCTTTTGAGAGTAGGGGCACTTCTCCTTGAATAAAGAACGTCCCGTTCTTCTGAGAACGGTGATCCCGCCCTTACTGTTTAGGTTCAGAACGTCTCTGTTTCAGAACATCATACCCCCAGCCCCCTTCGTTTCTCAGCATCATGTCCAAACAAGACCTTATAGGGTCCATCGTTGCAGGCCTTAATAGGCTGGATAATTCGGCTCTCGCCGCAATCGTGGCAACTATTGCCTCCTATGCCCCTCCGGCAACTCAACCGCAGCCCGTTATAGCGGCCTACCTAGAGTCCAAGAACTCTTTCGCCCCACTAGATATGGAGTACGCATGCTCCGAGTCTGAGTCCACCGCGTCGGCCCCCCGGAAGAGGCCCGCCACCAATTCTGGCACCGGTTCATCGGAGTCCTGTGACTCCGACGGAACCGGGGATTCATCCTACACAACAGTCACTTCAAAACGCGGCGGTAAACGCGCCGCGAAAAACCGCACACCTCCCGTCTCAGCGGCCCCTGCCGCTCCTTCAACCTCCGCAGCCCCCGTTGCTGCCTCAAACCCCGTAGCTCCCGCTGCCATCTCTGCCCCCGCAGCCCCCGCTGCTGCTAAGGCTCCCCTAATGTCGATGGACATCGCCCCACCTTCAAAGTCAGCTTCCCGCTGTGCCCCAGTCCTTGCAAAGAAGCAAGTCCCGCCCCCTGTCTTCCTAAGAGACAAGGCGAAATTCACAGAACTCTCCAAAACCTGCTACAACGCAGGTATTAAGTATGACCAAGCCATAAACCTCGGGGAGGCTATTAGGATCATCCCCCAATCAATTGACGACTTCCGTAGTCTCACCAGGCTATTCACAGCCGAACGAGTTTCTTACCATACATACGCTCTTCCGGAAGAGCGTAAAGTCAGGGACGTCATCCGCGGCGTACCCTTCGAATTTTCCAACGAGGAAATCCTTGAGGACCTTAAGTCCCAAGGTTTCCCCGTAGAAGCCGTGACAGTAGAACGGGCCAGAGGTTCAATCTTGCCCTAGTCATTTTAACCAACGTGCCGGAGGCAAAAGCCATTTTTCGGCAGGTACGCACAGTGTGTGGCCTGTCGAGAGTGAGGGTTGAGCCCCCACATAGGCGCGGGTTCCCGGCGCAGTGCCACCGCTGCCAGCTATATGGTCATGCGGCGGCCAACTGCTCCGTCCCACCCAGGTGCGTTAAGTGCCTTGAACCCCACAACACTAAAGAGTGTCCTTGGCCCAAAGACGCCGAATCCCCACCCGCATGTGTCCTGTGTAAACAAACAGGCCACCCAGCAAACTACAGAGGCTGCCCTTGCGCACCTCATCCTCGCCCCAGTAGGCAAGCTCCACCGCTGGTCAATGACCGCTCATTCCCGGCTCTTTACCAACGGCCCCGTCAGGGCCTTTCTCAGCCCATCCAGGGCTTCTCTCGACCCTCTCAGGGTCCCCTTAGGCCCCCTCAGGGCATTATTCGGCCCCCTCCGGGCTTCTCTAAGCCTATGCAGCCTTCAGTCTTTCCCTGGGGCCCCAAAAAGGCAGAACCACCGCGGACAACTTCCGCCCCACAACAATCACAGCCCTCAATGGCTGATGACCTAAAAACGGTGTATTCCGCTATTAGGAACATCGACGTTGGGTAAATCGCTGTGTTAGCACGCAAATTGCGCGCTGCGAGGTCCCCTCAGGACCGTCTCCTCGCTCTTGCAGAGCATCATAATATTTTGTGCTCGTTGTAAGTTAATTTAACTTAATTAACTTAACTTCACGATGACAGAACAGTTTGCTCTACCAAAATCTCACGGTCGTATCAAACCTAAGGGTTTATCGCTTGTATCCTTTAATATTCGCGGTTTGCGAAATAACCTCCCAGAACTTAAGCTCTTTCTTCGAAATCGTGAAGCCGATTGCCTCCTCCTACAGGAAACTAACCTCAAAACTAAGGACACTAAAGGCCTTTCTATTAAAGACTTTTCTCTTCTTCGTAATGACAGGCCCGACCGCCCAGGTGGCGGTACGGCCATTTATTACAAGAAGACACTCCACTGCTCTCCCATTTCTACTCCGCAGCTTACCAATATGGAAGCCACGGTATGCAGGCTAGCTATGACTGGACATCAGTCCATTCTCATAGCCTCCTGTTACATCCCCGCGGGAACCCTTCCCCTCAAAAGAGATTTTGAGGTTATTTTATCTCTAGGTAACCCAGTCATTATGTTTGGAGATTTTAACTCCAAGCATACTGAATGGACATGCCGTACTACCACCTCTAGTGGCAAGTTACTGCTCGATATCACGCAGTCTCTTGATATTACTGTCCACAGTCCTCTCGGTGTTACTCACTTTCCCGATAACACCGACTACGCCCCCGATGTACTAGATTTTGCGTTACTTAAAGGAGTTTCTCTCAACCTCAGGGCAATCGAGAAACTAGACGATCTAGGATCCGACCACCGACCGGTCTCTCTCATTCTTGGCCATCAGACACCACTCTCAACACACCCTCTACTAAAACCTTCACAAATTGGAAGGGCTTCAAGGAGGAAGGACTCACAGAACTCTCCCATTTCCCTATCGTCGGACTTAGACAGTCCCGAAAAAATCGACACCGCGGTCGATTCACTCTCCACCCTAATTAAAACCTCCCTTAAGGAGAATGAAAGGGTAGTCCCGGTTGCTAATAATAGTGGGCTTTCCTTACATATTAGCAACATATTAAAAGCCAAGAAAGCTGCTTTCCGAAGAGCAGCTAAATATCCCACCCCCGAATATAGGTGCACGGCCAATCGTCTTCAACGAGAACTCCGTTTCCACCTCTCTGAATTTCGAGACTTCGAAAAGAGTAAACTCATGGAGAATATCTCTCCCTCTCATACAGCGTACTATCAGATGGCAAGAGCCCTCCGCATAGACGCTATCACCCACACTCCCCCTCTCCTGTCCCGACGGTACGGTTGCCTTCGAGGACGAGGAAAAGGCTGAGTGCTTTGCAGACAGTATTGCCGCTCACTGCTCTCTTAGCTCTCAACCCGTCGACCCTTCACGCGTCCAATCAGTGGAGGATGAGGTCCGCCGCCGGAACTCACCCCCTACAGCCTCCGAACCTATCTCTGTGTCCAATGATGAGATTTCATCCCTCATTAAAGGACTTAAACCTAAAAAGGCTCCGGGCGCGGATGGCATCTCCAACCAAGCCCTTAAACACTTTCCTGAGCAGGTGTTAACCATTTTATCTATTATCTTCAACGACTGCTTCAACCTTAGTTACTTTCCCACTACGTGGAAAGAGGCAACTGTGATTGGTATTCCCAAGCCAGGCAAGCCTCTCAACCTTCCCTCCAGTCATCGCCCCATTAGCCTCCTCAAGGCCATGGGCAAGCTCTTTGAAAGAGTCATCCAAAATCGCATGAGGCGCCATCTGTTTCCCACAGACGGTGCCCCCTTTTATCATTCCCCATCAATTTGGTTTCCGAGCGAAACACTCCTGCCCCCAACAAGTTCACCGTATTGTGTAATATATCCTCAGCGATTTTTATCCCCGTCGTCATAAGACTATCGCGGTCTTTTTCGACATCGCCAAAGGCTTTGATAGAGTCTGGCATACAGGCCTTATCTACAAACTATACAAAATAGGTCTCCCCGATCGTCTAGTACGTCTCGTGGCCTCTTATCTAAATCATCGTACCTTCCGTTTTAGACACGAAGGCACGCTATCTTCACAGCGCCCCATCACAGCTGGTGTCCCTCAGGGCTCAGTACTTGCTCCTCAGATGTACATCCTGTTCACCAACGACATTCCCATCCCGCCGAAAGGAGTTCAGCTCTCCCTCTTCGCAGACGACACTGCTCTTTACTGTAAAGGTATCTCGCTACCTTTCATACGGAACAAGGTCCAAAAGTCAGTTGATGACCTAGGAGCTTGGTTCAAAAAATGGCGCATCGATGTGAACCCGGAGAAGAGCTCCGCCGTTCACTTCGATTATAATCGACGCCGTCTCAAAAACACTCCACCAATACATATGCTAGGGACCTCTGTCCCCTGTCATACGTCTGCCAAATATTTAGGTGTCACTCTAGACACAGGCTAACTTTCAGGCCCCACGTCAAAAGAGTAACCCGTCACGCACGTTTTTACCTGAATAGGCTCAACAGTATGTTGGGCCGACACAGTAAAATGTCCCTCAGAAACAAGCGCACCCATTATAAGGTCTGTATACGACCAGTCATGTCCTACGCGGGCCCCATTTTTGCTCACGCTAACCCTAAAATTATTAATGAACTCCAAGTAGTTCAAAACCTTTTCTGTCTTCGAGCTGCGAACGCACCTTGGTACGTCCGTAATGCCGACCTTCATCGGGACTTAGAGCTCCCTACAATTCAACAATTTCTTAAAAAACTCTCTGAGAACTTCTTCAAAGCCTCAGAGTCGCACTCCAATCATCTTATTCGTGAGGCAGCTACTTATGCAGCCCCACTCCCCTCTCGCTATCGAGTCCGCAGGCCGAGAAACTCTCTCTCGGACCCGCCTAATAAACTGTCAAACGACCTGAACTGCCTCATGGCGGCTCAGGCCAACTCTAATTAAATTATTCATAATTAATTTGCCTTCGTAGGCACTCCCTCAGCGGCTCGTAGCCGCCTGCGCCCTCTTTTCCCAAAAGAGGGTCGCTTCCGATACGGCATAAGAAGCTTTAAACAGCTGGTTGCCAGTCCCTAAAGGTGGTTTTTAGCGGGTATCACTTAGGTCCCCCGGTAGGCAGTGAGTCCCGCATAACCAGGACAGACCGGCTGTCGTGGTATGCATAATGCATTTTCCGCCTCCCTCTGTGGTAGCCCTTTTCCAACTGCTTCAGGCGCAAAAAAAAAAGTCTGTGAGCTGTTCATTTCGGAAGCGGCAATCGAAGACAACAGCAAGCGAAGAAATCAAGAGAAGATTGAAGAGTGAAGACTCCCCTCTCTGTATATATTTTTTTTTATAGGATAAGGGTGACAAACGAGCACACAGTCCACCTGATGGTAAGTGGTTGCTGCGGCCCATAGACATCTACATCTATCCTCGTTTGCCAATCAAAATGCAGATGCGTTGTCACCCGTGAGGACTAAGATGGAATGCCTCATTTCCAGTAAAAAGGGCCTCCGGCCACCTGCACTCTCCAAGCGAAATGCAGAGGTAAACCTCTACTTCACGCTGGTATTCTGTGAGGTCGTGGTACCACCCCAGTTCGAGCCGGCCCATCCGTGCGACAGCAAAAGCTGCCGCGTGGCTCTACCACTGTTAGAGCCACGCGTTAGCTAATAACCTATATATATTTAATAAACTATACGCCACGCGTATAGTTAATAAACTATACGCGTGGCGTATAGTTTATTAGTGCCGCATTTGTAAATAATTGAATACAGTATAGTCTACAGTACCATCTTTCCTTTGAGCAGTCCCCTAGCGTAGTATACCTCAGTTAATTAGTCAGTCATACAGTCCACTTGCATAGTAAATTCATACAGTCCACTGCAATCCATAATAATTAAATTTAATTATGCGGCTTGCTGCCAAGATATTAAGATACCAAAAATGACCCTCACTGTTATTGATAATTTGGAGCAATACCGTAGTTAAGATACATATTTAAACTGAATATGTATTTCATTTTATGTTTATCAAATTAATTAAGAAGAAAGAAAGTTCTTTTATAATTTCGTATATTTTTGCTTTTTTTAAGGTGCTGAAGAGCCACTCAGACTGACACCCGAGCTATCATACGAATAGTGTAAGAGCAACTCTTATCCAAGTGGTTCAGCTATCCATAGAACCTCTTAATCTCACTCAAAATCTCAGGTGTCCCGGAAAAGACGCTGCCACAGTTGGTAACTTCGACAGTTAGTTCTCTCCGGCAGACAGATCTCTGGCAAAGACTTTGGAATCTTGATTCCACTCAATCGCTTCATCAATAGAGCTCGTATTACATATTGTTGTAGTCTCAGCACACGCATTTACAGATCTATCAGTTCCGAGTATGCTGCCATATCTGCTGAAGACTGTAACTTCATTTCCAGTCTAACAACCCTCATAGTGTTAATCGGATAGTATTTGGGTGCTTTTGCGACGGATCTTGCAGAATGTAGACTCCGACGTCCGACCGCATGTACAGTTTCCATGAGCTTTTAATGCATGTCGTCCATTGTATTGCAATCTTCTAGGCTCTGGAAATATCATCGTTTGGGTTAAAATTTTTGAAGCTTTGGATCATTGCACAATGGTGACTTCCTCAACGCTAATATTCAGGTCAGGAGCAGAAAAGGAATGGAGAAAAGTTGTGACTTGTGACGGAAGAAAATAATTAACAACAGACACATCTATACTTACCCGTAAGGTCTTGGTGGAAATGGAACCCGACCAGGTTGTAAAAATATTAACGACCAAATAACTGTCTACAGTCGAATATTGACCAAATGTATATTCGAATTATCTGCATAATTGTAAGAAATAACGTGAAGTATTTGTTTACATAACTTTTTTTGTAATATTTTTCCGTACGAAAAGCTAAGGCAAAAAGTTAGTCTTAGCTCAAAAAATATTTAACTAATAATAATCCACTGCTACTTTCAATGTCATGTAGTGGCGATGTAAGAGTCTCCACTATCCCAGATCATCCCGTAGGTGTCGTAAGAGGCGACAGAGGTAAACTAATAAGAAGATAAGCAGCAGCGTCTCCGTAATAAAGACTAAAATAAAAACTGCGGTTGACAACCCGCTTACCAAACATGGCAACCATTGTAAATATCTTCCATATAAGGAAGTCTATGGGGGAGGTCTATGTTCAGCAGTGGACTTTAATAGGCTCTAATGATAATCCACGGCTACACATGGGTCTCAATAGACAGGATTGACTTATTGCTGATCGCAGTACCAGTTTTCACCAGCTTTTGCTATTTTGCTTTTGATACCTTTGACACTAATTTTCGTCGCTAGTTTATATAATTGTATAATATAAAAAATAAGTTATTTACAATTTTTTTTAAATCAGAAAAAAGAAGCTGGCGGAAGCTTTAGAGGCAAAAGTCGCAAGTATAAATTATACAAGTATTTATTTTTTGTGCAGTACTTTGGCTAGGGTAGCCAACTTTTTATATCAAGTATGGTATTTTAATTAATTATATGTAAAATATAATGTATTGAATAAAACATACCATGCATACCTATAAAACATATAACATGTAACGTATATATATATATATATATATATATATATATATACTCACGCTTGTCACCCGGAGGGGTAGGCAGAGACTATGGATTTCCATTTGGCACGATCCTGACACACCTCTCTCGCTTCCTCCACATCCATATACCTACGCATACACGCTCGTCGGTTAAAGGTACTATTGATTTTGCCCATTTTCAAAATATCGCCAATTTGGTCGATAAACTTTCACCTAGGGCGACCCTTCCCGACTCTGACGTTCACCTCTGCAACGTAAATTTGCTTTGTCACTCTTTCCTCATTCATTTCTACATGACCAAACCACCGAAGCATTCCTTTCTTAATCCTGTTCACAACATCATTTTGCAAACCACACTCTTCTGTTATTAAATAATTTCTCACTCTGTTATTCAGATTCATCCCTAACATACACCTTAATGACCGCATTTCCACAGCATTTATTCTACTCTCGTGCTTCTTCTGCTACACCCAACTTTCACTACCATACATTAAAGTAGGGACTAATACAGCATTGTGAATTGCCATACGTGCCTTTTTGGACACATTCTGACTTTTCACAATAGAGTGTAGAGCCCCATTCACTCTATTTCCTGCAATCACTCGTCGTTTTATATCCCTATCATATCTACCATCCCTGCTAAACAGACATCCCAAATACACAAACTCATCTACTTGCTCGACCAACTCCCCTTCTATTCTTATTTCACATATCGTTTTACTTTCTTCTCTTTCAAAAACCATAACTTGCGTTCACTTTCATTCCCTTTTCTTTTAATGTCCTGTTCATTAATGTAACCATCATTTGCAACTCGGCCGCCGACGACGCAAGTATGACTTGATAATCGGCGTACAAAAGGCATTTGACGGTTAACTCACCCAATCTTAACACGTTCACTGTCCGGTTTCCAGACACAATAGTAAGACAATAACAATGACCTACATGTAGTGCACGGGACAGCGAAAGGGTTAAGCCGCATTTTTCTACTTTTAAATTTTCCAAACCACTGTCCATAAATAGGTTGAACAGCCACGGGGAAGCCACACAGCCCTGTCTGACACCTTTATGTATGCCAAACCAGTCCGAGTAGGCCCCTTTGATCCTGACACAAGCACTAAAGTCCCACCCAGCGCTCATACATAGTATATTTTAAATTAATATTTTATTTTTAAAGAAAATTCTTAGCTGCTTCGAGTATTTATGAAAAACCTCACGACATAGTTGGCTTTTATTAATTATTCCGCCTAGTTTTTAGTATATCTACTTTTTAGTAATTGTACTTTGCAGATCCCTGATATAGTAGCATATCATATTATATAGCAGAGTTGCTAACCATATTAATGGCACAGTATCTCTTAAACGTGAGAGTCGTAAGAGGCAATAGATGGATAGAAATCAGGAGACTGGTAGCTGTATCATCACAATAGTAACTAGAAAACAAAACTACGGTTGCCAACCCGCCTGATAAGCGGGCAAAAATATGGCACATATCCTCCCTAGTGAAATAGTCTAAGAGGATGTATATCTTCAGCAGTGGACCTCTATTATAGGCTGGGATGATTTCTTAAATTAAATAAGTTTCATTGCTTTTATATCAACAATAAATACTAAAATTGATACTTCACTTTTCGATGTTTACGTTTTAAATATATTGATGCTCATGTAAACGTTTAAATTGTGTAATTTTGTTTATTACTTCTTTTGTGTGAAAGCAATCAAATTATGGAACACGCTTCCTTTAGCAATTTAGAAAGCATTGATCAAAGGATTGAGTTTTTCAAAAAATTATTAAAGATTATTATATAAATACGTGTGCCATATCTCATTTTCTTGATAAGGTTTGTGTATATGATATATAGTTAAACTGTATTACAAAAATATATATAAATATGTATGTATTCTTACATATAAGTATATGTCTATATGTATATGTGTATCTATATATGTATTTGTGTATATGTATATATATAATATTATATATCTGATTATTGCATTATCCCATATACTATATATACTTTATACTTACTATTAATATGTACTTGTTATTTATTTCTTATTTTCTTATTTTTATTTTTCTAAAAAAAAAATTCCCCCCACACTACGATTTTCTCCTGTATCGTGGAGGCAGTTTACAAACATAGATTAACATCCAAGAGCACGAGGACAAACATCCAGATCCGGAACAATTATTTGTAGGCCATACAAATGTTCCGTGCGGGATGCGAACCTGCGGCCCCTAGCGCAACAACTAATTGCTAAACCACTGCGCCACGGATTATCTACTATATATGCACACTTCTATATACTTAAATGAAAATTATCTCCTTCATCAAGGTTTGCCTGGAAGAGATCGCTGTTTAGCGATAAGGCCATCTAATTGTAAAAATACATTTATAAATTTAAGTTTGTTGATTTGTGTGTATTTTGTGTGCAATAAAGAATATAAATAAATAAACATTGTAAATTTCTTATATTAGCAAAAATATCCGATTTAATTATTAAGAATTAAGCTCCGAGATTAAATCTCATCAAAGAGATATATCCGATTCACGCTTATAACCGAATTCGTAATACGCCAAAATGGATTATTATTCCGTATTAGTACAGTCTGTCTGTGTGTGTATGTGTTATCTGTATTATTATGGCATATCGTATAGAATTTCAGATTTAATACATCATTAATTTTTTAAATTCCAATCAGGCTTTGATGATTAAAGATGAAGATTCTTAGTAGAAGTTGGAAAACCGATCTATGAAATACGAAGTTGTGCTACATTATGATGAATGATTTGATACGTGGTAGAGTCATGTTGCAGTTATATTATGGTTGTAGCACAAATGGGTCAGCTTGACCGGGGAAGGACTACGCTCTCATAATATACCAGCGTAAAATAGCACCTTAATTTTGCTGTGTTTCACAGTGAAGGTAGAGATCCGGAGACCTCTTTTGACCAGAAACGAGGAATTCCATCGTTGTCCGCAGGAGTGTAACGCATCTGAATTTTGATACTTAATCGAGGATAGATGCAGATGTCTATGGGCCACAGCATACACTTAACATCAGGTGAACTGTGTGCTCCTTCATTACAATCTTACTCTATTTAAACAAAATGTTTAAAATTCAAACGTGTAGTGACGATGTAAGAAAATGTACCCCATATCGTCCCGTGGGTGTCGTAAGATGTAACATAGTTTCCCCATGATCCCCAGGGACACTAAAACAAGAAATGGGCAATAGGATCTTCGTCATAACAGCTAAATAAAAATAACAAACCGCTGAGGTCAACTCGCCTACCAGGCGTAGCTGCTATTGCAGAATCCCTCTAACAATGTCACAATCTAACGTTGCAGCAGTGGACTTTTTTTTTACTTATTATAAGCCAGTGCTTGACCACAATCCCACCTGGTGGTAAGTGGTGATGCAGCCTTAGATGGTAAATCGCACTGTCTTATTGTAACAAAAGCCTATTGACTCTTGCCTTGCAGACGCCTAGATTGTATTCGGACGGAAAGATAGACGCCGGCAAATTATTCCACACCTTTGCTGTACGCATTACAAAAGACGAAGCAAACCGTTTGGTTCTAATGCGTGGGATATCGACAACAAAGGAATGCAGACCCGCCGACCGTCTGGTTGTCCGATGGTGGAAAGGAGAGGGAGGAATTAAGGCGTGTAATTCCTGCGCACACTCACCGAAATGCATCCTATAGAATACCGAGAGACTGGCTACTCTGCGCCTGTGCTCAAGGCTGACAAGATTGGTTTTAACCAAATCAAGGTCACCAATGAGCCTCTTAGCACGTCTTTCCACTGAGTCCAATGCTGCCAGGTGGCATTTTGCAGCACCAGCCCATATGTGACAGCAGTACTCCATGCACGACCGGACTTGCGCTTTATATAAGGTAAGAAGCTGCCCCGGCGTGAAGTACCGCCGCACCCTTGCAAGGACACCAAGTTTCCTTGCGGCTGCTTTGGCTCTGGACTCAATGAACCGCCCATAGTTTAGGTTCGGAGAAAATTCAATCCCTAACAACTGAAGGCGGTCAGTGTACTCCAAGGATACATTCCGGAAAGTAGGAGCCAAGGTGAGTGGGCTCCTTTTAGCGGTAAAAAGACACGCTTGTGTTTTGGAGGCGTTAAATCTCACGAGATTGGCATCGCCCCATTCGGAGACTGCCTGTAGTGTGAGACTCACACGCTCAACCATAGCCTCTCTTTCTGACTGGATTTGATCCCGACTGGCCCGGGTGCTTGGTTGGTATCTCTCCACAACTGTGCTGTCATCTGCATACCCATAGACACCGGGAATGAGCAGATCATTTATATGCAGCAGGAAGAGAGTTGCGGAGAGAACGGACCCCTGAGGAACACCGGCGTTAGTCGCCACAGTATTGGATGAGCAGCCATCAACGACGACGCTAGAAGGTCCCCAGTTGATCGATTTCGGCGAAACCCGTACTGGCGATCACTGAGGAGATCATTTTGCTCTAGGTATACCATAAGGTGGGCGTTCAATATACGCTCCATAATCTTGCAGAGTATGGAGGTAATTGAAATTGGCCGATAGTTGGCAGGATCAGTACGGCTACCTTTTTTAGGCACAGGCTGCACGTTGGCCAGCTTCCAAGATTTAGGCACTATTCCAGTCCTGAATGAGAGGCGGAACAAGCGTGTCAACACAGGAGACAACTCAGGTGCACAGACCTTTAGAACTATAGCTGGTATACCATCAGGTCCACTAGCTTTGTTCACGTCTAGACTTCGCAAGGTTTTAAGAACCTCCTTGTTGGTGATACGGACCTCAGTCATAGAGGTACCGCAGTGAGGTAATTGAGATGGCACGCTGTTGCTACTGTCCAGACGTGAATTGCAAGCAAAAAGAGAAGCAAATAAGTCCGCTTTCTCCTTAGGCGCATGCGCTAGTGAGCCATCTGGTTTTACCAGAGGAGGCAGTGTAGACCGACAGAAGTTTGTCTCGACCGCTTCGGCGAGAGACCAAAAAGCTCTACTGCCAGATGGTTTGACAGAGAGCTTTGTGCCGATGCGTTTAATGCGGTCGAAACTGGCTTGGCGTAATGCCTTTTTGCACGACTTGGCGGCTTGGTTAAAGGCTCTCTTCTTAAGGCTAACATCCGGAGCTTTACGGTCTCGAGCATCGACCCAGGATAAGTACGCCATATGCTTGTGCTTTTCAGCACGAGCGCACTCGGCGTTAAACCAAGGGCGAGCTTTACCACCAATGGGCACGTCAGCAAAGGGGATGAAATACTCCATCGCTTGACGTATCACATTGCTTATGGCATCCGTGCAGCTCGATGGGTCTTCAGAGGAGAAGCAGACCTGCCGCCAAGGATAAGATGCAAAGAAATGCCGCATCTCATCCCAATCTGCTGACTTGTATCGCCACATTCGTCGCACTCCGTGGAAATCGTAGTTAGGTGGGGAATATAACGACTCAGATTTCACCAGACAGAGGTCAGAAGTTCCCAAGGGTGAGGTAACCTGAACATCGTACCTGTCTGGATCGGTCGTCAGCAGAAGGTCGAGGCAGTTGGCTGTGTGCCCATCCACATCAGGTACCCTAGTCGCTTGTTGCACCAGCTGGGAGAGCCCCAGCGACAAGGCAAAATTCCACGCCTCTCTCCCAGCGTGGTAGGTCTTCTGGTATGGGAACAGCCAGTCCTGATGACAGGCATTAAAGTCCCCCAGAAAAACCAACTGTGCATTAGGGTATCGATTGAGAGCCACATCAGAGGCCTCACTGAGGTGTTCAAACAGCCTAGTTGTCTCCTGGTCACCGCTGTGCGATCGGTAGACACAAGAATAAATAATTTTATCCATTCCAGTGTCTATCAATACCCAGATCGTAGAGAAAGTGGGGTCTTCAAGGTGACGGAGACGCTTACAGGAGATGTCGTTGTGGACGTACACAGAAACTCCGGTGCGCTAATGGAAATTATGCTCCAATGTGTACCCAGGGTAGCCAAGGTACGCCGCATCTAGAGGACATCTGATCTGCGTCTCAGTCAAGAAGAGTAAGTGCGGCTTGTCAGTCTCAAGGTGGTAATGGACTGCATTGAGATTACAGTGCAGGCCTCGGATGTTTGTGAAGGTGCACTTTAATGTAGAGGGAGTGCAACCGCTGTACAAACTTACTCTTCTTTTTCCTTTTTTTCATCAATGGTGGGAGTGAATAGGTTGAGAGAATGGCAGTTAGACGAGGCGTCACACATATAACCTAGGGACGCAAACAGAGTCATAGCATCGATGGTACCTAGCATGGAGATCGCGGGGAAGCCCGAATCCCCTGGAAATCGCCACCAGGCCCTCTCCTCCGGTCGCCAACCGGCATGGTGGAGCCATCCCAGGATTTTTCGTAAGATGGCGGGGCAGCCTTTCATGAGTGGCTGGCTCATTAATTGGGCCCCCAACTATCTACGGTCGGCCAGCGGTGCAACCGTGCTTCGGATCCCGCTAACCTCCATAACCAGGCACCTGACACTAAGAAACGGCCGCGTCGCAACCGGTCCGTATGCGTAACGCAACTGTCCAGACCCATTCTCCCTAAGAAATGGGTTTCACCTAACATCATACCGGAACACGATTTGCATCATTTGGCGGTATGTCTTTGCCTGGTGGGTGGTAACTAACCCCCGGCCGGGCCTCTCACTAGTAGAGGACCAACCTACCACCAGTATGTAGTACTGCTCGTTTAGCACTACCCAGGGAATACGTGTAGGGAATCAGGATTCAAGTAATTCCTACGGACGCGAGCAACTTCATCCCCCTAAACCATCCCATAAAAGGACTTTTATAGGATGGAATGAATGGATGATGAATGATCGCTTCAAAACTATTATTATAATGTCAAGTAATACGTGAATGATAATAGTTTATTTTTTAGAAGATTAGGAATTTGGATATCTCCACTAACCTAAAAACTGAATTCTGTTTTGTATCTCACATTTAATACATAAACACTCACGCCTGTCACCCAGAGGGGTAGGCAGAGACTATGGACTTCCATTTGACACGATCCTGACGCACCTCTCTCGCTTCCTCCACATCCATATGCCTACGCATACACGCTCGTCGGTTAAAGGTACTCTTGATTTGGCCCATTTTCAATATATCGCCAATTTGGTCGATAAACTTTAAAAACGATATGTGAAATAAGAATATATGTAGAAGGCGAGTTGGTCGAGCAAGTGTATGAGTTTATGTATTTGGGATGTGTATTTAGCAGGGCTGGTAGATATGATAAGGAAATAGAATGACGAGTGAACGCAGGATATAGAGTGGAATGGGGCTATACACCCTATTGTGAGAAGTCAGAATGTGTCCAAAAAGGCACGTATGGTAATTCACAATGCTGTGTTAGTCCCTACTTTAATGTATGGTAGTGAAAGTTGGGTGTGGCAGAAGAAGCACGAGAGTAGAATAAATGCTGTAGAAATGCGATCATTAAGGTGTATTTCACATTTAAAGAATCACATTAAAGAAAAAACTGTACAAATAAGGTTATTATAATATCAACGAATATATAAATGAAAATAACCCCTGGGAGTAAGGTGACCGCCACCATGCTGGTTCTATGAAAAATCATTTAAAAATTGTATAAACCAAATTATTGTTAAGTGAAATATGTTTGAAAACAAAAAAAGTCCCGCTGGGTTTCTTGCTGGTTCTTCCCAGGACAGAGGTATTTTCCGAACCAGTGGTAAATAAAAAATGACTTTCAATAAGTATTATGTAATAATCAATATTGAATAAAAAATTATTCTATTCTATTCTATTCTTTACTATATCTCATAAGTGGTTGATTTCACCTATAGACACATAGACATCTATCCTCGATTAAAAATCAAAATGCAAATGCGTTGTTTCCCCTGAGGACTTAGATGGAATGCCTCGTGTCCAGTTAGAAGGGTCTCCGGTTCTCTACATCCACTATAGGAAACAGCAGCATTAAGCTGCTAATTTAAGCTGATATTCTGTGAGTTCTGTGAATTCCCAGGTAAAGATTGATTCTTAATAGAGAATAGATGTAGGTGATAGTGGTACATAAGAAAGAAATTTTTACTGTATAAAACTTTAAAACTTAAGATCCTTATTTTGCACGCAGTTTCTTTATAATTTTGCATTGTTTGCGAGGAATTACACAGTTTCAGTTTAATGCAAAACTTTTGAATAGTTTTGATAAAGCACGAAAACTATGCGCAACAAAAGTTTTTGTTTTATGTTGATGTCTTCAGTATTAATATTTTAGTAGTAGCGGGCAAGGTATTCAACCCGAGAATCTCCATGTGGTAGTTGCGAGCTATTCTACCGATACAACTTAGGAACCTTCAAGAAAAGAGCTTACACCTTTCTAAAAGGCCGGCAACGCATTTGCGATTCCCCTGGTGTTGCGGTTGTTCATGGGCGGAGGTAGTCACTTACCATCAGGTGAGCCGCATGCTCGTTTGCCCCCTATTCTATAAAAAAAATTAATTTTGAAATTATTCCAAATTTAATGTTTGTGATTTATGGGCAACAACTACGCGTACGTGCTCGCCTCTGTGTGTGATTTAATTCACAAAGTTTTTGCCGATCAATCGACCCTTACGAATGTGTGCGTACGTAGTGAAATATTAGGCGTTAGATATTTATAAACGGCAATCAGTTAAAATAATGCATTACCACGCATGTTGAATTTAAAAGACAAAAAGGACAGAATGTTTGAGATTTTCTTACTTCATTTTTCTTCGCCATTTACGTATATTACTTACTCTGACTGGTTATTACAAAATAACCCTATATACCTATGTACCTGAGGGAATGCTAGCGGTACTTGAGGACGATGATGACGATGAAGAAAGCTTAAAGTTGAGGCTTGAAACACACGTCTTCAGCTCAATAAAGAAATACTCTATCAGGCCGCACATCCTCACACCGCGGTGTGGTTGGCGGTGTGTGTGCTTTAGGCCGGATCCCTATCATCGAGAGAGTTGAACGCAAAAAGGGATCCTAAAAGATCGACATTCTCTTTTGCAGTATGGGCCAGTGAATTTCCCTCCCTGTGCAGAGATGGAAGAGATGGATGACAATAGTTCCTTTGGACAGTCTTGACAAAAGACCATAATTAAGTTAGAAGTAGAGAAGAGAGCTTGAGCAATTTAAAGTCATTGAATCATAGCCTTTTAGTCAACGAAAGGCGAAAGGCACCAAAATAATAAACATTCTTTTTTTACTTTCTATTTATTTGTTATACCAAAAATAAAGAAAATGTAAAAAGTAAAATGATTGTCGTACTTACACTATGATTTATTGAGAATATACCAAACTTTATTATGTAAATAAGTGATGTACATAAGTGGTGTGGTGTACTATATATTGCTCGATCGAATAGATTTACCAATATTTTGTTTTCTTTTTAACCGAATTCCAAAAACTAGAAGGTTCCATATTTTTTAAAAAAACGTTACCCCCACCCTAGTATTTTCTCCTGTATCGTGGAGGCAGTTTACAAACACAAATTGCACAAGGATAAACATCCAGACCCGGAACAATTATTTGTAGGCCATACAAATAATTGTTCCGTGCGGGATTCGAACCCGCAGCGCCCAGCGCAGCAACTCATTGCTAAACCACTGTGCCACGGAGCCGTCAATAATATTAATATGTTTTTACCGATTTCTAAGAAATAGCTGAACTGATTTAATAAGTAACAAAGACATTTTAAATATCTTTAGGTAGTAACTTGCTGAGCACAAAATTATCTTTTACTAGTGTGGTGAAGCAAATATAAGTTACTCATATGAAATCCGAAGAGTGCAATGAATCTCCATTAACTATTCTGGTAGTATTAGTTTCAGTGAAATCGGGCTTTAACAAATTAAACAAACACGTTTAATATTCACTGGTGTGGAACGTTTCTGCTTCGGTAAGTACCCGATGTAGGAATCTTACACGACGGTGAATATTCATCGTTATTTATGGCATCACTTGCTTATATCATATGTTTATATGTTGTATATATATATATATATATATATGTATATATATGTTAGAAGCAATTGGTTTAAGCCTTTATCGAATGAATTTGTAGAGCTACACTCGTGAATATAGAAAAACAGTAGGTAACTTAATTTGAAATATTTCCGAAAATATAAACACTATACAAATTAATGAAATAAAAAGAACTATATTAAATCTATGTAAAATAGTGCCGTGGTGGTGTAAGAAAATCCACTACCCCATATCATCTCTTGGGTGTCGTAAGAGGAGATAGAGGGAAATTAAAATACGAGATGGGCTGAAGTTGCTGTTCTTCCTAATAACAACTGAAAATACGATTCCCGATAACAAATAAGAAGCGGTTGCCAATCAACGGTCTTTTATTTCTTTATAAAAAAACGTTACCACCACACTAGGATTTTCTCAAGTGCCGTGGGGCAGTTTACATACATACATTTCACATTGTTTTTTATAGGATAAGGGTGACAAACGAGCACACAGTCCACCTGATGGTAAGTGGTTGCTGCGGCCCATACACATCTACATCTATCTTCGTTTGCGAATCAAAATGCAGATGCGTTGTCACCCGTGAGGACTAAGATGGAATGCCTCATTTCCAGTAAAAAGGGCCTCCGGCCACCTGCACTCACCAAGCGAAACGCAGAGGTAAACCTCTACTTCACGCTGGTTTTCTGTGAGGTCGTGGTACCACCCCGGTTCGAGCCGGCCCATCCGTGCGACAGCAAACGCTACCGCGTGGCTCTACCACTGTTAAACATTTGATGTTTAAACATTAAACATTAAACATGGACAAACATCCAGACACGGAACAGTTATTTGTATAGAATATAATGATTTTTTATTCAATATTGATAATTACATAATACTTATAGAAAGTCATATTTTATTTACCACTGGTTCGCAAAATACCTCTGAAGAACCAGGAAGAAACCCAGCGAGACTTGTTTTTAAACATACACTTAACAATAATTTTGTTTATACAATTTTTAAATGAATTTTCATAGAACCAGCATGGTGGCGATCACCATATTCCCAGGAGTTATTTTCATTCATGTATTCCTTGATATTATAATAAGGATTGAGTACGTTTAATCGACAGAGGTAAAGAAAATTCGTGAAAATAGCTACGAAATTTTAAACATTCTTTTGGATAGTGTGGACATGATAAATTAAAAAAGATGCCATAGGGATCAAGAAGAGTATGAGTAAGAGTGAATAGGCTTTTATTAAGTTAGTGCGCTTCACCATCTTATGCCGCGTCTCTACCAAAAATCTTGACAACATTTATGTTTCCAACTGTTGACAAATCAACAAATGTTGACGACATTTGTTTCCGAAAATGTTTCAAAATGTTGCAAGAAGCGTCTCCGCCGAGGGAACAAATGTCGGCAACAAGCGTATTCCTTTGATGTTGCCGCCGAAAATGGAAACACGATTCTCGACATTGTTTCGTTTTGTTGCTAAAACTAGGTGATTACAGAAACATTTGTTGAATAAACGTGTTGACAAATGTTATGTTGACGACAAGACTTTGGTGGAGACGCGCCTTTAGGCTACATCACCACTTAACATCGAGTGGGATCGTGGATAAGCGCTGGATTAGTAGAATATAAAAAAAGCAGAGTTATCCGACGACGACGGATTGGAAGCCACTTTAGAGTAGTGTGGTATTCTGAGACATGGTCATATTTATGTAGAGCAAATATGAACCGTATACTGATATTTTGACTCGAGTGTTAAGTTGCTCTTGTGTGATATCAAGGTAACAAATGTCAGCATAGTCGAGGATAGGAAGTAGTAAAAACTGGGCAAGCGTTTTTTTATGGAAATAGGCAAGCATTTTACGGCTCACTGCATTTTATGTAGAGTCCAAGAAAGGCAAATACAAAATTATACCTTACCACGTAATCTTAACCACATCATTATAAGTGATAGGAATCCATTAATTGTAACAAGTTACAATTGATATTTTTTAACCTAGAAATCATTCTTATAATTCCAATATTTATGGCTTGGGATTTTAAAGGGTAGTAGTAATTGACACACAAAAACGATCTTACTAACTTTATTCTCATATTCTTACAAACTTTACGTCCTTATAATATTAATGTTGAAAAATAATTACACAATAACTAATGGAGCTCTCAAGCACAAGCACTCTACTGTTCCAACAGTATTAGATAGTCCTGATGGATTTTATAGTAAATTTACAGAGAGAAGTAACTCGATATTTCCTACATTCGAGAAACGCATTAAAGGTGAGGAGTACATTTTACAAATTGAGCTGTATTTCAGTAGTATTTTATGGTGTAAACTAAGGGTCGAGGATAAATATTAAATTTAAAATCGTCGTGATCATTATGTTTTTAGTTTTTATATTTGTAAATATAAAAAAACCTGCGGTTGCCAACCCGCCTGCCAAGCGTGGCAATTATGGCAAATGTCCCCTTATGAGGTAACCTATGGAAAAATCTATGTGCAGCAGTGGACTATGATAGGCTGTAATGGTATGGTAATGGTGTAATAAAAGGCGACTACGGGATATGTCAGAAAGATCTCATGACTTCTGATATATGGAGGTATAAACATTTTGTGTGAAATATCCAAACCGGCGACCTGAACCATGTGGCTATTAAGACAAGTCCACCCTACAAAAGGAGATACCCACGCCCTACAGTGAACTTCTATGGGCTGGTGAAGAAATGCCAATATTTTGCTTGTTATAGGAAGTAAACTATATTACACATTAATCCTTGTAAGCTTTATGTGGTAGAGCCTTGCTGCAGCTGTAGGCTACGGAGTACCAGTGTAAAATATCAACATAATGCTATTGTGATTTGTATGGTAAGTGATGAAATCTGGAGAATATATATAACTGCGAGATATTTATTGATAGCAAGTCATTCTATCTTAGTACTTAACTTCGTTTGTTGTGTAGTGGCGTCTTAATAAAACACACTACCCCATCACTCCGAGGGTATCTTAGGAGGCAGTAGAGAGAAACTGAACCAGAGGATGGATAAAATCATGATTTTTTAAAATTAATAATATCTTTTAGTTATTACTCAGGTTTTCTCATGTATCGTGGAGGAAGCTTACAAACATACATTTCACAAAGACAAAAACATATTTGTAGGATATTAAAAAAATTTCCATGCGTGTTTCGAACCCGGTAAGCTACTGCGGCTAAGCCCACAAATCTTCCTGATTACAGCAAAAAAAAAATAGTAAAAAACTGGGGTAGCTAGCCCACTTGCCAAACGTGGCAATGAGGGCATACACGACTTTTTAGGGTTCCGTAGCCAAATGGCAAAAAACGGAACCCTTATGGATTCGTCATGTCTGTCTGTCTGTCCGTCCGTCCGTATATTACAGCCATTTTTTTCCGAAACTATAAGAACTATGCAGTTAAAACTTGGTAAGTAGATGTATTCTGTGAACCGCATTAAGTTTTTCATATAAAAATAGAAAAAAAAAACAATACATTTTGGGGGTTCCCCATACTTAGAACTGAAACTTTTTTTCATCAAACCCATACGTGTGGGGTATCTATGGACAGGTCTTCAAAAATTATATTGAGGTTTTTTATATCATCATCATCATCATCATTACAGCCCTTCACAAGTCCACTGCTGAACATAGGCCTCCCCCAAAGAATGCCACAAAGCACGGTCCTGAGCCACCTGCATCCATCGACTTCCTGCATGTCTTACCAGGTCGTCACTCCATCTCGTGGGGGGACGCCCTACACTTCGCCTACCGGTACGAGGCTGCCACTCGAGAACCTTTCTTCCCCATCGGTTGTCGGTTCTTCGAGCTATATGGCCGGCCCACTGCCACTTCAGCTTACTAATCCGTTGGGCTATGTCGGTTACTCTGGTTCTACTGCGGATATCCTTATTCCTAAGTTTATCACGCAGAGAAACTCCGAGCATAGCCCTCTCCATAGCTCGCTGAGCGACCTTGAGCTTCCTCATACGGCCAGCAGTGAAGGACCACGTCTCAGTACCATAGGTCATCACTGGCAACACGCATTGGTTGTACAATTTCGTTTTAAGGTTTTGAGGTATGTCTGACGAGAAGATGTGTCGTAGCTTCCCGAACGCTGCCCAGCCGAGTTGAATCCGTCGATTGACCTCTCGGTCGAAGTTGGACTTACCTAGTCGGACTATTTGTCCCAGGTAAACATATTCGTCAACAACTTCGAGCTTAGTGCTCCCAACAACTACCGGCATAGGTGTGACATGGACATTAAACATGATCTTTGTTTTGTCCATGTTCATCTTAAGACCTATCCGTTGGGAGACACTATTGAGGTCATTGAGCATAGTGCTTAGGTCCTCCAGCGATTCTGCCATAAGGACTATATCGTCGGCAAATCGAAGGTGAGTGATGTATTCGCCATTGATGTTAATACCGCATCCTTTCCAGTCCAGAAGCTTGAAAACGTCTTCCAATGCAGCGGTGAAGAGTTTCGGGGATATAACATCACCCTGTCTTACACCTCTCTGCAATTGGATGGGTTTCGTACTCTGGTTCTGTACTCGGATAGCCATCGTAGCCCTACTGTACAAACACTTCAGCACTTCGATATACCGACAGTCAACTTGGCACCGCTGAAGGGACTGCAGCACCGCCCAAATTTCGACGGAATCAAAGGCTTTCTCATAGTCCACATACGCCAGACATAGTGGCAAATTGTACTCTTCGGACTTCTGTACAATTTGCCGTAGGGTATGTATGTGGTCTATGGTGCTAAAGCCCTTTCGGAAACCGGCTTGTTCGGGAGGCTGGAAGTCGTCAAGTCTGCGCGCAAGACGATTCGTAATGACTCTCGAAAACAGCATGTAGACGCGGCTCAGAAGGGAAATCGGTCTGTAGTTCTTCAAGAGAGCGTTGTCACCTTTCTTGAAGAACAAGACCACCGCACTTCTGCTCCACGCCTCCGGTGTTATGCCACCATGGAGGACGGAATTAAAGAGCTTCTGAAGGACTTCAAGTACCGGTCTTCCACCCGCTTTCAGAAGCTCCGCTGTAATTCCATCCTCGCCTGGGGCCTTGGCGTTTCTTGGAGAGCCATTCTAATCTCGCTCAGACTGACGTCCGGGATATCTTCGGAATAGTGTCGGATAAGACTCGCTCTTGGATCGTTACTCACACTTGCGTGTGGCTCCAACGATGACGTGTACAGCTGCCCATAGAACCTCTCAATCTCACTCAAAATCTCAGGTGCCCCGGAAACGATGCTGCCACATTCGGTCTTCAGCTTTGACAGTTGGCTCTTTCTGGCAGACAGATCTCTGGCAAAGACTTTGGAGCCTTGGTTCCGCTCGATCGCTTCTTCAATACGAGCTGTATTGAAGTTGCGTAAGTCCCGCCGCATGCATTTGGAGATCTGTTTGTTCAGTTGCCTGTATGCTGTCAAATCTGTTGAAGAATGTAGCCTCATCTCCCGTCTAACAGCCATGAGATTAAGAGTGTGGTCGGAGAGTTTTTGTGTTCTTCTGCGGCGGGTCTTGCAGAACTTAGCTCCGACCGCATGAACAGTTTCCACGAGCTTGTCATTCATATCGTCCACTTCATTGCAGTCTTCTAGGCACTGAAAACGGTTTCGTAACTCGAGCTGAAAGGTTTCGGGACTTTGGATTAGAGCACGAGGGGGACGGAGCGTTGACTTCATCAGACGAGACCTCTCCAACTTAACATTTAGGTTCAGTGTGCCTCTAACCATTCGGTGATCGCTGCCGGTTTTCACCCTCGCGATCACTGAGACATCACTGAACAGTTGTCGTCTGGTCGTCATAATGAAGTCAATCTCATTTTTTGTCGAACCGTCGGGGCTCAACCAGGTCCACTTCCTGTGGGGCCGCTTCTTGAAGAAAGAGTTCATCATAAAGAGTCCCTCTTTCTCCATGAAGTCGGCCAGCTGCTGGCCCCTTGGGTTCCGTTGCCCTATTCCAAATTTCCCTACTTTCAGCTCACCGTTCTCTCTTGTGCCTAGTTTTGCATTCAAGTCTCCCATTAACACCGTATATTGGGTTTTGGAGGAATGCATGGCTCTAGAGATATCCTCATACATTTCCTCCACCTCCTCATCGGGGTGTGCCGAGGTTGGTGCGTAAACCTGTATGACCTTCAGCGAATACCGTTTGGTGATTCTGAGTATAAGGTACGCAACCCTCGTCGACACACT
The DNA here is from genome assembly GCA_033319125.1 of Parnassius glacialis. NCBI lineage: Eukaryota > Metazoa > Arthropoda > Insecta > Lepidoptera > Papilionidae > Parnassius > Parnassius glacialis. The sequence goes on from JAVANC010000013.1 coordinate 3,787,739, forward strand.
CCCGATCTTTACAACGTTGTTAACGAGAGACTTGTGGACGATAAATCCGACACCTCCTTGGGACAGATGTTCGCCCTCCCGGTGATAGAGCAAGTTGCCGGATTCGAGGATTACCGTGTCCTCCCCCTCTCTTCGGACTTCGGATAATCCTATAATATGCCAGCGCAACTTGTCTATCTCTTCTTCCAGCTCCACGATCTTCTCGTCAGTCCTCAGGGTGCGTGCGTTGTATGTTGCCAGGTCGAGTCGTCGTAGGTGGCAACCGAACCTCCACCGGAGATTCTTAGCACCCCCTGCCCCGCCGTTACCATGGTCGCCACCGTAGCCAGGAATAGCGGGGCCGCCGGGGACTGGGGGCCGTCTCTTTATTACATCCATTCATAAGGGGGGTATTTGCCATAGTTGCCACGCTTGGCGAGCGGGTTGGCAACCGCAGTTTTTTTTTTATTATAATATTGGCTATTATCAGGAAGATGCTGCTGCCCATCTCCCACCTGTTTCCCTTTGTCGCCTTTTACGACACCCACGGGAGGATATGGGGTAGTGGATATTCTTGACCGCCACTACACGGCTCATCGTTTTTTATATCATTTTTTTCTAAACTGAATAATTTGCGCGAGAGGTACTTCCAAAGTGGTAAAATGTCTGCCCCCCCCCCCCCCTGTAACTTCTAAAATAAGAGAATGATTAAACTAAAAAAATATGATGTACATTAACCATGTAAATTTCTACCGAAAATTGGTTTCGAGATCTAGTGAGTAATTTTTTTTTAATACGTCATAAATCGTAAATGATGTTACTTGCTGTTACGGAACCCTTCATGGGCGAGTCCGACTCGCACTTGGCCGCTTTTTTCTGCCACCAGGGCGTCACCACTAGAAAGTGAGGTATAATATTTGACATATTACATGGCGGGGAAGTTAATTTGTTCGGAAAATGTAAAGGTTATTCTTTCTTTCTGCAATATTAGTTTTATTTTATATTATTAACATAAAAATTAATAAACCAAACCACAGATACTCATAAAATAAGAACAATTAAAAAAAAGTTAAAAATGTGCAAAAAATAAAGAGTACACCACTGATACATTGTTTTGTGTATTAATTTAATACTATAGAAACTGATAAACTTTTATTAAAAACCAAATTCTCAATTAACAAAAAATTTTACCTCAGTATCAACTAGCGACATCTGGTGAGCAGAAAATTTAAATAAAACAAATTTTACGGATTTTATCGCGTATATTAACTTATTTTATATTCCCGACGTTTCGAGCACTTTACAGCAAAAACGCTCCGATCTACATACCATAAACAAATCCATAGACACATCATTCAGTGAGTTAAAGGCAGTTTTAACGACATTTGATTATAATGTTTGCATCGAAACGTTAAATAAACGAGAAATTAATAAATATAACGAATGCAAAAACAAAAATATAGTAAAATATCAAAAATTAACGACCAAATTAAATGTCAAACATCTGAGTCAACGTGAGAACGAAACGCAACCATTGACTACGAACGCGGATCATAGATTAAGCGCGGTCTATAATCTGTCAAAACAAACTCTGGATGATGCAACAATTAGGCCTTAATTTTGCTTTAACACCTAAAAAATTACCGTACGAAGAAATTATTTACAGCGTCGAGGACTGTTTATATAAAAACAATATGCGAAAGGAAGATTTGGAAGCGATACGTCAAGACATTTCGTCTATGTTACGTCGAAGCTCAACACCAAAACCGAATCTACCTAAAGACGAATTTAAAGCGTTGAATAACCTACGCAATAAACGAGAACTCACGATTCTCCGCGCAGATAAAGGAAACGCCACGGTAGTCATGGATACGTCGGATTATAATTCTAAAATACAAGAACTTTTGTCGGATGCAAGTACTTATAAAAAGGTTAAAAATGACCCAACAAATAACAAACTCAAAACAACTAGTGATCTCATAAGGAAACACTCCGAAAGATTAAATCTAGACGTAAAATCGATAATACCTACGTGTGCCAAACCACCGAAATTGTATGGGTTACCAAAAATACACAAGCCCAATGCTCCACTACGTCCTATAGTGATCCAAATCGATTCACCAACTTACAAATTGGCTCAACACTTAGCGAATATACTCTCACCGCTCAGGGGACATACAAGAGCACACACAAAGGATTCCTACCATTTTGTCAGCAAGATTAAAGACCTACATCTGGCAGACAATGAAACTATGGTCAGTTTTGATGTGCAGTCTCTGTTCACATGCTTACCTGTTGAAGACTGCATCTCGATTGTTACTAGAAGGCTAGAGCAAAACAACATGCCCGTAGAATATGCAGTATTACTTAGACACTGCCTTACATATGGCTACCTATTGTGGAAGGAGGAGTTCTACAAGCAAGTAGATGGAGTGGCGATGGGCTCACCTGTATCTCCCATTGTTGCCGATATATTCATGGAGGACTTTGAGGAGAAAGCCCTGCGTACTTCTCCCGTAAACCCAAGATTCTACAAGCGGTACGTAGACGACACTTTCACAATTCTCCCTTTAGATAAAGTAACTGCATTTCTAGACCATCTTAACTCCTTAAATTCTAAAATTCAGTTCACAATGGAGTTAGAGGCAAACAATTCTTTAGCTTTTCTAGATGTGTTAGTAATTCGGAATCCTGATAACACCTTGAGCCACACTGTGTATAGAAAAAAGACCCATACAGATAGATATTTAAACGGTGATTCTCACCACCATCCTTCACAGTTAGCTACCGTGGGTAAATCTTTGTTTCAGAGAGCACGAGGGACCTGTGACAGTAAACACCTGGCCGCCGAGCTCCAACACGTCAAGCAAGTTTTGCACGACAATAACCTTCGGGTCCCGCGCCTACGTCACAGTGAACGAGTGAAGCCGGCCACAGTCGAGCGAGTGCCTGCTGTACTGCCATATGTCAGAGGTGTCACTGACAAGATTGGCTACATCTTGAAGCGTGCTTCCATTAAAACATATTTCAAGCCGCCGAAGAAGATTAGTCAGTTTTTACCATCAGTCAAGTGTAATATTCCTCTGCAAGATGCAGGAGTGTACAAGCTTGATTGTGAATGTGGTCTCTCTTATATAGGACAAACTAAAAGATCTATAAAAACCCGTGTTAAAGAACACATAGCTGATGTGAAGAATAGACGCTCCGGGAAGTCTGCAGTCTGTGAACACGTACAGGATCGCCCCCGTCAATACATTAGATTTGATAGACCACAAATCCTCGCTAAAGAACACCGATTCCTTCCAAGGATGATTCGCGAGGCTATTGAAATCAAGAAACATCCTAATTTCAATAGAGAAGATGGCTGGGTGCTACCATCTGCTTGGGATCCCATAATCAATAAAATTAAGTCCCAACCCAAGCATACAACTGCAAGACTTCATGATACTGTAAGTTCATACTGCGTGGATCGGAACAAAAATTAATAATTTTTAATCTGGAGGTAGCCGTGGTTAACTATGACATTGGGACGTCATACACCTCAGTCCCCCCCGTGACCATGGGTGCTGTAAAGTGCTCGAAACGTCGGGAATATAAAATAAGTTAATATACGCGATAAAATCCGTAAAATTAGTTTTATTTAAATGTGTAGTGTTCGCGTAAATATAAGAAATCATTATGAGCAGAAAATTATTAGCCCTCATTATGGTAAATATCCTCCGTAACAGGCGATCTACTCGTATATGGGTGGGTTTTGTTTAGCAGAGGACTTTTGATGGGCTGCATTAAATGAAACAAAATCTTATCCTCAGATGTGACTTTGGCATGTACATAGGTGTCGATGGGCCATAGTATATATTGACCGTTAGGACTATGTGCCCTTTGTTAAATAGTTATATAATAACAATTCTTTTTAATATACCACTTCTGTTTTATTTTCTTACATTGTCATTCGGGAAGTTGTTTAAAACCAATTACTAAATTCGATCCAAATAAACACACACAAAAGCGAGTTAATAAAAACGTGGTAGTAAAAAGCAGAATTAAGATGTCCCATCTCTAGTGAGATCTCGTTATTTCCAAACGTTGGAGAACAAAGATTTAAACTTATTCAACTACCATTGAAGGTATTCACTATTGAATAGCTTGGTATCTCCGATCCGACGGAGGATTCCCGCAGCAGACTAAGCCGTGCTTTATGCTCTAAGAATAACGACTACGATGTCGGTTTGCTTTATATTTATTGAATCCGTATTACCGAGGCTATATATTAAATATATTCTTCATGCCAATATTAAATCGCCGTTTTGTATAGACAACTTGAAATGATTTTTGAGAAAATTTTCTTACAAAATACACTTCAATTTTTCAAAATAATAATTGCCCAAACTGTTAGCACATTCTTGGCATTTTCTGGGCAGTTTGTGGATGCCGTTGCTATAGACGTCTATTGCATAAGAATCAATGAAATTTTTAAAGACTTTTTGTTGCTTTTAGAGTAATCTAAAAATTATCACAATTTCAAGGTTATTCGTGTTTTAAGATTCAAAAACATTACACAACACGAGTAAAAAGATTCCTTAACAATAGGTTTTATAAAGCAAAAATCGTGATAGGTCTCTTAACGATTACATCTGCAGTAGAACTAGAGTAATCGATCTTACCCAACTGGTCAGTACTCGGAGGGACCAATGCGCCGGAAATATAGCTCAAAGAACCAACAATCGTCAGGATGAAATGAAATAATGAAGAAAGATTGTGATTAGCAGCCTTGTATCGCTGAACAAAGTGTAGGGCCACGAGTGGAGCGACTAACTCGTAAGACGTGCAGGGAGTCATTGGATACAGGTGGTTTAGGTCTGTATCCGAAAACCAACTGTAAGAGCTCTGGTACAGTCACTTCCTACGACGTAAGTACGAAATCTACGAGCAGCGCGTACAGTCGCAGAAAACTCAAAGAATATCTACAGTATGAGCAGCATGTAAAGTCACAACCAGTTCGATTAATATCTACTTTACGAGCAGCGTTGCAGCCAATCCGATGAATATCTAATGTAGGAACAGCATGTACAGTTACAGCCAGTCTGAGGAATATCTCCTGTACGAGCAGCGTGTACAGTCACAGTCAGTCAGATGAATATCTACTGTATGAGCAGCGTGCACAGTCACATCCAACCCGATGGTAATCTACTGGTATGAAAAGCGTGTACATTCGCAGTCAGCCCAATGAATATCTACTGTATGAGCAGCGTGTACAGTCGCAGCTAGATCGATGAATATCTACTATAAGAGCTGTGGTATATTTGGAGAAAAGATCTGCATCGGAAATACCATGTACGAAAATGACTGTATTTGGTGGCTTATTTATAGGTAAGGGTGACGAGCGAGCACACAGTCCAACTGTTAGTAAGTGGTTGCTGTAGCCCACCTACATATATCCTCGTTTGCGAATCAAAATGCAAATGCGTTGTCAGTCGTGAGGACTAAGATGGAATGCCTCATTTCCGGTAAAAAGGGTCTCCGGTTCTCTACACTCACAGTACGAAACACAGCAGCATTAAGCTGCCATTTTAAGCTGGTATTCTGTGAGAGCGTGGTGCTTCCCTAGTCGACCCGACCCATTCGTTCTACAACAATACAATTAATATAGCTGCAGCATGGTTCTACCACGTTTAAAATTTCAAGTTCTTAAGAGAGGCCTATATTCAGTAATCTGTAAGCATATTGAACTGTTATAATGATCGTGAAGAGATATAAAGATGATGAAAAATATCATCATATATCATATTATATCATTTTTATAGGAGTGGGGGCAAACGAGCATGCGGCTCTCCTGATGGTAAGTGACTACCGCCGCCCATGAACAACTGCAACACCAGGGAGGGAATTGCAGATGCGTTGCCGGCCTTTTAAAAAGGAGTACGCTCTTTTCTTGAAGGTCCCTAAGTCATATCGGTCCGGAAAATCACTGATGGTAATCGATTCCACAAGGAAGTTGTGCGAGGAAGAAAACATCTTCTAAATCGCACAGTGGTGGACCGCCAATCATACAGATGGTGTGGATGGTATCGGGAGTTCTGCCGCGATGTGCGTTCGTGAAATTTGGCGGCTATGATTAATCCGAACAATTCCTCAGAGCACTCCCCATGGTAGATGCGAAAGAAAATGCAAAGAGATGCAACATCTATTCGCAGCGCCAATGAGTCGAACCGATCGGAAAGGGCTCGGTCGTCGACGATTCGAGCCGCTCTGCGCTGGATGCGGTCAAGTGGAAGGAGCTGGCACTGGGGAGCCCCTGCCCAGAGATGGGAACAGTATTCCATGTGAGGCCGAAACTGCGCCTTGTAAAGTTGCAGGCGGTGTGCCGGCATGAAATACTGTCCCGCTCTGCTGAGCACGGCAAGCTTTTTAGAGGCCAATTTGGCTTTCTCTTCCAAGTGACCACGAAACTGCACGTCACTCGATATGTCGACTTCCAGGATTCCGATACTGGGTGAGGCAAGAAGGGGAGTGCCTTGAAACTGAGGAGATACGACAAAGGGGTTCTTTTTAGCGGTAAACGCGCAAACTTGTGTCTTCTAAAGATTAAACTGGACAAGATTTAGTGGCCCCCAGTCCGAGACTTTGTTCAGCAAAGACTCGACTTCAGACACAAGTTTGTTCCGGAACTCAGCGACGTTTTCCCGAGAAATATTGGCACGGCCGGTGTATAGAGCATCACCAGTGCTGTCATCCACATAGCAATGAATGTTACCAGTTAGTAACATATTATTGATATGAAAAATGCTTTCCGAACCGAGCGCTGTGAGAACAGCACATCCGGCATGGAGCACTCACACCGCGGGATGGTCGACGGTGTTTTCCCCCGTCATCAAGAGTCAAGTTGGACGCAAAAAGGGAGCCGAAAAGGTCGACTTTGTCTTTTGCGTCTTGGGCCAGTGAGTCGTCCTCCCTGTGCAGAGATGGTAGTGATTGTTTACAGAATTCCCTTGGACAACTTTGGCGAAAGACCAGAATGCACGGGTTCCCGAAGGAAGGCGAACTAGTTTCTCACCAATTATGCATATGTGCTCTGACTTTGCCTTGGCAATAACTCTTTTGAAGGGCCTGGAGGCGAAGTTATACTTCTTTTTAAGTATGCTGGTGTTTACATCCCGAGTCGCCGAAGCCGCAGCCCAGGCTTGATAACACTCCTGCTTACTGCGTAATGCAGTCTTACAGGAGCGACCAAACCAAGGCTGAGATCTGCCTCCGATGGGTACCACAGATGATGGAATAAATAGTTTCATTCCCTGTAGCACCACATCAGTGACAGAGTCAGCAACAGCGCTGGGATCATCCGGCGAGAAGCAAACCCGCCCCCATGGGTAGGATGCAAAGAAAGACCGCATTCTGTCCCAATCCGCCGACCTGTAATGCCAAACACGGCGGCAACCTGCAGAACGCAACCGCGAAGGGAGCGTGAGTGGCACCGTACTCCGGATCAGACAGTGGTCCGAAGAACCAAGAGGGGCATCGACGGAAACCTGATATCCGTCCGGACGAGAGGTCAGCAGAAGGTCCAACAGGGAAGGTGTATGATCCTCCACATCTGGAATCCGCATAGGCGAAGTAACCAGTTGTGTCAGACCATATGCCAAGGCAAAGTCATTAACAGATCTCCCCGCATAATCGGTTAAACGTGAACCGAGCCATTCGGCATGGTGGGCGTTAAAATCGCCAAGGATCACGATCTCTGCGGATGGGACCTGTTGTAGCAAGGAATCTGTAGCCATTTGGACGTGGTCGATGAGTCGGTCTGTTTCGGCATTCCCGCTATGGGACTTATAGAAGCACCCGCAGACGCGCGGATGGTCGACGCTGTCTACGCGTAACCAAAGGATTGACAGGTCCGAACCTTCAAGACTGCCGAGGCGTCGAAAACAGATGTCCTCTCTGACATACACGCAAACTCCAGCCCGAGGCACAAAGGAGTGCTCCAAATGTACCCCAGGTAGGAGAGATACGAAATATCAGCCAGAGAGGAAACCTGCGTCTCGGTCAGGAAGGCCGGCTTCGCCGTCTCGAGATGGTAGTGGACGGCGTTTAGGTTAGAGTGAAGTCCTCTGATGTTGCAGAAATTCACGGATAGCGTGGCAGGGGTCGCCTTGGTATTGTTGCTCAGTTTGCCCCGAGCAGTTATATTTTTAAGCGGAATTTTGCCCCCCCCCCCCCCCCTTCTCCCAGAATACGCGGGGCATCCTGAGCACCTACGCTCAGGATTGAAATAACATGGTCGTGGATGTTTAGCGAGGGATTCTCCAGGAGTACTGGTACCCTGCTGGGGTAGTCTATCGTGTAATTCTGCTACCATGTTGATGGGGGGGGGGGGGATTGGGCCTCCGGCCACCTGCACTCACCAGACGAAACGCAGAAGCAGAGCTTCTACTTCACGCCGGTATTCTGTGAAGTCGTGGTACCAACCCGGCTCGAGCCGGCCCATACGTGCAACAACAAAAACTGCTGCGTGGCTCTACCACCGTTATATATATCTCAAAATAATATCAATATAATCAATATAATATATCTCAAAATAAATTAGGAAATTCATAACATCCGTACTGTAAATATTCTTCTCTAGCACGAAGCTTCTAGTTAATTTAAAATATCTCCGAAACGCAATCAGAGTTACGCGGCTATTTGATTAGTAGGCAGCTTAGGAAAATAAGGTTTTGCGGACTGCATTTCATTTATTTCAGATTTTAAATAGCTTTATCATCTAGAAAGATGTCAGGAAAGGTTAAGGATGGACGGATTTATCATGATTATATCATCATGTTGTTGTTACATGTATCAGAATATAGAAATTTACATTACACGGAAAAGCCACGTAACAGCATAATGGCTTCAACAGAGGAAGGACCACGCCCTCATAGAATACTTTATATTATAACTTGTGATACATATATGCGCGTTCAGCAGAGCACTTTACAGACTGTTATAGAAATATAGAAGAACACGCATACGTTTGTGAGTGCGGGTTAAGAATTTAAGCATGGTTTCGGCGTCACTTGAAATGTAGACCTTGTTGGACCGCATCCCCATGGCAACGTAAGAGAGCGTAGAACGTAACAGCATGACTGTTGTGGTTGGTATGAAGAATGCTTGTCTATATTTTCACTCGTGCTACAATCATAATATAGCTGCAGCGTGGCTCTACCACGTATGAAATTAGTTGAAAATTTGTAATCAATTGCACTTGCTGACATGCTGTTATTTGGCATTTTTATTATTATTATTTTTATAGGAGAGAGGCAAACGACCGTGTAGCTCACCTGATTGTAAGTGACTACCGCCGCCCATGAACAACAGCAACACGTGGGGAATCGCAGACGCTTGAAGGCCTTTTAAAAAGGAGTAGGCTTTTTTCTTGAAGGTCCCTAAGTCGTATTGGTCCGGAAAAATCGCTGGTTGTAATCGATTCCACAAGGAAAACTTCTAAATCGCACAGTGGCAGACCGAAAAACATCCAGATGGTATGGATGGTATCGCGAGTTTTATCGCGATGTGCGATGGTGAAATTGAGCGGCTGGAATTAGTCCGAACAATTCCTAATAGCACTCCCCGTGGTAGATACGATAAAATACGCAAAGAGATGCAACTTCTCTTCGCAGCGCCAGTGAATTGAGCCGATCGGAAAACACTTGGTCGTCGACGATTCGAGACGCTCTGCGCTGGATGCAGTCAAGTGGAAGGAGGTGGCACTGGGGAGCCTCAGCCCAGAGATGGAAACAGTATTTTATGTGAGGCCGAACCTGCGCCTTGTGAAGTTGCAGGTTTATGTTACTTCGATGATAATGGAATAATATGGTATTACGGAGCTGATCTGATAAAGGAACTCGATTTTATTTTTTATTTTTTTTAAAACGTAACCTTCACACTAGGATTTTCTCATGTATCGTAGGGGCAGTTAACAAAAATAACTTTCATTAGGATAAACATCCAGACCCGGAAGAATTATTTGTAGGCCATACAAATACTTGTTTCGTGCGGGATTCGAATCCGCGGCCCTAGCGCTGCAACTCATTACTAAGCCACTGCGCCACGGAGCCGACAAATGATCCCTAGCAACGCTTATAAAGCTTGTTTTTAAATAGATTTTATTTATGTTTTTGAAAAGCGTTTCCGAATCTACTGCTTGTTCAAGCCTGAACTAATTCGATTAAAGGTTATTGTTTGAGTTATTGCGATACATAATGCTACTTATTTATTTAACACCGCCAGCAACACCACGTAATCGTTTTTAATTACCCAATTAAAACAGTAGCGGTTCATTAAATGCAAATATTTAATGGTATAAAATCACATTCGCACTTTTGAATGCATCCATTCCAAGTGTAATTGCAATTATTTCCTAATAGATTAATACTATAAAATTACAGATAATATTTTATGAAATTTATATCTTTAGATTTACTACGTGTATTTGTACTTATAGTTCTTTTGGAACTTATAGTTCTTTCACTTACGTACTCACTCGTAGCTGTAATGAAAATGAAGGTTCACTTGTTTATTATGGTTGCATGAGCGATAGAACTTTTTTATGTCAAGATCTATATTAGTACCACTTCAATCACCATTTATCGAATTAATCTAAAGAAAGCATTTTTTTATTCATATCGATGTTAAGCGCTTAAGAAGCTGTGACAAAACGCAATTACATTTCGGATGTCAAACGCGCTGTACTTGACAATATTACACGAGAATCGTTGTGGTGTAAACCTTTCAATTTCTATGTATGTGATCCCTTACTTACGCCTCTGAATCCATGGTGGAAGCTCATCGAGTAATGGAGTAGTTTAAAATACGTTTGTAATTTGATAGGCAATAATAAATGAATGAATGAGTCTTTTCTTTATCAGATATCATAAGTCCATTGCTAACATGTGTTCCTCTAACGTCACCGCCTTATGGCTAGTTTTCTAGTCTATGAACTAGTAGTATTTTAAATATTGACTTATTAAAAGTTATGCATATAATGCATGCAAACACTCGCGCCTGTCACCCAGAGGGTTAGGTTGACTGGGGACTTCCATTTGGCACGATCCTGACATACCTCTCCCGCCTCCTTTACATTCATGTTACATCCATGTAGTCTTAATTTAACCCATCTTCAATGTCGTCGATAAACTTCCGTCTACTTCTGCAACATAAATTTTCTTTCTCACTCTTTCCTCATTCATTATTTCTATATAACCAAACCACCTAAATATTACTTTGTTAATCCTGGTCACAACATCATTTTGCAAGCCATACTTTTATCTTATCACACAATTCCATTCCCTATCATTCGTAGTCAGCTCTATCTTAACCTACTTCTTAAAGACTGCATTTCTACATCATTTATTATAATCTCGTTTTTCTTCTGCCGCACCCAACCTCCACTACCATATATTAAGATAGGGACTAACACAGAATTGTGAATTGCCATACGTGTTTAAAAATAAGTCTCAATATTACGTAAATAAAAACTATATAAACCGGCATACAATAATTATATTATATTCAAAATACTATAATCTCTTCAGACCAATAAAGGAAAGTATCGCACCTATTATTATATTCGTCCACTTTACCGCAAACATCGAGAAAAGAAATGTTCTTCTTTGGCACAGCGACCACGTCCTGTCTATAGCAGGCCACTTGGGATTGTAATTTACGAGGGGCTAAGGGTTTATGTTCCTATGAGACCGATGCCAGCACACGTGCTGCATTTCGAACGCCTTTCCGGTCACGTATTTATGGGACAGTGCAATACTTCGTGTTATGTAGAATTATTTCCACCAACTACATGGTTTAAGGTGCACATATGTGCGTTCGGTAGTGGATTTTCCTCCTCTCCTAATCAAAATTTTTACATTTTTTAGATGATGGTTTGTGTAACATTTAAAGAAAATATAAACTTAAGAATGTCTTTATGTAGCGCATAGGAAAGCACCATTTTTAACTTAAATTGTTTGATTTAATTTTATAATAGTGTACCTACATATAGGTATCTGTATCTAGATTGCCCTACCCAATAATATTCTATAATATAAATTTAAAAAAATCCGTCGGGCTGCCATTCCCTGCACTGAAATGAACTAAAATTGTTCATTTTTATGAATTTGTGATTAACTGAAATGACGGCGAGTACGTAAATAAATGTAGTCTTTAATTGATATAAATGACTGCATTTCTTAGCTTTTCTTCTAAATTGAAATAGGGAATAAATATGGCAATGGCAGCCCCGACGGTTTTTTTGGATTTATAAGTATATTACCGAATAGGTTGGTGAATAAGTGTAGTAACTATATTTTATATTATTGCTGTGTCTATCGCTACAACAAACTAATAGGTACACGAAGGTAGGAAGGACTAAGGAAAGACATAATTAGTTGCTTATAATGACAGACCTCGCAGTAAGTCAACCCTCTTAAAACTCTTTTTATTTTTATCTTTCGTGACTTACTTCCTTTTAGTCGGGTGTTTATCAGTATGTTTGTTTAATCCTTTTTCGATTACAACTTTTACATCCGTCGTGAGTTTTTCAAAATTTTTAATTTTGCTTTTTATTTAGTGTAAAATTTGTGCCGTTTTGGAGAAATTTGGCAAAATATGACAAAGATACGTACGATAAGTACTCTTTTATTTTTTATGAACTGAATTGAATTGAATTAACATTTGCAGAAACATTTATTGAATCGTCTTCTGTCATCCTGTATTTTTTTTTTGCGAATTAAATGAACAGTAATTGTGATTTTTTTAACTTAAATATCAAAGAATTTAGGCATTTCATTCGCTCTTAGGGCCTTAAGTGACACGCGTATGAAAAATACCGAAAAGAGTGTCGCTTCCGTAATCGGAAAAAAATTCCCCTTTTTTTACGGGTAACTGCAGCGCCATTAAAGTGCTTAAACTGCAATGCTTTCTAAATAAACCGATGCAGAAAAAAAATCACTGATTCCGAATTTGTATGTAACTCAATATGCCTAATTTGGCGGTTAAGTAACTTTGCCTTTCCAGTGACGACATGTTTTTAAAAACCTATAAACAGTTTAGAGTTGGCCACCAGAGGGCCTACGAGGGAGCTTTAATTATAGTCTAAAGAGTAAATTAACAATGCACTTTAATTTTACTCACCTATCCAAGTATTGGAACCGTTCCAAAGACCGAAATGGCTATGGGAATTCACTTTGACTTACATTGCTCGGGAGCCTGTGTAAATAGAGATCTCGTAACGAGTGAGGCAATCTAAGTGGGAGGCCTATGTTCAGCAGTGTACTTTAATAGACTGTAACTGTAACGGTAATGTAATTCATACAGACATTTTCATAAAAGCTTGCCGTAAAATGCGTAGTAGCGAGCGAAGCTACAGTAAATTAACATTTCGGGTTCGATTCCAGCGAACACAAATGAAATTTTTACTTGCAAATTTTAATTGCAAATTTATTATTTTCTCCACGGTGACGAAAAACACCTCAAGGATTGTCATGCTATTGTGTCTTATCGTCCCTGATAGAATACCTTTCGATTTGTAACAAAAAATATCCACGTCATTCTGTGCAACATTTATTAAGAAACGAACATCAGGGACGGTGAAATCAATGGTGGAAATCATAAGAAAACCGTATGTTTCAACCAGTACGCAAGAAGATCGCCATGCACTAAAGCAGCGACGACATATTGCTTCATAACCATTTCAGAAATCAGAAGAGGCCTGAGCCCAACTAAGGGTAATATATCTTTATTAGCTATTAGCGTAAAAATATAATGTCGTCCAGACCGAATTGCGGTCACGGCAATTAGTCTCAACGGAGACTGGCCATCTATGCTGGGCAGGATTTTAGTGCCCAAGTGTATGCATAAGCACATGTGCGATTTTTATTCCCTCACTCTCATAGTCCAATGACACGGCAATCCAAGATGATCGGAATATAGTGGTTTTGCTTTCAGCTCGTGCTTACTTATAATCTTCTTCATCAAATGTTGAACGATTTTTTGTTGAACGACACTTTGACTACTTACAAAATACAGACTTGAGATAGGTATCAGCATCATTAGCGCGGTATATTTTAGACTCATAAACACGTCAAGCGTAGTAAATGTGTGTGTAGGTTTGAGTTACATACGAGTTGGCTGGTTAGCTTGAAAAGATGTTAACCAGGGATTTGAGGCTGGTAAAGAAAGGCGTATGAAATACATATTTACAATCTATCTACTAGTCAAGTCATTATTTTTCTGTTATTACCGGCAGACCAGATCTGCGCAAGATATTTTATAGTAATGTAAAATTCCAGCCTTTATATTATGTTCCACTTTACAATACAGGTCTTCTCTTATCTCTAAGAGCGTTATGGAACAATCAGAGAATAGGAATCCCTGTGCTGAAAACCTGTGCTCTGAAATTGGCACCGGCTGCACACTTTTTTATTTTCCAGTATTCCTACTGAGTTGTACCAAACTTAAGGAATGAGTTTAATATCATCCTCTTGACTATTTCCACTGTCTAGTAATAGTACGTGTATTGCTCGTTCCGGTTTTGGGGCCATAGCCAGTATTATAACAGGCTGTGAGGTATTCAGAGGTGACATGGCCCTTCGCACACGGCGTCGTATCGTAAGCGTATGGTAATACGCCCGTAGGACGAGAGCAATACGAACACGTACATGCTCAAACAAGTCCGCATACGAAGCGGTGCTGCAGCGAATCGTAAGAGATGTTTATTGTCATTACGATAGTCGTAGTGTACTGGCGTAAAAAATGAAGCGAAAAAAATTAAATGTTCATTAATTTCTTTAAAAATTTAAGTGAATTTTAATTCTTTTAACTACGACTTTTCATTTCAATAGGTATGAACAGGACTGAAAAAGTGATTGAATTTGTGAAACTGGGTGATGCGTTCCTTTGCTTATATAATCATTCATTAAAGTGAATATTCAAGGAAAGATGTAACTGATAACACTTGGGCAGAAATATCGTCATAAATATCGCTTTCTACTTCTTACACAATCAAACAATAAAAATCCTCTTCATCTAAAGAGAAAGTAAGATAATCTATAAATTCACCCAAAACATCTCGTACCGTTGACACCATGATTTCAACTGAGATCTTATAAAACGATACGCCTACTCGACGATTCGTTTGTAGAACACTGCAGGTCTCGTACGCGTTGCGTCATGACGATACGCTTACGATACGACTACGCTTACGACTCGTGTGCGAAGAGCCTAAGGCCCTTCTCTCAGTTGAAATCATGGTGTCCACGGTAGAGACATTCGGGGTAACTGAGCGCAGTGGGTAAGTGAGCGCAGTGAGTGTATCTCCCGAACGGGGAACGGGGGGGAGGTTTTTGTTAAGGTCGAAATGTGATGCCAGAGTGCCCTGCTAGTCGCGACTTGTCTTTGTGGCGGCGGTTGAAAAATATTTTTTTTTTCATAAAAAACAGTATATGGTGTTTAAATTCGAAATTTTTTGTTTAATGGAAAACAATGTATCATCGGCGTTATCGATTTCACAACGGTAAGTTGTATTTTCTTTGAATAATAATATGTTTACGCTACATTTCATATAAAAAAATCATGTTTTATTTGTTTTCAATTTATTTTATGAGCTTTCAATTGCAATTTGGTGTTCTGGGGAAAGTGTGCGCGGATAAGTGTGCGCATGTGTACACTTGCCCCTTCGATGTTATTTTCAGTTTCTCATTACCATACCGTGAAATTATATAAGAAAAAGACCTGAAGTTGCATCGGTCACTGAAGAACAAATCTCTAGAGCCAAAGCACTCATTGAGCATGAGCAAATGAGCTGCTGCAAGTGCCATTGGTATTAGTGAGTATTGTATTCGAAATCGACATCATCGTCTTGAAGAGGAAGAACAGTTTTCTATGGCCTCAACTGCTACAACAGTAGAATACTGTTATCCTCTATGTAAGCAAAAATGTACAGAGCAAAAATGGAGTCAGTGCATGTATGCGAAGACTGGTGACATGAGGATGCACTGCATATGAGAGAAGTGTTTTTGTTTGTGATAATTGAATTGATGATCCCCAAATTAATATTGTTTCTAATAAATTAGACAACCCCAAGTAAAATATGTTAATCTCTAAATATTAATAATTAAAAATTTCTATAATTTAATTTCAATAAATGTTAAGTTAATTTAATGTTATGAGATAATTGTTATTTTTATGCGAAAACTAATAAAAATATTTTCTAAGTGGCATTACAATAAAGAACCTTTATTCTTGAATATTGTGTATATTTTGATTAGTCCAAGGAATGCGCTACTTATCCCATATGCGTATACTTACCCCGTACGGGTGCGCAAAGTTACCCGCATCATGGGTCAAGTGAGCGCATTCCGATTTTATGTAATTAAATGCTTACAGAAAAAAACCACCAAGTTTTCTATTCTTATATCTATTTCAATTTAGAGGCTAATATGTGGTTTTATCTCAGAGCCGACTTTTATATTCCTAACTTTTTTATTTTATACGTAGTGAACTAATATTTAACAAAGTGCGCACACTTGACCCGAATGACTCTACCAGATGTGTTGGGTGAATTTATAGATTATCTTACTTTCTCTTTAGATGAAGAGATTTTTATATTCTTTGATTATGTAAGATGGTAGAAAGCGATATTTATGACGATATTTTCTGCCCAAGCTTTATCCGTTTCATCTTTACTTGAATATTCACTTAATGAATGATTATATAGAAAAGGGAACGCTTCACCCAGTTTCACGAATTTAATCACTTTTTCAGTCCTATTCATACCTATTGAAATTGAAAGTCGGAAGAAGTTAAAAAAATTTAAATTCTGTTAAATTTTTAAAGAAATTAATGAACAGCAAATTTTTTACGCTTGCTTTTTTACGCCAGTACACTACGACTATCGTAATGACAGTAGACACCTTGTTTACGCAAAAGCGTTGGTGTCAGGCATCGACGTTAGATGGCGCTCGGCTCGGCGGATACGGGATGACGTTCGTGCGTGTTAAACGTCCGAGCTTACTGAACGGTGGGAGTCGAGAGCGAAAAAATTAGATGTCTTCTTCGCGTCGAAAGAGAAGGCAGTCCGTTTTGTTTGGGAGCTCTTAGATCTAATTTTATGTTAGGCGCGTATAGTAAATATACCACTGGGAATGGTAGCGCGTGTTGAGAGTTTACCCGGGACTTTAGGTTTAACGCAGAATCTGTATAAGTGGATTCGACTGTATTAGTTACTAGTGCGGTAGTTAATATTCTAGAAATAACGGTGACCTTTGACCCGTACGTTCTGTGTTCATTTTCGCGAGTCAATCGTAACAAAGGAAGAAAGTGACTGCGGAAGGCGACCTTAGCTTGGAGAGGAGCTGAGGGCCGAACTGCTGCAGGGGGAACGGTCAAATAAGGTCAATAACACTACCAGCCACACCCAAATACACATCACTGACCTTTACTTTCTAGCACAATACATCCACACGAGACCTGACCGAATCCTGAGGGACCAGTCGCCTTTAATAGAGGTAAGTAAGCTCTGTTCAATAATTGTAACGCTCCCCCCGGATTGTTTAGTGTAATTAGACTTTTAACCCTTGGCGTCAGGACGCCCGACCAGCATCTGCCTGTAGCTTCTTCGTCTATGGGCCGCGAAGGATTCTACTCCTGGGATGGGCAGCTGTTGGCCGTAACACACCTCCTATGATTCGCTGCAGCACCGCTTTGTGTGCGGACTTGTTTGAACATGTACGCGCTCGTATTGCTCTCGTCCTACGCGCGTATTACGATACGCTTACGATACGACGCCGTGTGTGAAGGGCCTAAGCCTCCATTTTCGTAGTTGGCTGCAGGTGTCCATGGGCTATAGTAGCCATTTACCATCTTTTTTTTAATCAGTATCTACTTATTTATTTATGCCACCTAATTGCGTAGAGAGAGCAAATATAATTACAGGCTGTGAGTCATTCCATCGTAGTCCTTAGTGACAACGCATCTTTAGCCTCTTTGTTTGTAATTGCAGACGTCTGTAGACTGAAGTAGCCGCTTACCATCAGGTGCCAGACTGTAAGTTGTCACTTCCGTCTGTCCACTCAGATCTATCTAACTCGGCATATCAGCATCAGCTCCTCGTTCTACAAATTATGAAGTCCATTATAAATTGCCAGCTCTTTAGATGTCTTGAGAAAATTCAGCTGGATTGGGACCGACCATGAAGCGACTAGGACGGAAACTGTACGGGCGGTCTTCATCGTAGTCGCTCAGCTGGTGATATTTTCGTATATAATTACTATTAGATCACCTCTTCGTAAAACGGTATTTGGCGCAAATTCTCCGATCTCTAGGTTAAGTAAGTTGATCAATGAACTTTCCCATGCTTTTAATATTAATTCTGACTCACCTAACAAGCTCAGAAAAGAACTACTCAAATATAACGGAAATGTAGGTAATAGATTAAGTTTTTGGATTTTTTAAACTTTTTAGTTTGCTGTAACTATGTATTATTCTTGATGTTTATTCCAGTGCATGTTGTAATCACCTATATTCGTTTGTAGCATTTATTTTGTAGTAATACCCTATCTACGTATGTATGTATATTATAATTTTAACAATGTATACAAATGTTGGTGATGCTTTAATAAAAAATACGCTGCTACCCATTCCCTGGTTTGTTGCCCTCTGTCGCCTCTTACGACACCCACAGGAAGATATGGGTTGGATATACTTCCACCCTCTCCACACGGTAAAGTTTTTTTTCTAATATTAATAAGTAAAATTACAACTATTATATACGTCTCACTCATCGGCACAGACCTCTTCAAATCTCTGCGAGGGTTTAAGCGCAAGGAATGTTCTACCGCGCGGCTCCTATGCGTGTTGGCGAATTTCACGTGTCTTCGAATCTTTCTTTAATTTGTCAAACATGCAAATTTACTTACAATGTTTTCTTTTCCTATATGCACGTGGTAAATCAGCAGTTATAAATGCAAGTAACAATTTTATTGGTGCCGGTGGCAATGGTGAAATTTACAGCAAGATTTTAGATCCTGAGCTACCATTGTTTTTACTTCCTGACTGGCTGCTATTTAGGATTTATTGACAGAAAAGCTATACCTGATTTTGGACTAACCCGGGATCCGAACCCGGAACCACATGATCAGTAGTTACGCTTACGGCCACTAGAACAACACAGTCATTCTACTTACTCATATATGAGCTTGGAGTTTGCGTTGAAAGTATTTTACTGAAAAGAGAAACTAAAAATATGCGGTAAAGCACTTTTCAATATCACATAATAAATATTTGTAAGAGTACTTGACTCACGTTAAAGTGAATGGTTTGGGAATTGCGATAAAAGGAAACAGAATGCACGCGGCTTAAAAAGCGCGCCAGTCACATATGGCTGCATTGCGGAGCGTGTGTGACGCCGATTTTACCGCTGTTCATAAACTTTCCAATAAACTTCGGAATTGATGAAAATAATGCTATTTTTCTATTTTTCCCAGTATTTTCCAAATCATACATAAATGCATAAACTGTCACTTTTGTTACCCAGAGGGGTAGGTAGAGACTGTGGACTTCCATGTGGCAAGATCCTGATACACCATTTCGCTTCTTTCACACAAAAACACACACACACACACACACACACACACACTCTTGGTAGAGCCATGTTACAGCTCGTATATTATGGTTGTAGCACGAATGTGTAGGCTTGACCGAGGTAGGACTACGCTAACACAGAATATCAGTGTAAAATAGCAGCTCACAAACTCTTTTCACTGGAAACGAGGCATTCCATCTTATTCCTTAAGTGTGACAACGCAGCGGCATTTTGAGTATTCATCGAGGATAAATATAGATTTCTATGGGCCACAGCATCCACTTATCAACAGGTGGTCTGTGTGCTCGTTTGTCACACTAGCAGTATATTGAATACCCACCTCATGGCATACCTAACACAGAATGATCTCCACAGTGAGCGTCATTATGGTTTTTGCCAAAATCATTTGATTTTGGACATTTTAGCGTATGCCACGCACATGTGAGGCAACGAACTCGAGAATAGTGGGCAAGCATCTGCTGTTTCCTTTATGTGTCGAAGGCTTTTGACTAGGTTTGGCACGCTAGCCTTTTGGGCAAGCTTCCAGGTACGGCTTATCCCCTAGCCTGATTGAGTGGGTGAAATACTTTCTAAACATACCGTTATTGCAGTTTTTGAAGTACGAGTAAATAAGGCTTTACTTTTATTTGAAATTATTCCAAAATTAATATGATTTACGGGCAACAACTGTGATATTAAATTCACAACGTTTTTGCCGACCAATCGACCCTTACGAATGTGTGCGTACGTAGTAAAATGGTAGGCGTTAGATATTTATGAATGACAATCAGTTAAAATAATGCACTATCACGCATTTTGAATCGATCTCTCCGCGTAGTCATAGATGGCTGCTCGTCTAATCCTATCGCGACTGGTCCGTTCTCTCAGCTACTCTCTTGATGCTGTTGAACAACACAGTTGTGGAGCACGCAGACAAAAACCAAGTGCTCGGACCAGTCGAGATCAAATCCAGTTCAAAAGAGAAGCTAAGGTTAAGCGTGTGAATCTAACACTACAGGCAGTCTCCGAATGGCGCGATGCCAATCTTGTGCAATTCAACGCATACTAACCTGGGCTTCTTCTTTCTAAAATGTATCACTGGAATGTACCGATCGCCTTCAGTTGTTGTGGGTTCAGATTTCCTTAAATGAACTTTGGGCGTTTCATTAAGTCCAAGGCTAAATTAGCTGCAAAGAAGCTAGGAGTTCTTGCCAAAGTGCAGTGACACTTCACGCAGGGACAGCTGCTTACCCTATATAAAGCGCAAGTCCTGTCGTGCATAGTGTATTGCTGCCATATATGGGGTGGTGCTTTACAATGTCACCTAACAGCTTTGAAGTCAATGGAAAGACGTGCTAAGAGATTTATTGATGACTAGAATCTAGATCAAGCCTATCTCACCAGCCTCGAACTCAGGCGCAAAGTAGCCAGCCTTTCGGTCTTCTACAGGATGCATTACAGAGACTGTGCGCAGGAGTTGCATAACTTAGTTCCTCCCTCTTCCTTCCACCATCGAACAACCACGCATTCGAACCAAACGGTTGACTACATATTTTGTCATGCAACAAATAAGTGGAGTAAGTGTTGTGTCTGTTTCTCCATCCGATTACAATATGGGGTGGCTTCAAGGTAAGAGTGAATAGGCTTTTGTTTAGTCAGTGCGTTTCACTATCTTTGTCTGCATCATTACCTACTATTAGGTGGGATAGTGGTTGAGTTCTGGCTAATAATAGTAAAAAAATCTTTATATGTATTCAAATCACTGAACCATTCCTTTCTTAACAAAATACTTCTTAACCCTAGAAAGATAACCTACGCTTCAGAGGCGCCCACGTCGGTTTGACATCGCTGTCTCTTTCTAATGAGCGCGCGTATCTACCTGTCCTTATAAGTTAGCTCAGTGGTCGGTGCACAGAGTCGCGGGACGGCCGTTTTTACGCGGTAAGTACCATAGTTTTGCAGTTATGACTAAGTGTTGCGCTCTAAAGGCGCATGGTTATCTTTTGTGTGACTTTTAGTGAAAGTATGAATTTGTTTATACTTACATAAAATGTTTATTATAACTGTTTATTTCTTTGTTTTAGCATAAAACCTTTTCGCCTTTATCATGACGAGCCGGAGAACACTATCTGATGATGCAATATCTAGGTTTATCGCTAAAGAGGAAGATAGCGAGCATGAACGAGAGCAAGGAAGTGACAGTGAGATAGAAGATAATTTGAGTGAAGATGACATACAGAGTGATTTCGAAGACGAGTTTATAGATGATGAGGTGCCACAACAATTGAATGATACACAAAATGAAGACGATATATGTCCGCCTGTATCTTCAGAGCCCACTGGAACTTCGGAATCATCCCGTCGTGACCACCGCATAATTGTTCCTAATCGCCGTGTGCTTAGGGGTAAGAACCAACATTGCTGGTCGACAATAAAAGGACAAAGTCGCGGAAGGACATCTGCCATAAATATTATTCGCACAAGTAGAGGTCCAACGTGCATGTGTCGAAATATATGTGACCCAATCTTATGTTTTAATTTGTTTGTTACCGACGAAATAGTGGATGAGGTCTTCCGTTGGACGAATGTTGAGATCTTTGTGAAACGTCGAGATAACATGATCAAAGCCACTATCAGAGATACGTCTGTGACAGAAGTCCAAGCTTTGTTTGCGATACTGACTTTGAGTGCAGCAATGAAAGACAATCACTTGTCTACTGATGAACTGTTCGATAGTAGTTTTTCAGGTACACGGTACGTGGCAGTGATTAGTAGGGATCGTTCTGATTTCCTGCTTAGATGTCTACGATTTGATGACAAGTCTATACGACCCTCTTTATGTCATGAAGATCCATTCATACATATTAGAAAAATATGGGAATTATTTGCAACTCAGTGTAAACTGAATTATACACCAGGAGAGCATGTCACAATAGATGAGCAATTATTAGGATTTCGAGGACGGTGCCCGTTCTGCATGTATATCCCCAATAAACCCAGTAAATATGGAATTAAAATCCCTATGCTGTGTGACAGCGGAACGAAGTACATGCTTAATGCAATGCCGTATATTGGCAGAGCTACGAACACTAATGGGTTGCCACAAGGAGAATTTTATGTAAAGGAGTTGTCTCGGCCCTTGCATGGCACAAACCGAAATATAACTTGTGACAATTGATTCACTTCGGTTCCTCTCGCGAAATCCCTACTTCAGGAACCGTACAAACTAACCCTCGTTGGCACTATACGATACAATAAACGAGAAATCCCCGAAGAACTGAAAAACACTCGGTCTCGTTCGGTAGGCACGTCAATGTTCTGCTACGATGGATGTTTGACCCTAGTCTCGTACAAACCGAAGCCCTCTAAGATGGTTTACCTGCTATCATCGTGTGATGAAGACGGTGTCATCAACCTAATAACTGGTAAGCCTGAAATTATAATGTATCATAATCAGACCAAAGGCGGGGTGGACACTTTCGATCAAATGTGTTCCTCAATGTCATGTTCGAGGAAAACCAATAGATGGCCAATGTCTATGTTTTATGGCATTCTAAACATAGCATTCGTCAATTCTTATGTTATATATTGTTACAACATTCTTGCGAAAAATTAAAAGCCTCTTAATAGAAGGGGTTATATGAAAAAGTTAAGCGCCCAGTTATCTGAATCGTGGATGAAGGAAAGACTGGAAGCTCCTACTTTGCCAAAGCATGTGAGAGATAACATCGCAAATATTCTTCCGAAACCGGTTGTGCAGAACGATACAGATAATGAAGAAGAACCTCCAGCCAAGAAAAGGCGGTACTGCACCTTTTGCACTAATAAAAAAAAGAGAATGTCTAAGATGACTTGCGTCAAATGCAGGAAAACAGTTTGCGGCGAACACAAAAATGATGTTTGTTTTGAATGCCTATCAAACCAAATTTGAGCCAAACGATTATAGTTTTGACTGACTTTTTTTTTTAGTTGATTAGTTAGTAAAAAATAATATAGTTCGTTTTATAAGAAAAAAAATATTATTTTTTGATACTATGTTCCTGTAAACAGAAGACTGCTCATTCTGTTGATTTTTTCTAGAGGTTTTTTGATTTAAGTTTAATTTTTAAAATATATAACATATTTCACAAAAAAAAGTTTTTTTATTATTAGTTCATTAACCACATTTCAAAACAATCAAGTAAATAAACACAATAAATAAGTATTTCATTAAAAAAAAATTAATATATCGTGCGCCTCCGAAGCGCATGGTTATCTTTTGTGACAGTCAAAATATGGTTATCTTTCTAGGGTTAATGACCTTAATTCTACAGCATTCATTTTACTTTTATACTTCTTCTGCTGCAACACAAAATTTTTACTAACATGAATGTTTTATTTTCGTCAGTAGCCTCTTGCGAAACCTACGGGGTTATTAAATCTCTTACGCCGTCGATACACGTAACAGTTCCCATCTCATAACTCATTAAACTTTTAGATCTTTACACACTTGTGCAAACCTAAAAGATATTTTTGTAAACTTAGAATTTTTATTTTCATAAATATATCTATTATAGTTTCTTGACCTAGGAAAGTTTGAAAAGTATCATTTTAATCACTCACTGATTCATTCATTAAAAACCTAAACCACTTCTATGTTACTTAGAAACTTACAATTTGGCATCAAAGTAGATCAATAAAAAGTATAAATCTCATTATCCATATTCGTTGTAAACCTTTGATATATATAAGAGCACACCATCTGGATGATTGGCGGTCCACCACTGTGCGATTTAGAAGATGTTTTCTTCCTCGCACGACTTCCTTGTGGAATCGATTACCATCAGCGATTTTTCCGGACCGATACGACTTAGGGACCTTCAAGAAAAGAGCGTACTCCTTTTTAAAAGGCCGGCAACGCATCTGCAATTCCCTCCCTGGTGTTGCAGTTGTTCATGGGCGGCGGTAGTCACTTACCATCAGGTGAGCCGCATGCTCGTTTGCCCCCTCTCCTATAAAAAAAATATTCAAGATCATGTATTGTTCAGTTCTGAACGGTGACAGAGTTGCATAGCAGTTCCAACAATATTGTACATTTCTATGGATTTTATTAAGCGTGTAGACCGTGTGTTTAAGAATATCCACTACCCCAGTCCGTCCCGTGGGTGTCGTAAGAGGCGACAGAAGGAAATTAAAACAGAAGATAGGCAGCAGTATATTTCTGGTGATAACTACTCAAATTAATAAAAAACTGCGGCTGCCGACACCTGCCAACGTGGCAGCTATGGCAAAATCCTAGTGATGAGGAAATCTATGTTAAAGGCCTGTGTTCGGCAGTGGACTTTTATAGGCTGTAATGGATGGATGGATAGATAGATCCTAACATTTAAGGAGCTGCTATGGAGTTTGGTACTCGTTCATATCTGAACTCTTTTATCGGCAAAGCCGACGACGACAACTGACATCATTTGTACTGAACATGGCTCCAATTTTAAATTTATACTTTTGAAAGGATTTTATAAAGTTTAGAAGGTTTGTTTTTTCATCACATTTGCTACCTGACGAATTTGCAATTTCATTGATAGATTTTTTTTTTGTTTTCTTTCGTCGAATTTACGCAAGTGGAATGAAGTGTAGATTTTTCTCACGCTATTATCGCTCAAGTGTTACATTCGAAATGTCTTAGTATTTTATTGCTTTGATCCGCGTTACTCGCTTCACTGGCTTGGTACATATAATGTGGATATCAGAAAAGGTTTCCAGTAGAGTATTATTAAGAGATATTATGTATAGAATACTATTATTTTCTTTTTACTGGTTGTAGTAGTATCTATATCTACTGTTATAAAGATACAATTAAATTTATATCATAAATGAGTCTTTATTCTACTACTACTGTTACTACTATATTCCATCACAAATCTTCTGGTGAACATGGGCCTCCCCATCGATAGAACTCGGGCTTTTCGTGTACTATTACTTTAACGAGTGTGTTACGCAGCCCTAGTCTCGAGGTGGCTCTGCACAAGTCCGAGGCCATGCACTTCCATGGTCCTCGAAACAGGCCACCACCGGGATCCTCAGTGATGGTAGGAGGGGTATCCATCGGCGTCGAGTCGACGTTGAAGCACCTAGGACTCGTCCTCGACGGCCGATGGAACTTCGTTGAGCACTTCCGACGTTTGGCTCCCAAACTGGAACGGACCGGGGCTGCCTTCAGGCGGCTCCTGCCGAACCTGGGGGGGCCAAATGCCTCCTGCCGGAGGCTCTACGCGGGGATCGTGAGGTCCATGGCCCTTTACGGGGCCCCGGTGTGGGCGCGTGGTTTGGCGCGGCTTGCCGTCCACCACCTAAACGCGCCCCAAAGGGTGGTTGCCGTAAAGATGGTTCGCGGCTACCGCACGATCTCCCGCGAGGCGGCGAGCCTCCTTGCCGGATTGCCGCCATGGGATCTGGAGGCGATAGTCCTCGCGCGCCTGCACGAATGGCGCGCGGAGGCACTATGCCGGGGGGAAACCCCGCTGCCGCGGCAAGTTGTCGCGCAGCGGTCAGACTTCCGGCATGATCTCATGGCGACATGGAGAGAGCGACTGTCGCAACCCCGTGCTGGGCACGCCACTATAGCGGCGATAAGACCCCTCTTTGAGGAGTGGCTTGAGAGACGCCACGGCGTCCTCACCTTCCGCCTGACGCAGGTCCTCACCGGACACGGTGTGTTCGGGAGGTTCCTGCACCGAATCGGGCGGGAGGAAACGCCCGGGTGCTCCCACTGCGAGGATCGACCGGAGGACACGGTGGAGCACACCGTGGAGGTGTGCCCTGCTTGGGCGGAGCACCGCCGTGTCCTCATAGCGGCGATAGACGGCGGCGACCTCTCGCGTCCGAAGCCATGGTCCGGAGCGAGACGGAATGGGATGCCGTCACCACCTTCTGCGAAGCAGTGATGCTAGCGAAGGAGGTGGCGGAGCGGGAGAAGGAAAGAGCAACAGCTTTCCTTCCCGGCCGCCGCGGGAGACGCCCCGGGCGTCGGGGGCTACGTCGTGGCCCCCGACCACCGTAGGCGCGGGCCTGTGGACGGCGAGCAATGGGTAGCTCGCCGTCCGTCCGTCTAACGACGACAGGCCGTGTCGACGGCGCGTTTTGTTCCACGCGCGCCTCAAAGAGCTGTCAGCAGCGTGAAGGGGCCCGCAAGGGCCGACGCCTGCCGGGGCTGCGGGCTGTTCGAAAGAGATACCGCGGCTCCGGAACGTAAGGGCACTGAAGGAACACGGATGGTTTTTAGTCAGTAAAAGTCTGACACTCCCTTCCGCTCCACCCACAGCGAAAGGCGTCATTAGATGATTTTCCATCCGCAAAAAAAAAAAAAAGCCCTAGTCTATGCAATCTGCTGCTTTGCATCAGCTTGTAACAATCACAAGGCACCGCGTCAGCATATCGTGTTTCCTGTCTTAAATTACTTAGTTCTAATATTTTATTGTGTGAACTCATTTTATATTCTAACATCGAATTATAGTCACCTCATTTAGCTTGTATTAAAATTGCTTTTTTTAAAACCTCTGGCTGGAGCTACAGTCGGTAAGATCTTATAACGTAGAGCCTACTTCGGATGTGTATAGGTGGGATGCAGCGAGAGGGGTGCCCTCTCCACCTACCGCTGCAGTTGAGGTGGAGTCACGGGGGAAGAGGAGTGCTGGTATGGCGAAGCGTCACTCACTCTATCCTCAGCGCCTCTGACGGGGCCGCACCGTTGATGCGGTGGTGGTGTACCACGGGGATAAATGAGTGTCTGTATTGCGAGGCGCCACTCTCTCTACCCTTCGTGGCCGAAACTTGGTTGGCGGCGGAGCCAAAGACCAGATCTGCCGCTTGGGCCGGGAAAACGGGTGTTTTCCTGACCGATCCCATGGCCTCCACGAATCGGACCGTTACGCAGGTGGAGTTGGAGGCCGTAGAGGAAGGCGTACCATGTATTCCTGATGTGCCTTGCCTGAGAAGAAGAATGGAAGGAAAAGTCATCCTCCGAGGAAGGTTTGCCAAGGCGCGGCCAGCGCTGGTGGGGCCGTGGATGTGCGTGTACGTGCACGTGCGAAAGCGTTTCCGTGGCCCTGCCAATGTGCGGCGAAGGTTGATCACCATAAGGTTTTAGTCGGTGCGAGTCCGACATAATCAGACCTCGCCCGCGCGAGGCGGGTAGCACAGGCATGTAAAAAATGTAAAAAAAAGATTAGATAGCAATAGGTCTTCTAAGCTTAGTATTATAGACGAGAATAGAGGTTTTGAAATTGATAGTATGGCTCAATGAAATGAAGTTGATTTCATTTATAAGTCGCTTAGAGTTTTGCCCGAATTTGACGGTAACCTGTACATCCTTACGCGCTTTATTAATTTGTGCGACCAACTGGCCTTAGTTCACGTAAGTAGTCACTTAGTTTACGGGGTGGAGCCATGCTGAAGCTATATTACTGGTGTAGTTGTAGCACAAATGGGTCTGATCGACCGGCGAAGGAGCATTCTCTCACAGAATACCATCGTATAATAGCACCTTGACCCTGCTGTGTTTTGTATGGTGAGTGTTGAGGACCGGATACCCTTCTTACTGGAAACGAGGCATTCCATCTTAGTCCTCAGGAGTGACAACGCATCTGCATTTTGATTCGTAATCGATGATATCAGTGATAGAAAGCTGAAGTGACGATAGGACTTATTGCCCATCTGATAGCGGTACTGCAATTCATGGACATCTGCAGCTAACTTCCAACAAAGAAGGCTACATTTACTTTATCATCTCTGATGCTTAAACTAGTATGCCTCACATTCTGTAATCATATTGGCTCTCTGTGTCCTTCAGACCGGAATACAGCAGTGCAAGCACTACTATTTGGCGCCATAAAGTTCTACCACTGTTACCCCCCTCATGGGGGGGGGGGGCATTCAATGAAGGAGACCTATGTTCAGCAGTGGGCTTTAGGTAGGCTGTAACAGTAACAGTAACAGTAACAGTAACAGTAACAGTAACAGTAACAGTAACAGTGACAGTAACAGTAACAGTAACAGTGACAGTAACAGTGACAGTAACAGAGTAAACTCTGTTTGGATGCCGTCGGCAACGTGAAGCTCAACGGTGAAGGAAAACATCGTGAGAAAACCTGCACGTTTCATCTTATGCCTGGTAACATGCATTAGAGAGCACTGAGACAGTTACCTACCTCAATTACTTGTCAGGATGAGCCTAGTCATAATATTATGTGACTAATAATTAAATAGATTATTCTCAAAACAAACTCTATTACGAAATATGTCATCTAAACAAAGCTAGCATTTGAAAACAATTTCATATATTGTAACAGTTTGGATGCCGAGGAAAACTATTGGAAATACAATTTTGTCTGCAGAATTGCATCACATATCTTTCAGCCGAGGCCATTCAAAGGAAACAAAGGAGATATACGTGAATAAAATCCTGGCACGGAAATGTTTGCACGCGTTTCTCTCTTTTTTTTTTAGAGAAATGTAAGTTTAAAACATAAGTAATTTTAACCACCATAAAGTTTTCCCATGTAGATTTAAAAATAAAAAGGCGGCATCGCATTCTGAGGAAGAGCAAACGATTCCCTCTTAAGTAATATTGAATTATTTATGCATTATCGTAACTACTACGAAACTGTGCTACCTAAATTTATTATATTAATAACATTATTATTAAAAATATCGGATTCGGTGCTATCATTCAAACAATTAAAACGTATATACGTAATATTTTATACGCACCAATGGAACGTATAATCTACGCTTGCTTCTGATATTAGTTTTTTTTATAGAATAGGGTGACAAACGAGCATACAGTCCACCTGATGGTAAGTAGTTACTATGACCCATAGACATCTACACCTATCCCCAATAAAGACTAAAGATGCAGATGCGTTGTCACCCGTGAGGACTAAGATGTAATGCTTCTTTGCCAGTCAATAGGGTCTCCGGTTCTCTACACTCACCATACGAAACACAGCAGCGTTAAGCTGCTATTTTACGCTGGTTTTCTGTGAGAGTGTGGTCCTACCCCCGGTCGAGCCGACCCATTCGTGCTACAATTATACTACTAATATACCTGCAGCATGGCTCTAACACGTAAAAACGTTTTGCGTGCGGCGACATTAAAGTGTTTGGAAAGTTCATGCGTTTGCTATTTTAGACATTATGCCGGAAACGTTTTCTACGAATTTGTATCGGAATTAAGTGATATTTTTTGCATCGTCCTTAAATGTACTCACACAAAGTTGTGTTTTATACTCTATTTCAAAAACAAATCTTTTGAATCGACTCCTGACGTCTAATATGTACTGAGTACTGTGGAATCTACATATGTGCTCTATAATCTTCTACTATGCTACGCATTTGAGAATAAATAATTCTTAAGGACTATAAATTTTTAAAATTTGAGCATGATGAGAAAGCTCCAGAATACTTACTCGCAATATAACTAATATGTATATCAAAATAACAGTTTAGAATCCTGAATGTTACCCAGTCTTTTAAATATTTAACTTTCGTTTGCGTATGGTTACTTAGATGATGATCATGAACCATAGGGGT
Source organism: Parnassius glacialis (assembly GCA_033319125.1). Taxonomy (NCBI): domain Eukaryota; kingdom Metazoa; phylum Arthropoda; class Insecta; order Lepidoptera; family Papilionidae; genus Parnassius; species Parnassius glacialis. Next base: position 3,817,896 of record JAVANC010000013.1, read on the forward strand.
TTGTTTTCGCCACAAAGTTTAAGAGAAATATTTAGAAATATTAAGTTCAAGGGTTTTACTTTGACAATAAGTTACAAATCTGTTGAGGTTTGGTACACCGGAAGGAACATTATCCCAAAACCAGTCAATGGTATTGCTATAAATTGTGATGTATATATTTATATATATATATATATATATATATATATATATTTACAATATCTGTGTTTTGTACTACATGGATACCTGCGCCGTAAAGCCTTTGCAATAAAATAGAATAATCTATGCGATCGGAACATTTGTGGTAATCCGTGAAAGTTCTACCTTTTTGTGCACCCGCATCCATATTACAGGTGGGATAATTATTAAGTGGCGAAGCTTGCGAAGTCACTTATTGATTTCACGATGTCTGTCCGTCTGTCCATCTGTTCGTCTAGCCGTCTGTCCGTCTGTCCATCTGTCCGTCTGTCCGTCTGTCCGTCCGTTTAAGTGGCGAAGCTTGCGAAGTCACTTATTGATTTCACGATGTCTGTCCGTCTGTCCATCTATCCGTCCTGTCCGTCTGTCCGTCTGTCCGTCCGTTTAAGTGGCGAAGCTTGCGAAGTCACTTATTGATTTCACGATGTCCTGTCCGTCTGTCCGTCTGTCCGTCTGTCCGTCTGTCCGTCTGTCCGTCTGTCCGTCCGTCTGTCCGTCTGTCCCACGATTATCTCGAGAACGGTTTCGAATTTTCAAATTCTGTTTTCAGCAATCGATTACTGATCACCCAGGCATCTGAACCTCCTATTTTGAATTTTTTTTTTCGTTAGAAACCGCTACAAAGCTGATTGTTTCGCCACTTGGCTATGCTGTTAGCTTGCTAGGTTTATTGATTTCACGATGTCTGTCCGTCTGTCCGTCTGTCCGTCTGTCCGTCTGTCCATCCGTCTGTCCGTCTGTCCCACGATTATCTCGAGAACGGTTTCAAATTTTCAAATTCTGTTTTCAGCAATCGATTAATGATCACCCAGGCATCTGAACCTCCTATTTTGAATTTTTTTTCCGTTAGAAACCGCTACAAAGCTGATTGCTTCGCCACTTTGCTATGCTGTTAGCTTGCTAGGTTTATTAAATATTAGTAGATCAGTTTTTTATAAATTCGTGTTGAACTGTTATGAATTGTGGGCTAAGATCGGTGTAAATTGTAAGTGAAAAATTCTTTCCAAAATCTTAGCATAGTTACAAAATTTGGAGATGGGTCTGTAATAATGCTCGTTATTTCTTTTACAATTTTTAAAAACTGGTGTAACAAAAGCATATAGTGGGTTGATGGAGGGCTACGCTATCAAGACACTTTTAAAAAAAGCTAACTATATATTTGACTGCCTCGGTGGTCTGGTGGTTGTAGTAGTGCGATTGCTCATCATGAGGTCCCGGGTTCGAATACCAGGTCGGGCCAAAAAATCAGTTTTTGAGTTTTTCCATCAAGAAATTCTCAGTAGCTGTCTGGAGTCAGGAAGTTGGCGGTGTTTCCCCCCGTGCCTCGGAAAACACGTAAATCCGTTGATCCTGCGCCTGATCTCTCTCCGTTCGTGTCGGTTTAACCGTCCCATCGGACTATGAGAGTGAGGGAATAGAGAGTGCAATTGTGCTTGCGCATACACTTGGGCACTATAATCCTGTCCTGCGCCGATGACAAGTCTCCGTTGATACTGGCCGCCGTGGCCGAAATTCGGTCTGGAGGACATTATCGATCATTGATCATTTTTTTATTATTATAAAAAATCTAACCTAATGGAAAGTGTTATGCTTTAAAAAGCACAGTCAAAAATGAAAATCTGCGGTATTTCATCTAGGTCTGCACCTTTTGCCACCACGTGCTCGGCGGTGAAGGAAAACACAGTGAAACATAGTATATAGCCTGTAACTTTTTTTAACTGCACCTTTTATATTATCTTATTTTTTAAATGTTGTAAGACAGTATGTTGATCTATTAATATAATTAATGATGGTAGTATAGTCGTTACATTCTTTGTATAAATAACTGTTTCTGGTCTCTTTTATGTATTGGTCTGTGTAGTGTCTTGAAATGTGGTTAGAAAATAGTCAGCAAAAATATTATACTCGTATTATATTTGTCGGATACTCATCAGAAGATCCCGATTTTGATCTTGGAAATACATCAGGATAACGATTTTAATAAATAATTTTATTTATTTTGTTACCTTGTTACATACGCACAACATGTACGCATCATGAATGTAACACACATACGCAGGCATATTTTTGTTTCTTTAATTTATAATTTTAATTTATTAGTGATCATGTAACTTCTGAACAACGTCAAGTTATTAAGAAATATTTATAACATGAGGTCAGAACGTCTATACGTGGTAGAGCCATGCTGCAGCTATATTATGGTTGTAGCACGATGTGTACCCTCGGTACCATCGATATGACGTTCCGCTATCTGACGTGACGCAACCTCTCGCTCATTCGATTCAAGTGGTATTTTGTAGACGCTCCGACATATTATATATTTATATATATATAACACACATACGCATGCATATATATATATATATATATTATATATATATATATATATATATAAAGAGCAAGACAAGATTATGTATGGGATGGCAATCCAACACGAACAAAGAGAAATAAGGCGCAGATTTATATGTGGCAGGGCTGGCAAAAAAAGGAATAACGGCTTGACGTGCTTTCCAAGGCTAGGTGGTAAAACATCCATCATTTTGGCCCGACCCGGTATTTGAACCCGTAAACTCTCGATTAGTAATCGCGTTTACGACTACTAGAACAAACGAGGCAGTCAAATATAATTAAATTAAAATACTAGCAAATTAACATTACTTATATTACCGTTAACAATATTAAGTAAGCTTAAAATGCTCGTGTTAGGCTTCTTCTGCTTAATAATTGGTTTCACAGCTCTGGGATCTAGCCCTTCTGAGCTGAAGTTACAATATATTAATAATAATTATTCTTCATAGTATACTGCTTCACAATATGTTGGTGCGTCACATTGTGCAGACCTTAGGAGATTTTGACGGCAACTTGAGCCAGCAGACAGGTTGACGATGGTATCTCAAGGCGCCTATGCAGGACAGGACACCTTATTTTGAGAACCACATTACCATCACAGCACTTTTTTCACAGTTTCCACTAATAGTTCACATGCGCAGACACTTTATACACAAAATCGCACCACTTTTGTATATCAAAGTCCACTTCAAACCATTATTTAAACAATAATACAGGAGCATCAAACCTCCGCCGGTCAAGTTCCCACCAAAACTGTCGCTCGTGTTAGGTGTAGTTCACAACCACAGATCATAGAAACAACAGAGACCGTTAGAACTATGATCTGTGTTCACAACAGTAGTCGATTTGCGGACGACTACTAACCAACTACTTTTCGATTTCCAAATCCGCACTCCACCATCAGGCTATTTTCGTTTTTTAATCTAAGCTAATACTGGAGTACTATCCCTCCTGACTTAGCCTATTATGGAAAGTCTACTCTTGTTCTAAAGACACATGTACTAATCGGATGGAAAAACAGATGCTGGCAACTTATTCCACTCTGTTTTCTGTACGCATGATAAAAGATGAATCAAACCGGTTTGGTTCGAATGCGTTTCAAGTCGGCACGGTCGGTATAGAAGATAATACCACGTCTTGACAGGGGGTTTGATCGTAATACTGATGTCTTGCTGTTTTGGCTTTACTCTCATCGCCGATCTGGAAAGTTTACAATATCATCAACTTTTTGCTTAGTATGGAGGATTTGTAATCATCAACATATTTCTCATCGTGTGTGTTCATGTTTAGCATAATAACCAGAGACAGAATGTGTGGCCCAAATGTCGATAATATAATATATTCTGGTGACATATCGCTTGTTGTGGTTGACTGAAGGTCACAATTGGACAATATTATGTCACGTACGAAGATTATGCGATTCTAGCAATTACAAGTGATTTTTGTATACGTATAAGTTTCTTAATGCGTAATGAATTTATGTATGTCTAATTTGTAATCAAAAATATAATTTTCAATAACAGTTAAAAAGGTCAAAATGATTAATTTGTTGACGAATGAAGTAAAATTAATTATTTTTATTATAAAAATTTCTAGTTTTTAAATGTCAAACTCAGCATATTGTGTTATTATTAAATATGAAGTGACAAATGAACGTACAGTCTACCTGATATTTTAATTTTCTCAATTTCATCATCGCAAATCGCGGTCCCACCACTGTGCGATTTACAAGGAAGTTGTACCAGGAAGAACCTCACTTGTGGAATCGATTCACATTCAATTCAGACAGTCAGCGATTTTTCCGGAGCGATACGACTAAGGACCTTCAAGAAAAGAGCGTTTCCCGTGGTGTTGCAGTTGTTTTTGGGCGGCGGTCGACACTTACCATCAGGTGAGCCGCATGCTCATTTGTCCCCACTTCTATAAAAATATGGCTGCTGCAGTTCATGGACATCTGCAGCCAACTTCGAACAAAGAAAGCTACAGATACGTTGTCACGTTAGAAGGCTAAGACGGAACGTCTCACAGCCTTTAATTGTACTGGATATCTATACCCTCTACATCCTTCAGACCGGTACACGGCGGGTACACTGCTAATTGGTGGCATAAATAGCTAAGCGGGTGATACCAACCTAGGCGGACTTTAGGTAGAAAGTGTTTCTTACTAACTAGTATTTCTCATATTGCGTGTAACTATTGGAAATAAATAACTTCCTAAATCATAAATAAATCATAAATCATAAATCTTTATTGCAAGAATCACGGTATAAAAAGGTGTTACAATTTATATAGTACAATCGTGTTTCGCTAATAATAGCATGCAAATTATAATATTAAAATGTTTAGGTAATAACAATTATTATTTAAATCTAAAAATCTTTAAGTCATAAAAGCATTCATGTTTTAACCAATCATACAAATATTTCCTTATAAAGTCTTTCGCTTAATAATTTAAATTCTTATGGTATTTTATTATATATTTTTACACTCATATTTAGGCAACTTTTGTATAATTACGAGCCTACGAATAACGCCTAGGAAAAGTTTGTCTGGGTCACGTCGATTTCTGGGATATATATCACTTGCTTTAACAAATAATGACTTATTTTTAAAATAAAAAAAGCCAGCTTAATAAATGTATAGTGACGGGAATATACAATTCTTTTAAAAAGAGGTCTAGAGGATTCTTCTGGCGATATCCCGCCTATTGCACGAGTATATTTTTTTGGGGCGTCATCTTTCTGGTGATTACTACTCAAATTAATAAAAACTGCGGCTGCCGGACACCCTGCCAACGTGGCAGCTATGGCAAAATCCCGTGATGAGGCAATCTATGTTAAAGGCCTTGTGTTCGGTACATCCTTACGCGCTTTATTAATTTGTGCGACCAACTGGCTTTAGTTCACGTAAGTAGTCACTTAGTTTACGTGGTGAGCCATGCTGCAGCTATATTACTGGTGTAGTTGTAGCACAAATGGGTCTGGCTCGACCGGGGAAGGACAATGCTCTCACAGAATACCAGCGTAAAATAGCAGCTTGACCCTGCTGTGTTTTTGTATGGTCAGTGTTGAGGACCGGATACCCTTTTTATTGGAAACGAGGCATTCCATCTTAGTCCTCAGGGGTGAAAACGCATCTGCATTTTGATTCGTAATCGATGATATCAATGATAGAAAGCTGAAGTGACGATAGGACTTACTGCCCATCTGATAGTGGTACTGCAATTCATGGACATCTGCAGCTAACTTCAAACAAAGAAGGCTACATTTGCTTTATCACCTCTGATTGCCTAAACTAGAATGCCTCACATTCTGTAATCATATTGGCTCTCTGTGGTCCTTCAGACCAGAATAGAGCAGTGCAAGCACTACTATTGGGCGCCATAAAGTTCTACCACTGTAAGTGGTAACTATGGCAAATCTACCCCCCCCCCCTCCCCCCAAGAGGCATTCAATGAAGGAGACCTATGTTCAGCAGTGGGCTTTAGGTAGGCTGTAACAGTAACAGTAACAGAGTAAACTCTGTTTGGATCCCGTCGGCAACGTGAAGCTCAACTGTGAAGGGAAAACATCATGCTGGTTCTATGAAAATATCATTTAAAAATTGTACAAACAAAATTATTGTTAAGTGAAATTATGTTTAAAAAAAAGTCCCGCTGGGTTTCTTGCTGGTTCTTCCCAGGACTGAGGTATTTTCCGAACCAGTGGGTAAATTAAAAAATGACTTTCAATAAGTATTATGTAATAATCAATATTGAATAAAAAAATACTCTATTCTATTCTATTCTATTCTATTCACCGTGAGAAAACCTGGCACGCTTCATCCTATGCCTGGTAACATGCGTTAGAGAGCACTGAGACAGTTGCTTACCTCAATTACTTCTCAGGATGAGCCTAGTCAATAATATTATGTGACTAATAATTAAATAGATTCTTCTCAAAACAAATTTTATTACGAAATATGTCATCTAAACAAAGCTAGCATTTGAAAACAATATTCATATATTGTAACAGTTTGGATGCCGAGGAAAACTATTGGAAATACAATTTTGTCTGCAGAATTGCATCTCATATCTTTCAGCCGAGGCCCTTCGAAGAAACAAAGGAATATACGTGAATAAAATCCTGGCACGGAAATGTTTGCACGCGTTTCTCTCTTTTGTTTTTAGAGAAATGTAAGTTTAAACATAAGTAATTTTAACCACCATAAAGTTTTCCCATGTAGATTTAAAAACAAAAAGGCGGAATCGCAATCTGATGAAGAGCAAACGATTCCCTTTTAAGTTGTATTGAATTATTTATGCATTCTCGTAACTACTACGAAACTGTGCTAACCTAAATTTATTATATTAATAACATTATTATTAAAATATCGGATTCGGTGCTATCATTCAAACAATTAAAAAGTATATACGTAATATTTTATACGCACCAATGGAACATATAATCTACGCTTGCTTCTGCTATTAGTTTTTTTTTTATAGAATAGGGTCACAATAGAGCATAGAGTCCACCTGATGGTAAGTAGTTACTATAACCCATAGACATCTACATCTATCCTCAATAAAGACTCAAGATGCAGATGCGTTGTCACCAGTGAGGACTAAGATGGAATGCCTTTTTGCCAGTAAATAGCGTCTCCGGTTCTCTACACTCACCATACGAAACACAGCAGCGTTAAGCTGCTATTTTACGCTGGTTTTCTGTGAGAGTGTGGTCCTACCCCGGTCGAGCCGACCCATTCGTGCTACAATTATACTACTAATATACCTGCAGCATGGCTCTAACACGTAAAAACGTTTTGCGTGCGGCGATATTAAAGTGTTTGGAAAGTTCGTGCGTTTGCTATTTTAGATATTATGCCGGAAACGTTTCTACGAATTTGTATCGGAATTAAGTGATATCTTTTGCATCGTCCCTTAAATGTACTCACACAAAGTGTGTTTTATACTCTATTTCAAAAACAAATCTTTTGAATCGACTCCTGACGTCTTATATGTACTGAGTACTGTGGAATCTACATATGTGCTCTATAATCTTCTACTATGCTACGCATTTGAGAATAAATAATTCTTAAGGACTATAAATTTTTAAAATTTGAGCATGATGAGAAAGCTCCAGAATACTTACTCGCAATATAACTAATATGTATATCAAATAACAGTTTAGAATCCTGAATGTTACCCAGTCTTTTAAATATTAACTTTCGTTTGCGTATGGTTACTTAGATGATGATCATGAACCATAGGGGTTTGTTTTCGCCACAAAGTTTAAGAGAAATATTTAGAAATATTAAGTTCAAGGATTTTACTTTGACAATAGTTACAAATCTGTGAGGGTTGGTACACCGGAAGGAACACTGTTCCAAAACAAGTCAATGGTATTGCTATAAATTGTAATGTTTATATATATAATATATATATATATATATATATATATATATTTACAATATCTGTGTTTTGTACTACATGGATACCTGCGCCGTAAAGCCTTTGCAATAAAATAGAATAATCTATTCGATCGGAACATTTGTGGTAATCCGTGAAAGTTCTACCTTTTTGTGCACCCGCATCCATATTACAGGTGGATAATTATTAAGTGGCGAAGCTTGCGAAGTCACTTATTGATTTCACGATGTCTGTCCGTCTGTCCATCTGTCCATCTATCCGTCTGTCCGTCCTGTCCATCTGTCCGTCTGTCTGTCTGTCCGTCTGTCCGTCCGTTTAAGTGGCGAAGCTTGCGAAGTCACTTATTGATTTCACGATGTCTGTCCGTCTGTCCATCTATCCGTCTGTCCTTCTGTCCGTCTGTCCGTCTGTCCGTCTGTCCGTCTGTCTTGTCCGTCTGTCCCACGATTATGGTTTATCGTTGGGTTGGGTTGGTATGGGTTAACGGTTTCGAATTTTCAAATTCTGTTTTCAGCAATCGATTACTGATCACCCAGGCATCTGAACCACTTATTTTTGAATTTTTTTTTTCCGTTAGAAACCGCTACAAAGCTGATTGTTTCGCCACTTGGCTATGCTGTTTAGCTTGCTAGGTTATTGTTTTCACGATGTCTGTCCGTCTGCCCGTCTGTCCGTCTGTCCGTCTGTCCGTCTGTCCGTCCGTCTGTCCGTCTGTCCCCACGATTATCTCGAGAACGGTTTCGAATTTTCAAATTCTGTTTTCAGCAATCGATTACTGGATCACCCAGGCATCGGAACCTCCTTATTTTGAATTTTTTTTTTTCGTTAGAAACCGCTACAAAGCTGATTGCTTCGCCACTTTGCTATGCTGGTAGCTTGCTAGGTTTATTAAATATTAGTAGATCAGTTTTTTTATAAATTCGTGTTGAAATGTTATGAATTGTGGGCTAAGAACGGTGTAAATTGTAAGTGAAAAATTCTTTCCAAAATCTTAGCATAGTTACAAAATTTGGAGATGGGTCTGTAATTATGCTCGTTATTTCTTTTAAAAATTTTTAAAAACTGGAGTAACAAAAGCATATAGTGGGTTGATGGAGGGTTATGCTATCAAGACACTTTTTAAAAAAGCTATCTATATATTTGACTGCTCGTTGGTCTGGTGTTGTAGTAGTGCGATTGCTGATCATGAGGTCCCGGGTTCGAATACCAGGTCGAGTCAATAATCAGTTTTTGAGTTTTTCCATCAAGAAATTCTCAGAGCTATCTGGAGTCAGGAAGTTGGCGGTGTTTTCCCCGTTCCTCGGAAAACACGTAAATCCGTTGATCCTGCGCCTGATCTCTCTCCGTTCGTGTCGGTTTACCGTCCCATCGGACTATGAGAGTGAGGGAATAGAGAGTGCAATTGTGCTTGCGCATACACTTGGGCACTATAATCCTGTCCTGCGCCGATTGCTAGTCTCCGTTGATACTGGGCGCCGTGGCCGAAATTCGGTCTGGAGGACATTATCGATACTTGATCATTTTTTTATTATTATAAAAAATCTAACCTAATGGAAAGTGTTAGGCTTTAAAAAGCACAGTCAAAAAGGAAAATCTGCGGTATTTCATCTAGGTCTGCACCTTTTGCCACCACGTGCTCGGCGGTAAAGGAAAACACAGTGAAACATAGTATATAGCCTGTAACTTTTTTTAACTGCACCTTTTATATTATCTTATTTTTAAATGTTGTAAGACAGTATGTTGAAATCTTCATATATAATTAGTGATGGTAGTATAGTCGTTACATTCTTTGTATAAATGTTTATGGTCTCTTTTATGTATTGGTCTGTGTAGTGTCTTGAAATGTGGTTAGAAAATAGTCAGCAAAAAGATTATATTATATTTGTCGGATACTCATCAGAAGATCCCAATTTTGATCTTGGAAATACATCAGGATAACTATTTTAATAAATAATTTTATTTATATTGTTACCTTGTTACACACGCAAAACATGTACACACATACGCATGCATATTTTTTTGTTTCTTTAATTTATAATTTTAATTTATTAGTGATCATGTAACTTCTGAACGACGTCCAGTTATTAAGAAATATTTTTAACATGAGGTCAGAACGTCTATACGTGGTAGAGCCATGCTGCAGCTATATTATGGTTGTAGCACGAATGGGTCAGCTCGACCGGGAAAAGACCACGCTCTCACAGAATACCAGCGTAAAATAGCAGCGTAACGCTGCTGTGTTTCGTATGGTGACTGTAGAGAACCGGAGATCCTTTTTACTGAAAATTAGGCATATAGGCATTCCATCTTAGTCCTCACGGGTGACAACGCATCTGCATTTTGATTCGTAATCGAGAATAGATGTAGATGTCTATGGGCCGCAGCAACCACTTACCATCAGGTGGACTGTGTGCTCGTTTGTCACCCTTCTCTTATAAAAAAAAAAACGTATTGTTGTTAAAAATAGTAAAAGTGTGAGAGTGGATGTTCCACTTGCTCTCTTGCTTCTGCAATCAATCATTGTCAGTAATAAGACGTAATGCCCTATACATACAGTATAGAGAAATTACAGTTCGACCACAACGTAACACGTCCCCGTTTCGATTACACACCAGTGAGCGTAACGTGAGGTAAGTAATTACATGATAACACCAAAGTATGCAAACCAACGGCAACACTACTTATCTCAGTGTAACACAGGGCAGCCTCTCAGCTACACCATCCTCCTTGCCAGCACCAGAATAATTACTACAATGAACCGAACCACAACACTGTCTTAATTATCAACACTGTATTAATAATACTAATGTTAGTACTCGTAGCATGACTTCACTTGTAAAACGACTCAAGCGGAATATTTTGTTGTTTTTTGTTTGTTGTTTGTTAGGAATTTTATACTGCACCAGCAAGTGGGGGCTTCTGGATATACCCCCAATTCCACCTCGCTACCATCGATATGACGTTCCGCTACCTGACGTGATGCAACCTCTCGCTCATTCGATTCAAGTGGTATTTTGTAGACGCTTCGACATATTATATATATATATATATATAAAGAGCAAGACAAGATTATGTATGGTACGGCAATCCAACACGAACAAAGAGAAATAAGGCGCAGATTTATATGTGGCAGGGCTGGCAAAAAAAGGAATAACGGCTTGACGTGCTTTCCAAGCTAGGTGGTAAAACATCCATCATTTTGGCCCGACCCGGTATTTGAACCCGTAAACTCTTGATTAGTAATCGCGTTTACGACTACTAGACAAACGAGGCAGTCAAATATAATTAAATTAAAATACTAGCAAATTAACATTACTTATATTCCCGTTAACAATATTAAGTAAGCTTAAAATGCTCGTGTTAGGCTTCTTCTGCTTAATAATTGGTTTTACAGCTCTGGGATCTAGCCCTTCTGAGCCTGAAGTTACAATATATTATAATAATTATTCTTCATAGTATACTGCTTCACAATATGTTGGTGCGTCACATTGTGCAGACCTTAGGAGATTTTGACGGCAACTTGAGCCAGCAGACAGGTTGACGATGGTATCTCAAGGCGCCTATGCAGACAGACACCTTATTTTGAGAACCACATTACCATCAGAGCACTTTTTTCACAGTTTCCACTAATAGTTCACATGCGCAGACACTTAATACACAAAATCGCACCACTTTTATGATATCAAAGTCCACTTCAAACCATTATTTAAACAATAATACAGGAGCAGCAAACCTCCGCCGGTCAAGTTCCCACCAAAACTGTCGCTCGTGTTAGGTGTAGTTCACAACCACAGATCATAGAAACAACAGAGACCGTAGAAATTTGATCTGTGTTCACAACAGTAGTCGATTTGCGGACGACTACTAACCAACTACTTTTCGATTTCCAGATCCGCACTCCACCATCAGGCTATTTTCGTTTTTTAATCTAAGCTAATACTGGAGTACTATCCTTCCTGACTTAGCCTATTATGGAAAGTCTACTCTTGTTCTAAAGACACCATGTACTAATCGGATGGAAAAACAGATGCTGGCAACTTATTCCACTCTGTTTCTGTACGCATGATAAAAGATGAATCACACCGTTTGGTTCGAATGCGTTTCAAGTCGGCACGGTCGGTATAGAAGATAATACCACGTCTTGACAGGGGGTTTGATCGTAATACTGATGTCTTGCTGTTTTGGCTTTACTCTCATCGCCGATCTGGAAAGTTTACAATATCATCAACTTTTTGCTTAGTATGGAGGATTTGTAGTCATCAACATATTTCTCATCGTGTGTGTTCATGTTTAGAATAATAACCAGAGACAGAACGTGTGGCCCAAATGTCGATAATATAATATATTCTGGTGACATATCGCTTGTTGTGGTTGATCGAAGGTCACAATTGGACAGTATTATGTCACGTACGAAGATTTATGCGATTCTAGCAATTACAAGTGATTTATGTATACGTATAAGTTTCTTAATCCGTAATGAATTTATGTATGTCTTATTTGTAATCAAAAATATAATTTAAATATTAGTTAAAAAGGTTAAAACGTTTGGAAAAACATTTAATGATTAATTTGTTGGACGAATGAAGTAAAATTAATTATTTTTATTAAAAATTTCTTGTTTTTAAATGTCAAACTCAGCATATTGTGTTATTATTAAATATGAAGTGACAAATGAACGTACATTCTACCTGATATTTTAATTTTCTCAATTTCACCATCGCACATCGCGGTCCACCACTGTGCGATTTACAAGGAAGTTGTACCAGGAAGAACCTCACTTGTGGAATCGACTACAGTCAGCGATTTTTCCGGGACCGATACGACTTAAGGACCTTCAAGAAAAGAGCGTTTCCCGTGGTGTTGCAGTTGTTTTTGGGCGGCTGTCGACACTTACCATCAGGTGAGCGGCATGCTCATTTAGACCTAGTTATGCAAAAAGGATCCAACCCGCAATAAGTTAATTTGAGTTTATGATATTTGAAGTATCCATTCTTCAAATATCATAAACTCAAATTATCGGTATGGTTTCTGTCTGTTTGTAATTTTTCTTCGTATTTGTGTTAAGTTTGCTAAAATTGTTACATCACATAATAGTATAAACCACAAACATTATTTTTCGAGTCTACATTTTTTGACACAAACTCGGGTTGGATCCTTTTTGCATAACCACGTCCATTTGTCCTCACTTCTATAAAAATATGGCTACTGTAGTTCATGGACATCTGCAGCCAACTTCGTACAAAGAAAACTACAGATACGTTGTCACGTTAGAAGACTAAGATGGAACGTCTCACAGCCTTTAATTGTACTGGATATCTATACCCTCTACATCCTTCAGACCGGTACACGGCAGTTCAAACACTGCTAATTGGTGGCATAAATAGCTAAGCGGGTGATACCAACATAGGCGGACTTTAGGTAGAAAGTGTTTCTTACTAACTAGTATTTCTCATATTGCGTGTAACTATTGGAAATTAATAACTTCCTAAATCATAAATAAATCATAAATCATAAATCTTTATTTGCAAGAATCACGGTATAAAAAGGTGTTACAATTTATATAGTATAGTCGTGTTTTGCTAATAATAGCATGCAAATTATAATATTAAAATGTTAAGATAATAATAATTATTACTTAAATCTAAAAAATCTTTTAAACCATAAAAGCATTCAATTTTTAACCAATCATACAAATGTTTCTTATATAGTCTTTCGCTTAATAATTTAAAATCTTAAGGTATTTTATTATATATTTTTACACACATATTTAGGCAACTTTTGTTGTATTTAACAAACCTAGGAATAACGTCTAGGACAAGTTTGTCTGGGTCACGTCGATTTCTGGGATATATATCACTTGCTTTAACAAATAACGACTTATTTTTAAAAACAAACAAGCCAGCTTCATAAATGTATAGTGACGGGAGGTGTAATATACCAATTCTTTTAAATAGAGGTCTACAGGATTTTCCTGGCGATGGCCTATTGCACGAATATATTTTTTTGGGGCAACGAATGCTCTATTTCGGTCAGTACCCTTACCCCATATTATAAATCCATAGCGTAAAATAGACTCTACGTATGCGTGGTACGTTGCAATTGCCGTTTTAATATTTGCAATGTTTTTGACTTATTTAAGGACATAAACAAACTTATTAATTCAACTGCATGCGTAATCTATTTGTTCTTTCCAGTTTATATCTTCATCTAACGTTATTTCCAGAAATTTTGTACATGTAGCTTCTTTTAGTTTTGGTATATTAAATTTCATATTTTGATTGGAATTGATAGATTTATTAAATTCTATATAATGGGATTTATCTAGACTAATTTTTAAATTATTTATGTCAAGCCATTTTGTTAGTGTGTCAATTGTATTATTAATGTCATCTTCATGATTTATAATTGTATTATTATTTTTATTACATGTCACAATAATTGAAATGTCATCAGCGTATTGAATACATTTATGAATCGTAATATCAACAATATATTTAATTTATAATAGGAAAAGAATCGGTCCTAATATACTTCCTTGCGGAACACCGAATTTATTATATTTAAATCCAGATGAATAAGATGTCAAGTTATTGTTTTTATCTATTTTATCAATGATAACTGTTGTCTGCCATTTAAATATGACGAAAGCCACTGAAGTACTAGTCCTCTGATCCCAACTGTCTCTAATTTTTGCAATAATATATCATGTGAAACGAAATCCAAGGCCTTTGAGAGGTCAAAGAATAATTCTGTTGTCAATTGTCTATTGTTTATGTAACTAAGTATTGTTTTTACTAAAGAAAACATGGCAAGTGAGGTCGATTTGTGTTTTTGAAACCCGTATTGTTCGCTTTTAATTATCTGGTATTTATCACAGTAATCAACTATTCTTCTATACATACATTTTTCAAAAAATTTGGCCAAAATAGGTATCAAGGTGATTGGACGATAATTTTGAATATCATCTTTTCTCCCTTTTTAAATAAAGGTTTTACAATTGACAACTTTAGTGCTCTGGGAATTTTGCTAATAATAATGATAAATTAATAAGATGTGTCAAAATTTTGGATACATTATTAGCGCATGATTTTAAATTATCATGTTAATTTCGTCATATCCCTCTGAGTTTGTATTGTTTAATGATAATATGTCCATTTTTACTTCACTTTCTGTCATAGGATTTAGGTACATCGTATTCACTTTTGTATATGATAGTTTATATAGGTCATTTAATTACGTGTACTTTTTTGCTTATAGTATGTGTATCGAAGGACCCATTTAGTTCGACAACTTTTTTTAATCCTTGACTTATCCATTTATTTTTCCTTGTGTGACAATTGTTTAATTTTAGTTTTATTTTTGGGAAACATAGATTGTAAAAAGGACATATCAATTCATGAAAAACGTTAAAGGCCTTATTCAAGTCAGTCTCCATATAAATTTTATACCACGATAAGTTTTGTAGACAATCTTTAAATTTTTGTATATGGTTCAAGTTATAGTCTCTTTTTAAAATGTTATAAGACGCTGCCGATGTTAACTTGTATGTTACTGGAAAAGTTAACATTTATGCTGTGTTATGATCAGAGGGATGAAGTGGTAATATAGTTATAGTGGCGTTTGGAATGTTACTCACTATGTGGTCTATACAAGATAATTTTCGCGTAGGAACGTTTATATGAATTTTTAAATTGTAATTGTGACATAGTTCTTGTAACTCACAAGTAAATTTTTCTTTTTTTAATGTATTTATATTTATGTCTCCTGCTATAACCATGCGCTTCTTAGTATTATAGTTTGTGATTAAACTATAAAGTAAGTTATCTATTTTTGTTTTAAAAAGGCTAGGATCTGATTGCGGTGTTCTATATAGACATATTATTATTAATTTATTTGCCGTAATTTCGATGCTGCATACTTCAAATATGGTTTGTACTGCCTGAACTTTTACAAAGGACAACTCTTTGCATAGTAAGTCCTTTTGAACTAAAATGCAAGTCCCGCCTCTTTGTTTGTCCCTACAATAATAAGTTACTATTTCATAGTCACTAAGTTTTAGATAATTTTTTTTTCCTTTCCTTAAACCTTTCTTTAAAAATGTTTCGGAAAGACATATAACGTCAGGATCATTATTTACCTCTTGCAACTCTTTTAGCGTTAGCTCTAAAATATCTTTCTTTAACAAAATACTTGCGATATTTTGATGAAGAATTTTAAAGTTCAGTGATGTCTTTGTTTCGAAAAAAAAATATCTTTTTAGGGTTCCGTACCTCAAAAGGAAAAAACGGAACCCTTATAGGATCACTTTGTTGTCCGTCTGTCTGTCTGTCTGTCTGTCTGTCTGTCAAGACCCTTTTTCTCAGGAACGCGTGGAAGTATCAAGCTGAAATTTATATGAAATACTCAAGTCTACTGTCCCTTGGGGCTGTGAAAAAAATCAAACTTCTAAGCCAACGAAATCAAAAGATACAGCCGTTTATGCCGCAAATTTTCGACATTCGCAAGGGAATCAGGGAATCAAAACCTACAGGGTACTTCCCGTGAACTCAGAATCTTAAAATTCGGTAAGAAGCAACGTATTGTAGCACAAATGAAGGAAAAATTGCGAAAAGCATAAATTTTTAGTTACATCATATAATAAAAATATTTTTAATAATTTTAAACTACGGATTTGTGCGGAACCCTCGGAGCGCGAGTCCCTTTTTTTGGTGATAGTATCTTTGTGACAGGCGAAATAGAGTTTGTAATGCTTTGTGTCATTAAATTGTTACTGGGTTTAAAACAAAATGGGATTGTACCTCCTTTGTAGTGGTTAGATTTAACGTTTGACCTATCTTTGCTTGGTTTATTACCCCCTATTATTTTCTTAAGTTCACAAATATCTAAGTACTTATTATCATAGTCACTACAGTCAATAAGGTAATTGATTTTTTTACAGATGTCAATTTTTGTTCAGTAATTATAATTCACAAAATGACTGATTCGTCGGATAACTCGTTCTCAGTGAGTATGTGTGAGTCCAAAGCCTGAGAGGAAGATGTATTTTGAGGTGTAGATTGTAAAACTTCAGTAATACGTTGTACAGGTGAGAAATCTTTTGGAGTGACATCTTGTTTTCGCATTGTAACGTTGGAAGTTTCGCTATTACATAATGTCAAATATTTTTTATTATGACTTTTAATGCAAAGTTTACATTTCCATTTTGTTATCGCCTCTTGGTTCCTTAGGTAGTAAAGTTTCTCGGAATAGCCAGCACAGTCAAAGTCATATCTTTTTTCGCACCCTGAACATAAATTGGTACTTTTTATGTCAACATAATTTTTGCATTTATAACAACATACTGGTGTTGACATCTTATGGCTGCCGTTAGCAGATTTTGTTAGCTAATTTTAATAGAGAAGAAGGCTGGGTGCTACAATCTGCTTGGGTGTTGAAGATCGTCCCCGCCATTATAGCAGATTTGATAGACCACAAATCCTCAAGAGAACATCGATTCCTATCAAATATGATTCGTGAGTCTTTTTTTATAGGATAAAGGTGACAAAGAAGTACACAGTCCACCTGATGGTAAGGGGTTGCTGTGGCCCATAGACTACATTTATGCTCGATTAAGAATCAAAATACAGATGCGTTGTCACCCTTTGAGGACTAATAGGGAATGCTTCATTTTCAGTAAAAAGGGTATCCGGTTCTCTTTACTCACCATACAAAACACAGCGGCGTAAAAAAGTAGATTAATGCTGGTATTCTGTGAGGTGAGAGCGTGTTCCTTCCTCGGTCAAGCCAACTCATTCGTGCTACAACTATACTACAGAATGGCCCAAAAGTCACAACACCATTTTAGAATGAAGTAACTTTTTCATTTATAAATAATTTACATATATTCTTTCAAAAACAAAAACACACTTCTTAGCAATACAATTTACAAAGTTTTGAAAATAACATCCTTTAAATACCTACCACTTTGCTCTGCAGACAGACCGCTCTTTCTAAGGTGTGATTCATCATCGTAATATTTCTTGACAGATGTTGGCCTTCAGTTACTGAATGGTTCGAGGATTATTATCTTTCAAACACTCCCACAGAAAGAAATCTCGAGCAGTTAAGTCAGGTGAGCGTAGCGATCAGGTTAGGCTCGTCGCCCATAATGACAATTTTAATGAAATCAGCTTCTTGCCTTGCCACTTCATGAATCTGGACCGCATACGCCAATTGAATCCGATTATAAGCTGGCTTCAGTTCCTGTAGTAGCTGTATTTTACATGGATAGACATGCAAAATCCGTTGAATCTTCTGGAGCGATGGAGGACATTCCAACTGCTGCAACTGCCTTCGAGTTGACATTAAAGGTTCTTCTGTAATACTTCGGCATATACGCTGAATATTTTCCTTTAGACTTCCTAAAGTTGGCCTCCCAGCAAGTTATAAATCACTAACACCGTTTGTATAGAATTCGATTATTTTAAGACGTTTCTCAATCGTGAATCACAGTTAGCTACCGTGGGTAAATCTTTGTTTCAGAGAGCACGAGGGATCTGTGACAGTAAACACCTGGCCGCCGAGCTCCAACACGTCAAACAAGTTTTGCACGACAATAAGCTTCGGGTCCCGCGCCTACGTCACAGTGAACGAGTGAAGCCGGCCACAGTCCAGCGAGTGCCTGCTGTACTGCCATATTATATCAGAGGTGTCACTGACAAGATTGGCTATATTTTTTTTATAGGATAAGGTTGACAAACGAGCACACAGTCCACCTGATGGTAAGTGGTTGCTGCGGCCCATAGACATCTACATCTATCCTCTATTACAAATCAAAATGTAGATGCGTTGTCACCCGTGAGGACTAAGATGGAATGCCTCATTTCCAGTAAAAAGGGCCTCCGGCCACCTGCACTCACCAAGCGAAACGCAGAGGTAAACCTCTACTTCACGCTGGTTTTCTGTGAGGTCGTGGTACCACCCCGGTTCGAACCGGCCCATCCGTGCGACAGCAAAAGCTGCCGCGTGGCTCTACCACTGTTATCGCGTATCGCTTATTTATCTTGAAGCGTGCTTCCATTAGAACATTATTCAAGCTGCCGAAGAAGATTAGTCAGTTTTTACAAACAGTCAAGTGTAATGTTCCTCTGCAAGATGCAGGAGTGTACAAACTTGATTGTGAATGTGGTCTCTCTTATATAGGACAAGCTAAAAGATCCATAAATTCCCGCGTTAAAGAACACATAGCTGATGTGAAGAATAGACGCTCCGGGAAGTCTGTAGTCTGTGAACACGTACAGGATCGCCCCCGTCACTACATTAGATTTGATAGACCACAAATTCTCGCTAAAGAACACAGATTCCTTTCAAGGATGATTCGCGAGGCTATTGAAATCAAAAAACTTCCTAATTTCAATAGAGAAGATGGCTGGGTGCTACCATTTGCTTGGGATCCCATAATTAATAAAATTAAACCCCAACCCAAGCATACAACTGCAAGACTTCATGATACTGTAAGTTCATACTCCGTAGATCGGAACAAAAATTAATAATTTTTAATCTGGGGATAGCCGTGGTTAACTATGACATTGGGACGTCATACACCTCAGCCCCATGACCATGGGTGCTGTAAAGTGCTCGAAACGTCGGAAATATAAAATAAGTTAATATACGCGATAAAATTCGTAAAATTAGTTTTATTTAAATGTGTAATGTTCGCGTAAATATAAGAAATCATTATTCTCCATAATAATTTTCCAAAGATTCAAAATCGTAAAGCGTTATTTGAATTTTAAATGGTGTTATGACTTTTGGACCACCTGATAGTTGCAGCATAGCTCTACGTATATTGAAATTAAAAAAAATTGATTGTCACTTATATTTTATGAAATAAAAAATAACAGGTAAAGTGAAATAAGAGCTTATATACTAGTCCTGTTAGTGAGCACACGCCTTCTTTACTTTTTAAAGAGTTATGTAACAGTTATTCTGCTGTATTTCGATTGTGTTCACGATGTTTACCTTCAGCGAAGAGCCAGTGGTAACTCAGCACTTAAAATTGCAATTAGCAATTGCATTAATGCCCTCGGAGTTCGAACCTTGGGTTGCTCGAGCACTATGAAATTGGCGAGAAATAACAATGCCTCCAGATTGAATTTCAGTCACGGCGGCCCTTCACAACAGAGACTAGCCATCTGCGCAGGACAGAACTATAGTATCCGAGTGTATGCGCAAGCACAAGTGCCCTAGTAATCTGATGGGACGGTTATTCGACACGACCGGAGAGAGATCATACGTAGGTCGAACGGCTTTACGTACTTTCTGAGGTAAGAGGTGAAACCGCCAACTTGCTTATTTTGGGCTGCTACTGAGAATTTATTGATATAAAAACTCAACAAATGGTTTTGCGATCGCCCCGGGATTCGAACCCGGAACCTCATGATCAGCAGTTGCGTTTACGACCACCAGCTCTGTGAGGCCGTAAGTAAAGAGACGATCGTTTAGCTACTGAGCTATCAAGGCCTTGAGCTACCACAAGTTTTGTGTTAAATTTACAAATCCTTTGTAGTTTTTGAGCTCTTTTCACTAAGAATCATTTTTCATTTCTTTGTATTTTCTTAAAATTTTTACATTAGACTATGCAAATTTTGGTTTAAAATCGTTTTTGTGGTCGCATTTCATCATATCAACTGAAAAATTCTAAGACAGTTTCAAAGTCTAGACGACAACAAATTGTTGTCGTCTAGCGCCTTATCACTTTTATACAGATGAAAAATAAAATTACAAAACAGAAGTGACGTTGATAGCGTTGCTGTGTATTCTACAAAAGTTATAAAAAGCAGAATAAATAAAGCATCTATGTTTTTCCTAAGGAAACATTTCTCCTTTTAAAATACATACTTTAATACATACTCGTAATAATTTACAGTCTTTGTAACGTCGGATGAGTTGTTCCTCAATTTTGTGGGAAGTTCATATTTGTCCACTATTGCATACCTCACAACGTGAGGGATTGCTCTACACTCATCATCATCATCATCATTACAGCCCTTCACAAGTCCACTGCTGAACATAGGCCTCTCCCAAAGAATGCCACAAAGCACGGTCCTGATCCACCTGCATCCATCGACTTCCTGCATATCTTACCAGGTCATCACTCCATCTAGTGGGGGACGCCCTACACTACGCCTGCCGGTACGAGGCTGCCCCTCGAGAACCTTTCTTCCCCATCGGTTGTCGGTTCTTCGAGCTATATGGGCGGCCCATTGCCACTTCAGCTTACTAATCCGTTGGGCTATGTCGGTCACTCGGTTACGGTTAAAATTAAATTTAAATTTAATGATGCATAATTCGACATGTAATAATAACTTAAATTTGACATTTAATTGTAAGAATAATAATGATAAATTTCATTTAGTTGATATTAATAATTTAATTAAGAAGTTTTTGACAAGAGATAGATATTACGTATCAAAGTTTAGTTTAAGACTGGTAGCAAATACGCTATCTCATTATTTATATTATAACCCAGCCAAATTATTGGCTACCTTAACACCTGCTTTTATTGAGCAGAAAAATAATTTCACAAATGATTTGGAATTAGTTCCAAGTAATTTAAATTAGATAATAAGACAATAGAGGTAATCTCTAGCAGAGATAACTTAAATACCTTAGAATACAATTCAACAATAATTCCTTGTGTAATTTCACAAAATAGCAATAATAAAAACTGTATTAACCTGGTGCATCAAAATATACAAGGTATGTTAGGCAAAGAACTAGAAATTGAATTATTTTTAAATAGTAACCTTATTTATATTTTATGTATTACTGAACATTGGTTAAAAAATTACAACTCCATATTTAATTTCACCAGGTGGTCAGTTCGTTCAATAGAGATACTAAATTACGTGGTGGCTCCTTAATATTAGCTAATAATTCCTTATCATGTAGAGAACGTAAAGACATTGTGAGCCTCTCTGTTGAGCGTACTGTAAAAATGGCATGTGTTGAGCTTGAGCACCTTATTGTTGTCAGTGTTTACAGACCCCCATGTTCAAATTATGATACCTTTGAAAAAATTATGGAAGAAGTTTTAGTTAAGCTTAATAAACAGAATAAATCTCTTGTAGTGTGTGGAGACTTTAATATCAATCTCCTGGAAACTTCTTCCATCAGTATTAAATTTTGCTCTTTGTTCAAATCCTATAATCTTGATATTTTTTCTTTGAAGCTACACGTATTGCAGGGTGTAGTGCAACTTGTATTGATAATATTTTTACAGGTGTTGTACCAATCAACAAGTCAATAATTCAAAAACTTAGTTCAGATCACTGTGGACAACTGGTTTCATTACCTTATATGCACAAAAAACAGGAAATTGAGAAAATTGTGTTTGTTCCTATTAATGCAAAACGCTTGGAGAGATTTAGAAGTAATATGGTAAAAAAACTTCCATCGCTTTCTTATAAGAACAATGCAGACTTTTTATATGGAGAATTATTTACCATTTAAGCAATGAATTAAAAAAAAAACATTTACTTCTAAAACATTCTCCAGAAACAGTCGCAAGACATTTAATGAGTGGGCGACAGTGGGAATTCATAAAAGCAGACGAAGGTTATATGACCTTTACCATGAAAGATCATATAATCCTTCTGATGCTTTTAAAAAATATGTCAAAAATTATTCTAAAATGTTTAAAAAAGTTTGCTCCACAGACAAATCGTTACATATTAGCAACAAAATTAAGACGGCTAAGAATGAAATTAAAATTACGTGGAGTATAATTAACAGCGAAACCCCTAAAGAAAAACCTCATAACTCAAACTATCAATTAAAAATTAACAATGAATTGACTTCAAATGTGGTTCTTGGAATATTTTGTATTTCTTTAGCGATCGATATTTTTGCTATTATTGCTATTACCGCTGCTATAAGCAAACGGCACAGTAACCCACTCACGACGGCGGCCAAGCCCGAAGTGCGAGTGAGCTGCGTGTCAAAATGTATTTAGTATGGTCTGTGCATCAGTGAGTCTTCTCGCTTAATAGAATTGTAAACAATAGATTAAGATATAAAGTATTAAATAAGATTTTATTACATACAATATTACAAACTATAATAAAAAAAAACTAAAACAGTAACTTAATTATCACATAGTTCTACTTCCCGCGGTATTTAGATTTCATATATTCTAGGGAGAATCCCTATTGATTTTTGTTATTGAACTCACCAGCGTTTAAACGTTATTAGTAAAATTCATTTAGATTCTCTGTTTTTTACTATTTTTATTTTTCCATCAAAATTAAATGAAACGCTCACAAGGCATTAACTTTTGATATTATGAACAACGGCTGTATACTCCATACAGTCGTGATGGATGACGACGTCGCCCATAAACACCTTCATCTATCCTCGATTAAGAATCAAAATGTAGCTGAGTTGTTACCTCTGAGGACCAAAATCGAATGCCTCGTTACCCGTTATAATTAAAAATTTTGTACAGCCGATTTCAATATAAGTTATTAAAAATAACTCAAAACTATTGGTATGACCTTGATAAAATTTATATGAGACTACACCAGAAGTACTAGCTTTCAAACAAAAAAGAATCATCCAAATCGGTTCACCCAGTAAAAAGTTAAGAGATAACACACATAAAAATCATACAGTCGAAATCAGTACTGTCTCCTTTTTGGAAGTCGGCAGAAAAAGGGTTTACGGTTTGTTACACTCACCACGAAAAACATAGCAGCTGTTAATTCTGTAAAAGCGTGATCCCTCGCAGTTGAATCGAACCATTCGTGTCGCAATTAAATTGCAACATAATATAAATGCATTTTCATACGTGGTAGAGCTGTGCTGCAACTATAAGTATGGTTGTAGCACAAATGGGTCGGCTCAACCGGGGAAGAACCACACTCCCACATAATACCAGCGTAAAATAGCAGCTTAACACTGCTATATTTCGTATGGTGAATGTAGAGAAACGGAGACCTCTTTTTACTGGAAAAGAGGCATTCCATCTTAGTCCTCACGGGTGACAACGCATCTGCATTTTTTTTAAAAACTTTATCTCCACACTAGGATTTTCTCTTGTATCGTAGAGGCAGTTTACAAACATAAATTGCACAAGGACAAACATTTTGATTATTTATTGAGGATAGATGTAAATTTCTATGGGTCATGGTAATCACTTACCAACAGGTGGACTGTATGCTCGTTTGTCGCCCTATCCTATCATTCATTCATTATGCATAGAGTAAGATTCATTTTGTAGTTTCAATAAAATTATTAAACAACAACTATTAAATTATTTCTCGTATATTCCAATGCAATTAGTCCTTAGAGGTGACAATACATCTGTAACCTGCTTTGGTTGAAGTTGGTTGCAGTTCATGGACTGTAGTAGCCATTTAACATCAGGTGGACTGTATGTTTGTTTGTCAATTCATTTTCATGAAAAAAAAAACTCATTACAATGCATAGTTTGGCGCTTTTTGCATATTTTTTTATTTACTCATTTAATAAACCTAGCAAGCTAACAGCATAGCAAAGTGGCGAAGCAATCAGCTTGGTAGCGGTTTCTAACGGAAAAAAAATTCAAAATGGGAGGTTCAGATGCCTGGGTGATCAGTAATCGATTGCTGAAAACAGAATTTGAAAATTCGAAACCGTTCTCGAGATAATCGTGGGACGGACGGACAAACGGACGGACAGACGGACGAACAGACGGACAGACGGACAGACATCGTGAAATCAATAAGTGACTTCGCAAGCTTCGCCACTTAATAATTTTCCTTAAAAAATAACGAAAATGTATAATGACTAACCTATAAATACAATTTGATAAGCATTACCTTTAGCGATCACTGATTCGATTGCATTGTCTTATAATATATTACTGGTTTAAAATAAGAAATAAGTTCACTTCTTTAACAATTGCAATACCTCGTCGGTAAAACTTTATGTAAGTTATGACGTAAGTTTTAAACTTAATGCGCTACTTTTTAGTGCCCTGGGATCCAACTATGTTCAGGTTATGCAAAGAATTTCATTTAAATTCAGTAAGTAATAACTTGAATTATATCCTCGGAAAATTAAACTGCTTTTTAATAGCTAATTTGAAGGGTTGAAGAAGGGGTAATTAGAGAGTAGACACTAACTTTATCCCAAGTGTCGCATATCACAAAAAAAATATAGTCAAAGCGAGGCATTCATTTCAAGTGATGCCAAAACTATGCCCAAACCCTTGACATGCATTCGCGCACACATCTTTCTTCTTTATTTATTTAACGGCTGGATTCTTAATGCCACGGTAAGGATGGTAGAGCCACGCTGCAGCTTTTGTTATGCTGCGACACTAATAGTTCGGTTCCATTGGGGTAGGACCACACTCTCAAAAATTACCTGCGTAAAATAGCAGCTTAATGCTGTGTTTCGTATGGTGAATGTAGAGAACCGGAGATCTTTTTTTACTAGTAACGAGACATTTCATCCGTCCTCAGTGGAGACAACGCATGTGCATTTTGATTCTTAATCTAGGATAGATGTAGATGTCTCTGGGTCACAATATCCACATAAACATCAGGTGGACTGTGTGCTCGTTTGTTACTCAATCCTATAAAAAAGTGGCTATTGCTGCCACTAGACAAATACAACCATAATTGATAGAATCGGGTGTTACTTTGCGGAAATCCATTATAATGGGGTTGTTATAAATTAATTTGCTTAATTCCGCGTAAAGAAAGAAGATGATGTGTCCTGCCCAGCTTTAAGGGGAAACTCCCACCCTCCCTCAATCGCGCGCACTATACCCGTCGCCGTCAATCCCAGCACTACCATCCTCAGCACCACCACACTAGGCAGGACACACTACTCTCGAAAATACGACACGTGTTTCGCCTCTACACGAGCCATCCTCAGGTGAAGTAGACTCTGCGGAGGCTGGCCGCTAAGTGAGCGGCGATCCGAAACTACTGCTATTTATACTACTTGCTGACGCAACCGCGCTCCAATTACGTAGCGAGCGATTACGTCATGCGATAAATCACCACCTGACGTACGCCGATATTTGCTGTGAAATTAACAACAAACTACTGCGAAACGTCCGCCTATCCTACAACCACGCAACCAAATGCTGACCACCGCACCGTGAGGGTGACAAACGACCATGTTGCGAGGCTATATATCATCACGGAGCAGGCTTAAACATGTTTAAGAGAGGCGAGTTGGAAACATTTGTTTGTTCATTCAGCAGTGCAACATTACCGTTATTATTTTTTAATATCTCTAACTGTTCCAACACACAGAGTCGTAGCCCTTTATTACAAGTATGTAAGACTTTAAAGGAGTGATCATAGGCTAGGCTGTGTCCAGTGTCTAAGAGATGTTTAGCAAAATGTGATTTTTCGGGGTTACAATTCCTGTTCGCGGCTAAATGCTCTTTATAACGTGTTTCGAAGTTGCGACCAGTCTGACCCACGTAAAAGGCTTGGCATTCGTCACAAACAAGTTTATAAACACCAGACTTTAGACCAATATCTAACTTATTGTTCGCGCAAAAGCGCTAAAGTCAATAATGGACGTCAGAGGGCGCGCGCGCCGCGGCGATACCGGTTTGACGTCCCGCCGTCCGAAGGACGCGCGAGGAAAAATGGGAGTCCAATTCATCGCGTCGAAAGATAAACACGCGTTTTTTTTCGGGAAGTCGGAAGCGGAATATGATAGGCGCGTATAGTAAATATACCACTGGGAATTGTAACGTGCATTCTTGTTTTGTTAGCTTCACCCCGGGACTTAGTGTCTAATTCAGAATCTGTATAAGTGGATTCGACCGTATTAGTTACTAGTGCGGTATTTGATGTTCTAGAAATAACGGTGACCTTTGATCCGTACGTTCTGTGTTCATTTCGCGAGTCAAGCGTTATGACAAACGAGAGTTAGTGGCTTCTGCAAGGTAGTTAATCGTACGACAGAGTTAAAGAACTGTCATCGTAGAAAACGAAGAAAGTGACTGCGGAAGGAGACCGTAGTTTGGAGAGGTGCTGAGGGCCGAACTGCTGCAGAGAATAACGGTCTAATAAGGCGACCTGACCGAATCCTGAGGGACCAGTCACCTTGGATAGAGGTAAGTAAGCTCCCTTTATAGAAAACAACGCTCCCCCCTGATCGTTTAATGTAATTAGAAACTAAAACCTTGGCCTGTAGCAGGCCCGACCAGCATCTGCTTGTAGGTTCTCCGTCTATGGGCCCGCGGGGGACCCTACTCCTGGGATAAGCAGCTGTTGGCCGTAACATTTGGTAGCAGAGCGCGATTCTGGGATCGATTCCCGGTCGATCCACCGACCATAGTATTTGATAAAAATTAAATAATTTTGGTGGCAGGGAGCGTTGGGTTGATTGGTTTAATTTTGTGTCTACAATCACGCCCGTCTGTAATACGTAAAAATATATTTTTTTTATTATATACGTAAGAATAAAATTCCTTTCTTTGGTGGCTTGATTTTTTTTTGTTGTTAGCGGGTAAATTTGGAAAGCCACGCCCGGTTCGCGCGCAAGCGGGAGTTTGCGTCATGTAGGTAGATGGTTATTTTTACGTAATCGTTTAATTATCGTTGCCGGATAGTTGTAGTGGATTACTTATCGAAGGGTCGATTTCCGAGCTGGGCATTTTTTGTTGATCGACCGTGATGTGTGTCTTCGTTTATGTAACTTTCGTATTGTAATTTGTATTTGAACTAAAGAGTAGTAATTTGTATTTGCGTAATTTGAATTTAACTTGATTTGATCGCACTAATATTTGTTATTATTAATTTGATTTGTCTTTTCTTTTGTACTAACTTGTATTTGACTTGATAAGTAGCGGTTCTTATTTGTTTAATTTCTATTCAACTCGATTTGATAGGAACTGCATTTGTTAGCTGTAATTTTTTTTTGTATTTGTTATTTGTTATTTTTGTAATTGTGCTCGAGCCGCGTCGTAATTTGTATTTAGTAGTGATGTCCTCGCCCAAGATGCTAATCCATTGCCTGTGGACTGAGTTACGCTGGGCCACCAGCGCCCATGCTTTGATAGGTCGACCGGATAGGGTCCATAACTTGATGAAGCGGTTCGAGCAGGTCGATGCTCGAAGGGCTGCAGTGGAGGAGGCTTACGCTGAGCTCGAGGATTCGAATGTGGAAAAGGGAGTCCTGGACTCCTGCTTCGCAGACTATGAGCAGTTCTTTTCGCTCACGAACGAGTTGATCGAGGCTGAAGGCAGGTATGCCGAGGAGGCGCGTGAAGCTCGGACGAGTGGCCTGTCCGAGTCCTTTCGGAAGCAGCCTCAGCCGGAGCTGTTGGGACGACTCCCAACTCTGGACTTGCCAAGGTTCTCCGGGGTCCTTTCCGAATGGCTGACCTTCGTTGGTCTTTTCGACGGCCTAGTGGACGCCCGGAGTGACTTGACCCCGAGCCAGAAGATGGCGTACCTCCTGGCCTCACTGGAGGGGGAGGCCCTGGGCGTTGTCAGCCATTTGAGCTTGTCGGACGACGCCTACCAGACTGCTCGGGACCTCCTAGCCAGAAGATACGCCAACGTCCGGCGAATTGCGGACGAACATGTTAAGCAGCTTCTGAGCCTCCCGCTGCTTAGTGACCGGGCCAGACTACGTCCGGACCTGTTGGATCCAGTCTTGGTGGCCTGTAATACGTTGTGGCGGCTGGATTTACCAGTGGGTGAATGGGCCTTTTTGTTGCTCCGCATCGTGCTGTCCTGCCTACCTCTCGACCATAGAATACTTTTTGAGGAGAGGTACGGCGGGGACGAGTCCTCCTATATTCCGCCCTTCTATGACCTTTTTTTTTAATTTATTTATTAATGTATTTATGAAACAGTGGTGTTACTTAATTCTAAACTCGCCAAACTTTTACGTTTGATGGCGAGAGGCGCTCTTTTACAAAACAATGAACCACCTTATGTACTACTAATATTAGACACAATGATACACAATTATACAATATAATAATATATAAACCCATGACATCTTAATGTTATGTTAACTATATATCTTTATATACATCTAACTTTAATTAAATGAATTATATATTATCTAGTACTTATATATTAATATATTGTAATATTTTAATCTAATACAATGTACTCGTATATAGAGTTCTATTAACAATCCTGTATAATGTTTTTCAATTTTTTCTTAAGTGATCCTTTACTAATTTTTTCTTTTTCTCTTAGTAGATCTATTTTGTTAAACACTTTAGCTACCAAATACTTAGATGTTCTCTTACCATAATAATTCGTTATTTTTGGTAGAACCAGTTTGTTTTCTCTAACCCTATGTGTGTTGTACTTATTTTTAACATTCACTTTATACTTCTCATTATAATAATATTCCAGACCTATCAAATATTCTACTTTTTTTATCTATTGGTATTATATTACAAATGGAAAACAACTTATCATAGTCTTTGATGCAACTATCTTTAACATTTTTACTAACTAAATACTTCATCAGTCTTATTTGTATGTCTTTGATATCTCTTAGATATGTAATAAAGGTTCGCCCGTATACAAGGAGTCCATAACTCATTAGCGAGTCAGCAAGTGCAAAATATACTATTTTTAACGTTTTTTTGTTCAATACATTTTTTAATTGGTAAAACTTACTTAACACAGATCTTAGCCTATTGCAAATGTCATTTATATGTATTCTCCAGTTAAAGTTCTTATCTATTGTTAGACCTAAATATTTGAATTTATCTACATAATCCAATCTTTTACAGATACAGTTAAATTTATTTCTATGCATACATTCGTATGTATGTCCTATCACTGTTAGATCTTCATTTTTTACACATTTAGCATTTCGATTATATGGCGAGTATATATGCATACATTTAGTTTTTTCAAGATTTAATATAATGCCATTGTCGTGTGCCCATTTGCTAATGTTTTCAAAATCACCTTGTATGCACTTTTGTACCTCAGTTATATCTTTGGATGCATAAACAAGACACATAGCATCAGCATACATGAACACCTTACAGTTATGCACGACATTTGACACAGTATTCACATACATTATGTACCCCACAGGGCCATACACCGATCCAGTAGGCACACCCGAATCGACATCCGCCTCTTTCCCAACCACTTGGGAGATAATTGTACTTATTTGCTGCCTGCTGCCTGCACCTGCTGCGGTTTTTGGAGGAGCACTGCCGACAGATCGAGCACGCGGCGGGCACCGTCGACGACTTACGAGCCGTGCCCAGTGAGAGGCGGAATCCGCCGGGCAAGTCGTCGTCAACCCCCCCCCCCCCCCCCTGCTCCTATTGTCGAGCATTTGATCACCGGGTAACGTCTTGCCCGAAATAATTAAGTAAGCCGGTTCCGGCGAGGCGAACTATCGCCAAGGAGCGCCGCTGGTGCTACTCATGTGTGGAAGGGCACCTCCAGCGAGACTGTCCGCACCGGCGTCCCTGTTTGCATTGCCAGGGCAATCACCATTCCGTACTGTGCCTGGGTGCGAACGGCGTCTCCTCTCGGGGCGCTGCCAGGCCCTCGACCCCCACTGGCGGGGGCGCTAGCCAACAGGACCCTAGGTTTGAAAGGGGTCCCTCCCCCGACCAGTCGGGGGGTAATTCCCCCAGGGGCAGGGGTGTCATCACCCCCCCTCAGCGTGCGGAGAGGAACTTCACGGCCACTCATCAGTCCACTGGACCCTTCTCACTCCCGTTAGCTGAGTGGCCGCGACTGGTGTACCACTGTACCTCATTTGATGGAGGCGGCCCTAGCTAGCTGCCGCCTTAGCTCCCACCACGGCCGCCTCTACTGAGCCTTCAACAGTCCACTTGTCAAGCTGTTCTGTTGCCGACGGCCTCAGTGAGGGCGTACAACCCGAGTGGCGACTGTTAGCGGTTGCGCTCTGTTAGTCTCGGGTTCACGCGGTGTGGCCTCCACTTGGTGGTGGGAAGATTAGGGCCCCCTGGAGCGTTGAATCACGCTCTCAAGGGGTATTAGATTTGTTTTGGTCGAGCACTTAGTTAAAAATTCTTTAAATTAAAATTAAAATGCTTTTGGGTTTTCCGCGAAATTCATATTGTAGCGATTGTGAGTAAAAGAATTGAATTTAAAATACTCCTTTAAATGCTGCTGCATATGTTTTGTAAATACATTTGATCACTGCGTTTGTTGTTGCACGGAAAATTGAGATTAAATTGTGTGCCCTCTTTAATGCTTGTGCGTATGCTTTGTAATTGTATTTGATTGTCGCGTCTGTTGCTGAAGGGAAGTTTGAATTCGTTTGAAATTTGAATGACGCGCTATTTTGAAAATTATGTATATGTTTTGTGATAGTGTTTAATCATTTTGCTTTGTGATAAGGAAGGTTGAAATTAGATAACCCTGTTTGTGCCGAAGGAAATAAGAGTCAATTCTCTTTTGGTTTAGATTTTGTTAGCACTGTCTAAGATATTTATTTGAAATAAGAAATAGGGCTGTCTCTTACGTTTATTGTTTTGTTTACTTTGTCAAGTTGACCTATGTGCATCGGTGATTACTTGTTTTAATTAATTCTGTAATTGAACATTGATGCTTTTGAAAAATTAGTTGAAATATGAGCATAGGACTACCTGCCTAAAGGGCTATCTGGTTTGTAGATTATCAGATGGAAATCAGCTGTCGCACCATTTGGTAAATGATTATAGGTGGATGGCTTGGTTATGCCTACTTGTTTGAAAATTCATACTAGGGACTCTCTGTGCGTTTCGTTCGGCTCTCCACAGACGACGTTCATGGGGAATTTGGGGGTGCTCTCTGCACTGAAGCTTGATAGGTCCCTCTGGGCCGCTTCGTTTCGCGTCGCTGTTTGCAGACCTGATCCGGTCGGATTGCGGAACTAATCATAGGAGCGCAGATAGGTGTTTGAAGGAGGTCGTCGGACTTCTGTCGAGGAATAGGACTTATTTATGTGCTGCGATGTCCAGGAAGGGCATCCAGTTCAACTCTCCGGCTAGCCCACGTTGGGGCTGTAATTTTGAGACGTTGGTTAGGGTTGCAAGATCTGATGGGGTGCGTAAGGTGGCCTAGTTTGGTTGTAGATTCGGTCTTGCAACTTGCCGTCGCGACCCTGTCCCGCTGACCGGTTTGCTCGCGGACCTAAATCCTTATGTCCGGGACGGGGGTTTGTTCGCGCAAAAGCGCTTATGTCAACAATGGACGTCAGAGAGCGCGCGCGCCTCGGCGATACCGGTTTGACGTCCCGCCGTCCGAAGGACGCGCGAGGAAAAATGGGAGTCCAATTCATCGCGTCGAAAGATAAACACGCGTTTTTTTCCGGGAAGTCGGAAGCGGAATATGACAGGCGCGTATAGTAAATATACCACTGGGAATTGTAACGCGCATTCCTGTTTTGTTAGCTTCACCCCGGGACTTAGTGTCTAATTCAGAATCTGTATAAGTGGATTCGACCGTATTAGTTACTAGTGCGGTATTTGATGTTCTAGAAATAACGGTGACCTTTGATCCGTACGTTCTGTGTTCATTTCGCGAGTCAAGCGTTATAACAAACGAGAGTTAGTGGCTTCTGTAAGGTAGTTAATCGTACGACAGAGTTAAAGAACTGTCATCGTAGAAAACGAAGAAAGAGACTGCGGAAGGAGACCGTAGTTTGGAGAGGTGCTGAGGGCCGAACTGCTGCAGAGAATAACGGTCTAATAAGGCCAATAACACTACCAGCCACACCCAAATACACATCACTGACCCTTACTTTCCTAGCACTATACATCCACACGCGACCTGACCGAATCCTGAGGAACCAGTCGCCTTGGATAGAGGTAAGTAAGCTCCTCTTATAGAAAACAACGCTCCCCCCTGATCGTTTAATGTACTTAGAAACTTAAACCTTGGCCTGTAGCAGGCCCGACCAGCATCTGCTTGTAGGTTCTCCGTCTATGGACCCGCGGGGGACCCTACTCCTGGGATAAGCAGCTGTTGGCCGTAACACTTATCTTTATA
The DNA here is from genome assembly GCA_033319125.1 of Parnassius glacialis. Taxonomy (NCBI): domain Eukaryota; kingdom Metazoa; phylum Arthropoda; class Insecta; order Lepidoptera; family Papilionidae; genus Parnassius; species Parnassius glacialis. The sequence continues at coordinate 3,850,827 of JAVANC010000013.1, forward strand.
ATTACAGATATTCCTAAGTGAATTGTTTGTTTTGAATGCCACGTACACGCCACTCTGTCGAAGAGTGTTAGCTATTTTTTCAGATATAGAACCTAAATAGATCAAACTGCCAACATATCGACGATCACTTTGAGGTTTAACCGCGTACAGAGAATTACGTACGACAAGTTTTTGTTTCTTTTTTATTACATTGTCAATGATATTCTTTGAATAGCCGTTAGAGACTGCAATTTGATAAATCACATTAAGCTCTTTTAAATAATTTTCTTTACTTAACGGTACAGTAAACAAATGATTAATATAACAATAAAAAGCGGCTAATTTATGTTGCCACGGATGACATGATGACGCAGGAATGACCGTTTCGTTATGAGTTGACTTTCGATAAATTTTAAATTCATGTAACGACTCTTTCCTTGTTATTGTTAAGTCGAGGAAATTAAGGACACAATCTTGTTCCAATTCAAGCTTAAATTTAATTTTGTCGTGGATTTTATTAATTTTGTTAAGGAAAACATCCAGTTGCCTCTTTGTGCCAGTCCAGCAAATAATTATGTCGTCTACATATCGATAATAGTTTAAAATATTTTTATTGACAACTATGTGTTGTTTTTCAAAATTATCCATAAAAATGTCCGCCATAAGAGGACTTAGAGGGGAACCCATGGCTATCCCTTCTTTTTGTAGATAGAAGTGGTTATTAAACCGGAAATAGTTTTGTTTCATACAGAGAGAGGTTAAGTTTAGAAGATCATTTGTTTCCCCGGGATGTAGAAGACGTTTATTAAAGAGATCTGCGACTATACGCAAACAGTCTGGGGATGGGACATTTGTGAAAAGACTATCAACGTCTTAAGATAACAACATGGATTTAGGTGGAATTCGGAAATCTTTAATCTTGGAAATGAGATCTAAACTATTTTTAAGGCTGTAAGTTGGTTTGAATCCAGATTTCTCCCGCAGAAGGAAGTTTAACTTTTTAGCAAGGTGCACCTATATATGATACAACTAGACGAATAGGAACATGTTCTTTATGTATTTTAGGTAACCCATATAAAATGGGTGCTTGAGGATTCATTGGAACAAGACTGCCGCGAGACACGTTGTTGTCGGGAAAAATATATAATGACTGTTGTATACATAATTTAATACCCGAAGTAAACTTTTTGGTGGGGTCAAACTCCAATAGCTCAAAGTCATCACCTTGGATAACATCGTTAACCTTCTGGCTATACCCGCTATTATCCATAATAACAACAGTATTGCCCTTGTCGGCTTTAGTAACAATAAGATCATTGTCCCTTATTCTCTGCTTTAGTGACTTTAAAACAGAGAACTCCGGATTGCAATGGTAAGAAGAAATACAACCATAATTAAGCAAAGAAGGCCACAGATGCATTGGTAACTCTGAGGACAAAGATAGCCACACGTGATAGAGCCATGCTGTAGCTATATTAGTAGTATAGTTGTAGTACGAATGGGTCGGCTCGACCAGGGAAGGACCACGCTCTCACAGAATACCAGCGTAAAATAGCAGCCTAACACTGCTGTGTTTCGTATGGTGAGTGTAGAGAACCGGGGACCCTTTTTACTGGAAAAGGGGCATTTCATCTTAGTCTTTACGGGTGACAAAGCATCTGCATTTGTAGATGTCTATGAGCCACAGCAACCACTTACCATCAAGGTGGACTGTGTGCTCGTTTGTCACCTGATCCTATAAAAAAAGCCTCACAGCCTGTAGTTATACTGGATCTCTATATCCTTCAGACTGGAACAAAGTCAGTGGAATTACTAAATTTTAATGCAGAAGTAGGTAAGAATATGGTACATTTTCAGATAGAAACATAGGCAGAATAGGAGTCCTACCACCAATCTTATACATACAATGGGCAAAAGCATCTGCCTCACAACAACTGAAGATAATGAAAAACTGCGGTGGCCAACCCGCCTACCAAGCGTGGCAACAATGGCAAATATCCTCCTTATAAGACAATATATGAGGAAGGCCTAAGTTCAGCAGTAGACTTTTGATATGCTGTAATGATGATGATCATCATTCTGGCTTATCTGCGGTCAACTGACGTCCTTTTTAATTCATAATTCATAATCTTTATTGCAATCAAATGGTAACAATAGATGTGATTTAAAAAATAGTCCGCATTTGAAACCCGGTTTGGGCGTAGCAATTATAAAATATTAAATTGTATTATTAGATTACATCAATAAATTAATTAAATTAACAATCACATTGTCATGTCAAAGAAAGAACAATGATAATAATAATGAAATTATTGTACAACTTTGTGTATGAAAGTTTAAATAAATGAATAAGCAGAAAGTAGTAGATGAATAGTTTAATTTAGCATGGTCAGTAATAGTGTGGTTTGCATTCCGGTCGCGCGCGAAGGCGGCGCTGGTGAAGCGCCTGCGCTCGGTGACCGTGTTCTCGCTGGGGCTGCGGCGCGCACCCGAGGCCGCGGCCCCAGACAGACATCTCTCTAATGCTCTTATTATAATTACAATAATAGAAAAAGAAAATTAAATATAATAAAATTAAATAGAAAATCAAATTAAAAAATATTTGTATCAAAACATTCATTTAAATTATAAAAATATTTTTAATTTATACGAGGGTGGATTGAAAAGTACTCGGCCTAACCAAGAAAATAAACACGTACTAAATCAGTTATATTTTTATTTTTCTACATAATCACCATCAAGTTCAATACACTTTTGCCACCTCCCCTTCCAAGCATTTAGACCGTTGAAAAAAAATGATTCTTCCTTAGAGTCAAAATATGCGTCTACAGCTGCTTTGACCTCGTCGTTTGTCGAAAATCTTTGACCTCCCAAGTGCTTTTTTAGGTTAGGGAACAGAAAGAAGTCTGATGGTGCCAGATCAGGTGAATACGGCGGATGCGGTAACAGTTCATAGCCACAGTTGTGAATTTCAGCCATTGACTGCACTGACGTGTGAACACGGGCGTTATCTTGATGAAACAGGACTTTTCTTCTGAGCATTCCTCGACGTTTTTCTTTTATTTCCTCTCGTAAACGACGTAGTAAGGTGCAGTAGTAATCAGAGTTTATAGTCTGACCCCTTTCAAGATAATCAATCATAATCACACCTTTCGAGTCCCAGAATACTGAAGCCATCACCTTATTTGCCGACAAAATCGACTTAGCCTTTTTAGGGGGTGGTGAACCAGGTCTTCTCCACTGTTTTGATTGTTGTTTTGTTTCCGGTGTACAGTAATGAACCCATGTTTCGTCTATAGTAACAAAACGATTCAAAAAATCATCTGCATCGGATTAAAATAACTCCAAACAGTCGCGTGAAATAGTCAATCGCGTCCTTTTTTATTCAACTGAAAGCAGTCGCGGAACCCACCTCGCAGACACCTTGTGGAAACCCAACCCGTTGACAATGATGTTTTGAGTTCGTTTATAAGAGATGCCTATAATCTCGGCTATCTCTCTAATTTTTAATCTGCGGTCTCCCATTATTAAATCAAGTACTTTTTTAATATTTTCGTCAGTAGTTGACGTCGAAGGCCTTCCAGAGCGGGGTTCATCTTTCACACTCTCTCTACCACGCTTAAATTCTGCTATCCATTTTTTGACGGATGAATATGACAGAGCACAATCGCCTAATGTACTGACCATGTCATCATGGATGGCTTTTGATGAAAGCCCCTTCTTATGGAGGTACTTAATGACGGCACGCTGCTCGATTTGCTCCATTCGCGGAAATTATGTCCGATTACTTTGTTAATAAATTTATAAAATCACAACTAATTATCGCACACGTTTCGAACTTCACACAATGAACTAGTCTGAACTGAACTAAATAATGTGGGTAGATTTGATTTTTAGAATTGAATGGATCTGTGTTAGGCCGAGTACTTTTCAATCCACCCTCGTATATAACTTTAATTTTGATAAAATTATGTAGTATCCGTTAGACTTTTATTATCTCTTACACTCGGCAAAAAATTCATCGATCGAATAAAATGAATGCTCATTTAGAAAGTGGAACAATTTATCTTTGAAAATCTGTATATCGTTACACTCTTTGATGTTATTCGGAATCTTATTGTATATCTTTGGAGCCATATCAAACACACTTTTTTCCATACAAGGTAGTTTTATATGTTCTACCAAGGTTTTTATATAATCTGCTTCTATTGCGAAATCTCGAAATCTCTAATTTAAATAGTGATGGATATTGCCTGATAAATAAAGCTATTTCAAATATGTATAGTGATGATACGGTAATAAGTTTTAATTTTATGAAATAATATTTACAGCTATCAGTTCTTTTTAAACCACACATAGCACGTATACACATTTTTTGACATTTAAATACTTTATCCCAGTTAGCGGCGTTACCCAAAAATATTATTCCATATCTAAGCCTGGACGCAACATAACCATGATAGGTCACAAGTAATGTGGGGAGACTGACTTTTTTTGCTAGCATATATAGGTTATAAGACGACTGTGTCACTTTTTTGCATACGAATTCTATATGGCTTTGCCATTTCAGATTTTCAACAATGTGAACGCCAAAAAAACTTGTAGTTGTTGTTATTTGGACTTCTTTGTCATTATATTGAATTTGTGTATTAAAACTATGTTTAGTTTTTTGTTTGAATTGCATTATCTTAGTTTTATCAATATTCATTATTAAATTATTGTTTCGTAGCCACTCAATTATTGGCTTTAAGCTACTATTTATGGCGTTTTCATTATTATAAATAACTGTACAGTTTTCCGCAAACAATATCATCCGATTTTGAGTAGATTTAGGTAGGTCATTTATATAAATAATAAAAAGTAGTGGCCCCAGAACACTTCCTTGTGGGACACCAAATTTAATTATTCTAGGACTGGATCTATTATGTATTTTATTTTTATGTTTGGAACAAATTTTGCTTATTTCCGTGATTTGAGTTCTTTCACTGAGGTACGAATTTAATGAATCGAGAGTATTGCCCCTTACACCGTAAATATCAAGTTTATTTAAAAGTTTTGCATGATCCACAAAGTCAAAGGCCTTTGACATATCGATGAACAAGGCATAAGAAAGTTGTCTAGCATCCACTCTTGGGTATATCATACTTAAAAATTCATAGATAGCTAGGCCTACTGACATATTCTTTCGGAATCCTTTTTGATCGGCGGTAAAGATGTTGTTCCGTTCGAAGTAATTATATAATTTATTATATATAGCCTTTTCAATTATTTTAGAAAATGTAGGAGTTAAGGCTATTGGTCTAAATTTCTTAATATTGGATTTAGCTTCTTTTTATGGAGGGGTTTATTTATTGTAGTCTTTAATGCTGATGGAAAATTACCCTGTTCAAAACATAAATTAATTATGTGGCAAATTTTTATATTGACACACATTTTTATATTGAAATGTGGATTTATAATTTATAACTTAAAATTTTTAAACTGGGTCTTCTAATGTTCCATCCGTTCTTCATATCTAACTTTAATCAGATACGGTGTCACCCCTTAAGATTATATATGTATGCTGGCAGAGCGCCCAAATCTGTATAGAAAAAGTCGTAAAAACTAACAGTTTTACTTGAAATATTGTCAGAATATATATTAGAACATGAAGTTACTGATATTAAAGATAATTATTAGAATCGTTTAAACTTTAATACTATATTACTTTATACCCTTTATAAAATACATTTTATATATTTTCCTGTATTTTTTTGTACTCATAAAAAAAGACATGATACAGTCAAATTTCTGGTGTAGACGAAACTGCTATTGAATTGCATTCGAGATATAATAATGTAATATGAATAATCTGAAGCTAAGCTAATATTTTTGAGAAAAATACTACATATTCTTTTTTAGTTGTGTTATATATAAAAATAAAAAATAAAAATATACAGTATATTAAACTTTTTTGTCATCTTTTCTGTGGTTTGGCCTTATTCCCTCGGTCTGATGTTGGCATTAGTTTTATAAATAAATACGCTCTCATTTCACAAATTATGATAAAACGGGATTTACAAGCCGCGACCGGCATGATCCCGACATGTACTGCGCGTGAGCTAGGATGCGCCAAATAGCTTCTGTGACATTATTAGAGGACCTTAATTGCGAAATTCCGAACCCAGATTTTAATGAAAACACACATTGATCAGCAATACCAGTAATAGGATGTCTCCTCTGCACTCGGGGGCCAATTCTCAGACAGCTTATTCTATTTCAGTCCATTTGAAATACCGTTGAATCTTGTAACCGCTTCTTAAAGGGAAGCTACAATTTTTTTCTGGGTTTTTTCTTTTAAAATATGCACAAAATATGAAGAGTTGGCTAGTCCTCTCACCGCCACCACAAGTTCATTTAGTTTACTGTAGGAAAGAATATTGCAATGGCATATATTATAGTCAACCAACATGAAAGGTTGTACTAAGGACTTACATATTTTTTTTGAATTAAATCAGGAGGAAATAAAACAATAGATGTTAGAAACATTAATGTCGTAAGTGAAATCAACTTCATCTCAGAAAAGGTTTTCTTGCCACAAAACAATATCATAAATCAGATTTATTTCGAACAATAACCATATTTTCGCGCAAATTGGTTGCCACAAATAAGTCAGAAATTACTGATTGTTTTGTTTTTTTTTATAGGATAAGGGTGACAAATGAGCACACAGTTCACCTGATGGTAAGTGGTTGCTGCGGCCCATAGACATCTGCATCTATCCTCTATAACAAATCAAAATGCAGATACGTTGTCACCCGTGAGGACTACGATGGAATGCTTCATTTCCAGTAAAAAGGGTATCCGGCTCTCTACACTCACCATACGAAACACAGCAGCGTTAAGCTGCTATTTTACGCTGGTATTCTGTGAGAGCGTGGTCCTTCCCCGGTCGAGCCGACCCATTCGAGCTACAACTATACTACTAATATAGCTGCAGCATGGCTCTACCACGTAAAATGCTTGTGTTTTAGTTTTATTTCCCTAATAATAAAAAAAAAAAGCTTGAATGCAACCACCTCATTCCAAGAGGTATCAACCAAGTCTTTTTTCATGTTATAATAACTCTTATAAATAGAGTTTAAAAAATATTTCAACTTGGTAATAGAGAGGATTTGTAAGGTAAAGGCATGTAATTCCGAAGGGTTTTAAAATTGGAACCATATTCCGCGGTATTTACAAAATGTCTCTTTTGTCAAAATCTGTCATTTTATTGATAATATAACATTGTATAGCCTTATCACCAAAGGTCTGTAGTAATATGTATACGTTTTAAAACAATTGGTTGGTTTTGCTACAGCAGCTGGTCCGAACCCACGCCTCATAGATTTTGGACCTTATGCACGTGAGGACCATGTTTTTTTTTTTAAAATAGTGAGTGTAATTCTTTGAGTTAAACTATTTCAAGTATATTTTTAACCGAAACTCTTAACTATATTTAGTTTTTTGAATAATTCAAGGTGAAAATACGTCTTGAAAATACCGCAGCATTATGTGCCAAATATTTCAGGCGGTTACTAACTCCAATGTAGGTATACCGCGAAATAGCGATTTCAGATACTTGATTTTTTTTAATCTTTGGGGGTTGTTTTTATGATCAGGCGGCTTTGGGTTCAATAAACAACTTAAAGAGACAATGAATATTAAAAATCTATCTATTTCCCAGGTAAACTTTTGCGTTTCATTCACTAATTGTAGCATGACAAAAGTGATATATTCAGGTATTTTGTTAATTCATGTAAGGGAAACCTAGGAAGGAAAGTTCAAGTTAATACACAATTCGATGTTATTTTTAGCAAGTATTATTTTATATTTACGAAGATTTTGTGATTAAGTATTAATCTAAATATAAATTTTGTAACATTATTGCATTTTATAATACTCGGAATTAGGAAACGAGATTTTTTTGGTATGAAATGCTAGTTCGATGTAGGTATAGCAGGTCGGAAATAGGTTCTATAAGCAATTTATTCCGCGGCAAATACACACGCCAAGTACAGTCACAATTTTACGCAGCGTTCTATGTACTTTCCTTTAGTTTCAACAATGCGTATGTTCCTATTTCGCTCATAATAACTTTCACAAAATTGGGTACGTAGTCGTAAACGTTTATGGATAATAATTCTCTACTCCAATAATTTAATAATATCATTTTATACAATATCTCGCTCTAGAGAGAACCACATATTGTTTGTTCTATTATTGTGATATTACGACAAATATTGAAATAAATAAAATTGATTAGTTTGTATATTAGGCAATAATAGCATTTTTTTCACAAGTATTAAATATTTATATTGAATAATAGATGCATTATACGCAATCAAACCATCTATCCTAAAAAATTTCACATACCTACATAATAGTGCAAAGATTTTACTTCTGTAAAATCTTCTCTCGTTGTGTAACCCAATACATAGGTATGACGAGGTAGTTCGAGGTAGGTATGTAATTGAAATAAAAATTCAATATACAATACTGGCAAACCAAATTTATTAAGAGCCGTAAGAGCCCGAGGGTCATAAAACAAAAAAATAATTCTACTGCGCGAAGCAACAGACAGCCAGCGCCATCTATGATCGCGCTTGGGAACTAAAATAATTAAACATTCCGCCCACCAAGGACGATATAAACAGAATCGTCCTTAATTAACATTAACATATTATACATAAAACAATAAAAGTAAACCGCCCACCATGCAACAATACCAAAAAAAAGAAAATAATCTATATTTACCCATTACAAATAAAATACATTTTATAGGTACCCATAAGGGGTTAAATAAGTACAGTAAATATTTTATTGGTCAGCAGTTAGTCCAGTATCAATTGAAAGTATACAAAGCTTGGATACTGGTCTCTTGATAACTGTATTTTTAGTTCGCAAAGTGACTATACGGGTGATGTTATCAGTTCCTGGATGTTTAGCTATCACACGACCAAGGAGCCATTTACACGGGGGTAAATCATTCTCTTTTATTAATACTATATCTCCTAACTGCGGTTCAGGTGTTTGGTGAGACCATCTGTACCTATGTAAAAACTGACTTAAGTATTCTTGCGACTATCGTCGCCAAAACTGTTGCATCAGCTTCTGGGTGAGTTGCCACCTACGTAAACTGCGGATGTTGGAGGTTTCAAAGTTATTGTCTGGTAGGGTAACCAAGGGTTCTCCCACCAAAAAATGGCCGGGAGTTAGTACCTCCAATGATTCGGTGTCTGTCCGAAGTTGTGTTAGAGGTCTTGAATTCAGGCAGGCCTCAATCTGTATCAAGACTGTGGACAGCTCTTCGTAGGTTAAGGTTGTCTCTCCGATAACCTTCCTTAAGTGTGTCTTTACAGACTTAATTCCAGCTTCCCACAATCCTCCGAAATTCGGTGACCGTGGCGGAATAAAGTGCCAAGAAGTGCCATGTGAAGCCAAGGAATTTGCCACCTCTCTTAAGATTCCTGACCTTTCAGATGCAAATAGTGCGCGCAACTCTCTAGCGGCTCCCACGAAGTTTGTGCCGTTGTCGCTCCAAATATCGGTGCAGAGCCCACGGCGAGCAACAAATCGTTTGAACGCGCTTAGAAATCCTTCAGTTGTAAGATCACTGACAACTTCCAGATGAATTGCCCTAGTCGCCATACAGATAAAAATACAAATGTATCCCTTATATGATTTGTATCCTCTTCCCTTTGTTGTCCGTACGTTAATGGGTCCAGCGTAATCAATTCCACAGCATTTAAATGGTTTAGAAGGTGTTACTCTGGCAGCTGGAAGCTGGCCCATTAAAGGCGGTGCAGATTTTGCCCTGTCCTTGAAACATGTTACACATTTTCTGACATGTGATTTGGTCAACCATTTGGAGCCTAAAATCCAGTATTTGGATTGAAAATATGTAAGCATAAGCTGCTGACCTCCATGTAGTGTTTTCGTGTGGGCATCAGCGACAATTAAATCCGTTACAGGCGAGTCTTTAGGAAGCAGAATTGGATGCTTTTTGTTTGTGTTCAATTGGGATTTTTCCAGACGTCCTCCAACTCGTAGCAGTCCTGAATCATCTATAAACGGATTTAAAGGTTTAAGAGGACCCTTGATTTTATTCGGTTCGTTAGCCTTTAAAAGCTCAAATTTTTTTTTAAAATGTTCCTGTTGGCATTGTCTAATACAGGTGTCAGTAGCCTGTTTTAACTCTGTAAGGTAGTTATGACGGCGTTCAAGCTTATTTTTACCACACAAAAAACGCCTGCAATAAGCCACTACTCTTACTAGCTTGGTCCATGATGAGTATTTGTTCCAAATGAATTGATCCACATCAGTAAAGTGAACCTTTCTCATTTCCAACTGAGTTTCATCGTTTTTTGGTTTAGAATAATTTACTGTCTTTTCCTGAAGAAGCGGTGGGACCATGAAACCACAAAGTATTTTGCAGTAAATCTGATGGATTTAGCCCTATCGATGCACAGTCAGCAGGATTCTGGCTGGATGAAATATGTGACCAGCGATTCGAATCGAGAGTACACAGAATTTCTGAGACACGATTACCAACAAATGTCTGCCATTTGCTTGGATGTACTCTCAACCAGGCCAAAACCACTTCTGAATCCGACCAAGCATGAATATGCGACCTTTCAATGTTCAACACTTCAGACACCTCCTTCAGAAGCTTACTCAATAATGTTGCTCCACACAACTCCATTTTAGGAATTGATATTTGTTTAATAGGTGCTACTTTTGTTTTGCAGGTAACCAAGCTGACGTGAATATTTCCATCCGAATCACCAACTCGCAAATACACTACTGCACTATACGCAGCATTCGAAGCATCTGCAAATCCATGGAGTTCTACTACTTCATCGTTAGCCTTGGTTTTCATCCAACGAGGCAACTTGATATGTTTTAAATTTTCTAACTCTTTCCGGTAAGTAATCCATTCCTTGATTATTACGTTTGGAAGTTATTCGTCCCAATTTATGCCTGCCAGCCACAATTTTTGGATTAAAATCTTTGCTTTAATTATACATGGGGCAAGCCAACCTAGGGGTCGTATAATCTAGCTATGTCTGACAAAACCTTTCTTTTTGTTACAGGTCCTGTCTGCGGCGGAAGAGTCACCATGTACTGAAATTCGTCGGTTCGTCGATTCCAGGTAAGTCCTAAAAGTTTAACTATCTCATCTGTTTTTAAGTTAATCCCTTCTCCTATATCCTTTCCTTCTTCCTCCTTTTTTAACATTTCCAGTAGCTCACTGTTGTTTGTCATCCATCTTTGAAGCTCAAACCCTCCCTTTTTAACATTATGTTCAATTCCCTATAGATCTGTAATCCTTCTTTCACTGTTTGACAGTCCGAGAGCAAATCATCCACATAAAAATCACTAACAATTTTTTTAGCTGTTTCAGGATACAGTGCACCTTCGTCAAGAGCCAGTTGTTGCAACGTTTTTACAGCCAAATATGGTGCTGAAGCGGTTCCGAACGTTAGTCGCAATAAACGATATTCCTGTATATTTGCCTTTGATTTTCTAGTAGCTTCTACATTTCCGTTCTCCTCATCCTCACCATTCCACTGATCACACCATAACAACCGCTGATAATCTGTATCTTGATCAGCCACCTTGACTTGACGGTACATCTTAATGATGTCAGCTGCCAAGCAAATAGGGTACTTCTTCCACCTTATCAGTAAGTGCCTTAATTCTGGCTGTAGGGTTGGCCCTATCATAAGAACATCATTTAGGGAATTACCATTTTGATCTTTACAAGATGCATCGAATACGACTCGAATCTTGGTCGTGTCTTTGTCATCCCTAATGACAGCGTGATGTGGAAGAAAGAAAGATTTGTTTCCGTTTTGTTCCTTCTCTGGAACGATCTCCATATGATTTAAGTTTTCGTATTCTTTGACTACCTTAGCATATTTCTTTTTCAAAGATTCATTTTTATTGAATCTAGATTCTAATGATCTAAGCCTTTTCTCTGCGATCAATTTAGAATTTTTAAACTCGATATTTTGTTGTTTAAATGGAAGCCGCACTATATAACGGCCCTGCGAGTCTCTGCACGTTGTTTGTGCATACAATCTTTCACACTCCTCTTCTTCCTGCGATAATATTTTTGATTGACTCTTGGGATCAGCTTCCATTTCCCAAAATACCTTGAGGTAATCATCCGTCAAAGCATGCATTACAACGACGTGGTTGCCTTGGATCTGTTGTGTAGTACCTGAAATTATCCAACCCAGAGAAGTACTTTACGCTACTAATGACCCTTTTGATCCCCTTTTGATTTGACCTTGTATGACTTGTCCGTATACCTCTGCACCCAACAAAACATCAATTTTGTTAGGAGTGTGATATTGTGGGTCAGCTAAGCATATGCCACTTTTATTTATCCAATCTAATTCAACAACCTTTTTACTAGGAAGAAAAGAGGTAATAGACTTGAGAATGTAAGCATGAACAGTTATTACTGTGGTGGAATCAAACCTAGGATGAACCTTCAATTTTACCATATATTTAACTGCGATGTTGTCGTTACCTTCCAATCCAGATATACGCCCCTGTACAGGCATCTTCTTAAGACCCAAGTACTGAGCAACCGCTTCCGTGACAAAAGAGGCTTGAGAGCCTTGATCAAGCAGCGCTCGGATTAAATGACGCTCTCCGTTGGATGATTCTGCCTTAACCAGAGCTGTGGCTAACAGAATCTGACTTTGAACTGTCAACTGGTTCGATGAATGGCACGTGATAACAGGGTCACTTTCTACTGAGCTGGATGACGCCACTATCTTTTTAGTGGCTGAACCCTCAACATCCTCACCAGACAGAGAAATGAAAACCTTACTAGACCCTTGAGCACTAGTAGAACCACTAGACACATCACCAGACCTACCTGAACCTTCATCATGAGACATTTTAGGATGAAGCATTGAATGATGTTTGCGTTTACAAATCCTACAGCTTAAAGTACTTTGGCATACCTTGGCTGCATGATGACCAAAACAATTGAAACACAAACGGTTCTTCTCAATAAAACTTCTACGGTTATCTACGTTTTCCTTGGCGAACCTTTTACAGTTACCAATTTTGTGGTTGTCAGAACAGAATTCACATTTAAGTTGAGTTGTGTGAAAAACCTTAGGTTTATTAACATTTTGTGACTGAATGTTTTGAGCCTTGTGTGACACTGATGACTTAGGTTCCAGAAACTCTAAAGCGCGATAACGTTTCGTTAAAAAGTCTTTAAATTGAGTGAACTTCGGAAGTTCGTCTAATTCACTGTAGTTGCTAATATAGATTTCCCATTCTTTTCTGGAATCTACGTCAAGTTTAAGGGTTAACAAGTGTATTATAAGTATATCCCAGGAGCTCACATCGACTCCTATGTTTGTTAACGCACTCAAACAGTCAGTGGTGGTGTCAATCAATCCCTTTAACATTTGCGCAGACTCACCGACAATATTTTTTTGACTTAAAAATTATTTGAGAATAGAATGACACAAGAATTTCTTATTGTTATATCTCGAATTTAATAATGTCCAACATCTCGTATAATTTGAATCCGCAATTGGAATCTGCCTAAGAAGTTGTTCCGGTTCACCAGACAAATAACCCTTTAAATAGTGCATTTTCTGTACATTATCTAACTGAGAATTACTATGCACTAACGATACAAACAAATCTCGGAACGTGGTCCATTCTGAATACTGCACTGTAAAGGTAGGTATTATAATTCGAGGCAATTGAATGTTTGTACGCTGTGTCTGTGAACTATTATAATCCAAAACATTTGAAACTACCTTTGCTGGTTTTTCAAAGGTGTCCAGCACTTGTTTTAAAACTGTTTTATATTCTATATACAACTCTTCAAACTAATTCATACATATCATCTTTAAAATAAGCTAATTCTCTATCAGTAGATGCTCTTACAATCTTATCATGTGTATCATTAAACTTAGACCAAAGTTCATTAAGAGAATCTAATCTGATTTGTACATATTGCTGTATTATTCTCTCTTTAGGACACTTTTTATAATTTATTAAAGATTTTTTCATACGGTCATAAGAATCGACCTGCAAGTGAACTAAATCTTCCATTTTAAATCAAACAATTATTTAACGTCAATACAAATTTACACTGAATTTTTTTTTACTATACAATAAATACAAGTTACAGAAAAATCCTAAAAAAATCACAAGTGTTTTCACAGTTGTTGTTTCAAAAAAAAATCGGACATAGGTTCCCCGTCTTTGCCAAATTTCCTTAAAATCTAACTAAGTTAATTGTAAACAAACTACTAAATTATTCTAAGTCCAAGTAACTTCCAAAATTTTACTAAGTTTAAATATTCAAAGAAATAAAGTTCAAATTTGCACCATTTTATTGTAAACACTTCACTTGATTTAATATTTTCAAAGTTAATTGTTGCATGTAAATAAGGTTCAAATCACTCACAATTAATCCTGGTATCACCTCAATGGACTGTAGTTGATGACGTACAAAGCGCGTTGCGCTCCGCACTCCCCTCTCCTCCGCTCGTAGTTGTTCCGCTTTGCTTCCTGACAGGCACCGTCACTCCCGGCACCGTCTGCAGTAGATAGTTGCCTCGTTGCAACCACCGCTGCTGAACTTGGCTAGTTTGCGCAAGCAATCCACTTGCCCAGCCAAAACCTCTTCAAAAAACTGAACAACTTGCCTAAACCAACCAACCGATCCGCATCCGGCTCGAAGGACCAACACTATGTATAACCCAATGCATAGGTATCACGAGGTAGTTCGAGGTAGGTATGTAATTGAAATAAAAATTCAACATACAATACTGGCAAACCAAATTTATTAAGAGCCGTAAGAGCCCGAGGGTCATAAAACAAAAAAATAATTCTACTGCGCGAAGCAACAGACAGCCAGCGCCATCTATGATCGCACTTAGGAACTAAAATAATTAAACACTCGTTGTAGGTAGGAGTAGGGCGATTTGTCAAGGAAAATCTAAATTGGTCAACAACATCAACACCTTGTCAGCTATTTAATTGTATACTTTTTCTATTTAATTGTGTAGTCAAAACTCGATTATTCGGCCCTGAGTTATACGGATTCGCGATTATCCGGACTATCAACCGCGACCAATTAAATAATTAAGTCACATTGAGCCAAGTTGCAAATTGGTTATCATATGTACTACATGTCGAATACCGTGTCGGTATTGGAATTACCGCGACCGCACCTTACGGGATCGCTGCCCCACACGTTTCGTTAAAGTTTTAGTTAGCTAGCAATTGTTACTCCGCTCTGACGTGCGTGTCTAGTCTATCTACATATTTAAAAATGACAAAGCGTAAGAGAGTGGTGTTATCGCTTAAAGACAAATTAAATATTAATGACTTATTAAAAAGGATAAACCGGTCGTAAGTTAGCTGATAAGTATGGTGTAGATACATCCAAGATAAGTGATATTAAGAAGAATGCCGATTCAATTTTGTTGTACACCTGCAAATTAGGTAGTGAAGACGGGAGTAAACATCGGAAAATGATGAAGAAACCGAAAAACTAACTTTTAGAAGACGCTTTGTAATGTTGGTTTTTACAAAAGCGATCAACTGGGCAACTGATATCTGGCCATTTGCTCTGTCAAAAAGCATTACAGTTAAATAAAAAATTAGGTGGCGACTACTCGTTTGTCGCAAGTAACGGATGGTTATACAGTTTAAATCTCGTTATGGAATTCGTAAATTGGAAATACAAGGTGAAAAAATGTCAGATAATGTAGACGCAACACTCTTTTAAAGATAATTTTAAGAAGAAAATGGATGAAAATAATTATGACTTGGATTTCGTTTATAATGCTGATGAAACCGGATTAAACTGGAAGTCATTACTTTCAAAATCTTTAGTTTCAATCCGAAAGAATTCAGCTCCAGGATATAAAACTAGCAAAAAACGAGTAACAATATTAGTTTGCGCTAACGCTACCGGGGCCCATAAAATACCTTTGCTCGTCATCGGAAAATTAAAAAAAACTAGATGTTTTAAAAATATCAGGCTGTCCTTAATTTATAAAAATCAAAAAAGCGCATGGATGACCTCTGAAATATTCATTGACTGGTATGACAACACTTTTATCCCTGAAGTAAAAAAAATACAAAACGAAATTGGCAAACAAAGAAATGTATTACTTTTACTGGATAACGTACCAAACCATACTTCGGCTTAACTGTTAGAAAGAGCAAATGGAAAGTTTAAAGTAAAATTTTTGCCTCCTAATGTGACATCCTTCCTGCTACCAATGGATCAAAATATTATTGAAACATGACACGACTTTATAGAAAACAACTTTTACGTAGGTTGTTATCTGTTGATGAAGATAATGTAGAAGTGGTTTTATCATTTTTTTAAAGAAATGAATTTAAATGAGTGTTCTTACATATTGTGCGTGGGATTTGATTGAAGAGAAAACTTTAAACAAGACTTGGAACACAGTACTTAATCGGGAGAATGAAAATTCAATAACCAATACGGACGATTCTATTTTGGAGGATATAAATGAGCTAATATTAGAGATACAAATATGCAAGGATTGTGATTATGATGATATAGAATTGTGGGTCACTTGTGACAGTAATGATCAAGGCTTTCAGATAATGTCGAATAACGAAATCGTAGAAAACATATTGCGGATAAATGAACAGCAGGAAATGCAAGAAGATGAAACAGAAGAAAATATAGACATAGAAAATGATGCAGGACAATCTCATGACGAAGCACTTCACGCTCTGGAAACAGCTCTAAAGTGGTTGAAAAAACAAACAGAGTGATACTGTGAGCTTACTACAGCTCAAACGAATTCAGTAGCTTACGTCAAATGACAATTACCAAATATTTTAAACCAAATTAAACTTATTATTTTATTTCATGACTACCAAATACAAATTACCAAATACACATTGTAAACAAATTATACGTACATACGTATCTAAATATTTTTGAAGTGAAAACTTCTTTAGCGGCGTTGTGCACTTTTTTTGTAATGGGTAAAAAATGTTAAACTCGCGTCAGGTCACGTGTCCTGATCGAAAATTCGTAAGACGGACGAAGAGTAGACCGCCGGCGCCATAGAGTACTTTTATATTGGCCGGCGCGGCATAGGTGAGGAATATGGAGTGTAGAGTAAAAGGAGGACCATCTCTATATAAGAAAAGTATCCCTAAAAACGCGTCCAATATGGGTGGCGCTACAGTAGCATAGGATAAATTAAAAAAAAGCGCCAAAATTAATTAGAATAAGATGGAAAAATAAACAAGGACTGACCAATCCGCTTGGTTTTGTACTACGTAAATAGTTGAGGTTTTGTATACTGGCATTTTACTACCTACTCTAGACATGATTTTTTTAAATATTTGAATTCAGCTGACTTCACTCCGTCTACAACAGCTATGTTCATAACGTAGTTTTTCAGACGCCAGCGCTATTGTGGTAGGTATTGGAACCTCTATTTTCAGGTATATAGTAGGACACTTTATCAAGTTTCGCCCCTTATAAGATGGTTCTCCTTGTACTCCACACTCCATAGAGAGGAAGTAAGTTAGGTTTAATTAATTTTCATTTATTAATTAATATAATTTTATTATTAAGATTAGGTTTCGATCGAGTCTACTGTACTGCTTGACGAAATTATTGATATAGATATATATGTACTTACACATTATAGATGTAA
This sequence comes from Parnassius glacialis, assembly GCA_033319125.1. Taxonomy (NCBI): domain Eukaryota; kingdom Metazoa; phylum Arthropoda; class Insecta; order Lepidoptera; family Papilionidae; genus Parnassius; species Parnassius glacialis. Next base: position 3,868,541 of record JAVANC010000013.1, read on the forward strand.
TATGTTTATACTTTATAGCATTAACCTATATTTTCATAACATCACAATAAGCACATGTGCGGTGTAGGTTTACCAAACAAATAATTTCGAATGAAAATAAATGAAATAAGATAATAATAAAAAATCTCCGCCATTCCAAAATATCAAAAATGCACAACGTTAATATTCAAGTTTTCACTTCTACCGGCACTCCCGGAGTGCAACCCGTCGTTTTATTATTTCATGATTGAGGCTGCAGTATTTTAGTATATATGTGTGTAATCTAAATTTAAGAAAATATGTAGATACATAAGTGCATACATCGTATATTGGAAAATGTATCTCTTAATAATTTCTTAATAAAAAATTATTTCCGTTGATATGCACAAAACCCACTATTCTTTATACATTCGATTATCCGGATTTTCGATTATCCGAATCCTTAACGGCAACAATTAGTCCGGTTAATCGAGTTTCCACTGTATTAAAAATCAAATAAACTAATCAGATATATATCCACGGTTAGTTAGTTTAGTTATGAATATTTTTAAATTATAATAATTTTGATTGTAGGATAAAGAATATCTTAAGTTATTCTTCCAAATTTTTCCATTTGCAGCTTGTACACTTGGAATGAGGAACCAAATACATCGGAATAAAAATTTTTCATCGGATTAATGTGGCGCCGACGTTTCTTCATATTTAATTAATTAAAAATACAAATCAAGATCTAATAGCCAAACCTTTTGTCTATTTTAAAACTAAAAACAATACTAGTTCTGATAAAAATAGCCAAACCTTCAAAAGTGTACAATAAGTGCTTAATTTTCTATCTTCATTGGAGTTTAAGTAAAATACCGCGAAATTTTTGTGCCTTAGTTAAGTAAGGCACAAAAATTTTATTTCGTTCTCTTAGTTTTAAGTAAACCTATATTTTTTTTGTGAATATGTACGATAAAATATTCATTAATAATATACTGAGAGTCCAAAACTAACATGCATATTACATTCTTTACATTTCCTCTGGCCCCTCTCGGCTTTAGTTTGTAAGTAGCTCTTTGTGCTTTGAGCAAACTGGTGCACATAAAGGCATAGTTTTATTTAAAGAACATACTTTAACAGACCCGTGGATCTTCTCCATTTTTGTGTTTATAAGCTTAATTTGTAAAACCGTAAATTTGATCATTATATCCCATCACCAAGTGGAATGTTTGCGCGAGCTTGAGAGCATTCCCAGAGGGACAAAGTCGGCACATACAGCAACATTGCAGGTTCTAAGTTCTGGCGGTTAAAAGCCTGGTGCCTGGATTATTCTCTTCCCCGTTCAATGTGAGGAATTAAGAAATAAGATAATGTTTAAATTAGATTTAGTTTGTTTTTCAAATGTAGTGCTCGTTTTGTTCCAGTATTTTTTTCATAATTGATTCACGTAGTGATTTAACAAATTTATAATAATAATTTATGTAGTGATAACATTTTGCTCATAGATTACAGAACACTTATAATTTCTTGCTTCACTCGTTGCCTTACCAGAATATTCATATCATGCATTTTTTAATGTACGGCCCTTGTGGAATCAATTACCACCAGCGAATTTTCCGGGCCGATACGAATTAGGAACCTTCAAGAAAAGAGCTTACACCTTTCTAAAAGGTCGGCAACGCTTCGGCAATTCCCCTGGTGTTGCGGTTGTTCATGGGCGGCGGTAGTCACTTACCATCAAGTGAGCCGCATACTAGTTTGCGCCCTATTCCATAAAAAAAAAGAGAAGCGATACCAAATGTAAATAAAACCAATGCAAGGGTATAAGGCATAGTAGGGGTACGTAACTTTTTGATAGTTAGATTATATATTTAAATAAACAATATAGTTTATAAAATGTCTAGCAAACCAAACAAATTTGACTTTTTATACATTTTGTTATAATTTGAACTTCTGTATAATGTAGATTTAAATTAAATAACGAGAATAATAATAATGTTTCTGAATATCACTTGCCTAACAACTGTGTGCCCAGTGTATGGTAACAGGCTTGCCCCCTGTTACATAAGGACTTAAATATATCAGGCAATATGTGGGTGTTAATATCTCTGCCTACCCCTTAAGGGATACAGGACTGATGTTATGTTATGTTTATGGAAATGAGGATAAAATATATTTTTTGAGGAAATCATTGTTTTTTCAGTCAGACGCCGATTTTTCTGAGTCTGTAGAGTCACATCATCTTCAATAAAATCAAGTTTGAAAAACTTACCTTCTTCTTTTTCAATATGCTACACACATTTGTCACTTAATAATGCCTTAACTTTTTAAAATTTAAACATAGTATTACCTCCCTTTACATCAGTCCAAATCAACTCAATGGGGTATAATTCCCAATGATAAGGGGAAAGTCTTAGGCCAAGTTTCTTTAACATATTTGTAGGTATTATTAACCATATTTTTCATTCACAGTAAAACTAGTCCCTTAAAATTAAAAATTAAATTAAAATGATATACATACTTTACTCACATGCATCTTTAATAAATTAAGAAAAGTTTTACTATAACAGTTGCTGTTTTTTAAATAACTTTAAGATAACTTTAAAGTACACTCCGAACCAAGAAGTTTTAATTAAAAATACTAAACAACATTCATATATATCCTATTCCTATACATACCTTTGGACGTTTCTTTTTCGGAGAAGTAAAATCTGTTGATTTATTTCTCCACGTACTTGGTTGTGGCTCCATAATTAACCACTCTAAATAAAAAAAACAATTATCAACAAAACAAAATAACAATAATTAAATAAACAATAAAAAATAACAAAAATTTAAACAGACAAAATTGTTTCACCACGAGCGCGTTCCGAATATTGGCGAACCCGTTTTGAACCTGACATGTATTTGTCGGGAAAATGAGACATTACGACAAATACACAAGATGGAAAGAGAGAGATAATAGATTGTCAACTCCACAGTCGTTTTTAAGGTAAATGACCTTTAGCGTCGCTGCTAGTTGGCCGTACGTTACATTATAACATATATGTAACATTTATATAACATATTTTGACTGCCTCGTTGGTCTAGTGGTTGTAGTAGTGCGACTGCTGATCATGAGGTCCCGGGTTCGAATCCCGGGTCGGGCCAAAAAATCAGTTATTGAGTTTTTCCATCAAGAAAATCTCAGTATCTGCCCGTAGTTAGGAAGTTGGCGGTGTTTCACCCCCGTGCCTCGGAAAGCACGTAAAGCCGTTGGTCCTGCGCCTGATCTCTCTCCGGTCGTGTCGGTTTACCGTCCCATTGGGCTATGAGAGTGAGGGAATAAAGAGTGCACCTGTGCTGGCGCATACACTTGGGCTCTATAATCCTGTCCTGCGCAGATGGCTAGTCTCCGTTGAGACTGGCCGCCGTGGCCGAAATTCGGTCTGGAGGACATTATATTATTATCTAACATTCGGTATGACATTAGTCCCTTGTGAGAAAGATAAAGCCCTAGTGTCGGATGCTACTTGTGTAGACACTTTGACGACCTCTTATTTCAGGGGTACCTCGTTTAGAGCCGAGGCGGCATCAGAGGCAGCTGAACTGAGTAATTGAGGCAAATATGAGTCTCTGAGAGATGACTACATATTTGTGCCATTCACTGTAGAGACTATCGGCCGGTGGGGTCCACGTGCAGTGAAGTTCCTAAGGGAACTCCATCAGCGACTAGTCGTTGCTGCTAGTGATAAGATGGCTGGCATTTTTCTCGCTCAAAGGTTAAGTATAAGTAGCCATTAAGCGGGGAAACGCAGTCGGCGTTCTTGGCACGATACCGCGGGGAGTAGGGCTGTTTGATAATTAAATTACTACTTTTAGTTTTTTTTTATTATAGTTTTTGATATTGTATATATAATAAATTGTTATATTTACAACATTATATGTTATACTGAAAACTAACAATGTGAATGTTGTAGAATCATCTATGATAATGTCATTTTGTTCGTTAACCAGAGACTAAACGTAATTTTAAATTTCTCGTTTTTGTTATAAATTCCTGTATTTTGATAATAATTTCTTTTTTTTATTTGTCTTATAAGTAACTTTTATTTTTTATTGTTTTGATTTGTGTTTATGTTTGTAGTATGCTTTAAAAAAATATTAAAATTTAACATGTCTTTCCCCTGTCTCTTGTGCACTCATTTCACAACTTTTTCTAATTTTTTCTGTTATTTTGATACGAGTGGTGACGACGGTGTTGCTAGTGGATATTATGTTTTTTTTTTATTATTTATATCCCATTTCATTTATTTAAATAATTTTTATTTAGTATAAATATTTAATGTACAATATGTCTTTTCAAGATATAAGCCTAGAAGACTCCTTTTTTTACCTTCATCCTCTGACTGATGGAATAGTAATAGTTTCTACAGTCTCCATTATCTTAAGTAAACATTAGATTTGCTTTTCTCACATTCACAGAAAAATTTCTTCTTTAATGCCCAGAGTATTCTAGCACATTATTCAGACGTACTCTCCTCATTTGATAACAAAAACATACATGCTATTTTGATATCCGAATCTTAGCTTAAGCCTTGATTGTCCTCCACATCATATGCTATTCCAGGATTGCAACTAATAAGGAATGAATGATTACTCGGGTTGGTGGAGGTGTTGCTGTCTACCTTTGCTCATACTTACCATTTACAAATATAAGTATGTCAACTGACCGGAGTACTTCACGAGCTGAACATTTTATTATCGATTTTTTTTCTGCCTTACAGTTGACTACTTTTCTACATTTGAAAGCCTCTTAGACAAATATATTCCCCTGTATCAGCACTCTATCATAATGGGTGATCTTTACACGTGCTTTTTAAAAAGCTCTCCTTTCGATTGAAATCTATAGTTCAAGCAGCTAACTTACATATTCTCCCTCTTTCTGCTACTCACTTTTATCCGAATTGTTTCCTATCTCTTGTAGATCTTATTCTTATTTCTTCCATTTATCATGTTGATAAACATGATCAGTGTCCTGCTGATGCATTTTCATATCACGACTTGCTAGGTATAAATTTGATTATTCTGATACCAATAGAGATAAATATAAAAATATTCGGAATCACTGCAACAGGTTGCGTAGAGATAAACAACGACGCTATAATCATAAACCTACAGTCGATGAAGATGATTCCGGCAGAGTATGAAAATTTGTTAAGTCTCTTGGAGTCGGGAAAGCGAGTCAAAATAGTAGCCCCAAAAATATGGACTTAAACCAGCTAAATTAGCATTTCTCTTCTTCTCGTGCCATAGACGATGTCACAAAAATACAAATGAAAACTAAAATTACAGCTTTGTCCAAATCTGACAATCCTGCTTTTGTCGGATGGAAGTTCTTATCGGATGTTACGAATTTGGCGGATGGCGGCTAGGCGAGAAATTTCTTCTCGCTACCACCTGTATGAAGATGACCTCTTGGTATATTTGCATGCCAAATTGATGGATTTACCCAATACTATAGACTTATTAAACAAAGGTCTTAACTTATTTGTGGATTGGAATAAGTCATACGGTCTTAATGTAAATCTATCACAAACAAAATCAATAATTATAGGCAGCCGAAAATTGCTTACTTTTATAGATTTTTCTTCCCTACCTGGTATTGTTTTTAATGGAAGACCTGTGCCATATAGTGACACCGTTAAAAATCTAGGTGTAACTTTTGACAATTTTTTATCTTGGGCTCCGCAACTAAGCGAGGTGAGTAGAAGGGTGTTTACGTCGGTCGGATTTCTCCGTAAATTAAGCAATTTCCTACCGATACCTAACAAAATTGCGCTTACACAATCACTCCTTTTACCGATTTTCGATTATGCTGATACGTGTTATCTCAATTTATATTAACGGTGGTAGAGCCACGCACTAGTTTTGCTGTTGCATGTATGGGCGGTTTACGTTTAACCGATCATGCGGGGAGATCTGTTTATGACTTTGCCTTGGCATATGGTCTGACACAACTGGTTACTTCGCCTACGCGGATTCCAGATGTGGAGGATTATACACCTTCCCTGTTGGACCTTCTGCTGACCTCTTATCCGGACGGATATCAGGTTTCCGTCGATGCCCCTCTCGGCTCTTTGGACCATTATCTGATCCGAAGTATGGTGCCACTCACGCTCCCTTCGCGGTTGCGTTCTGCAGGTTGCCACCGTGTTTGTCATTACAGGTCGGCGGATTGCGACGGAATGCGGTCTGTCTTTGCATCCTACCCATGGGGGCGGGTTTGCTTCTCGCCGGATGATCCTAGCGCTGTTGTTGACTCTGTGACTGATGTGGTGCTATAGGGAATGGAACTATTTATTCCATCATTTGTGGAACCCATCGGAGGTAGATCTCAGTCTTGGTTTGGTCACTCCTGTAAGACTGCATTACGCAGTAAGCGGGAGTGTTATCAAGCCTGGGCTGCGGCTTCGGCGACTCGGGATGTAAAGACCAGCATACTTAAAAAGAAATATAACTTCGCCTCCAGGTCCTTCAAAAGAGTTATTGCCTAGGCAAAAACAGAGTACATAGGCAGAATTGGCGAGAAACTAGTTCGCCTTCCTTCGGGAACCCGTGCGTTCTGGTCTCTCGCCAAGGCTGACCAAGGGAATTTCTGTAAGCCATCACTACCATCTCTGCACAGGGAGGACGACTCACTGGCCCAAGACGCAAAAGACAAAGCCGATCTTTTAGGCTCCCATTTTGCGTCCAACTCGACTCTTCATGACGGGGAGAAAACACCGCCGACCATCCCGCGGTGTGAATGCTCCATGCCGGATGTGCTGTTCTCACAGCGCTCGGTTCGCAAAGCACTTCTCTCCCTAGACATCCAGAAGTCGAGTGGGCCTGACGGAATCCCCCCAATTGTGCTGAGGACGTGTGCTCCGGAGTTGGCACTGGTCCTAACGCGTCTTTTCCAGTACTCCTACTCCCAAGACGTAGTCCCGAATTCATGGAAGACAGCTTTTGTCCACCCGATCCCTAAAAAAGGTGACCGCTCAGACCCGTCCAACTATAGGCCTATCGCGATCACCTCCTTGTTCTCCAAAATAATGGAATTTATTATTAACTGCCACCTCATCTAGTACCTTGAGGATCACCAGCTGATTAGTGACCGCCATTACGGTTTTCGTCGGGGTCGATCAGCTGGTGATCTTCTGGTCTACCTGACCCATAGATTGGCGGAGGCAGTGGAGTCCAAGAGGGAGGCGTTGGCTGTTAGTCTCGACATTGCGAAGGTCTTCGATCGGGTTTGGCACAAAGCGCTTCTTTCGAAGCTCCCTTCCTATGGGCTTCCCGAGAAATTGTGCAATTGGATCACCAGCTTCCTTGCAGATCGGAGCATCAAGGTCGTTATAGATGGTGCATGTTCTGACTACAAGCCTATTAACGCTGGTGTTCTACAAGGCTGTGTGCTATCACCAACGCTGTTTCTTCTGCATATCAATTATATGTTGCAAACTGCTAACATTCATTGCTATGCGGACAACAGCACTGGTGATGCTCTATACACCGGTCGTGCCAATATTTCTCGGGAAAAATTCGTCGACGAGTAACGTAACAAACTTGTGTTTGAAGTCGAGTCTTTGCTGAACAAAGTCTCGGATTGGGGGCAACTAAATCTAGTCCCGTTTAGTTCTCAGAAGATACAAGTTTGCGCGTTTACCGCTAAAGGAACCGTTTTGTCGTATCTCCTCAGTTTCAAGGCACTCCCTTTCTTGCCCCAGCCAGTATCAGTATCCTCGGAGTCGACATATCGAGTGACGTGCAGTTTCGTGGTCACTCATGCTCAGCAAAGCGGGACAGTATTTTATGCTGGCACACCGCCTGCAACTTTACAAGGCGCAGGTTCGGCCTCACATGGAATACTGTTCCCATCTTTGGGCAGGGGCTCCCCAGTGCCAGCTCCTTCCACTTGACCGCATCCAGCGCAGAGCGGCTCGAATCGTCGACGACCGAGCCCTTTCGTAGAGCGTACTCCTTTTAAAAAGGCCGGCAACGCATCTGCAATTCCCTCCCTGGTGTTGCGGTTGTTCATGGGCGGCGGTAGTCACTTACCATCAGGTGAGCCGCATGCTCGTTTGCCCACTCTCCTATAAAAAAAATTAAATGAGGAGTTGGTTAATAAACTTAAGCGCATTCAGAACCTTCACACGCAGTTCATTTTTGGACTTCGAAAATATGAGCATGTTTCCGAATATCGTAAAAACCCAAGTGGCTTACGATCCGTCTTCGCAAGAATACTAACATTCCTTCTCTTGAGGTTTACTTGAGGTTTGAGGTTCTTGGTTACACTCACTGTTGCTCTCTTAGCTCTGATAAAAACCTCACCGTTAAAATTCCATCTCATAACACTTCCTTCTATTATAAATCCTTTTCTATTGAAGCTGTTAGGCTCTTGAACTCCCTAACGCTGCCTGTTAGAAGTGTGCAGTCTATTGAAAAGTTTAAAAACTTGCCAAAGCGCACTTCTTTCCTCATTAAATAGTCGTTCCTCTAAAAAATGACTGCTTTTTTTATGCGGAAATGCCTACGCATACCCGCCTCGCGGGAGCAAGGATTACTTATGTCGGACTGGCACCGACTAAAACCCAATGGTGTTCCACCTTCACCAGATATTGGCAGGACCACGGGAACGCTTTCGCACACATCCGCGGCCCCATCAGCGTCTGCCGCCCCAAGATAACCCCTTCTCGAAGAAGGATTACTACATACTCTTTTTTTCTTACGTTAAATCTTTGATTTCACTTACTTGTTTAATCCTTTCTGCTCTCGTATATGTATATCTACATTTTTTGTATTTAAAATGTATTTATTTATTATAGTATATATGTATTTATCGATTATATAATTATATGTATGTCGTGTGTATTTTCCAACAACCTATGTACACCCTTACCCTTTGTCACAGGTTACTTTATCTCGGTTGCCTGGTAGAGATCGCTTCTAATCGATAAGCCCGCCAATTGCACCTTCAAATAATTCATGCTTTGTCTCTCTCATGTGTTTTTCTGGTGTACAATAAAGTTTATTTCATAAATTAATTCATTTATATAATTGATTTATACGTAGTGGAGCCACGCTGCAGCTATACTGTGTAAGTAGCACAAATGGGTCGGCTATACCGGGGAAGAACCACTTTCTCATAAAATACCAGCGTAAAATAGCAGCTCAATGCTGGTGTGTTTCTTATGGTTAGTGTAGAGAACCGCATACTCTTTATATTGGAAACAGGGCATTCCATCTTAGTCCTCAGTGGTGGGAATTTTAGTTTTTAACTAAGGAAATTTGAAGATGTCTATGGCCCACAGTAACTACTTAACATCAAGTAAATTGTGGGATCGCTTCTTATCAATATTCTATAAAAAGGTAAAGTAAAAGTAAAGATACAGCCTATTTACGTCCCACGGCTGGGCACAGGCCTGCTCAAGGCTCTGCCAAAAAACATCCGCCGCACTGCCCCAATAGGTGGCATATTTCAAAATAAATATATATATATATATATATATATATATATATATATATATATATATATATAAATTCACAATAATAAATTAATAAATATATTAAATACGAATATATAATCTATTATATCCTTATATGTATATGTAAATTAGTACGATGACAATTACAATTACAATGGAGTTAGAGGCAAACAATTCTTTACCTTTCCTAGATGTTGTAGCCATCCGAAATCCTGATAACACTATTGGTCACACCGTGTTTAGGAAAAATACCTAACCGATATTTAAATGATGAATCGAACCATCATCCATCACAGTTAACTACCTTGGGAAAATCTTTGTTTCAGAGAGCACGAGGAATCTGGTTGGAAGGTTGGCTACATTTTGAAGCGAACTTCTATTAAACATACTTCAAACCGCCGAAGAAGATTGGTCAATTTTTACCATCCGTCAAGTGTAATATCCCTCTACAAGATGCAGGAGTGTACAAGCTTGATTGCGAATATGGTCTTTCTTACAAAGGACTAACAAAAAGGTCCATTAATACCCGCGTGAAAGAATATATAGCTGTCTTGAAGCAACGACGTTCCGGGAAGTCTGCAGTTTGTGAACATGTTCAAGATCGTCCCCGCCATTACATTAGATTTGATAAACCACAAATTCTCGCTAAAAACACCGATTCCTACCAAGGATGATTCGCGAGGCTATTAAAATTTAAAAAAAAAACATCCGAATTTCGATAGAGAAGATGGATGGCTGCTGCCATCTGCTTGGGATCCTAAGTTAATATTCAAAAACTGAAATAAAGTGTAGTTATAAATAAATAGTCCGATGGGACTTGTTCCACAACCAGAGAGGTATCAGGCGCAGGACCTACGGTTTTACGTGCTCTCTGGGGAACGGCGGTGAAACATCGCCAATTTCCTAATTCCGAGCTTCTACTGAGAACTTGTTGACAGAAAAACAGAATAACTGATTTTGGCCCGACCGGATTTGAACCCGGAACCTCATGATCAGTAACAGCATTTACGATCTCTAGACTAACGAGGTGTCATATGTATATTATATTTTTATGAATGATGATCAATCAAAATAATGTATTACCACGCATTTTGAATTTAAAACAATAAATAAAAATTTAAAATTTTGTACAACCGACTTCAATATAAATTATTGAGAATAACTCAAAAAGTATTGATCAGACTTTGACTAAATTTATATGGAACTACATATGAAGCACCAGCTTTCAAATAAAAAAAATCATCGAAATCGGTTTACCCAGAAACAGTTATGAGGTAACACATATAAAAAAAATATACAGATGAATTGAGTGGAGGTACTCTCCTGTTTGAAGTCGGAGACTGAATATATATCTATATACAGGGTATTTTTGAAACGCTCCCGAAAACAAAGACAGATGATAGTAGATACTACACCTTAGCACATGGTTCACAAATAAATTTGATCTGAATGAAAAAAAAATCATCTTTTCACAACGTTTTATTAACTTTATTCACGCTCCATCAAGTTAGTACATCTAAATGAAACGATAATTTCATAAAAAAATCATGAAAATACTTAAACAGAAAACCAGCAGTGAAACTTAAAAATTACATCAGCTGATAATAGGGTCAATATCCTCGCGGACGTCGAACGCTTATAGATCCCATCACGTAAAAACGCTGGCCTTGAACCTGGGCACTGAGCGATTTATCGAAGTTTCATTTTTTAGTTTAATTTTTCATTTCTATACAATATCAAAGATAACGATGAGATAGTGTTTATAATTGTGTGAGTACTGAGTACCAATTAGGTACGTTTATTAATTTCAATAATTTTTTGTAGTAAAGATAATGTAATAAAATATACAAAATCAGAAGGGAGAGTAAAATTCTCTGAGTATTATCGCCCGTATCACGGTCTCTAGAGGGGGGTGATGTGGAGGCATATCGGACCTGGAACTTCAAAGAGCGGCAGCGAGTGAACGTACAGCTGTCTTTATACTATGGTACAGATACTCGTCAAACATATGGCACGACTGTATCTAGGTCAAACGGCCACGCCTCAATCGACTTGCGCGCCCCCCGCCAGTCCGCTACCGACGTAGAACGCATGCCATTCTTGCGCTTGTCCGGGCTATCGTATTCATTAATATAATTATTGTAGTCGCGAGGTACATATCGAGTTGTGTATAAGTTCTATTGTTTGTGTTAAATTGTCTTTCCTTTGTTTTCACTGTGTACATTATCCGCCTTCTTAAATGTTCTGTGTACTTGTAAGCAATAAACGTTTTGTGCGTTATATGTGGTGACTTTTATTGACACTCTAAACACCCATACAACCATAACTTTTAAATTCCATATAAAAATTAGTCGTAGGGATAAAACTTATAAATAATAAACGTTGACGATGTCTTAACATACATAACGCTTTGACGGTGTGTGGAAGGTTCTCCAGTGCGTCAAGACTTTACATTGTGCGCATTTGTTTTAGCGTATTTGATTAATAATTTTAGTTTTAAGATAGTTTCGTGTTGACTATCTAAAGAAACAGTTCAATTGTTTTGTTTATTAAATGATTGTTGTTATTACTTGCTATTTATTACTTAATGATATTATCCTTGTTGTAACGTTTTAAGTTTCTTATTTTGTTTTTATAATGCCTAACGCGTACGTTTATAGAAGCTAGCAGGAATGCTTAGCATGCATTGCGAATTTACCGAGAGAAATTCCTGACCGCTCGACATCCAGCTGACTGATAACAGCAGCATTTCAGCGAGTGTTGGAAAATCGGCCCATTGCTCTGGTAGCGGCAGGAGGTGGAAGTCAAATGGCTGTTCACTCGGAGGAGCGCATTTTAGGTGTCGTTCGCCGGAATCCAAACCTAGGTACACGAAGTATCGCTAAATTGTTAAGGCGTCGGGATGGAACAAGTGTGTCATACTGTACAGTTCACAAAGTAATAAATTGTAACCGAATGCGCCCAAACAAAGTGTACAAAGTGCAAGCTTTAGTTCCTGGCGATCACGACCGCCGGCGAATTTTCTGTCGTTAGTTATTAGACCAGCAACAACGTGTGCCTGGTTTCATTAAGCACGTCACCACGGAGTATTTAGAGCGGTAAACTGTTTCATACCTAATTTTTTTAAGTAACTTAGTACTGAAATGATCTGAATAGGTACATAACTGAATACATCGAATAATAAACATACCTACACGATGAATAAAACGCATGGTGCACCTTGGTTACATATCATTTAAGTATTTTTTCGTTAGCGGGGAATCGACCCAGTTATTTGGGTTATTTAACCTGTGAATTCGAATTAAAGTGGCTACGTGGAGACAAGCACAGTGGCAAAATAGTAGGTTAAGTAGATAAGTTAGGTATTTAGACAAGTGTTGTAAATTATTAGGTATTGTGATATGGTATGGCCCATTAGGCTAGTGGGCGCGTGGCCTCTGCGAATTCTGCGTTCTCGCGTACATTGACCCTTAATCAGCTGATTGTAATTCAGTGATTCCACTGATGGTTTTATATTTAAGTATTTTCATGATTTTTTTTAATGAAATTATCATTTCATTTAGATGTACTAACATGATGGAGCGTGAATAAAGTTAATAAAACGTTGTGAAAAGATGATTTTTTTTTCGTCGGGATCAAATTTATTTGTGACCCATGGCTAAGGTGTAGTATATACTATCATCTGTCTTTGTTTTCGGGAGCGTTTCATATACCCTGTATATATACATACATATATATATATATATATATATATATATATATATATATATATATATATATATATATATATATATTCAGTCCATTTCTACCGACTGTTTTACAGGAGGAGGTACTCAATCCTACTGTATGTTTTTTTTTATGTCTTTATATATATCTATACGCAGGAAGTCGATGGATGCTGAAGTGCTTTGTGGCATTACTTGGGCATATAATTCTTCAGCATGTGTTTGTCACTGAACTCCTAAGCGATTGGACCAATATTGATGAATGATTTTTGTGTGTGTTTCAGTGTATAGTGATTATTTTCACAATTGGTTCTATAAGAGGTGCTATTGGCGTAATCCAAAACTCACTTTTGCGAAGCCGAGTCGGATCGCTAGTTATATAAACAAGACGTAACCAATATTACATACATTAAAGTCGAAATTCAAACGAAACCACAACTTGCAACGCCACTTAATGTAACTGGATTACGCTCCACTTGAAGCCGAACACTGTAGTGCCACTAATTTGATCCTTCACTCTTCCAGTGTAATAACCTCGGTACTTAAAGCACTTAACAAAACTACCGTAGCACAATCACGGCGGTAACTTGCACCATTACGCTCCAAGTAATCTCCAGTTTTATTCCCAGCATCAAGCGTATGAAACGTTTTCGATAAAAGTTAAAATTCGAGTTGATTTAATTTCTTTATTTTGAAATTTCTTTTCAACTTTTTTTATTTACTTCCGATACCTAGGATGGGTTTTTGATTCCAGTGGTGTGCGGGTGCGGATGCGAGTTCGAATCCTGATACCAACTCAAAATTATAAGAACCTGCGGTTTCCTACTTGTTTGCCAAAAGTGGTAGCTATGGAAAAATTCCCCTTTATGGCAAATTATGATCCCCTCGGAATGAGGTGATCGCTACCATACTGTTTCTAAATTTTTCACACATACCTTTATAAAATATTATGTTGTAAATTAATGTTTAAAAAAGTCCCGCTGGGTTTCTTGCTGATTCTTCTCAGAATATAGGTTTTTTCCGAACCAGTGGTAAAATTTAAACACACACAACACAAACACTCACGCCTGTCACACAGAGGGGTAGGCAGAGACTACGGACTTCCATTTGGCAAGATCCTGACACACATTACTCACCTCCTTTACATCCATATATCTACGCATACATGCTCGTCGGTTAAGTGTACTCTGCCTTCTTCCCGACTCAGCCTTTCTCTTCTGCAACATAAATTAGCTTTGTTACTCTTTCCTTGTTTATTCTTTCTACATGACCAAAGAAAAAAAAATTGTTACTTGATAAGTATTTCTGTAATCTATATTAAATAAAAAGGATTCCATTCTACTGCATGCCGAGCGCAAAGCGCGTGGGTATGTTCTACTAACGCCTAAAAATCAAAATTCCAACGTTTTGTCGCATAAAATCGTATCCAGCAATCATATTATACATATAAATGATATAAAAAGCATATTGTTAGAAAGATAAATGATTGTTGAACTTACTAATATTTTTTTTAAATGGATTAATTGCTATTTTTAAATAAATAAAGGGATTTTAGTGGCTTATGGTGTGGATTTATCATGTCCCCAAGGCTTACAAGCCTTGGGGACATGATAAATCGCTATAACTTTTGAAAATATCAATTGTTTAACTCAATCTATTTTTGAATCTCTTGATCTATCACGTGGGAAGCCACTGAATGTAAATGGCAATGTAATTTTGTTTTGTTTAGCTATAATTAATTTTTTGCGGCTCGAAAATGGCGAAATTTTCGTTGATTTGCTAGCCTTGTATAAAATTATTTCTGTAAATGGGCGTTGACTTCATTAGACGAAACCTCTCCAACTTAACGTTTAGGTTCAGTGTGCCTCT
The DNA here is from genome assembly GCA_033319125.1 of Parnassius glacialis. Classification (NCBI taxonomy): domain Eukaryota; kingdom Metazoa; phylum Arthropoda; class Insecta; order Lepidoptera; family Papilionidae; genus Parnassius; species Parnassius glacialis. The sequence goes on from JAVANC010000013.1 coordinate 3,883,605, forward strand.
AACCATTCGGTAACCGCTACCACTTTTCACCCTCGCGATCACTGAGACATCACTTAACAGTTGTCGTCTGGTCGTCATATTGAAGTCAATGTCATTTTTTGTCGAACCGTCGGGGCTCGACCAGGTCCACTCCTGTGTGGCCGATTCTGGAAGAAAGAGTTCATCATAAATAGCAGCTTTTTCTCCATGAAATCGGCCAGCTGCTGGTCCCTTGGGTTCCAAATTTCTCTGCTTGAAGCTCATTGTTCTCTCTTGTGCCTAGTTTTGCATTGAAGTCTCCCATTAACACCGCATTGTGGGATTTGGAGTAATACATGGCTCTAGAGCTATTCTCATACATTTCCTCCACCTCCTCATCGGAGTGTGCCGAGGTTGGTGCGTAAACCTGTATGACCTTCAGCGAATACCGTTTGGTGATTCTGAGTGTAAGGTACGCAACCCTCGTCGACACACTCTCAAACTTCATAACGTTGTTAACAAGAGACTTGTGGACGATAAATCCAACACCTCCTTGGGACAGATGGCCGCCCTCCCGGTGATAGAACATGTTGCCGGATTCGAGGATTACCGTGTCCTCCCCCTCTCTTCGGACCTTGGATAATCCTATAATATGCCAGCGTAACTTGTCTATCTCTTCTTGCAGTTCCACGATCTTCTCGTCAGTCCTCAGGGTGCGTGCGTTTTATGTTGCCAGGTCGAGTCGTCTTAGGTGGCAATCGAACCTCCACCGGAGATTCTTAGCACCCCCTGCCCCGCCGTTACCATGGTGGCCACCGTAGCTAGGAATAGCGGGGCCACCGGGGACTGGGGGCCATCTCTTTGTTGCTCTCAACATTGGGGGTATTTGCCATAGTTGCTACGCTTGGCTAGCGGGTTGGCAGCCTCAGTGTTTTTTTTGTACTTTTGCTGTTATCAGGAAGATGCTGCTGCCCATCTCCTGCTATTTTCCCTTTGTCGCCTTTTACGACACCCACGGGAAGATATGGGGTAGTGGATATACTTAACCGCCACTACACGGCTACAAATTTTCAATTTCACGACACTGTAAATTTTAAGTCCTTTTGTAGCTGCAAAATGGAGATATATGCCTATTGCCTAGCTCCTATGATAGATAGTGTAATTGTTTGTAATTATTCCAACGGTTTCGATCGCTATGTAACACGACAGTGAATGTCCCATTCAAATAGATTCACAATTTTCGCAAAAAAAAATGTTTTGGCATCTGTATCGATATATATCAATTCAAATTTCGAAAAAATATTCAATGTACAGAAATCGTCGTGTTAAAGTTATATAATAGTATAGATAGATAGATACAAGATAGATGGACTAGCGACCCACCCTGGCTTCGCACGAGTAGGATCTATTAATGTACCTTTACAGATATTTTTTATAGAATAAGGGTCACAAACGAGCACACAGTCCACCTGATGGTAAGTGGTTGCTTAGCACATAGACATCTACATCTATCTTCGTTTGCGAATTAAAATGCAGATGCGTTGTCCGCCGTGAAGACTAAGATAAAATGCCTCTTTTCCAGTAAAATGGGTCTCCCGTTCTCTACACTCACCATACGAAACACAGTAGCATTAAGCTGCTATTTTACGCTGGTATTCTGTGAGAGCGTGGTCCTTCTCCGATCAAGCTGCCCATTCGTGCTTCAATTATACTATTAACTAGCTGTTCCCCGCGACTTCGCTCGCGTGTTAGGGTTTTTATGTTTTTGCGCGGAACTCTAATTCTTTTTCTAAAATTAAAGTAGCCCAAGTTACTCCTTGTGAAATCAACTATCTGCTAGTTAAAGTCCCGTCAAAATCGGTTCAGCCGTTTTGGAAACTACCCGGAACAAACAGACAGACAGACAGACAAAAATTTTAAAAATTGTATTTTAGTTATAGGTACCGTATTTACTTTCATATGCATTTAGTAAAAAACTTTAATTTTGACATTACAAACAGACACTTCAATTTTATTTATTTGTATTGATAAAGCTGCAGCATGGCTCTACTACGTATTTTTTATAATCGACATCATATCATCTTATAATCATCATCATTTTATAATCGAGACAATTTAGTTTGGAATTTGTTTTTTTTTCTAAAAAAATCCATTATTTCGGTTAGTAGATAATAGCCTAAATCCCTCCGGGCATTGCTCTCTAACTCTCTGTAAAATTTCAGGCAGACGAACAGACCGACACAATTTTCTTTAAATTGTTATAGTTATGTCTTGCATCTAGCATGGAAAAAACCCTTGGGTTTAATAGAAAGTATTTATTTCAATATCACAGACAGACAATTCAATTTTATTTATATATATATAGGTTATTTCAATGTCTAATCGAATAGCTCTACTCGGTAATTTTTTAAAATATAAATTTTCGGGTACGGAGTTTAGTCACCGGGACACTCATCCGTCCATTACAGACTATAAAAGTCCAATGCTGAACATAGGCCGCCCTCGTAGAATATATTAAAATATATTGGTAAATCCAATTGAGCATTTCTTCGCATTAAAAATAACGTAAAGCATGAATATACGGATTTTTTTAAAGTAGTTTAAATACATTTCGAAAGCACTATCGGCTTTAACACCCTCGAAAACCATGAAAATGACACCCATGATGAAAACATTTATACGTATGGCAGCCGCCACCTTGGATTTACATTTCGACAGCACTATTGGCTTCAGCACCCTCGAAAACCATGAAAATGACACCCATTATAAAAAAATTGATACTTAATGCGGCCGCCATCTTGGATTTACATTTCGACAACCCTATCGGTTTCAACACCCTCGAAAACCATGAAAATGTCACCCATGACAAAAAAATTGATACTACTTACTTTTAGTACGTACTACTTTTATTTAAAAATTGGTACCTACTTCAGCCGCCATCTTGAATTTACATTTCGACAGCACTATCGGCTTCAACACCCTCGAAACCCATGAAAATGATACCCATCATGAAAAAATTTAAACCAATTGCAGCTGCCAACTTGGATTTACATATCCACAGCAATATCAGCTTCGGCACACTCGAAAACCATGAAAATGACACCCATGATGAAAAAATTGATACCCCTTGCAGCCGGCACCTTAGATTTACATTTCGACAGCGCTATCGGCTTCAACACCCTCGAAACCATGAAAATGACACCCAAGATGAAAAAATGGATATCTTTTGCAGCCGCCATCTTGGATTTACATTTAGACAGCACTATCGTCATCAAAACCTTTGAAAACCATGAAAATGACACCCATGATGAAAAAATTGGTACCTACTTCAGCCGCCATCTTAGATTTACATTTCGACAGCACTGTCGGCTTCAACACCCTCGAAAACCATGAAAATGACACCCATGATGAAAAAATTTATACCTATTGCAGCCGCCACCTTGGATTTACATTTCGACAGCACTTTTGGCTTCAGCACCCTCGAAAACCATGAAAATGACACCCATTATGAAAAAATTGATACTTATTGCGGCCGCCATCTTGGATTTACATTTCGACAACCCTATCGGTTTCAACACCCTCGAAAACCATGAAAATTTGACCCATGACAAAAAAATTGATACTACTTACTTTTAGTACGTACTACTATTATTTATTTTGTGCTTTTAAAATATTGTAATATAAAAAATCTCGTATTATTATTATAATCAAGTATTTAAGTTGGTTATTTCAGCTCCAGGATATAAAACAAGCAAAAAACGAGTAACAATATTAGTTTGCGCTAACGCTACCGGGGCCCATAAAATACCTTTGCTCGTCATCGGAAAATTAAAAAAAACCTAGATGTTTTAAAAATGTCAGGCTGTCCTTAATTTATTAAAATCAAAAAAGCGCATGGATGACCTCTGAAATATTCATTGACTGGTATGACAACACTTTTATCCCTGAAGTAAAAAAATATACAAAACGAAATTGGCAAACAAAGAAATGTATTACTTTTACTGGATAACGTACCAAACCATACTTCGGCTTAACTGTTAGAAAGAGCAAATGGAAAGTTTAAAGTAAAATTTTTGCCTCCTAATGTGACATCCTTCCTGCTACCAATAGATCAAAATATTATTGAAACATGACACGACTTTATAGAAAACAACTTTTACGTAGGTTGTTATCTGTTGACGAAGATAATGTAGAAGTGGTTTTATCATTTTTTAAGGGAATGAATTTAAATGAGTGTTGTTACATGATTGTGCGTGGGATTTGATTGAAAAGAAAACTTTAAACAAGGCTTGGAACACAGTACTTAATCGGGAGAATGAAAATTCAATAACCAATACGGACGATTCTATTTTGGAGGATATAAATGAGCTAATATTAGAGATACAAATATGCAAGGATTGTGATTACGAGTATGATGATATAGAATTTTGGGTGACCCACAATTCTTTGTGACAGTGACAGTAATGATCAAGGCTTTCAGATAATGTCGAATGACGAAATCGTAGAAAACATATTGCGGATAAATGAACAGCAGGAAATGCAAGAAGATGAAACAGAAGAAAATATAGACATAGAAAATGATGCAGGACAATCTCATGACGAAGCACTTCACGCTCTGGAAAGAGCTCTCAAGTGGTTGGAAAAACAAACAGAGTGATACTGTGAGCTTACTACAGCTCAAACGAATTCAGTAGCTTACGTCAAATGACAATTACCAAATATTTTAAACCAAATTAAACTTATTATTTTATTTCATGATTACCAAATACAAATTACCAAATACACATTGTAAACAAATTATACGTACATACGTATCTAAATATGTTTGAAGTGAAAACTTCTTTAGCGGCGTTGTGCACTTTTTTGTAATGGGTAAAAAATGTAAAACTCGCGTCAGGTCACGTGTCCTGATCGAAAATTCGTAAGACGGACGAAGAGTAGACAGCCGGCGCCACAGAGTACCTTTATATTGGCCGGCGCGGCGTAGGAGAGGAATATGGAGTGTAGAGTAAAAGGAGGACCATCTCTATATAAGAAAAGTATCCCTAAAAACGCGTCTAATAAGGGTGGCGCTACAGTAGCATAGGATAAATTTAAAGAAAGCGCCAAAATTAATTAGAATAAGATGGAGAAATAAACAAGGACCGACCAATCCGCTTGGTTTTGTACTACGTAAATAGTTGAGGTTTTGTATACTGGCATTTTACATTTGTAGACATGATTTTTTTAAATATTTGAATTCAGCTGACTTCACTCCGTCTACAACAGCTATGTTCATAACGTAGTTTTTCAGATGCCAGCGCTATTGTGGTAGGTATGGGAACCTCTATTTTCAGTAAATAGTAGGACACTTTTTCAAGTTGCGCCCCTTATAAGATGGCTCTCCTTGTACTCTACACTCCATAGAGAGGAAGTAAGTTAGGTTTAATTAATTTTCATTTATTAATTAATATAATTTTATTATTAAGATTAGGTTTCGATCGAGTCTACTGTACTGCTTGACGAAATTATTAATATAGATACATATGTACTTACACATTATAGATGTAATATGTTTATACTTTATAGCATTAACCTATATTTTCATAACATCACAATAAGCACATGTGCGGTGTAGATTTACCAAACAAATAATTTCGAATAAAAATAAATGAAATAAGATAATAATAAAAAATCTCCGCCATTCTAAAATATCAAAAATGCACAACGTTAATATTCAAGTTTTCACTTCTACCGGCACTCCCGGAGTGCAACCCGTCGTTTTATTATTTCATGATTGAGACTGCAGTATTTTAGTATGTATGTGTGTAATCTAAGAAAATATGTATATACATAAGTGCATACATCGTGTATTGGAAAATGTATCTCTTAATAATTTCTTAATAAAAAATTATTTCCGTTGATATGCACAAAACCCGCTTTTCTTTATACATTCGATTATCCGGATTTTCGATTATCCGAATCCTTAACGGCAACAATTAGTCCGGTTAATCGAGTTTCCACTGAATTAAAAATCAAATAAACTAATCAGATATATATCCAAGGGGTTAGTTATGAATATTTTTAAATTATAATAATTTTGATTGTAGGATAAAGAATATCTTAAGTTATTCTTCCAAATTTTTCCATTTGCAGCCTGTACACTTGGAATGAGGAACCAAATTCATCGGAATAAGAATTTTTACATCGGATTAATGTGTCGCCGACGTTTCTTCATATTTAATTAATTAAAAATACAAATCAAAATCTAATAGCCAAACCTTTTGACTATTTTAAAACTAAAAACAATACTAGTTCTGATAAAAATAGCCAAACCTTCAAAAGTGTACAATAAGTGCTTAATTTTCTATCTTCATTGGAGTTTAAGTAAAAATACCGCGAAATTTTTGTGCCTTAGTTAAGTAAGGCACAAAAATTTTATTTCGTTCTCTTAGTTTTAAGTAAACCTATATTTTTTTTGTGAATATGTACGATAAAATATTCATTAATAATATACTGAGAGTCCAAAACTAACATGCATATTACATTCTTTACATTTCCTCTGGCCCCTCTCGGCTTTAGTTTGTAAGTAGCTCTTTGTGCTTTGAGCAAACTGGTGCACATAAAGGCTATAGTTTTATTTAAAGAACATACTTTAACAGACCCGTGGATCTTCTCATTTTTGTGTTTATAAGCTTAATTTGTAAAACCGTAAAATTTGATCATTATATCCCATCACCAAGTGGAATGTTTGCGCGAGCTTGAGAGCATTCCCAGAGGGACAAAGTCGGCACATACAGCAACATTGCAGGTTCTAAGTTCTGGCGGTTAAAAGCCTGGTGCCTGGATTATCTCTTCCCCGTTCAATGTGAGGAATTAAGAAATAAGATAATGTTTAAATTAGATTTAGTTTGTTTTTCAAATGTAGTGCTCGTTTTGTTCCAGTATTTTTTTCATAATTGATTCACGTAGTGATTTAATAAATTTATAATAATAATTTATGTAGTGATAACACTTTGCTCATAGATTACAGAACACTATTATAATTTCTTGCTTCACTCATTGCCTTACCAGAATATTCATATCATGCACTTTTTTAAAGTACGGCCAACGAGAAGCGATACCAAATGAAAATAAAACCAATGCAAGGTTATAAGGCATAGTAGGGGTACGTAACTTTTTGATATTTAGATTATATATTTAAATAAACAATATTTTTTTTAAATGTCTAGTAAACCAAAAAATTTGACTTTTTATAAATTTTGTTATAATTTGAATTTCTGTATAATGTAGATTTAAATTAAATAACAAGAATAATAATAATGTTTCCGAATATCACTTGCCTAACAACTGTGTGCCCGGTGTATGGTAACAGGCTTGCCCCCTGTTACATAAGGACTTAAATATATCAGGTAATATATGGGTGTTAATATCTCTGCCTACCCCTTAGGGGATACAGGGCTGATGTTATGTTATGTTTATGGAAATGAGGATAATATATATTTTTTGAGGAAATCATTGTTTATTCAGTCAGACGCCGATTCTTCTGAGTCTGTAGAGTCACATCATCTTCAATAAAATCAAGTTTGAAAAACTTACCTTCTTCTTTTTCAATATGCTCCACATATTTGTCACTTAATAATGCCTTAACTGTTTCAAATTTAAACATAGTATTACTTCCCTTTACATCAGCCCAAATCAACTCAATGGTGTATAATTCCCAATGATAAGGGGGAAGTCTTAGGCCAAGTTTCTTTAACATATTTATAGGTATTAATAACCATATTTTTTCATTCACAGTATAACTTGTCACTTAAAATGAGAAATTAAATTAAAATGATATACATACTTTACTTACATGCATCTTTAATAAATTAAGAAAAGTTTTAATATAACAGTTGCTGTTTTTTAAATAACTTTAAGATAACTTTAAAGTACACTCCGAACCAAGAAGTTGTAATTAAAAATACTAAACAACATTCATATATATCCTATTCCTATACATACATTTGGACGTTTCTTTTTCGGAGAGGTAAAATCTGTTGATTTATCTCTCGACGAATTTGGTTGTGGCTTCATTATTAACCACTCTAAATAAAAAACACTTATCAACAAAACAAAATAACAATAATTAAATAAACAATAAAAAATAACAAAAATTTAAACAGACAAAATTGTTTCACCACGAGCGGGTTCTGAATGTTGGCAAACCCGTTTTGAACCTGACATGTATTTGCCGGGAAAACGAGACATTACGACAAATACACAAGATGGAAAGAGATAGATAATAGATTGTCAACTCCACAGTCGTTTTTAAGGTAAATGACCTATAGCGTCGCTGCTAGTTGGCCGTACGTTACATTATAACATATATGTGACATTCGGTATGACATTAGTCCCTTGTGAGAGAGATAAAGCGTAGACACTTTGGCGACCTCTCATTTCAGGGGTACCTCGTTTAGAGCCGAGGCGGCATCAGTGGCAGCTGAACTGAGTAAGTGACGCAAATATGAGTCTCTGAGAGATGACTACATATTTGTGCCATTTACTGTAGAGACTATCGGCCGGTGGGGTCCACGTGCAGTGAAGTTCCTAAGGGAACTCCATCCGCGGCTAGTCGTTGCTGCTGGTGATAAGACGGCTGGCATTTTTCTCGCTCAAAGGTTAAGTATAGCCATTGAGCGGGGAAACGCAGTCGGCGTTCTTAGCCCGATACCGCGGGGAGTAGGGCTGTTTGATAATTAAATTACTACTTTTAGTTTTTTTTATAATATTTTTTGATATTATATATATATATATATATATATATATATATATATATATATATATATATATATAATAAATTGTTATATTTATAACATTATATGTTATACTGAAAACTAACAATGTGAAAGTTGTAGAATCATCTATGATAATGTCATTTTGATCGTTAACCATAGACTAAACTTAATATTAAATTTCTCATTTTTGCTATAAATTCCTGAATTTTGATAATAACTTCTTTTTTTTTATTAGTGTTTATGTCTTATAAGTAACTTTTATTTTTTATTGTTTTGTTTTGTGTTTATGTTTGTAGTATGCTTTAAAAAAATATTAAAATTTAACATGTCATCTTCCCCTGTCTCTTGTAGACTCATGTCACAAGTTTTTCTAATTTTTTCTGTTATTTTGATACGAGTGGTGACGACGGTGTGTTGCTTGTGGATATTATGACTTTTCTTTTTTATTATTTATATCCTATTTCATTTATTGAAATAATTTTTATTTAGTATTAATATTTAATGTACAATATGTCTTTTCAAGATATAAGCCTAGAAGACTCCTTTTTTTACCTTCATCCACAGAAAAATTTTTTCTTTAATGCCCAGAGTATTCTAGCACATTATTCAGACATACTCTCCTCATTTGATAACAAAAACATACATGCTGTTTTGATATCCGAATCTTGGCTTAAGCCAGGATTGCAACTAATAAGGAATGAATGATTACTCGGGTTGGTGGAGGTGTTGCTGTCTACCTTCGATCATACTTACCATTTACAAATATAAGTATGTCAACTGACCAGAGCACTTCACTAGCTGAACATTTTATTATCGATTTTTTTTCTGTCTTACAGTTGACTACTTTTCTACATTTGAAAGCCTCTTAGACAAATATATTCTCCTGTATCAGCACTCTATCATAATGGGTGATCTTTACACGTGCTTTTTAAAAAGCTCTCCTTTCGATTGAAAACTATAGTTCAAGCAGCTAACTTACATATTCTTCTTCTTTCTGCTACTCGCTTTTGAGCCACGCGGCAGCTTTTGCTGTCGCACGGATGGGCCGGCTCGAACCGGGGTGGTACCACGACCTCACAGAAAACCAGCGTGAAGTAGAGGTTCACCCCTGCGTTTCGCTTGGTGAGTGCAGGTGGCCGGAGGCCCTTTTTACTGGAAATGAGGCATTCCATCTTAGTCCTCACGGGTGACAACGCATCTACATTTTGAATTGTAATAGAGGATAGATGTAGATGTCTATGGGCTGCAGCAACCACTTACTATCAGGTGGACTGTGTGCTCGTTTGTCACCCTTATCCTATAAAAAAAAAACTTTTATCCGAATTGTTCCCCATCTCTTGTGGACCTCATTCTTATTTCTTCCATTTATCATGTTGATAAACATGGTCAGTGTCCTGCTGATGCATTTTCATATCACGACTTCCTAGGTATAAATTTGATAACTCTGATACCAATACAGATAAATATAAAAATATTCGGAATCACTGCAACAGGTTGCGTAGAGATAAACAACGACCCTATAATCATAAATCTACACTCGATGAAGATGATTCCGGCAGAGTATGGAAATTTCGTAAGTCTCTTAGAGTCGGGAAAGCGAGTCCAAATAGTAGCCCCAAAAATATGGACTTAAACCAGCTAAATTAGCATTTCTCTTCTTCTTGTGCCATAGACGATGTCACAAATTACAAATTAAAACTCAAATTTCAGCTTTATCCAAATCTGACAATCCTGCTTTTGTCGGATGGAAGTTCCTTATCGGATGTTACGAATTTGGCGGATGGCGGCTAGGCGAGAAATTTCTTCTCGCTACCACCTGTATGAAGATGATCTCTTGGTATATGTGCATGCCAAATTGGGTAAATCCTGATGGATTTAACCAATACTATAGACTTATTAAACAAAGGTCTTAACTTATTTGTGGATTGGAGTAAGTCATACGGTCTTAATGTAAATCTATCACAAACAAAATCAATAATTATAGGCAGCTGAAAATTGTATACTTTTATAGATTTTTCTTCCCTACCTGGTATTGTTTTTTATGGAAGACCTGTGCCATATAGTGACACCGTTAAAAATCTAGGTGTAACTTTTGACAATTTTTTATCTTGGGCTCCACAACTAAGCGAGGTGAGTAGAAGGGTGTTTTACGTCGGTCGGATTTCTCCATAAATTAAGCAATTCCCTACCCATACCTAACAAAATTGCACTTACACAATCACTCCTTTTACCGATTCTCGATTATTCTGATACGTGTTATCTTAATTTAAATGAGGAGTTGGTTAATAAACTTGAGCGCATTCAGAACCTTCACATGCAGTTCATATTTGGACTTCGAAAATATGACCATGTTTCCGAATATCGTAAAAACTCAAGTGGCTTCCGATCCGTCTTTGCAAGAATACTAACATTCCTTTTCTTGAGGTTTACTTGAGGTTTGAGGTTCTTGGTGACACTCACTGTTGCTCTCTTCGCTCTGATAAAAAACTCACCCTTAAAATTCCACCTCATAACACCTCCTTCATTTATAAATCCTTTTCTATTGAAGCTGTTAGGCTCTTGAACTCCCTAACGCTGCCTGTTAGAAGTGTGCAGTCTATTGAAAAGTTTAAAAACTTGGCAAAGCGCACTTCTTTCCTCAATAAATAGTCATTCCTCTAAATAAATACTGCTTTTTTTCATGCGGAAATGCCTACGCATACTAGCCTCGCGGGAGCAAGGACGGGTTATGTCAGACTCGCACCGACTAAAACCCCATGGTGTTCCACCTTCGCCACATATTGGCAGGGCCATGGGAACGCTTTCGCACACATCCGCGGCCCCACCAGCGTCGGCCGCCCCATGGTAACCCCTTCTCGGAGAAGGATTACTACATACTCATTTTTTCTTACGTTAAATCTTTGATTTCACTTGTTTAATCCTTTCTGCTCTCGTATATGTATGTCTATATTTTTGTATTTAAAATGTATTTATTTATTATAGTATATATGTATGTGCACATGTGTTCTAATTAACGGTACATGGTATTTCATAGATTCTTTTGTCTTGTCATAGGGGTCCTTAGTCCTTACTTTGAGTATGGTCCAATATCAAGTTTAACTATGTGAACGAGGCGAGGCAGCTTCAACTGGTGGCTATATTGGGACTGGGCGGCCTGGAGACCGCGACCGGAGTACACCTGGAGGACATCTGTTACCTCACTGCTTCGCGGGGTTGACCATAAACAGTGTAATATTGTGTAATCTATCAGGTTAGTCAAAACCTAAGTTCCCAGGGTATTTTAAAGTGACAACTTGATATTTGGAGCTATCCGTATGAACTTTAGAAGGAAATAAACTACTTTTTGTCTGAATATATATCTTTGAATTTTCATTTACTAATCATCCAACAACAGGCGCCCTGGGGTACTTTTATTTTGATACTCGAGTCTCTTAACTCTCCGATGACCGTAGCCGGTGAGTAACGCCCTCAAAAGTGTTATAGCTTCTATTAAACATTTTTACCATCCATTAAGTGTAATATCCCTTTACAAGATGCAGGAGTGTACAAGTTTGATTGCGAATGTGGTCTCTCTTACATAGGACAAACAAAAAGGTCCATTAATACCCGCGTGAAAGAAAATATAGCTGTCTTGAAGCAACGACGTTCCGGGAAGTCTGCAGTTTGTGAACGTGTTCAAGATCGTCGCCGCTAATACATTAGATTTGATAAACCACAAATCCTCGCTAAAAACACCGATTCCTACCAAGGATGATTCGCGAGGCTATTAAACTTGGCATTCTAAATTAATATTCAAAAACTGAAGGTAGCCGGGCTAACTATGACATCGAGACGTCAAACACCTCAGCCCCGCCCCCCCCCCCCCCCGTGACCATGGTTGCTGTAAAGCACCCGACACGTTGGGAATTTAAAGGCTAAATTAAAGGCAATAGAATCCGTAAAAATTAGTTATATTTAATGTGTAAAACTCGCGTAAATATAAGAAATCATTATGATCTACATGTGTGTGTCTCCGCGAGCGCACGTGTGTGTGTGTGTGTTTTAGGTTTTTAACCCTAGCCCTCCACTCCACACTTCTCCCACTATCGTTCCGCTTGGCTGGTCATCATTCATCATTACAGCCTTTCATAAGTCCACTGCTGAACATAGGTCTCCCCCAAGAAATGCCACAAAGCACGGTCCTGAGCCACCTGCATCCATCGACTTCCTGCATGTCTTACCATCGCGTCACTCCATCTCGTGGGGGGTCGCCCTACACTTCGCCTACCGGTACGAGGCTGCCACTCCAGAACCTTTCTTCCCCATCGGTTGTCGGTTCTTCGAGCTATATGGCCGGCCCACTGCCACTTCAGCTTACTAATCCGTTGGGCTATGTCAGTTACTCTAGTTCTACTGTGGATATCCTCATTCCTAAGTTTATCACGCAGAAAAACTCCGAGCATAGCCCTCTCCATAGCTCGCCGAGCGACCTTGAGCTTCCTCATACGGCCAGCTGTGAAGGACCACGTCTCAGTTCCGTAAGTCATCACTGGCAACACGCACTGGTTGTACAATTTCGTTTTAAGGTTTTGAGGTATGTCTGACGAGAAGATGTGTCGTAGCTTCTCGAACGCTGCCCAGCCGAGTTGAATCCGTCGATTGACCTCTCGGTCGAAGTTGGACTTACCTAGTCGGACTATTTCTCCCAGGTAGACATACTCGTCAACAACTTCGAGCTTAGTGCTCCCAACAACTACCGGCATAGGTGTGACATGGACATTAAAGATAATCTTTGTTTTGTCCATGTTCATCTTAAGACCTATCCGTTAGGAGACACTATTGAGCTCAGTGAGCATAGTGCTTAGTTCCTCCAGCGATTCTGCCATAAGGACTATATCGTCGGTAAATCGAAGGTGAGTGATGTACTCGCCATTGATGTTGATACCGTATCCTTTCCAGTCCAGAAGCTTGAAAACATCTTCCAATGCAGTGGTGAAGAGTATCGGGGATATGACGTCACCCTGTCTTACACCTCTCTGCAATTGGATAGGTTTCGTACTCTGGTTCTGTACTCGGATAGCCATCGTAGCTCTACTGTACAAACACTTCAGCACTTCAATATACCGACAGTCAACTTGGCACCGCTGAAGGGACTGCAGCACCGCCCAAATTTCGACGGAATCAAAGGCTTTCTCATAGTCCACATACGCCAGACATAGTGGCAAATTGTACTCTTCGGACTTCTGTACAATTTGCCGTAGGGTATGTATGTGATCTATGGTGCTAAAACCCTTTCGGAAACCGGCTTGATCGGGAGGCTGGAAGTCGTCAAGTCTGCGCTCGAGACACTTCGTAATGACTCTCGAAAACAGCACGTAGACGCGGCTCAGAAGGGAAATCGGTCTGTAGTTCCTCAAGAGAGCGTTGTTACCTTTCTTGAAGAACAAGACCACCGCACTTCTGCTCCACACCTCCGGTGTAATGCCACCATGGAGGACGGAATTAAATAGCTTCTGAAGGACTTCAAGTACCGGTCTTCCACCCGCTTTCAGAAGCTCCGCTGTAATTCCATCCTCGGCTGGGGCCTTGCCGTTTTTAAGGTGCTGGAGAGCCATTCTAATACCGCTCAGACTGACGTCCGGGATATCTTCGGAATAGTGTCGGATGAGACTCGATCTTGGATCGTTACTCACACTTGCGTGTGGCTCCAACGATGACGTGTACAGCTGCCCATAGAACCTCTCAATCTCACTCAAAATCTCAGGTGTCCCGGAAACGATGCTGCCACACTCTGTCTTCAGCTTTGACAGTTGGCTCTTTCTGGCAGACAGATCTCTGGCAAAGACTTTGGAGCCTTGGTTCCGCTCAATCGCATCTTCAATACGTGCTGTATTGAAGTTGCGTAAGTCCCGCCGCATGCATTTGGAGATCTGTCTGTTCAGTTGCCTGTATGCTGTCAAGTCTGTTGAAGAATGTAGCTTCATCTCCCGTCTAACAGCCATGAGATTAAGAGTGTGATCGAAGAGTTTTTGTGTTCTTCTGCGGCTAGTCTTACAGAACTTAGCTCCGACAGCATGGACAGTTTCTACGAGCTTGTCATTCATATCGTTCACTTCATTAGAGTCTTCTAGGCACTGAAAACAGTTTTGTAACTCGAGCTGAAAGGTTTCGGGACTTTGGATTAGAGCACGAGGGGGACGGAGCGTTGACTTCATCAGACGAGGACCTCTCCAACTTAACATTTAGGTTCAGTGTGCATCTAATCATTCGTTGATCGCTGCCGGTTTTCACGCTCGCGATCACTGAGACATCACTGAACTGTTGTCGTCTGGTCGTCATAATGAAGCCAATCTCATTTTTTGTCGAACCGTCGGGGCTCGACCAGGTCCACATCCTATGGGGCCGCTTCTTCAAGAAAGAGTTCATCATAAAGAGTCCCTCTTTCTCCATAAAGTCAGCCAGCTGCTGGCCCCTTGGGTTCCGTTGCCCTATACCAAATTTCCCTACTTTCAGCCCACCGTTCTCTCTTGTGCCTAGTTTTGCTTTGAAGTTTCCCATTAACACCGTATATTGGGTTTTGGAGTAATGCATGGCTCTAGAGATATCCTCATACATTTCCTCCACCTCCTCATCGGGGTGTGCCGAGGTTGGTGCGTAAACCTGTATGACCTTCAGCGAATACCATTTGGTGATTCTGAGTATAAGGTACGCAACCCTCGTCGACACACTCCCGATCTTTACAACGTTGTTAATGAGAGGCTTGTGGACGATAAATCCGACACCTTCTTGGGACAGATGGTCGCCCTCCCGGTGATAGAGCAAGTTGCTGGATTCGAGGATTACCGAGTCCTCCCCCTCTCTTCGGACTTCGGATAATCCTATGCCAGCGCAAGTTGTCTATCTCTTCTTCCAACTTCACGATTTTCTCGTCAGTGCTCAGGGTGCGTGCGTTGTACGTTGCCAGGTCGAGTCGTCTAAGGTGGCAACAGAACCTCCACCGGAGATTCTTAGCACCCCCTGCCCCGCCGTTACCATGGTCGCCACCGTAGCCAGGAATAGCGGGGCCGCCGGGGACTGGGGGCCGTCTCTTTGTTACTCTCATCATAGGGGGGGTATTTGCCATAGTTGCCACGCTTGGCGAGAGGGTTGGCAACCGCAGTTTTTTTAATTGTAAGTTTGTTGTTATAAGGAAGATGCTGCTGCCCTTTTCCTGCTTGTTTCCCTTTGTCGCCTTTTACGACACCCACGGGAGGATATGGTGTAGTGGATATTCTTGACCACCACTATACGGATAATTTTACGTGCTCTCTGGGGAACAGCGGTGAAACATCGCTAATTTCCTAATTCCAAGCTTCTACTGAGAACTTGTTGACAGAAAAACAGAATAAATGATTTTGGCCCGACCGGATTTGAACCCGGAACCTCATGATCAGTAACGGCATTTACGATCTCTAGACTAACGAGGTGTCATATGTATATTATATTTTTATGAATGATGATCAATCAAAATAATGTATTACCATGCATTTTGAATTTAAAACAATAATTAAAAATTAAAAATTTTGTACAACCGATTTCAATATAAACTATTGAGAATAAATCAAAAAGTATTGATCAGACTTTGACTAAATTTATATGGGACTACATATGAAGCACCAGCTTTCAAATTAAAAAAAAATCATCGAAATCGGTTTACCCAGAAAAAAGTTATGAGGTAACACATATAAAAAAAATATACAGATGAATTGAGTGGAGGTACTCTCCTGTTTGAAGTCGGAGACTGAATATACACAGCCAGGTCATAAGTATTGTCACACAGTAAAAGCCACACAAAAAAAATATCGGGAAATTCTTTTTTCGGATGAAAAAAATTTTACCGTAGAATAGAGCTACAACAAAGAAAATGATAAGGTGTACGCACACAGTAGCGAAAAAGCGAGCAACCGTATTCCGCGTTTTCAACGAGGTCATTTTCCATCCTCACTCATGGTATGGTTGGGAGTTTCTTATTGGGGCTTAACAGAGGTACATTTTTGTGAGAAAGGTGTAAAAACCAATGCAGTTGTGTATCAAAATACAGTCCTGATGAACCTTGTGAAACCTGTTTCTCATACCATGTTCAATAACAGGCACTGGGTATTCCAACAAGATTCGGCGCCAGCTCATAGAGCGAAGAGCACACAAGACTGGCTGGCGGTGCGTGAAATCGACTTCATCCGGCACGAAGACTGGCCCTCCTCCAGTCCAGATTTGAATCCGTTAGATTACAAGATATGGCAACCCTTGGAGGAAAAGGCGTGCTCATAGCCTCATCCCAATTGGTAGTCACTCAAGACATCCTTGATTAAGGCAGCCGCCGATATTGACATGGACCTCGTTCGTGCTGCGATAGAGGACTGGCTGCGTAGATTGAAGGCCTGTATTCAAAATCTCGGAGGTCACTTTGAATAAACTTTAGTGTTATAAGAATTTATGTTTTTTTAAGTTCATTTTGGTATATAAATGGTTACATAATGAATAAACTTGTTTGAATTATTTTATATTAAACATGTGACAGAATTTATAACCTGACTAGGTATATATATATTCCTTTTCTACCGACTTAAAACAGGATGAGGTCCTCAATTCTACTGTATGTTTGTTTATATGTGTTTATATATATATATATATATATATATATATATATCTATACACAGAAAGTCATTGGAGGCTGAAGACCTTTGTGGCATTACTTGGGCATATAATTCTTCAGCATATGTTTGTCACTGAACTCCTAAGCGATTGGACCAATATTGATGAATGTTTTTTGTATGTGTTTCAGTGTATAGTGATTATCTTCACAATTGGTTCTATAAGAGGTGCTATTGGCGTAATCCACAACTCATTTTTGCGAAGCCGAGTCGGATCGCTAGTTATATAAACAAGACGTAACCAATATTACATACATTAAAGTCGAAATTCAAACGAAACCACAACTTGCAACGCCACTTAATGTAACTGGATTATGCTCCACTTGAAGCCGAACACTGTAGTGCCACTAATTTGATCCTTCACTCTTCCAGTGTAATAACCTCGGTACTTAAAGCACTTAACAAAACTACCGTAGCACAATCTCGGCGGTAACTTGCACCATTACGCTCCAAGTAATCTCCAGTTTTATTCCCAGCATCAAACGTATGAAACGTTTTCGATAAAAGTTAAAATTCGAGTTGATTTAATTTCTTTATTTTGAAATTTCTTTTCAACTTTTTTTATTTACTTCCGATAGCTAGGATGGGTTTTTGATTCCAGTGGTGTGCGGGTGCGGATGCGAGTTCGAATCCGGTACGAAACAAACATTTTGTATGACCTTCCTGATACCAACTCAAAATTATAAGAAACTGCGGTTTCCTACTTGTCTGCCAAAAGTGGTAGCTATGGCAAAATTCCCCTTTATGGCAAATTATGATCCCCTCGGAATGAGGTGATCGCTACCATACTGTTTCTAAATTTTTCACACATAGCTTTATAAAATATTATGTTGTAAATTAATGTTTAAAAATGTCCCGCTGGGTTTCTTGCTGATTCTTCTCAGAATATAGGTTTTTTCCGAACCAGTGGTAAAATTTAAACACACACAACACAAACACTCACGCCTGTCACACAGAGGGGTAGGCAGAGACTACGGACTTCCATTTGGCAAGATCCTGACACACCTTAATCGCCTCCTTTACATCCATATATCTACGCATAAACGCTCGTCGGTTAAGTGTACTCTGCCCTCTTCCCGACTCTGCCGTTCACTTCTGCAACATAAATTTGCTTTGTTACTCTTTCCTTGTTTATTCTTTCTACGTGATCAAAGAAAAAAAATTGTTACTTGATAAGTATTTCTGTAATCTATATTAAATAAAAAGGATTCCATTCTATTTTATTATATTCTACGGGGGTGACCTATGCTTAGCATTGGACTTTTATAGTCTGTAATGGATAGATGCGTGGATGAGTGTCCCGGTGACTAAACTCAGTACCCGAAAATTTAAATTTAAAAAAATTACCGAGTAGAGCTATTCGATTAGACATTGAAATAATCTATACATATAAATAAAATTTAATTGTCTGTCTGTGATATTGAAATAAATAGTTTCTATTAAACCCAGGGGTTTTTTCCATGCTAGATGCAAGACATAACTATAACAATTTAAAGAAAATTGTGTCGGTCTGTTCGTCTGCCTGAAATTTTACAGAGAGTTAGAGAGTAATGCCCGGAGGGATCTAGGCTATTATCTAATATCCGAAATAATGGATTTTTTTAGAAAAAAAAACAAATTCCAAACTAAATTGTCTCGATTATAAAATGATGATGATTATAAGATGATATGATGTCGATTATAAAAAATACGTAGTAGAGCCATGCTGCAGCTTTATCTATACAAATAAATAAAATTGAAGTGTCTGTTTGTAATGTCAAAATTAAAGTTTTTTACTAAATGCATATGAAAGTAAATACGGTACCTATAACTAAAATACAATTTTTAAAATTTTTGTCTCTCTGTCTGTCTGTTTGTTCCGGGTAATTTCCGAAACGGCTGAACCGATTTTGACGGGACTTTAATTAGCAGATAGTTGATTTCACAAGGACTAACTTGGGCTACTTTAATTTTAGAAAAAGAATTAGAGTTCCGTGCAAAAACATAAAAACCCTAACACGCGAGCGAAGTCGCGGGGACAGCTAGTTAATAGTATATTTGAAGCACGAATGGGTCGGCTTGATCGGAGAAGGACCACGCTCTCACAGGATACCAGCGTAAAATAGCAGCTTAATGCTACTGTGTTTCGTATGGTGAGTGTAGAGAACGGGAGACTCATTTTACTGGAAAAGAGGCATTTTATCTTACTCTTCACGGCGGACAACGCATCTGCATTTTAATTCGCAAACGAAGATAGATGTAGATGTCTATGTGCTAAGCAACCACTTACCATCAGGTGGACTGTGTGCTCGTGTGTGACCCTTATTCTAAAAAAAATATCTGTAACGGCACATTAATAGATCCTACTCGTGCGAAGCCAGGGTGGGTCGCTAGTCCATCTATCTTGTATCTATCTATCTATACCATTATATAACTCTAACACGACGATTTCTGTACATTGAATATTTTTTCGAAATTTGAATTGAGGTATACTATATGATCGATACAGATGCCAAAACATTTTTTTGCCAAAATTGTGAACCGATTTGAATGGGACATTCACTGTCGTAGCGATCGAAACCGATGTAATAATTACAAACAATTACACTATCTATCATAGGAGCTAGACAATAGGCATATATCTCCCTTTTGCAGCTACAAAAGGGCTTAAAATTTACAGTGTCGTGAGATTGAAAATTTGTAGCTGTGTAGCGGTGCGTTTAAGTAAATCCACTACCCCATATCTTCCCGTGGGTGTCGTAAAAGGCGACAAAGGAAAACAGGCAGGAGATGGGCAGCAGCATCTTCCTGATAACAGCAATAGTACAAAAAAAAACACTGAGGTTGCCAACCCGCTCGCCAAGCGTGGCAACTATGGCAAATACCCCCCAAAGTTGAGAGCAACAAAGAGATGGCCCCCAGTCCCCGTTGGCCCCGCTATTCCTAGCTACGGTGGCGACCATGGTAACGGCGGGGCAGAGAGTGCTAAGAATCTCCGGTGGAGGTTCGATTGCCACCTAAGACGACTCGACCTGGCAACATAAAACGCACGCACCCTGAGGACTGACGAGAAGATCGTGGAACTGCAAGAAGAGATAGACAAGTTACGCTGGCATATTATAGGATTATCCAAGGTCCGAAGAGAGGGGGAGGACACGGTAATCCTCGAATCCGGCAACATGTTCTATCACCGGAAGGGCGGCCATCTGTCCCAAGGAGGTGTTGGATTTATCGTCCACAAGTCTCTTGTTAACAACGTTATGAAGTTTGAGAGTGTGGCGACGAGGGTTGCGTACCTTATACTCAGAATCACCAAACGGTATTCGCTGAAGGTCATACAGGTTTACGCACCAACCTCGGCACACCCCGATGAGGAGGTGAAGGAAATGTATGAGAATAGCTCTAGAGCCATGTATTCCTCTAAATCCCACTATGCGGTGTTAATGGGAGACTTCAATGCAAAACTAGGCACAAGAGAGAACAATGAGCTTCAAGTAGAGAAATTTGGAACCCAAGGGACTAGCAGCTGGCCGATTTCATGGAGAAAAAGGGGCTATTTATGATGAACTCTTTCTTCCAGAATCGGCCACACAGGAGTGGACCTGGTCGAGCCCCGGCGGTTTGACAAAAAATGACATTGACTTCAATATGGCGACCAGACGACAACTGTTAAGTGATGTCTCAGTGATTGCGAGGGTGAAAAGTGGTAGCGATCACCGAATGGTTAGAGGCACACTGAACCTAAACGTTAAGTTGGAGAGGTTTCGTCTAATGAAGTCAACGCTCTGTCCCCCTCGTGCTCTGTTTCAAAGTCCCGAAACCCTTCAGCTCGAGTTACAATACCGTTTTTGGTGCCTGAAAGACTGCAATGAAGTGGACGATATAAATGATAAGCTCGTGGAAACCGTCCATGCGGTCAGAGCTAAGTTCTGCAAGACCCGCCGCAGAAGAACACAAAACCTCTACGATCACACTCTTAATCTCATGGTTGTTAGACGGGAGATGAAGCTGCATTCTTCAACAGATTTGACAGCATACAGGCAGCTGAACAGACAGATCTCCAAATGTATGCGGCGGGACTTACGCAACTTCAATACAGCTTGTATTGAAGAAGTGATCAAGCGGAACCAAGGTTCCAAAGTCTTTGCCAGAGATCTATCTGCCAGAAAGAGCCAACTCTCACAGCTGAACACCGAGTGTGGCTGCATCGTTTCCGGGACACCTGAGATTTTGAGTGACATTGAGAGGTTCTATGGGCAGCTGTACACGTCATCGTTGGAGCCACAAGTAAATATGAGTAACGATCCAAGAGCGAGTCTTATCCGACACTATTCCGAAGATATCTCGGACGTCAGTCTGAGCGAGGTTAGAATAGCTTTCTAACACCTTAAAAAGGCAAATCCAAATCAACTGGCAAAGAAATCTGAAATGGGGACAGTAGTTGTATTTTATGACGTAGACTTCCATTAAGAAAGAATTTGGGAAAATTCGACTTCCTAAGAGATTTCAGAAGTTGTTCAATGTTGTATGGAAAAAGCGTATTTAATGATTTAAAATAATATTATTTACCTTTACCGGTTTAAAGCAAGAGTGCAAATTTAGTATAAAATTGTTGAATTTAGACGCACTGTTCAATCTGCTGTACGTAAAAGAGCGTGCAAGTGGGACAATAACTTCCTTTTATTACGTAAGCATCCACTAAAAAAGGATTTTGGAAAGTTTAAACACTTAGAGAATAAAAAATTGTTACACGATTTTTGTAACATCAAAATTAGTACTCATACATTTGGATTAATGAATTATATACATTTTTATTTTTTAAAATGACAAGACAAGAGCGCAAAATTTGCGTTTGCGCAAGAGGATGTTTGCGCAAGCATAGGTGTCTCACGCTCTCATAGTCCGATGGGACGGTAATCCAACACAGATATAAAGAGATTAGACGCAGAACCAACGCCATTAAGTGTTTTCTGGGCACATGAATGAAACACCACTAAAATCACCGCTCCGGGCTGATACTGAGAATTTCTCAATAGAAAACCCTGATTTTAGGACTGATCCTTTCTATTGTATATTTATAGGTCAAAAAACTTTTCTAGATTGAATTTAGTTATTTTTCTTATTTGTTTGCAGGATGAGACATAATATAGATACGCATTTTCCTTTTCATTTTGATAATGTAATATGTGAACTTTACTTTAAATAGGCATAGGGGATAATAGCTCCATTTCAAATATTTTTAATATTACTGGCAATATGGTGCTTCATACCGTATTACAGTTAATTAGTGATAGAGCTCGCCACAAATTAATAAGAAGTTAGAGTTAAGCTAGCTTATTTCTGGCAATCTCTAATCTGTTTTTAGAAACCAAGTGTTGGCTAGAGAAATTCGGTGGTAAATTATGGATTGATTACTTTATTATATTATACCATCAATTATTATCATATGAAAAGTACTCATTCCACGCGAACAAAGTCGCGGGCACTGCTAAGTAAAGTTTTATTATATACGCATTACGTTTTCAGGTCAAATATTTACGACATCGACGAAGAGCAAAGTTGTAAAAATTTCAAAGGCGGATATATATTATATCCGAAAAGAATATCCTCTTAAAATTTTAATATTTGTTT
Organism: Parnassius glacialis; assembly: GCA_033319125.1. Lineage (NCBI taxonomy): Eukaryota > Metazoa > Arthropoda > Insecta > Lepidoptera > Papilionidae > Parnassius > Parnassius glacialis. The sequence goes on from JAVANC010000013.1 coordinate 3,906,601, forward strand.
TCAGTCAACAAAATAACACTATAAAAGCGCTTCTAGCTTAAAGTTTTCAAATTATTTAATTGATTGTAATTTATTAATTTTGTTTAATTTTAATACATTTTTATAACTGTAGCTAACAAGTTAATGAATAAAACTAATTAATTTTTTTTATCATGAAAAATGTATCCCATTAAACGACCACTCTACATTGCAGTCTTCTAGGCACAGTAAACGATTTTGTAACTTGAGCTGAAAATTTTGCGAGGCTTAAAGCACGAGGGGGATGGAGCTTCGATTTCGTTTAACGTGACTTCTCCAACTTAACTTAAGGTTCAGTGCGCCTCTAACTATCGCTGCCAGTTTTCACCCTCTCAATCCCCCCGCCCCATGCCCCGCCGTTACCATGGTCGCCACCTCAGTCAGGAATAGTGGGGCCGCCGGGGAATAGGGGCTGTCTCTTTGTTACTTCCGTCATGGGGGTATATTGCCACAGTTGTCGCGCTTGCCAAGCGGGTTATCAAACGAAGTTTTTAATTGCTATTTTTCTGTTATCAGAAAGATGCTGCCGCCATCTCCTGCTTCAGTTTCCCTCCATCGCCTCTTACTAAACCCACGAGAAGTTATGAGATAGAAAACATTCTTAACCGCCACTACACGGCAATTCAGTGGACGATATGAATGACAAGCTCGTGGAAACTATTCATGCGGTCGGAGCTAAGATTTGCAAGATCTGCCGCAGAAGAACACAAAATCTCTCCGATCACACTCTTAATCTCATGGCTGTTAGACGGGATATGAAGCTGCAGTCTTCAGCAGATATGATAGTATACATGCAAATAAACAGACAGATCTCCAAATGCATACGACGGAACTTACGCAACTTCAATACAGCTCGTATTGAAAAATCAATAGAGCGGAGCCAAGGCTACAAAGTTTTTGCCAGAGATCTGTAAGCCAGAAAAAGCCAACTGTCATAGCTAAAGGCCGAATGTGGTAGTATCGTTTCCGGGAAACCTGAAATTTTGAGTGATATTGAGAGGTTTTATTAGCAGCTGTACAAAGTGTCATCGTTGGAACCACACGCAACAGTGAGTAACGATCCAAGAGTAAGTCTTATCCGTTAATATTCCGATGATGTTCCGGACGTTAGTCTGAGCGAAATTAGAATGCCTCTCTAGCATCTCAAAAACGGCAAAGCCTCAGGCAAGGATGGAATTCCAGCGCAGCTTCTCGAAGCGCGTGGAAAACCAGTACTTGAAGTCCTTAAGAAGCTCTTTAATTTCGTCCTACATGGGCATTACTGCGGAGGCGCGGAGCAGAAGTGCCGTAGTCTTGTTCTTCAAGAAAGGCGACAACGGTCTCTTGAAGAAGTACAGACCGATTTCCCTTCTGAGCCGAATCTACGTGCTGTTTTCAAGAGTCATTACGAATCGTCTCGCACGCAGGCTCGACGAGTTCCACCCTTTCCAGAACAAGCCTGTTTCCAAAAAGGGTTTAGTACCATAGACCACATTATGTATGCCTTCGGCAAATTGTACAGAAGTCTGAGGAGTACAATTTGCCACTATGTCTGGCGTATGTGGACTATGAGAAAGCCTTTGATTCCGTCGAAATCTGGGCGGTGCTGCAGTCCCTTAAGCGGTGCCAAGTTGACTGTCGGTATATCGAAGTGCTGAAATGTTTGTATAGTAGGGCTACGATGGCTATCCGAGTACAGAATCAGAGTACGAAACCTATCCAACTGCAGAGAGGTGTAAGAAAGGCTGACATAATATCCCCGAAAATTTTCAGTTTCATCGGAAAACGTTTTCAGTTACTGTTATGTGTATGGCGAGTACTTCACTCAGCTTCTTTTTGAAAACGATATAGTTCTTATGGTAAAATCGGTTGAGGAACTTGGCAATATGTTCAATAACCTCAATAGCGCTACCTAACGGATAGGTCTTAAGATGATCATGGACAAAACCAAAGTCATGTGTAACGTATATGTCACACCTGTGCCAGTAGTTTTTCGGAGTACTAAGCTCGAAGTTGTTGACGAGTATGTTTATCTGGGATAAATAGTCCTGATAGGTAAGTCCAACTTTAACCTTGAAGTCAATCGGGAGATTCATTTCGGCTGGGCAGCATTCGGAAGGTTACGAATTTTCTCGTCAGGCGTACCGTAAACCATCAGTACAAGATTTTACAACCAGTACATTTCGCTTTTGCTAGTGGTGACCTGTGGACCTGAGACGTGGTTATTTACTGTTGGCCGTATGAGAAAGCTCAAGGTCGCTCAGCGAGCAACGGAGAGGACCATGCTCGGGGTTTCTCTGCGTGATAGACTTAAAAACGAGGATTTCCGCAGTACAACTACAGTAACCGACATACCTCGACGGATTAGTAAGCTGAAGTGGCAATGGGCCGGCAACCGTAAACCCATGGGGGAGAAAGGTTCTCGAGTGGCAGCCTAGTACCGGCAGTTGAAGTTTAGGGCGTCCACCCCGCATTGATAGTTAGTTAAATATCAATGCGAGTATCAGCGTTCAATGCTAGCTTCTTCAGAGTCAGTGTGTGCTGATAATATTATACCACCACCAAAACTCTACGACAGTGCCATAGCAGAGGAGCTTAAAATAATAAATAACTCAAATATTACTAAAAATAATACAATTGTGATAGCGATGACATGGGAAAATATCTAGGCATAACTTTAAATAACTCTTTAAAGGGACAAAAAGTTACAAATTGCTGCATGCCTGGAGTATCTTTTAGTAATATCCTAAATAAAATTATTGTTACCAAATAGTACAATAATAATTTTTGTTGGTAGAAGAGGCAGTGTGAACAACAAACAGTTGTTAAGATATATTGAACAACTTAATAATTTAAATGTACACAAAATTGTCTTGTTCACACTGCCTTATATACAGGGATTGCCACATGACATAATTTAAATATACAAATGCATAATTTAATATGTAATAATAATTTAAATTTGACATATAATTGTAATGATAATAACCATAAATTTCATGTAATTGACTTAAATATTAATTTAATAAAAAAGTTTTGGACAAAAGATAGGTCCTATCCAAATAGAATTTGAGACTGGTAGCAAATGTGCTATCTTAATATTTACTTTTTAACTCAGCCAAGTTTTTGGCTATCAAGACTACTTTTATTGAGCATAATCATTTGACATTTAATTTGGAATCAGTTCCAACTAATTTAAATTAGTGAATGTGACAATAGAAGCAATCTCTAGCAATAATAAGAGTTTCATTAATTTTGAATACAGTCCACAAATAAGTAATAAAAATTGTTTACACCTGATGCATCAAAATATACAAGGCATGATGGGCAAAGAATTGAAAGTTGAATTGTTTTTAAATAGTTACAATACAATACAATAACTTTATTTCAGGCATCAAGCACTTAATAATTAAGAACATTGGCCTATAGCAATATATACCTTAACCTAAATCTTAACCTAAAGATATATATAAAATACAGACATTACACTATTTAGGGAACTTTTTTTCTTTGGCGCGTCCCTGTATCGGCGAAACACTACCCCAGAGGGCCAGAAATCGGGAGTGAGGAATGTCTCTTTATGTTTTGCTGGAACCTGGAGTACGTAGTATTTGAAGTTCGTTTACCTATTAGACTCCAGACGCTGCAAATGTAAAGAGATCGGATACTCAATGCGGCATCGGCGTCGTTCTTCCACGAAACGCAGGACGTCTTCTCCCGACGTACTTTTGTCCAAACGGGAGATGTAGAGCTGTATGGTTGGCTCCACAGCAGTTGTACTCGCGTTTATTTTCGCGGTCCCATGCTGGTTACAGACGGGTCGCGACAGACGTCTCTTCTCAACAAAAGTAAACCGGTCCTTATCAATCTTGTCTTAGGTCACCACTGGAACTGATTTTATTTCCACATTCTTCGGCTTTCGACCACAAGAGGGTACCGATTGTAAAGATTTTCGGGCAACATCCGCAAACGTCTTCCCTTGTTTCAAGGTTGGCTTCGGCGGAGGAGTACTAATGGGTTCAGTGAAGGGTTGAAGTGGTGATGCAATGACGACCGAGGTCGCCCTAGTTTCACGGTCATGAACCCGCTGACAGATGGTATCGCGTGACGGAGTCACAATCATTGGTGAAATATGACTACTATGACGGTTACCGCGTTTTTACATTCTGCGACGGCGGTGAATTTGCAGATGTTGCAATTATGTTGTGCAACATATTGACTTCGTTCCTCAGCTCTGTTGCGGCTCGTTCCGATTCCTAAAAACCTAAAATTTGGAACGGATGTCAGTAACATCGGCTCTCAACGTGGTGATGTCTTTCAACAATCTGGTCACGTCTACGGGATCGAACGTCACGGGAGGCAGCTTGTTGAGTTCACGCGCGAAGAAAGTGAGGATGTCATCAGGGTCGGTCTCATTGAACATCCTGAAGATGTCTTGGAGGTCTTTCTTACTGCGTCCATCCCTGTGACGTGTGATAAGAAGGATTTGGGTCACCGCTGAATCTGCTAACACCTTTTTCGCTTGGATAATCTCGTCCTCGGTGAAGCTTGTAATCAGTATCTGCTCTAGAGACACTTGGTCCAAGACGTCCATTTTTTGTTGAACAAAGGCCAGGAACTCGTGGATTACGACGGTTTCGGAGCGTTTAGGTTAAGTTACAATATACACATCCTTTGTATTACTGAACATTGGCTAAATGATTATAATTTCATGTTTAATTTCAGAAATCATCAGGTGGTCAGTTCCTTCAATAGAGAAAAAAGTTTACGTGGTGGCTCCTTAATATTAGCAGATAAGTCATTATTATATAAAGAACGTAAGGATATTGTGAGCCTCTCTGTTGAGCGAACTGCAGAAATGGCTTGTGTCGAGCTCGAACACCTTATTGTTGTAAGTTTTTACAGACCCCCATGTGCTCCTTATGACTATTTTGAAAGGATTGTGGAAGAAGTTTTAATCAAACTTAGTAAACAGAACAAGTATGTTGTACTATGTGGAGACTTTAACATCAATCTCCTTGAAACTTCTTCCATTAGTGTGAAGTTTAGCTAATTGTTTAAATCATATAATCTTGTTAATTTATTCTTAGAACCAACACGTATTGCTGGGCCTAGTGCGACCTGTATAGATAACATTTTTACAGATGTTAAGCCCTGGCATAAATCAATTATTTAAAATTTAAGTTCAGATCATGGAACAGTTGGTATCACTACATTACATACACAAGAAACAGAAAAATAAGAAAGTTGTGTTTGTTCCAATAAATGAACATCGCTTGGAGAGGCTTAGAAGTAATATAATAGAAAGATTTCTATCACTTTCATTTAAAAATAGTGCTAATTATTTGATGGTACATTACTTAAAATTATAAGTTGTCGATTTAGTAGAATATTTACTTCTAAAACTTTCTCTTTTAACAGTCTCAAATAATTTAATGGATGGGCGACAGCAGGAATTTATAAAAGTAGGCGAAGGTTATACGAGCTTTATGATGAAAGATCATATAATAATAGTGTTATAATTAGAGATTATATAAAAACATATTATAAAATATTTAAAAAGGTGTGCTCCACTGCTAAGGCTTTACATTTAAACAACAAAATTAAAACTGCATCCGACAAAATTAAAATGACCTGGAGAATAAGAAATAGTGAAATGAGCAAAGCCAAACCGCGCAATTCGGATTTTCAATTGAATATTAACAATAATTTAACGCAATCTGATCAAGAAGTTGCTATCACTTTTGAGAAACATTTTACTGATGTTCCTTTTTTGACAACAAAATCATTAAATTTTTCTCCTACTTTCGCCGAATCATACCTCAAACAAAATGTAAAGGCTTGTTTAAATTTTTTTAAATTCCATAGAGTACTGCCAAAAGATATCGTTTTATATTTTAAAACTATTGAAGTTAAGAAAACGGCAGACTTATGGGGGATCTCCCTTAAAGTTATTTTATCCATAATAGATATAATAGCACCTTATTTAGCCACTATATTTAATATAAGCGTCGAATCTATTGTGTTCCTGATTTAATGAAACATAGTAAAGTCAAAGATTTTATTTAAATCTGGTAGTACATTAGACCCCGCCAATTTTAGATCAATTTCTGTACTACCAACATTTAGTAAAATTTTTGAAAAAATAATTTTAGATCAGATGTTAAGTTTCTTTAATATTAATAAATTGCTATATAAAAATCAATTCGGTTTAACAAGGAGTCGCTCGACAATTGACGTTGGAGTTAAGCTTATTAAACATATTTTTTGTGCATGGGAGAATTCAGAGGATGGTATGGGTATATTTTGTGACCTTTCCAAGGCCTTTAACTGTGTTCACCATGAGAAATTAATCAGGAAGCTACAGTACTATAGTGTCAAAAACACAGTGCTTAAACTTATTATTTCATTTTTAAGTAATAGAAAGCAGAAGGTTATTATCAATGGTAAAAGTTCTTCCGGGTCGCCTGTACTAATAGGTGTCCCTCAGGGCTCGATTCTCGGCCCATTCCTGATTCTGGTGTATATTAATTACTTACCTCACCTTGTAGGGGATAGTCATGATATAGTATTATTTGCTGATAATATTTCATTGATTTTTAAACTTAAACGTCAATTATTTAAATGTGACGAAGTGAATAATGCTATATCAAAATTAGTGCATTGGTTTAACGTTAATAATCTGCATTTTAACGGAAATAAAACTAATTGTGTTAAATTTACCACAACGAATGTTAAAAATCTGAATACCAATGTGTTTTCAAATGGGGAGGAATTGAGTTACTAAGTTTTGCAGTCTATGCTGTAAAAAAGATTAGAGGTCTCACTAGTGTCGAGACAGCTAGATTAGATTATTTCAGTTATTGCCATAGCATAATGTCTTATGGGATTTTGCTATGGGAAAATGCGGCTGATTCAGAAACTATTTTTGTTTTACAGAAGAGGGCCATTAGAGCTATTTACAATCTAAAACCGAGAGAGTCCCTTAGAGATAAATTTAAAGAAATAAATATATTAACTTTGGACTCTCACTATATTTACGAAAATTTAATGTATGTTCACAAAAACAAAGGTAGTTTTAGTAAAAAAAAGTGATATACATTCTGTAAACACTAGGAACAAACACAAGCTAGTGATGCCAGTTTCGCGACTCCACAGAGTCAGTAATTCATTCTTGGGGCAATGTATACGCTATTACAACAAGGTCCCGGAAAGTGTACAGGTTCTCTCTATTACCAAGCTTAAATGTTTTATTAAGCTGAAACTGTATAAAAAGGGTTATTATAGTATTAATGTTATCCATGTACGATATTATAATTTATATATTATGAAGACGAAGAGTTCTATTTAAAAACTGCATCCTAACTACCACGCGTTCTGCGCGTGAACAATAAGTACGTTGTGGAATGTCTCATTACTAGACAAATGTGTCTGTACAAAACAGAGTAACATTCTGTGAGTGAGTGGTTCCTCCCCGGTCGAGCCGATCCATTATGCTGCAGTCACGATATAGCAGCTGTATTGTGGCCTCACTACGTGAAAAATAATGTTTACATCAAGCCTTGAAATAAAAAACGTATCAGGCGCTCTGACTATTTTAATTTAAAAAAATACAAGCTTGTTACTATACATTATATACATCATATTTACCATAGATATTTAAACTTTTTGGCAACCGTAAAATTATATTATTTGAAGTTGTTATCAGGAAGATACTGCTGCCCATCATGTTTATTTCCCTCTGTCGCCTCCTACGATATCCACTGAATGTTATGAAGTGGATTCTTGGACACCGTCATTATACAGCGCTTTTAAATGGTGAAATGGTAATATTAATTATCGGTGTAACAAATTAGTCTCCTATATATAAACAAAAAGTTTTTGTATTTAAAAAAAGAATTTCCGCAGTCAAGAAAAAACCGCACCTGGAAAATATTTTGTTTTTATACTTCCTTTATTCTGAATATTTAACGTTTCTGTACTTTTTAAGCTTCTGTACATTTTACTGCAAACGTCATGGGAAATAAATTTTCTTAGCTACTGCGATATTATTCAACTTTACCGCAAGTTATAAAACGAAACCCTCGGAGTCTAGTAAAATAAAATATATAAGCAATTTCATTTCATTTCATTTAATATATTATGTAAAAATTATTTTGCTGCAATTCGCGTGCAAAATAAAATATTTAATTTTACTTCTTGTAACTAATACACAGCGTATTAGATACAAGTGGTAAAATAAAAAAAAATGTTTAACTGACTTCAATATAAGTTATAATGAACAAAGCAAAAGCTACTGATCAGACCTTGATCAAATTTAAATGGCAATACATGAGAAGCACCAGCTTTCAGAATCATAGAAATCGGTTCACCGAGAAAAAGTTATGAGGTATACACATAAAAAACATACAGTCGAATTAAGTACCTCTTCCTTTTTAAAGTTGGTTGTAAATAGAATCTCCCCTCCCTACACACACAATTGTGTGTGATATTACTGCTATCACTAAACCTAACACCACTACACTGCTATCATTGAAACAGAAACAGAAACAGAAACTTTTTTATTCAATATAGATTATAAATAATACTTATTGAAAGTCACTCTTTTGTATAATTACCACTGGTTCGAAAAAAACCTCTGTCCTGGGAAGAACCAGCAAGAAACCCAGCGGAACTTTTTTTTTTAAATAACAGCTTACAATCATGTATGTTACACAAATTAACAACACAACAAATTAGAAATAGCTTGGGAGCGATCACCTCACTTCCAGGGGTTATTATCATCTATAAATTCTTTAATATTATAATAACCCTTTTTATACAAACTTAGTTTAATAAAGTTTTTGAACTTTGAGCAGGTCAAATTTTGTATATTTTCTGGAATTTTGTTGTAAAAGCGTATACATCGCCCCAAGAATGAATTACTGACTCGATGGAGTCAAGTAACTGGTACTACTAGCTTGTGTCTGTTCCTAGTATTTACAGAATGAATATCACTTATTTTTGTAAAACTACTTTTATTTTTGTGTACGTACATTACATTTTCATAAATGTATTGAGAGGCCAAAGTTAATATATTAATTTCCTTAAATTTTTGTCGCAGCGACTCTTTAGGCTTTAAATCATAAATTGCTCTTATGGCCCTTTTCTGCAAAACAAATATAATTTCAGTGTCAGCTGCGTGTCCCCATAGCAAAATAGCATACGACATTATGCTATGGAAATAGCTAAAGTAAACTAGTCTAGCTGTTTCAACACTAGTTAGACTTCTAATCTTTTTTACAGCATATGCTGCAGAACTAAGTCTGCTTGCTAGCTTTGATATATGGGGGCTCCATTGAAGCTTCGCGTCTAGTGTGATTCCAAGAAAAATGGTGGTATCTACAAGACTCAGTTTCTCCCCATTTAAAATTACATTAGTATTTAATTGTTTGACATTTGGAGTCATAAATTTCATACATTTCGTTTTAGTGCCATTTAAATGCAAATTATTGACATTGAACCAATTCACTAATTTAGATATAGCATTATTTACTTCGTCATATTTTAGCAAATGTCGACTTAATTTGAAAATTAAAGAAGTGACATCTGCAAATCATACTATATCATGGTTATCTCCTACTATGTAAGGTAAGTCATTAATATATACAAGAAACAGAAAGGGGCCGAGAATTGAGCCTTGAGGCACGCCCATCTGTACCATCGACCCGGAAGAACTCGTACTGTTGATGACAACTTTTTGCGTTCTCTTACTTAAATATGAAATAATTAATTTTAGAGCATCACTTCTTACACCGTAGTGTTGAAGTTTCCTGATTAATGTTTCATGGTGAACACAATCGAAGGCTTTGGATAGGTCACCAAATATACCCAAAGCATCCTGTGAATTCTCCCATGCATTAAATATATATTTAATCAGCTCAACACCGCCATCAGTTGTCGAGCGACCCCTTGTAAAACCAAATTGATTTTTATGAAGTAAATTATTTATATTAAAGAAATTTAACATTTGATCAAGAATAATTTTTTCAAAAATCTTACTAAGTGTTGGTAGTACAGAAATAGGTCTAAAATTGGCGGGGTTTAATGTACTACCAGATTTAAATAAAGGTATTACTTTACTATACTTCATTAAATCAGGAAACACACCAGATTCGATACTAGTATTAAAAATAACAGCTAAATGAGGCGCGATTGTATCTATTATAGACGCAATAACTTTAACAGAAATCCCCCACAGATCCGCAGTTTTCTTAACATCAATAGTTTTAAAATATTTTACAATATCTTTTGATGATACTTTATGAAATGTAAAATTCTTTGTACACGCATTTACATTTTGTTTAAGTAATGATTCGGCGACCGCAGGAGAAGAATTCAGTGACTTAGTGGTTAATATCGGAATATCAGTAAAATATTTCTCAAAAACCACTGCAACGTCCTGATCTGATTCGGTTAATTTGTTATTAACACTTAACTTGTAGTTTGAATTGCGAGAGTTGATCTTACCAGTTTCGCTATTAATTATTAAACCTAACACCACTACGCTAGGTAACACCATTGTCTATAATATTACACGAGTTTCGCCTTTAAATAAGATATCATAAGAAGATTCTTCGATGACTAACCGCTAAACAAATTTATCTTTGCATCATTGTATCTTTTATTCAGTTACAGTAGCAAGTAACAATGATTCACGAATTATTCTGCCACCAGAGCGGCGCCACTTGAATGACGTGAACTATTGACAGATTTCATGACGAAGGAATTTAATTCGTTCGGAAAATATAAGAGTTAATTTTTATTTTCTGAAATTTTGATTAATTATATTTTATACTAGCTATGCCCGCGACTTCGTTCGCATGGAATCTTTGTTAGCAATGTATTTGTTTCGAATATTTGTAATATTTTTAACGACACTACGGATTACTTAACCACCGTGGGTGGCGTATTCGTTTAATATTTTATTTAAAATAAAACTAAGCAATATAGATATTATTTCACTGAAAAAATATGAAAAAAAATCAACAACAAAAGGGTAACAATTATGGTAATTTATAAATACACTAGCTTTTTACCCGCGGCTTCGCTCGCGTAAACTTGAATTTACGAACATCATTAAATGCTGTTCTGTGCCAAATTTAGCAAAATTCGATCACTTTTAGAGTCACCTTGTTTCTATGTCAAAGAAATATTTTTGTTTGAATTCTAAAACACTATTAGACGTAGATGATTGGTATTTGGCATAGATATAATATGCACACGTCAGCAGCAATTATGAAAGAAAAACACAGACTGCCTTTTGCATTACATTTGCACAGCAACATTTATCAATGACACTTCTCATATATCGCGCGTCGCATCTCGGTATGAACTGACCCTAATACTTCTTACTAAGTCGGTATGGATGGACTAACGTTAATATTTGTGAGAAAACATGTCTTTATTTGGTAACTGTATTTTAGGAATAATTATATCGTTATATAACATTATATTACATAATTTAATTTAGATTTATAAGATTAGATTTAATTTTAAGGTTTTTAACAGTGGTAGAGCCAGGCGGCAGCTTTTGCTGTTGCACGGATGGGCCGGCTCGAACCGGGGTGGTACCACGACCTCACAGAAATGGTTTGGTGGTTGAAGTAGAGGTTTACCTCTGCGTTTCGCTTGGTGAGTGCAGGTGGCCGGAGGCCCTTTTTACTGGAAATGAGGCATTCCATCTTAGTCCTCACGGGTGACAACGCATCTGCATTTTGATTCGCAAACGAGGATAGATGTAGATGTCTATGGGCCGCAGCAACCACTTACCATCAGGTGGACTGTGTGCTCGTTTGTCACCCTTATCCTATAAAAAAAATGCACTTGATGACCATTTAACAAATTCATACCTATACTTTGTTTCCATACCTACTTCACAATATTAGTCATAACTTTTGAATGATTAAACCGATTTTAATAAAATAAAGACTAAATGTAACTCGAAGATATGCTTTACGATTCTCTGAACGATGCTTTTGAAATAGAATAGTACTTTATACGTGATAAGTTCATTAACAAACAGACAGACATACAGTCAATTCTAAAAATGACAGAAATGTATTTAATTTCTTATTTTTAGTCCCACTCAATCACTTTTGTTACAAAAATATAAAATGTACAGACATCTACAATTTATATTTTTATTGTAAGTATTAGATATATTACTTACATTATAAATGGACTTACTATACTACGGATATATTTAAAAGGCGGAAAAATAAAAAAGCGTTAAAATGTGCAGAAAATTAAAGAGCCTACCATTGAGATATTGTTTTGTATATTCACACACTCTAGAAACTGATTAAATTCAAAGTGCAATTTCTCAATTATAATGACACTGTCTAACAAATAAGTTCATCAAGTCCTCTCCAAACTCAATTGTAACTCAACATGTAAAATTACTTTCCTTCATGACCTGGACTATCTAATACTTATTATTTAATACTAATAAATATCAATTTAATATGTGTTGTAAATCGTTTACGTACTCCAAGGAATCAAAACCACTTTCTTAGATACAATATTTTTAAAAAGACATTTAAAATGAAACTCCACTTTCAAACGTGTTTACTCAGCTCTTATGTCAAAGCACTTAACCAAATGCTTCTAATGTAACTTTTATAAAACTCCAAAACTAGCAAAGTCGTGTAAATAAAGAGAATTTTAAATCTAAAATCTATCGTTAGATTGTGGGCGACAATTTATTACTATAGTCAAGACGTAATGTAAATGTAATTATTAAGAGAACAATACAATCAATGTTCAAAACAGAATTTTTTAAACAATTTTTTACCTTACCACTTTTATTTATTTATTTAAAACTTTATATACTGACGTAATAGGCAGACTTAATACGTGAGGTATTCTCTATCAGTTTCTTTTTTAAAAAACGTTACCTCCACACTAGGATTTTCTCCTGTATCGTGGAGGCAGTTTACAAACACAAATTGCACAAGGACATACATCCAGACCCGCAACAGTTATTTGTAGGTGGATAAATATTTTTCCCGTGCGAAATTCGAACCCGCGGCCCCCAGCGCAGCAACTCATTACTAAGCCACTGCGCCACAGAGCCGCCATTTTACCTTAAGGTAATGCAGAGATAATATTAAGTAAGTGTAAAAAAAGAGTTACTACATACGATATAAATGGTACATCACAGAAATATAAAATAAATGTAAAAAGTATGCACATAGCTAACTAATGTAATAAATATCTATAATACATAAGTACATATTATAATAACAGGTGTAAATACTATCAGAGATATAGTTGTTTTTCCCACGGAACTATCACCTTTTTTGCCAATCCTACTATATTATAATGTAGTATCCTTTAATTATATTAGTGGACAAAGTACTATAATTAGTAAGTTAGTAAGTAATTTAAAGTAGGCAAAACTATTATATTTTATTAGTGGCTGATTATATTGTGAGTGTTAGTAAAGGCTCATAGCCGTGAGAAATATTTCTTTATAAATGAAACAGTAATTTTGAAACAACATTTTTTTTTAATAATTATCATAATAATAGCAACGAAACTACTCGACATGTTTGTATTTATATCAAACATGTCGAGTAGTCAAAATTGGGAAAAAGGGTTGCCAACATTTAAAAATGTTGGCAACCCTTAACCCAATTTTGACATACGTGCTGGTTGCTCCCCATAACCGATGTACTGGGAATGGTTATTCGGTAATCTGGCGTAGAACACATGATTTTCTCTATATATAAGCGAGCATTGTTTGCAATAGTTAGCATTCATGACATTAAGTTTACATACTTTAAAATTAATAAAGCGATCAACTTCAATATTAATCCAATCAAAGTAAACGTGTGATCTTGGTTAATGTAGTGTTCTGTTAACTTAATAATTAACCTTATATTATTTTATATGTTATATGTATATACACCGTGGCGAACAATATCCACTACCCCATATCGTCTCCATGGTGTAAGAGGTGACAGAGGGAAAATGAAACAGCATCATTCAAAAATTAAAGAAACTGCTGTTGCCAACCCGCTTGCCAGGCGTGGCAACTATGGCAAAATGCCCTTGTCAGGAAATCTACGAGTGAGTGGACAGCAGTGGACTTTTATAGGCTGTGATGTGATGGATGAAAAAAAATTTTACCTCCTCCCTATAGCAAAAGAGGGCTGCTTAAGAAAAAGAAGGTGGTAAGGCTAACTTTTTGTCTGTTTTTTTATAGAATTAGGGTGACAAACAAGCATACAGTCCACCTGATGGAAAGTGGTTGCTGTAGCCCATATACATTTACGTCTATCTTTGATTACGAATCAAAATGGAGATGCGTCGTCACCCGTGAGCGCTAAGATGGAATGCCTCGATTCCAGTAAAAAGGGTCAACGGTTCTCTACACTCACCATACGAAACACAGTAGAGTTAGGCTGCTATTTTACGCTGGTATTCTGTGAGAGCGTGGTTTTTCCCCGGTCGAACCGACCCATTCAAAAATGTGTCTCTCCGAGTAGATACCACCCTTTCACCTAATTCTATCGCTACACAATAGTTCACTCGTTGTCGTTGTCACTGTTGAAGGTAAAAGAGCCAGTATACATAATTAGACCGTCAGGCGTTCCACCGAAATCTTCAAGAATAAAAACATAATTGTAGCCTTCTTTGTTACAAATTGGAAGCCACTTACTCTTAGTTGGAAAGTTAATTCCATTGTCACCCTAAAATTAGATAAAAAGTTAATGGAACATCATTTAATTTTGACGTAAAATCACTAGAGTAGATTTAAGAATAAAGAAGGACATAATACAATTCCATCACGAACTAATGTAATGTCTCAAATTTGATTTTTCTTGTCGTCTAGTCCAATTACTTTTGTATTCCGAGCAATTAGCGTAAACACTTAGCTGTGGTCTTGGCGATAACATAATATTCTATAATTAAGATGACAAAAATCATTATTGGTGCCTCTGTTTTAAAGAATGAAAGTGAAAAGCGAGCATAGAGTCCACCTGATCGCAAGTTAATGCTATGGCCTATAGACATCAAGATCTATCCTGGATTAAGAATCAAAATGCAGATTTTTTTATTAAATTCAGAAACATAAAATATAAACACTCACGCTTGTCATCCAGAAAGCTAGGCAGAGAGTTTACTTCCATTTGGCATGCATGCTCGTCGGTTAAGTGTACTCTTAATTTGGACCATCTTCAATAAATCTTAAGCTTATCTTGTAAATAGAAGTACCTATTCATATTTTACGGGTAATTATTACTGTTTAAAAACATTTTATATTTTAAATTATACCAGAATTGGGTGTCGAATGAATGAGGCATTTATATCAAGTTTAAAATTTACTTCTTTTTTTTTGTAACCGGAATATTTTTGTAAATAGTAGATATACCATTTCAAATTTCCAATGAGGATATCCGCAGTAGAACCAGAGTAACCGACATAGCCCAACGGATTAGTAAGCTGAAGTGGCAGTGGGCCGGCCATATAGCTCGAAGAACCGACAACCGATGGGGAAGAAAGGTTCTCGAGTGGCAGCCTCGTACCGGTAGGCGAAGTGTAGGGCGGCCCCCCACAAGATGGAGTGACGACCTGGTAAGACATGCAGGAAGTCGATGGATGCAGGTGGCTCGGGACCGTGCTTTGTGGCATTCCTTGGGGGAGGCCTATGTTCAGCAGTGGACTTGTGAAGGGCTGTAATAAGAATGAGATATACCAACACATTACAAAACATGGTATACTGTTACTTTCGCGTTAAGACTATCGTTTAAGAAGAGTGTTTATCACGAAAGCGGGAAATTGTTTAGGACGGCGCCACAATCTCTGCAAATTTTGACATTTGCAGTCAAATTCCATACTTCACATTTTAGAACGCGTATTTACCACGTATGAACTACTTTATGTAAAAAGATGGTTATGGTTTCTTAATGAAATTACAATTATTTCTCTTTTTCTTCATCAATTTTTTTTTAAATACTCCTGGACATGGCCTTCAGCCGTTGTAGATACTAATCTTTGTATTTTATGACTGATGTAAAGGAGATGGTACCACCGCCATCTATCTGAAAACGTATTTTCGTATATCTCATAGTCACCGCTTACGACACCCACAGGACAAAATGGGATGATACATTATCTTACGCTACCACCATATGACAATTGATTTCAATTGTTTGACATTAATTTGGTTATTTATCGTGATTATCTAAAGAAATTGCAAAATGACGAAAATGGAAAATATTTTAGTCATTCTCATGTAACTAGAACATATAGCTTAGACAGTGAAGTCGTTGGTTGATTGGAGCACAAAAATATAACACCATCATATTAAACTATCCTGGCTTGACATTCTAGCTTCCTGGCTTTCGCGCTTGATACACTATCTTTAAAATAAACCTCGTTCTATTTACATGGTCACATCGAAATTTTGTCTTAAAAATATTTTAAAGCTTTTGCAATTTTCTTCACTAAAATATGCTGATTAAACTCACACCGTTTGTGCGTTGGGCTAGTATTACGCTATTCATTTATTACCAGCGAAAAAATAAAATATTAGGTAATACAAATAAATAATCGTACCATGGCGGTCCACCACTGTGCGATTTAGAAGATGTTTTCTTCCTCGCACGACTTCCTTGTGGAATCGATTACCATCAGCGATTTTTCCGGACCGATACGACTTAGGGACCTTCAAGAAAAGAGCGTACTCCTTTTTAAAAGGCCGGCAACGCATCTGCAATTCCCTCCCTGGTGTTGCAGTTGTTCATGGGCGGCGGTAGTCGCGTACCATCAGGTGAGCCGCATGCTCGTTTGCCCCCTCTCCTATAAAAAAAAAACATGTACTGGCGGTGTAAGAATATTAACTATCTCATATCGTCTTGTAGGTTTCGCAAGACAGCCACAGTGACAGAGGAAAACATACCAGGAGATTGACAGCAGCATCTTCCCAGTAACAATAGAAACCCATCTACCAAGCGAAGCAATCAATGTCGAGGCCTCTATTCAGCAGTGAACTGAGATAGACGGTTATGAAAAAATACATATAGACATTGCATCTCTTTCCATTTTTTATTGTCTTTACGGGGAAATTAATTCAAAATTCTTAAATACGTAGTATACTGAACCTATGAGAATTTAAATCTTTAGGCTCTTAGGAATAGCAATGAGTAAGTTTTTATCGATACTTTACGTGAAACGTTGGAAAAAGTTGGAGATTTAATATAGCCTTTTTCAATAGGCAGTGAAAGTTTTAAGCCTCAGCGGCAACTGGCAACAAGTTACTGAAACCCTTGTCGCGAGCCCGTTCTAGTTTCAGTTGTTTCTTCGGAAATTTTGTTTTATGCATGTGTATTTATGAACACTATTAAATTGATTTTGAGGTTCTTTTGTTATCATTCCGAAGTTTAAATGAACAATATTTATTATAAAAAAAAAACTAAACATTTAAATTATCAAATATTACCAATTCGGAAAAAAGGTTAAATACAAAAAATAAGAAGTTATTGTTTATCAATATATATATATATATATATATATATATATATATATATATATATATATATATATATACTAGCTGGCCAGGCAGACGTTGTTCTGCCCTCTTCGACGACCCATCATATAAAAAGTCATTAAAGTCGTAATAAAAAAAATATTGAACTCACTTATCAGGATAAAAACTATCCTATCTCTCAAGTTGGACCAAACTGCACATAGTGTGCAAAATTTCATTGAAATCAGTTCAGTAGTTGAGGAGTTCATCGCGGACAAACAACGTGATACGTAATTTTTATATATAAAGATATATACATATATATACTGGTTAAATTTAGGTGTACAGTTAAATTTGAAAAAAACACTGATATACGTATCAAGTGATATCAGCAACAGCAGGTTAAAGAGAGGTTTTGGAGACATTTATTTAATTTATAAATTATATATAATAAAACTGAGTTTAAGCAACAGCAATTAGGCTGCACCTGGTAGTAGCCGGCTAAATCTAGGTGTATCCGCACTTCGGCTTTTAGCCGTAACATATATAAAAAGACAAGTCCCGATTCCTTCACTCACTCTATTTTTAATTACATACTGTCTCATCAACGATCAGCCTAAGCCTTGGGCTTGCCTTGAGGCTCCCTTTTAAATGAAGACAAAGAATGAGAAAAAATTTTTCGAATTTCCTACAAGATAGGGAAGAGAGAAAGAGAGGATTTATATTTTGGTTGTTATGTTTTCATATAGTATCGTTATCATCAATCAATTAATTGATTAGCTTCATATGAAGTAATATAATCAGTCTAGCAGCACAGGCGTACCCTGTGGGCTAGACTGATTATATTACTATACTAAAAAGTAAAGTGCCTTAGGGAATAACTATAAACAAAACTGCTATGATTTCCAATGCCACTCGAGCGAACCCGAAGCTGGTCACTAGTATAATTATAAAATATAACAAATGATCATAGCGTCAAAGCATTTTCATTGAACGTTATGTTTAAACTTTACTAAATTACTACTATATTTAACGAGACATATCTATATAATCTGATGTTCAATTATGTTGAAATTAATCGACGTATCTTTAAAAAAGTCTTGCTATTTGTCAAGTTCATCGACTGGTAAACGTAGTTTAAAGACTTTCTAAGCTATGCAGTACAAATGTTTTCTTTCTTTTGCGTCAGCATCTAAGAGTACACAGTGTCATTGCACTAGACGGTTGTAATACTACATAATTTATGCGTCTCCCAAGTTTGCAATGTTTGCTTCCCAAAGATGTTCGGTTATTCTGCTTTACTAATTAGTAAAACAGAATGCCGAAACTTTTACGATTATTTTTACAGTTTAAACTTTCTCTGATTTAATGTTAACGCTTGATTGATAACAACAGGTTAAAATAATTTCCTGATTTTTTTTTATAGAAGAATAGCATACGGTTCACTCGATGGTAAATAATTATCGTCGCCCATGAACATCTGCAACACTTGAAGAATTGAAAGTATTTAACCAGCCTTTTAGAGAGGGAGATTTTTTTCTTAAAAGACCCTAAATTGTATCGATGGTGTTAAATTGTTGGCGGAAGTAAATTCCCCAATTAGCATTGCATCAAAATGTTTTGTATAAAACGCACGTGTGGACCGCCAACCATCGAGATTAAGTGTATGAAATTTTAAGTTTTGTCAAGTTGTGTGATGGTGATATTCAGCTGCTAGAAGTAATCCGAAAAAATCTTCTGTGCATCCCTGTGGTTAACTATTAAATTCGTATTTAGGTTCATTTGTTATCATTTGGAAATTCAGAAGTACAGCATTTACTTGTGGCAGCTCAGCGGCTCAGCGCTCGCTGTAAATTTCACAGTACGTGCGCAACCCGGGTTTGATCCCCGCCGGCGTCAATGAAATTGTTAATTGCAATTTTAAGCGCTGATTTACCACGTGCTCGACGATGAAGGAAAACATCGTGAGGAAAATATTTGTGTATGCCAGTGCTGCCACCTGTAGTGTACTTATGTATATTATTATTAAATTCATTCACTCTTCCTTTTTACTGGAACACTTTGTTTTACTAATAAACCTAGCAAGCTAACAGCATAGCAAAGTGGTGAAGCAATCAGTGACCAATCAGTTTCAAAATAGGAGGTTCAGATGCCTGAGTGATCAGTAATCCATTGCTGAAAACAGAATTTGAAAATTCGAAACCGTTCTCGAGATAATCGTGGGACAGACGGACAGACGGACAGACATCGTGAAATCAATAAACCTAGCAAACTAACAGCATAGCAAAGTGGCGAAGCAATCAGCTTTGTAGCGGTTTCTAACGGTTACCGTTGAGCAATCAGTTTCAAAATAGGAGGTTCAGATGCCTGGGTGATCAGTAATCGATTGCTGAAAACAGAATTTGAAAATTCGAAGCCGTTCTCGAGATAATCGGGGGACAGACGGACAGACGGACGGACAGACGGACAGACGGACAGACGGACAGACGGACCGACGGACAGACATCGTGAAATCAATAAGTGTCTTCGCAACTTCGCCACTTAATAATGATGATGATAGACCAATCCTAATTTTAAAATTCATTGTATTTGTAGATTACACTGACTTTGTCATTTTTTTTGGGGTAATTTTATTATAATTTTTCCATGAATTAATATTCAATAGGAAACAATTACGTACACCGATATACATATATTTTTAATTTAACTTATATATTTAACAATTTCAGCTCAGTTCAGTTTCTGTGTAGTGTCGACAGGTCGTTAGGTCGTAAAGGCAACTTTGAGAAATGCCAGGGAAATCTTATAGCTTCCGATTAATGGAGAAATAACCACCTTGTTTACACCAGACGTAAAATACCCGACCGACGTAGCAGTGTCAAAGATGCGAGACGTCTGCTACTGCGATGATCAATCTACCTGCCAAGACATTCGGAAGACTTCTAAAAGGATTTGGCATAAATGCCAAGCTTAATAATATAATAATAATAATAATAAAAACCAATAAATAATAACCAATGGTACGTGGAACGGGCCCAGCACCGAATCAGGCCGACACTATCGCATTCTGGCGCGGCCTGTGGTCAGAGCCCGTAAACCACAGCGAGGGCCCTTGGATGGAAGTTGTGGCGAGTCAGTGTGCGAATGTTACGCCCATGAACCCCGTCATCATAACGCCGGATGACGTAGCTGAAGCGGTCCGTAGGGCCTCGAACTGGAAAAGTCCGGGACTCGACGGACTGCATCACTACTGGCTGAAGGGGTTCGTGGTGTGTCACGCTGTACTCGCCCGACAGTTTCAAGAGGCTCTCGACGAAAATTCGCTCCCGAGCCTCTTCACTACTGGGATCACTCATTTGGTTCCAAAAGACCGGGATTCCACAGACCCGAGCAAATACCGCCCCATAACGTGTCTACCTACCATATACAAGACACTAACATCCATTTTGAGCGCGAGAATCACTCAACACCTGAATTCAAATCAGGTGATGTTGCGCGCTCAAAATGGATGTCGGGGCGGTGGTCGTGGAACCAAGGAACCACTCCTCATTGACGCGGTCATTGGCAAGGTGGTTAAACGCAACCGTCGGAACCTCTCCGCCGCCTGGATAGACTACAAAAAGGCATTCGACTCGGTGCCTCATACATGGCTTAAGAGGGTCCTTGAGCTGTACAAGGTCGACTGTACAGTTCGAGACTTCCTCGGGCAATGTATGGGGCAGTGGAGTACGATCCTTTATCATCTAGGCGAGCGAATGACGGCTGCGGAGAGCCACATAAGGATAAGAAGGGGTATCTTCTAGGGCGATTGTTTGAGTCCAATCTGGTTCTGCCTCTCTCTGAACCCTCTCAGTACCTTACTGGAGAGTTCCGGGAGGGGATTTCAGCTTCGGAAAGGAGGTACAAAAGTGACCCACCTTTTCTATATGGATGATCTCAAGTTATTCGCCTCCAGTCGCTCTCATCTTATGAAATTGCTAAACATCACTTGTGATTTTAGTAATTCTATTAGAATAGAGCTGGGGACGGATAAGTGTGCGGTCCTCCATGTCGAAAGGGGAAGGGTTGCTAACTCTGAGGGCATGGACTTGTCTATGCCCATCAGCATAAGGACCCTTTCCGAGGCTGAAACATACCGATACCTGGGTATGTCACAGAACATCGGTGTAGATGAGGCGGGTATGAAACAGTCAGTTTGCGATGTGTTTTATGCACGCTTGACCAAAGTGCTTAACATCCTTTTGTCCGGTGTGAATAAGACGCACGCATATAACGGTTGGATCATGCCTGTTCTCATGTATACCTTTGGCATGCTCAGATG
This sequence comes from Parnassius glacialis, assembly GCA_033319125.1. Classification (NCBI taxonomy): domain Eukaryota; kingdom Metazoa; phylum Arthropoda; class Insecta; order Lepidoptera; family Papilionidae; genus Parnassius; species Parnassius glacialis. Next base: position 3,928,437 of record JAVANC010000013.1, read on the forward strand.
GACTCAGACCGAACTGAACGCTCTGGACAGAAAAGTCCGCACTATTATGACGTCCCACAGGATGCATCATCCGAGATCGTCAGTAATGAGGCTGTACTTGCCGCGGAAGCGTGGTGGGCGCGGCTTTTTAAGCGCGCTTACCATGCATTATCGCGAAGTGTGCAGCCTCCGTAATTACTTTCTGACGAGAGCGGATGATCCATACTATAGGGACGTTATTTCTTGTGATAAAGGACTTACCCCTCTATCCTTAGCCAACGAGCAATGGCAAGACCCGGCAGTACAGAGCATTTCCGACCGGGAGACCGTATGGAAGGAGAAGGAGCTCCACGGGAGGTTCTACAAGGCTCTACATGAGCCTTTCGTGGACACAGTCGCCTCCCTCCACTGGCTACGTTTCGGTGACCTCTTTGGGGAAACCGAGGGTTTTGTCTGTGCGATACAAGATCAGGTTATTAAGACCAACAATTATCGGAGATACATCCTAAAGGATGGCACCGTTGACGTCTGTCGAGCTTGTCGCCATCCCGGTGAATCACTTAGGCATGTCATCTCCGGTTGTTCGGCGTTTTCTAACTCTGAGTATTTGCACAGACACAACCTAGTATCCAGGATTCTACACCAGGAGCTCGCTCTGAAATACGGTCTCGTGGATCGGAAACTGCCGTATTATAAGTACTTGCCGGAAGCCGTGCTCAAAAATGACCGTGCCAGGCTCTACTGGGACCGGGCCATCATCACAGACAGGACTATTCTTGCGAATAAGCCTGATATTGTGCTGATGGACCGGGCACAGTCAAGGATATTTTTGGTCGATATTACCATTCCTTATGACGAGAACCTCGTGAAAGCCGAAACAGATAAGCTTACTAAATATCTGGACCTGGCTCACGAGGTGACCGACATGTGGGGTGGATTGCCGGCCGAAATTATTCCTGTGGTCGTTTCTGCGAACGGGTTAATCCCAGTCAGCCTCTCGGGTCATCTGAGGCGACTGGGACTCCGTGACGGACCGCTCCAAGCTCAAATGCAGAAGGCGGTGCTCCTCGATACCGCCCGCATAGTCCGCCGGTTTCTTTCCCTTTCCCCCTAACCCTCGGCCGTTTGGTCTCCCCTGCCGAGGGCTTCCATCTGGTTGGGTTTTTATTTATTTATGTATTTTTTATGTATTTATTTTATTTTGTTGATATTTATGTATGTTTATCATTTTCATTTACAATTATATATTTATACAGCCCAACCAGATGAGAAAACTATATAGATACCCCTATAATAATAATAATTGGGTTTTTATTTATTTATGTATTTTATGTATTTATTTAATTTTATTGATATTTATGTATGTTTATCATTTTCATTTACAATTATATATATAAACAACCCAACCAGATGAGAAAACTTTGCAGATACCCCAAATAATAATAATAATAAATATTTATTTCATTTCCAATTACACATGTTTACATACAGGAGCAAATATGATTACAATTAAATAAAGTAACAATAAGTCTAACAAAAATAACATGCTATGATAAAATTAAAACTATGTGTAAGCTACATAATGTAGAATATACAAAAGAAAAATAAAAAAGTCAAGTTTATAACATTAGCTACCTGCCTGAACTAGGTTGAGTACCAGCTTGAGGCATTTAAGTCACTGTTTACGTATTATATATAAACTATTGGATATTTTAGTAGTTCGTGATCCATCGGGTTCAATAATATATTAACTATAGAAAAATTAAGTGAAAAACAAACTTACAGTTCACCTAATGTTAAGTGGGAACTGCAGTCTATGGACAAATGCAGCCTAAGATTGCAGTGCTAAGATATGCGAATAGAATTTTTAAAGCCACGAATTTAGAATGTAAATTTATTTAATTAATACATAGTAGAACATTGCTTTTTTTTTATATAGGATAAGGGTGACAAACGAGCACACAGTCCACCTGATGGTAAATGGTTGATGCGGCCCATAGACATCTACATCTATCCTCTATTACAAATAAAAATGTAGATGCGTTGTCACCCGTGAGGACTAAGATGGAATGCCTCATTTCCAGTAAAAAGGGCCTCCGGCCACCTGCACTCACCAAGCGAAACGCAGAGGTAAACCTCTACTTCACGCTGGTTTTCTGTGAGGTCGTGGTACCACCCCGGTTCGAGCCGGCACATCCGTGCGACAGCAAAAGCTGCCGCGTGGCTCTACCACTGTTAAAACCAACATTACCACTGGCCGGATAAGGAAGATCAAGGTCGCTCAGCGAGCTATGAAGAGGGCTATGCTCGGAGTTTCTCTGCGTGATAAATTTAGAAATGAGGATATCCGCAGTAGAACTAGAGTGACCGACATAGTCCAACGGATTAGTAAGCTGAAGTGGCAATGGTCCGGCCATATAGCTCGAAGAACCGACAACCAGCCTCGTACCGGCAGGCTAAGTGTAGGGCGTCCCACCACTAGATGGAGTGACGACCTGGTAAGATATGCAGGAAGTCGATGGATGCAGGTAGCTCAGGACCGAGCTTTGTCGCATTCGTTGGGGGATATCTATGTTCAGCAGTAGACTTTTGAAGGGCTGTAATGATGATGATGATGAGAGCCATGCTGCAGATATAATATGGTAGTAGCACGAGCGGGTCGATTCAACCGAGTGAGGCTCTCACAGAATGTCGAAATTAATTCTGCGCTGTATAATACGGTGACTGTAGAGAACGGGAGACTCTTTTTACTTGAAATGGGGCCAGGCGTGGTACGAAGGGGATGGTCAGATGGGAAGTGACCCCCCAACAAAATAGTAAACTTCAAAATGAAAAATCTTCTAAAAATTACTGATAGACTCTTCACGATAATTATCAAGGAAATAATGAGGAATATTTTCGGAGGACCGTTTATATTGCACTGATAGATATAATAATGACTAACTTATAGGACCGACTTTCTGCAGATGCGATTAACCTGTTCGGATTAGGTATTTTTATGCCAAAATCTGACTATACACAAGATCATATTAATGTGAAGAAAGTATTAGAATGTTATGATTTTGAATAAAACTACTTTTAAGGATTCTATCGCGTTTAATCATACTTATTTTAATTATTCCCGACGTTGTTGACAGAATGTTATTCTCATTTCTTAAGTGTTCCTGCTGCCACTATAGTTTTTTTACAGCATTTTACAGAATATCAGCTATGGATTCCAAAGTGGAAACGGGAGCTCAAAGAAAATACTGATATTAAATTTCCTAAGTATGTGGTTTCTACAATCGAAGTTAGCGACGATGATCTCTACCCAAATATATAGACTTTCCTGAAAATTCTGGCAACTCTTCCTATAAGTGGTGCGACTTCACAGAGATCATCTTCTACGCTAAGGCGTGTAAAAACTTGGTTGAGAGCAAACATGTTAGAAGAGAGGCTGACAGATTTACCTCTTCTAAATATTTATCCAGAGATAGCGTCTCAAATATTAACACCAGAGTTTGCTAATAAAAATAGAAGACTTCCATTTGTTTTATAATATGCTTAATAAAATTGTGTACTGGGCAATAAAGTTTAAATTACTTGACATATTTTATTATTAGTGACCCCGTCTAAAATGTCGGGCTGCGACCGCGCCTGAATGGGGCATTCCATTTTAGTCCTTAGGGTTGGCAACGTAACTGCATTTTGAATCATAGTCGATAATAGATGTGGATGTCTATGGGCCTCAGCCCTTATTCGCCCTTATTCTATAAAAAAATAGTTTATTGAATTCTACATTTTGTTAAAAGTTTTTTTTTATAGAATAAGGATGACAAACGAACACACAGTCCACCTGATGGTATGTGGTTGCTGCGGCCCATAGACATCTACATCTATTCTCGTTTGCGAATCAAAATGTAGATGCGTTGTCACCCGTGAGGACTAAGATAGAATGCGTCATTTCCAGTAAAAAGGGCCTCCGGCCACCTGCACTCACCAAGCGAAACGCAGAGGTACACATCTACTTCACGCTGGTATTCTGTGAGGTCGTGGTACCACCCCGGTTCGAGCCGGCCCATCCGTGCGACAGCAAAAGCTGCCGCGTGGCTCTTCCACTGCTGAAAATTGTTTAATTGTTTGACACTTTTGAGGGGACTAAGGAAAAAGCTCGAGCTTAATGTTACAACTAGAATGTTTTTTAAATAGTTATATTAAAATCTACATATTAACATTTTAAAGACGCTTTAATTTTTTTCCTTAGCCCTTTGCCCAATACAGCCTATATCGATTGTATACTTTGTGTAATCGATTTATTTTGGTGATTTTTTTTCATCAAAAGTAAATGAAACGCTCATGAAGCGCGCACTGTTGGATTTTCCAAACTACTTTTCAATAATATAATTTCATAACATCCCAAGCAACTTCGTCGCGGGGGACGCCTCCGAGCAAATGTTCTAACAATGCGATGTCTTACAATTATCATGCAAATCACTTTCATTCTAATAGGTGAAATTTTTAAAAAGCATAACATGTGAATACTGGGAACATGCTCGGAACGTGCCTTACAAAGAGCTTGTAATTGACTCCGTACAAGTTCATTAGTTACAGTGAGAGAAAAGGCGACGCGATTTGTTTAACTTGACGAAAACAAAGGGTAACTTTCCTCCGTACAACAAATATCTACTGTATTAAAAACACCAAGGTATTTACTGGCTCGCACTGGCACTGCGAACATGTGTAGGACAGAAATTTTCAATACAGTGTTGATATTTTTTATATTCAAGTATAACCAGCTATAAGTTAAAAAGTATTTAGTATTCATTACTTTTAAATTGGTTATTTTGAAAAAAAAAAACATGTCAAGAGCTCTGCTAATATTATTTGTATTGATAGGATGTTGTTACTGCTTAGATAGTAATGATTTGCTTGTAGAAGAAACGAGGGCAAAAAAGAAAAAAGATAGGACTAAGTTGATAGGTAAGTATAAACGTTATTTAATAATTACCTACATAATTTAAAGTTCACCTGGTTGATTGATTATAAAGTTACTGATGTACGTGCAAAACAAAGGTATTCGTAGAAGCGATAATGCAGTGAGGCTGGAGATAGTTTTGAATGCACTACTCAAAAACCCACGTAAAATTCCAAACATAGAACCCTTCATAAGCCTGTAAAAGCTATAGGTACTTTGGATCTAGCATATACAAGCATAGCTGCTATCTTTCGGAAGCCATAAGATCTTTCTAACATATCACAATATTGCCTTTTACCCCACCCACGGATAGAAACAGAGTAGTAGGTATTAAGCTTATATGCTGCATAGTGGCTTATACAGCATATATTAAATAAATAAAAAAACTTATCATTATCAGTCATATTTACAACAATATTTGAAACATTAATTTAAGTATTATACATTTTAATTTTCTTCAAGTGGGCAAAAATTTGTGTTGTAATTCGGCGTTATAATTTCTGTGCAATTAAGGGTAAACTAAAAGTCGTGTCGGCTCAGCTAAAGTAAACAAAATACATTTGAATGAAAGCATTAGTCTCGCAGCAAAACTAGCAAACCCTGTTCTCTGAAGTAATTTCACGCAGATGCGGCATTTGTATAATCGCAGGCACTCTGCTGCGCCTGAGAGATAGCTAAATTATGCTAATCACATGCGGCTTAGTTATGCTCGTAATGTATATAATACAAAGGTTAGTTAAGTCGAAATTTTAAGTGATGAATTTCACATCAATCACTTAAATAGTAAAGTAAAGTAAAGCGTACGTACATCTCCCTTCTGGGTTAAGGCCTCTACTCATATTTAAAAGCATTTTGGTGCAAGTAAGTGTCCTGCTACTGCCCAATTGTGTGTTGGTAGAATCAACTTATACCTAGTAATATTTTTTTAAGCAGGTTTCTTTCCGATGTTTATTTTACCGCCTTATCCGGTTCCTAAAAAATTATTCCAAAGATTCATGTCAAAAACCTTCGAATGTTGCGGTTTAAGCGTTTTAATAGAAGACAATATAAAGCCACTAGTGTCCTCGCTAAACACAGATCCATTCACCCGTTCTAACTTACTAGTGTTCAATGTAACGCTTAAAACGTGCAGGGATTCGATGGAGACAAGTGGCTTAGGGCAGTTATTTTCAATGAGGAAGACTTATGTCCTGCTGTGGTCTAGCGACGGATTGTAATGATGATGCTGTGATTACATTAATGATACCATACCGTCATGTATCGAAGGCTATGGGATCTATCTGGCCTTTTACAAAGTCTCCTCTAACGAAACTCACGGTCCGAAATATGGTGATTGTGTAAAATAATCTTTCACGATCACCACTCAGTATAATCTAAACATATAAATAAAATTAAAGTGTGTCTGTAATATTGAAATAACTGGCTTCTATTAACAGGTAAAGGGTCTTTTTTGAATGTAACTAAGATATAAATAACCATTTTTAAAATTTTGCCTGTCTGTCTGACTGCCTGTACGGGCTGAAACGTTACGAACAGATAGAGAGCAATGAATTGGCGCGTAACCGCAACGATGTAACACAATAAATGCAACACGGTCTTCTTTAGGCGTCCACTCCATATTTAAAAATGAGTAAAATTCTAAAAAGTATACAGTTTTATTTTTATGAACAATTCGAAATTCGAATTCAATAACCTTTTTTGTGGCCAGCATTCTAAAAGAAAAGTTTTTACTGTGTGACAATACTTATGACCTGACTGTGTATTATCCGAAACAATTGACATTAATAGATCCAATCCAGTGAAGCTTGGGCAGATCGCTAGTCACAAATAAACCGTTTGAATAACATTTGTTGATAATTAAAATATATTTCAGGTATGATACTCCTATTTATCTTCTCCAAAGTGGCGATATTTAAAGCGGCTTCCGCATTCTTCGTGATGGCGTTCTTCCAAAAGCTGTTCTATTTGTTTGATCTATTCCTGAACTATTTTCTAAAGACTAAGTTACCAAAACCCACACCATCACCTGTCTATGGAGCGCCTTCAGACTACAACACCATCGGCTACAGTTACGGACCACCAGAACACGAGTCGTTACATTCTCAAGATAATAGCTATCCAGGCATTTCTGAACTTGGAGGTGCCTTTAACTGGCTTGTGAATAAGAACGTCAAGTGATACTATTAAACTAATATCTTTTTAATTTTGTATTATTTTGTTCTCTGTCTCTTTTTTAAGGTAAAGTTAAAGACTTTTTAATATGTAAATTGCACAATGGGACGTATATCCGGGTACAAAACAATTATTTAAAATAGATAGTGTATATTGCAGTGAATGCGAAATTATCATAGTTTCTTACAATTATTTCGCCATGCCCATTGACCAATACGTGCTTATGCCTTTGTTTGTGTACTGAATATTATAAAATCAACTGCGGATGGCTTTATTTAGACCTATAACTTTAAATATCAACAGAATAAGCTTACGTATAACACCTAATTAAATCATTATGTCACTTCAGCGTACCCAATCTAATTTAAGTGACCCCAAATTTGCTAAAGAGCAAATTTAACCTAAGAGTCAGATACAGCATCCAAAAAAATGTATTGTGATGATCGGGAAAACGTTGAGTATACTACCAAGAGATATAAGGAAGACACAGCGATATATCCTATATATCCTTTTTTTTTAAACTTTACCGCCACAGGCAGTTGGAGGCAATATACAAACATCAATTGCTCAAGGACAAACATCCAGACCTGGAACAATTACTTGCAGGTCATATAAATACTTGTTCTGTGCGGGGTTCGAACTTGCGACCCTCAGTGCAGTAATGAGTTACTAAGCTAAGCTACTGCGCCACGGAGTCGGATATGGTTAGCTATGAAATTAAAGAACTGCTGCTAAATGATTTGAAACAACAACAAACTGCGAAATTTAATAGATTATTATCGGATATTTCAACATTAAAATAAATAAACTTGGAAACCCAAAAGTCGATTAATTTTATGGCCCAAAAATACGATGATTTGTTATTAAAAATTAATAAGGTTGCAGCAAGAAAACTCAGAATATCAAGACAGAATTAAAATATTAAAAAATAAAATAGAATATCTAGTTTAACTTTTTAAGTTGTAACTGTGCCTCTAAAAGATAATGAGATCACGTAGACCATCTATCGTATCAAATCGCTATTAAATTCGAACTCAACAAGTCCTTCACCACTATTCTAATGGAAGATAATTTTATTAGATCTGTTAGTACATTTAACAAAGAGAAAAGTATAAAAAAATCAATACTTCTCATCTTAATAAGATTTACCACCAAATCCAATATATACAGAATTTATTTAAAACGCTCCCGAAAACGAAGATAGATGATAGTACTTACGATACCTTTGATGATGGGTCAGAAAGAAAATCGATCCCGAGGAAAAAAAAATCACGCCTTCACAACGTTTTACTCGTATTAGCTTTATTCACGTTCTGTCATGTTAGTACAGCTAAATGAAACGATAAGTTCATAAAAAAAATCATGAAAATTAAACCGAAAGTGTAAAGAAACAAAACCAGCAGTGGAATTACTGAATTACAATCAGCTGACTAGTGGTCAATGTACGCGCGAACGCCGAATTCGCCCGCAGCTAGAGTGGTACCACAATACCTAATAATTTACAGCACTTGTCTAAATACCTAACTTATCTACTTAACCTACTATTTTGCCGCTGTGCTTGTCTCCACATAGCCACTTTAATTCGAATTCACAGGTTAAATAAATCAAACACCTGTTTTGATTCCCTACTAATAAAATATATACTTAAATGAAAAGATGTTAACAAAAATAGAGTCATGCTTTTTAATCCATCGTAAATGCTTATTATTCTGATGTATTCAGTGAACCTATTCAGATCAGTACAGTACTAAGTAATTTAAATATGAAACTTAAAAAAAAATAGGTATGAAACAGCTTACCGATCTAAATCCACCGTGGCCTTATGAGATCCTCCAAGGCACATTATCATGTTGCCATATTCACGAGCACGTACCCGTATAAACGTACGCGTTAGGCATTATTAAAACAAAACAAGAAACACTAAACGTAACAACGAAAATAATAACAACAAGAATTTAATAAACAAAACGATTGAACTATCGCTCACGCGCACGCGATATTCAAAACTACAACATGGAAATATCTCCAAAACTAAACTCCCGCCAAAGCAAATGCCTACCGCTACTACAAAAATGTTATTTAATTAATGAGCGTACCTAATTGGGTACGCACTTACACAATTACAAACACTATTTCCTCGCTATCTTTGATTTTGTACAAGAAAATAGAAATAAAATGGTACCAAATAATTTGATAGTTATAATTAAATGCAATTATGAACGAGAGTTAATTAATCTATCAGAATTAGTCTAAAAAATAATTCTTTCACTATATTTTAACTGACTTTCCATATTTAATCCGTCCAATACATTGAATTTAAAAAGAGGTACGTCAAAACTATTAAAAATTACTTGCAAGTTTTATAGTGATTGCCGCTTCTTATTCTTATGTCGCCGGCAAACAAATCTCAGTAGGTAAATTTCGGTGTCGAATTTTCCGAAAATCCACGTCAAATTCCCCAAATTAAGGACAAAACTTCAACAGATTCCCCACAAATTCCCCTCAATTTTATTATAAGAATTGAAACAATTTTCAACTAATTTTACAAGATTTATTTTTTAACTAACATTTTTTTCTTTAAATATTAAAATAAAGAAATTAATAGCATTAAATGATACACAATAGTTACCGAAGTATATCCGTAAATTCAATTTCGTGCAATGAAGATAAATAAAAAAGGGAGTCATTCGATATTATTTATCGATATATGATTCATTTTAACAGTGGTAGAGCCACGCGGCAGCTTTTGCTGTAGCACGGATGGGCCGGCTCGAACCGTGTAGTACCACGACCTCACAGAATACCAGCGTGAAGTAGAAGTTTACCTCTGCGTTTCGCTTGGTGAGTGCAGGTGGCCGGAGGCCCTTTTTACTGGAAATGAGGCATTCCATCTTAGTCCTCACGGGTGACAACGCATCTGCATTTTGATTCGCAAACGAGGGTAGATGTAGATGTCTATGGGCCGCAGCAACCACTTACCATCAGGTGGACTGTGTGCTCGTTTGTCACCCTTATCCAATAAAAAAAAATATTTATAAGTAACCTAACAAAAATGTTAAAATAAATATTTAGATTTCTTTAAAAAAAAAGGTTCTGACTTAGCCCGAGGTACCGTTTTTCAAAATCTACGCATTTTCCCCACATAATACCAAAAAATCCCCAACCAAGTTTGAACTCCCTGCAATTTGGGAAATTCCGTTGGCAACGCTGACTCGTGTAAATTGCACAGCGCGAGGCGACACAAGTCGGCCGGTCGGCGGCAGCGCGTGTGTGAAAGAAAAGGGTAAAATGAGTAGTAATACCTTATGCATTGTTTCGTACCGAGCTATAGTATGTTTCTAGAGCAGGAGGAAAAACGTACATTGACTTTTGCCGATATCATCGCGGTAGCAAACCTTTTTCTTTGGTTTTATCTTTTTATCCTTGTATCATTACATACATCATCAGAGTGAGAGGTAAGAGTGCCGAGTGCGAAGTTCTTCGCAAGTCCTGTGTCTATTATTTTATTACGAAGAAAGAAGATTATCCTGTACTTATATGAATTAAAAGGCAAATTAACATTGATTTAAATTTATTATTTATAAACCATAAGAGGTAATACAAATTTAATTATTACATTAACAGTAGGTAAGTAGTGTAATAACTAGGTAGGTAGGTAGTTGTACAAAACATAACCACTTCTTGGCAGTTGGTTAAATGGCGAACTTTTAATGCATTCTTTAGCAGTCAACCTAGAAGCATGCATAGAACTTCTCATAATAGATTGTCAGAGACACTTGATAGACTATGCTTTTGTAGCTATTTCAGAATTATTTTTTAATGATAAAGACGTAGAAAAGTTCGCCACGTTGATTATAAAACTATCTACAGTTTTATCAATGGCATTATTCAATTCATTTAATTTGTTTTCTTCTTTTATGACGTGATTAATGCAGTTTTTCCACTTTATATGCTCAATATTGTATAGCCCTCCTTCATATAGTGTTTTGACGTCTGCCATTTTAAAGGTGGTATTGTTTCGGTTTAGGTTTGTTATCTCGGAATGACCGCTTCCTTCACCCCACCCCGTACCATGAGACACGCTTAGCGCATAACGATATGTAATCGATAATGAAATGTATGGAAGCAATTCCTGTCGTTTTGTTTCTGAGCTAACATAATACTTTAGTTCAATGTACGTTTTTCCGCCTGCCCTAGAAACATACTATAGATAAGAGAGTTCGGCGTCCACGCGAATTTGACCCTAGACAGTTGATTTTAAATTACACTGCTGGTTTTATGTGTAAGTATTTTCATGATTTTTTTAAATAAAATTAAATGAAATATACAAAGAAGAATAAATATACCAACTGCTGGACTGCTCATGGGAAAGTATTTGTAAGACAAAAGGATAGTATGTCGGCTATTAGAATCGACAGTGAAGAAGATTCTTGTAAACTAAATTCTATTTGACTATTAATTTTAATAATTGCTTATTTGCTTCTTGCTTATTACCTTTTGCATTTACATATTTCCTTTCTAGTTATAGTCAATATCGCACAGATATACTCAATTACTATTACATAATAAACATACCTTGCTTTACAAGTCAAGCAAAATATTATAATTACTTAAAGTTTTATTTAACGAAGCATATTACGAATATCTCCAAAAATCTATTATAACTTACAATAATTCCATACTAACAAAATACATATATACAAACAATTTCTTATTACATCATATTCTTAAATATATATATTTAACTTTTTCAGCACTGTTACCAAGTGCAACAGTTGAGCAACTTAACAATTATAATGTGTTTCTATATAAATTACACCTACATTAAAATACAAAACAAGCCAATAGCCAAATTTTAAACTTAAGTTCAAATATATAAATAATGAGATACTGTTATTGCACTTTTAGAAAATACGAGTAAAGAAGGCATATCATTTTATTTGAAATTATCCCAAATTGAATGTGATTTATGGGCAACAACGTTTTTGCCTACAGATCGACCCTAAGTCACAGAATAAATAATAGTAATACGTACCTAAGTGCTTTTTCACGAAAAACAAGCGGGCGCGGGCGCAGCAGTTGGTTTTGGCGAGTTCACGTTGGCCACCAGACGTTTGCGCGAGTATAACGTGTTATCATAGGTTGTGAATTTATCGAAATTTCGTTAATCGAAAATTATTACCTAAAGTGGGAGATGATAAAAAATAGAATTGGTGTGCACTAAAATAATTAAAAAGGAGCACTTGCAGAGGGGAATAATCATGCGAGACGAGTCCATTGGATTGAATGGCCGATCGTTTGTAGCGACAAGTTCAAAATTGTTGATCTTACCTGAAGTCACAAGTCAATCGCGCGCTCCGTCGCTACTTACACGTAAACATGCACAAACAACTTCATACGTTTGATATTGCCGCGAATGCGCCGTGAGCGATAGTCGCCAGCTTGCCCGCTACTTCCACCGCACCTGTGATTTGCACGTGAACACTAGCACACATTGTGACAGCGCCCGCCACCACGCCTGCGAGTTAACGTGAACAAGCACTTACGAATGTGTGCGTGCGCAGTAAAACCAGTTAAAACGATGCATTACCACGCATTTTGAATTTAAAAAAGGACAGAATGGTTGGAGATTTTTTATTAATTTTTCTTCACCACTTGCCCATATTATTTATTCTGAAACTTTTTTGCAATTTTTTTCGGTTATTGCAAAATAACCATGAGTAATGTATAGATAAGATAGGTTGAATCTGTAATAAAACCGAATCAGCATGCCACGAATCCACGTAGTCTTGTCTGCCCTACCCCTAGTGTGATTTTGTAAAGCCGTAGGCGCAAAAAGAGAGCTGCCCGCCGTAGCAAATCACAGGTAGCTGTGCGAGTCATAGCGGCTGAGGCTGATCGGCGAAGGTGGCCTGGCCTATAAGCCAAAACTGCGGAGGTGAGCAATAAATTCAATAGATCTTAGAGATGGGTTCCTAAGATCCCGATGTCTAAGATTTATTTAAGACACCAAAATGTTTACGATGAAAGTGGAATTTTAAACTCTTTGTAGTTAGTGGCAAAGTATTGACTAATTGTTAAAAATTACTCACCATTTATGACCATTTTGTGACCAATTTGGACCACTTCTTGTAAGGCCTAATTTCATGATTTTGGCCGCTAATTAGACAGAGACCAGTTCTGTATCGGGGATTAATGCTATGGCTACTCCCCTCCGGTTCGCCGTGCCAGTGGCCTCCTTCTATGGTATAGTTGCCATTGTATTGTTTAATGCTCTGGAAATATGACGTTGGTTATTATTGCAATATGTTGACTAGAAGTATATATATCTTAAATTTTTCTAACGCTTTTTTATTCGTATATTTTTTTGACATTATTACTACTATTACAAACTTCATAAGAAAATTATTGTATTGTACCAAAAAATGTTCATTTGATTACTTATTTTAATTTAACTTAAGTTTCTTTTTAATCTTCTCTATATTTAAAATATTCCCAATAAAAATATATTATTAGTAGGATCATCACAGCTCATGATCAAAACGTGTTGTTGATGTGTTTTGAATTTATATTATGGTACATTACACATTATATTTCAACTAGATCCAATGTCAATTAATATTATTTCATATTTTTTTAAATATTGCAATTATTGGGATATTTTAAAAACAAAAATATTCTTAATATTATCTTTCGACAACTGAAGGGAAAGCTTGAAGTTAACTCGAGTGGAAGTCTCGTAATGGTAAGTGGAGTGTAGCGGCCCCCACCGACGAATTGGAAAGACATACACCTGGGAACCGGGAAGTCGACGGATGCAGGAGGATCAAACCCGTGTTTTGTGACATCCCTTGATGAGGTCTATATATTCACAGCTAAGCCAGGGATATCGTAATATATAAATGAGACGCCTAGATATGTATCCTGCACAGATCTGTTAAACAATATTTTAGTATGCACTTATTGCATTACGATGCGCTGATTATACCGTGTAATAAAGTACCACTAGCGCAATCTAGAATTTACAAAATAAAACAAAATCCTTAACATTCAAAACATTGCTTTTTGCTCTTAAACAACTTGTAAATGGATGTAACGTTAAAAAATAGTAAATAGGATAGGGGTGATAGTAAGGGAAAGAAAGTGCATTTACGTTTGTACAGCTAAAAACCAATAACGCTTTATCAAAAAGTGACAGGCTATATACGTTCCACTGCTGGGCAAAGGACTCCCCTCATTTCTGAGAGGATTTTCAAGGCAAGGAAATCTCGGCCACGCTGCTTCACATTTTTTCGATTTTTTTTTATTTCTCAGACACGCAGATTTCCTCACGATGTTTTAAATTTACAGCGAGCGCTAACCATCTTAACTACCCCGGCTCTAACGTTTTATCTAAGCACTTCGATATTTTTTTCAAAATACATTTTTTCAAATAAATATTTAACGTTTGTTTATGAACTCCATGATACTTCCAAAAAATATCTAATTTGGAATATTGCATCTGCGTCAGTACATTCTACGAATGATAACTTTTTCCTTAATATTTACCTGATGGTAAGTGACTAATGTTACCCAAAAACATTCTGTAACACAATAGGAATTGCAGGTGCGTCGCCGGCTTTATAAAAGAGTGTGCATTTTTTTGAATGGCCATAGAATGTATCCTTGTGGAAAAGTTGCTGCTAGTAGCCGATTCCACAAAAAAGTCGCGCGAAGAAGAAAAGTTCTGGTTAATTGCACAGTCGAGGACCACCTAGACTCTAAATATAGTATGTAATATAGAAAATTTTAACGCTATATGCTGTTGGTCATAATATAAATGTTTCGTTCGAACCTCGCCGGTACAATTCAAATTATACGAGTATATTGCAATTTTAATTGCTAATTTGCCACGTATTCGGTAGTCAGGTAATTCTATAGGAATTTGCTACTTAGGTGACGTCAGCCCATTAATGATATTACATGCACTAGTTGGCACCGGGCATTATGTAAAATTTTCGTATATTTTCATTCAGGCTTATTTGTTGTTAGCGTTGGCTAATTAAGTCATTCAGCTACAATTCAACTACAAGATAAATTGGCGACCAGAAATCACCATAAAATAGTTAAAGATTCAGCAGATGAGTTAGAGTGCATACGACGTTTAATTAGAATGTATTGAGTAACCTTTTTTATAGACGAGGCAAACGAAATTGCACCCGATGTAATAGTTAACGACCACAGCAGCAAATCAACATCCGCAACACTAAAGGGATTGCGCCTAGCATTGCTAGCCTTTTAGATTGATGATTTGAAGGTCTCTAAATTGAAATCAGTCCGGAAATACCCTTTAAAACAAACAAACATAAACACTCACGCCTGTCACCCAGAGGGGTAGGCAGAGACTATGGACTTCCATTTGGCACGATCCTGACACACCCCTTCTCGCTTCCTCCACATCCATATACCTACGCATACACGCTCGTCGGTTAAAGGTACTCTTAATTTGGCCCATTTTCAATATATCGCCAATTTGGTCGATAAACTTTCGCCTAGGGCGACCCTTCCCGACTCTGCCATTCACCTCTGCAACATAAATTTGCACACTTCACACTCTTTCCTCATTCATTCTTTCTACATGACCAAACCATCGAAGCATTCCTTTCTTAATCCTAGTCACAACATCATCTTGCAAACCACACTCTTCTCTTATTAAACAATTTCTCACTCTGTCATTCAGATTCATCCCTAACATACTCCTTAATGACCGCATTTCTACAGCATTTATTCTACTCTCGTGCTTCTTCTGCCACAATCAACTTTCGCTACCATACATTACAGTAGGCACTAACACAGCATTGTGAATTTCCATACGGGCCTTTTTGGACACATTCTGACTTTTCACAATAGAGTGTAGAGCCCCATTCACTCAATTTCCTGCATTCACTCGTCGTTCTATATCCTTATCATATCTACCATCCCTGCTAAACACACATTCCAAATACACAAACTCATCTACTTGCTCTACCAACTCCCCTTCTATTCTTATTTTACATATCGTTTTACTTTCTTCTCTTTCAAAAACCATAACTTTCGTCTTACTTGCGTTCACTTTCATTCCCTTTTCTTTTAATGTCCTGTTCATTAATGTAACCACCATTTGCAACTCGACTGCCGACGACGCAAGTATGACTTAATCATCGGCGTACAAAAGACATTTGACGGTTAACTCACTCATTCTTAACCCGCATACTTCTACTTTCAAATTTTCCAAACAACTGTCCATAAATAGGTTGAACAGCCACGGGGAAGCCACACAGCCCTGTCTGACACCTTTATGGATGCCAAACGAGTCCGAGTAGGCCCCGTTGATCCTGACACAAGCACTAGAGTCCCTATATAGAGACTTCAATGCCTGTATCAAGCCAGCGCTCAACCCAAATGAGTTCAGTGTTTGCCATAACACATCCCTGTCCACTCTGTCATAAGCCTTCTCCAAGTCTATGAACGCACAAAAAACTTTTTGGTTTTTGGCCAAAAACTTCTCCGCGATCATGCGCATGGAAAAAACCTGATCCGTACATCCCATTCCCTTTCTAAATTCCGCTTGCACATCCCAAATTTTTCCATCAGTTTCTTTCATAACTCTTTCAATTAGTACCTTAGCATACAGTTTTCCCACAATGCTAAGAAGGCTGATACCACGGTAGTTTTTACAGTCCTGCTGTGATCCTTTTTCTTTATATATCGGGACTATCACGGCTTTGCACCAGTCTCCCGGTACCCGCTTAAGTTCCCAACATAAATTAAACAAGGTGTACAGCAGGTCTGCCACCACTTTTTCTCCAGCCCTTAGCATTTCGAGAGATACTCTATCATAACCGATTACTTTACCTGCTTTCATACTTTTCATTGCTTTCATTATTTCATCTATACTTATATCTCTATCTATTTCCTCTTCTTTCGGAATTTCAATTTCATTTAATTCAAACGTCTCATCACTCATAAACACGCTTTCAAAGTATTCCTTCCATCTCCTTAAACTCAAAACTTCGTCATTCAGAATACATCCATTCTGGTCTCGTATAGCATTCATTCTAGGCTGTTTTGAATGTCCCCTGGTAGTTCTTACGAGTTTCCAGAACATTTTAATGTTTGCCTGGAAGTTATCCGATATTTTTCTATCGTTCTTATCCGTTTTTTCTTGCTTTTTCCTTTCAACTACTTCTTTTACTCTCTTATTTAGGTGTCTAAAGACTGCCTTTTTGCTTTCAATATCATCATTCATACTGCTAGAATTACTAGCCTTGGTTGCTAGTAAGTCTAGCCATGCTTTCTTCTTTGCTTCAACTTCCATCCGTACCTCATCATCCCACCATAACGTGTTATTTTTCCTTTCATTCGTTCTCTTACTTACACCACATACTTCGGTAGCCGCATCCACTAAACCTTTCTTGACATTATACCACACAGTCTCCAAGTCTAAATCATTCATACACAATTCAGCCATAACACTTATATTTTCTCTCAATCTACATTTGAACTTCTCTTTCACACCTTCATCTTGTAACCTCTTTGTTCTTATACGCTGTAACGCAGTGGTAGACACAGATGTCCGATGCCTCCAACGTCTGAAAAGACCATTAATTCGGCATAATACCAAGTAATGATCCGTCCCTACGTTAGGGCCCCGGTAAACCTCATTATATGTTGCCAGATTGAGTCATTTCATGACTCAATCTGGCAACATATAACGCATGCACCCGGAGGACTAACGAGAAGATCCTGGAGCTGGAAGAAGACATAGACAAGTTGCGCTGGGATATTGTAGGAATATCTGAGATCCGAAGAGAGGGGGAGGACACGGTTACCCTCGAATCCGGCAACTTGTTCTATCAACAAAAGGGCAACTGTCTGTCCAAAGGTTGCATCGGATTTGTCGCCTACAAATTTCTCGTTTACAACGTTGTAAAGATTGGAAGTGTGTCGACGAGGTTTGCGTACATTTTACTCAGAATCACCGAACTGTATTCGCTGAAGGTTATACAGGCTTACGCACCAATTTTGGCACATCTTGATGAGGAGGTGGAGGCAATGTATGAGGATATCTCTAAAGCCATGCATTCCTCTGAAACCCACTATATGGTGTTAATGGGAGACTTCAACGCCAAACTAGGCACAAAAGAGTACGGTGAGCTGAATGTAATGAATGAAGTAAGAATAAATCTGAAGTTTTTGTTTTCCTTAGAAACTGATTGCATATCAATTAAGTCTGCTTGCCATAAATCATCTGTATTTTTCGTAATAACATTTCTACGTGGGAAATTCACCCTAGCATTTCTATGAATTTCATTTACTACATCGGCTTTAATCATGTTCAAAAAAATATTTTTTATTTTATTATTATGTTGGTAGTTATTAAAAATAATTCGTTTATGCTGCTAGTTACTTAAATAAATACAGATATTTTTTTTAGTAATTTGCAACATCTTTTGCATCTATTAAAAGTTTTAATCTATCAACTAATTCATTTGGATCGTCCCAATATACAATATCAGTGTTGATTGTTTGATGATTGTCTTTGTTTGCATTTATAGTTTATATCTATTTATGTAGTTTCATGCTCTTTAACTTGTTTGCGCGATTCGCTACCGCGCATTATATTAGTAATAAGAATTTTCTGTTACAATTTAATAGAATTTATTGTCACAAACGGTATTTCCAGACTGATTTCAATTTAGAGACCTTCAAAAAATTTGCTTCTTTGATCTAAAAGGCTAGCAATGCTAAGCACAATCCCTATAGTGTTGCGGGTGTTGATTTGCTGCTGTGGTCGTTAATTATTACATCGGGTGTAATTTCGTTTGCCTCGTCTATAATAAAGTTTACTCAATACATTCTAATTAAACGTCGTATGCACTCTAACTCATCTGCTGAATCTTTAACTATTTTATGGTGATTTCTGGTCGCCAATTTATCTTGTAGTTGAATTGTAGCTGAATGACTTAATTAGCCAACGCTAACAACAAATAAGCCTGAATGAAAATATACGAAAATTTTACATAATGCCCGGTGCCAACTAGTGCATGTAATATCATTAATGGGCTGACGTCACCTAAGTAGCAAATTCCTATAGAATTACCTGACTACCGAATACGTGGCAAATTAGCAATTAAAATTGCAATATACTCGTATAATTTGAATTGTACCGGCGAGGTTCGAACGAAACATTTATATTATGACCAACAGCATATAGCGTTAAAATTTTCTATATTACATACTATATTTAGAGTCTAGGTGGTCCTCGACTGCGCAATTAACCAGAACTTTTCTTCCTCGCGCGAATTTTTTGTGGAATCGGCTACTAGCAGCAACTTTTCCACAAGGATACATTCTATGGCCATTCAAAAAAATGCACACTCTTTTATAAGGCCGGCGACGCACCTGTAATTCCTATTGTGTTACAGAATGTTTTTGGGTAACATTAGTCACTTACCATCAGGTAAATGTTAAGGAAAAAGTTATCATTCGTAAAATGTACTGACGCAGATGCAATATTCCAAATTAGATATTTTTTGGAAGTATCATGGAGTTCATAAACAAACGTTAAATATTTATTTGAAAAAATGTATTTTGAAAAAAATATCGAAGTGCTTAGATAAAACGTTAGAGCCGTGGTAGCTCAGATGGTTAGCGCTCGCTGTAAATTTCACAGTACCCGAGCAATCCGGGTTCGATGCCCGCTGGCACAAATGAAATTGTTAATTGCAATTTTAAGTGCTGATTTACCACGTGCTCGGCGGTGGAGGAAAACATCGTGAGGAAATCTGCGTGTCTGAGAAATAAAAAAATTTCGAACACATGTGAAGTTCGCCAACACGCATTGGGGCAGCGTGGCGGATATTTCCTTGCCCTAAAAATCCTCTCAGTAATGAGGGGAGTCCTGTGCCCAGCAGTGAAACGTATATAGCAGGGGCGTAGCTACCGCCATATATAATTATTTTAATTCAATGCGAGAGGTTTGTTCCTTTTCTGAGAAATCTTTACAATTAATTTGGGCCCCCCGACAAATTTTGATACAGGGCCCCACTAAGGCACGCTACTCCACTGGTATATAGACTGTCACTTTTTGATAAAACGTTATTGTTTTTTAGCTGTACAAACATAAATGCACTCTCTTTCTTACTATTACCCCTATCGTATTTACTATTTTTTAACGTTACATCCATTTACAAGTTGTTTAAGAGCAAAAAGCAATGTTTTAAATGTTAAGGAATTTGCTTTATTTTGTAAATTCGAGATGGCGCTAGTGGTACTTTGTTACACGGTATAATCAGCGCATCGTAATGCAATAAGGGCAAACTAAATGATTGTTTAACAAATCAGTGCAGGACGTATCAAGGCGTTTCATTTACCCGTTACGATATCCTTGACTTAGCTAGTAGTGCACAAGCATAGTATAAAGACAGGGGAAGTACGTTATCTTCATACAAACGCACTGCGCGCGGCTTGTATGTGTGCGCCGCACGCACACTTAAACACAATCTCGAAGTATTTCTCAGGGCGCCAGTCGAGGCTAACACCGCACGAGGTTCGCGCGTCACGTAAGCGAGTCACTAATTATAGCATATAATTTTTACTTGACGATGAGATACCTACTTACTTATTTTTGTTGTATTAGTTGTCTATCAGACAGAGGAAGAATAGTTACTAAGTACCTACTTACGGTTATAAAATCTTAATTAAAAATAAGTAATTGACTAATTGTGAATCAGATAAATAGAGCAAAGTTTGAATAATAACAACAGAACAAAAATTTATTACAGTCTAAGAGGCAGACGTTAGTAATTTTATGTTATTGTGCGATGTCTTTTTTTACAATATTTTAGTCGCTTTATTCAATTTTAGTATAGATAATTTTAATATAGATGCCTATATATAGGGCCGGACTTTAAACTAATGATTTGGTGACAGTGACAACCCTGAGACAGTAGGCAATTATATCGCGGATTGTGCCGGAGTTAACCTACTTGGCCTCTCTTTATACTATGACACAAGTCTACTGCTGAATATATAGACCTCCTCAAGGGATGCCACAAAACACGGTTTTGATCCTGCTGCATCCGTCGACTTCGCGGGTGTATGTCTTACCAGTTCGTCGGTGGGGGCCGCTACACTCCACTTACCGTTACGAGACTTCCACTCGAGTTAACTTCAAGCTTCCTGTTCAGTTGTCGAAAGATAATATTAAAAATATTTTTGTTTTAAAATATCCCAACAATTGCAATATTTAAACAATATGAAATAATATTAATTGACATTAGATCTAGTTGAAATGTAATGTATAATGTACCATAATATAAATTCAAAACACATTAACAACACGTTTTGATCATGAGCTGTGATGATCCTAGTGATAATTTTTTTTATTGGGAATATTTTAAATATAGGGAAGATTAAAAATAAACTTAGGTTAAATTAAAATAAGTAATCTAATGAACATTTTTGGTACAATACAATAATTTTCTTATCAAGTTTGTAATAGTAATAATGTCAAAAAAATAAACGAATAAAAAAACGTTAGAGAAATTTGAGATATATATACTTCTAGTCAACATATTGCGATAATAACCGACGTCATTCTTCCAGAGCATTAAACAATGCAATGGTAACTATACCATAGAAGCGGGCCACTGGCACGGTGAACCGGAGGGGAGTAGCCATAGCATTAATCCCCGATACAGAACTGGTCTCTATCTAATTAGTGGCCCAAATCCGTCATATTGATTGATTTGATTGACTTGATGATGTAGGTTCCCTGTCTCCCTCAAACGTCGATAGGTTGTAGAGAAGGTTTCGTGGTGTGGTATACGTCGATCAGGATATCGCTGCGGATAAATTCTTCGCGCTTTGCGCGCATTGCAGTCAACCCTGCCATACGTGAGTAGAATGTCGGCATACTTTTTGTTTTTGAAGGTAGGCATTTTACTAACACAGAAGATAAACACAACAATTAAACAGTTTATATACGGAAATAACAATAACAAGATTTAACAAAAAAACTCAACGAAAAAAAAAAGAGAAGAATGTGAAAGGGCACATCCAACAGCAGAGATAGTCAGGCCTCGACTGATCTGACTGAATTTTACCTGTCACTTCCCGAACGTCCAACCCAATGTTAGACAAAGACAAAAATCATTTTACATTTGCAAGAAAGAGACAAACTTGTTACCTGTTTACATTGATGTTACCGTTCAAACTGATTCCGTTGTTGTGTGCAACATAATGAATAATTTCTATGACATGTAACATATCGTTAGAAAGGGTATCATTTTTTTTAAATAAAGATAAGTTCAAAATGGCTACAAATTTCTCGTTTACAACGTTGTAAAGATTGGAAGTGTGTCGACGAGGTTTGCGTACATTTTACTCAGAATCACCGAACTGTATTCGCTGAAGGTTATACAGGCTTACGCACCAATTTTGGCACATCTTGATGAGGAGGTGGAGGCAATGTATGAGGATATCTCTAAAGCCATGCATTCCTCTGAAACCCACTATATGGTGTTAATGGGAGACTTCAACGCCAAACTAGGCACAAAAGAGTACGGTGAGCTGAATGTAATGAATGAAGTAAGAATAAATCTGAAGTTTTTGTTTTCCTTAGAAACTGATTGCATATCAATTAAGTCTGCTTGCCATAAATCATCTGTATTTTTCGTAATAACATTTCTACGTGGGAAATTCACCCTAGCATTTCTATGAATTTCATTTACTACATCGGCTTTAATCATGTTCAAAAAAATATTTTTTATTTTATTATTATGTTGGTAGTTATTAAAAATAATTCGTTTATGCTGCTAGTTACTTAAATAAATACAGATATTTTTTTTAGTAATTTGCAACATCTTTTGCATCTATTAAAAGTTTTAATCTATCAACTAATTCATTTGGATCGTCCCAATATACAATATCAGTGTTGATTGTTTGATGATTGTCTTTGTTTGCATTTATAGTTTATATCTATTTATGTAGTTTCATGCTCTTTAACTTGTTTGCGCGATTCGCTACCGCGCATTATATTAGTAATAAGAATTTTCTGTTACAATTTAATAGAATTTATTGTCACAAACGGTATTTCCAGACTGATTTCAATTTAGAGACCTTCAAAAAATTTGCTTCTTTGATCTAAAAGGCTAGCAATGCTAAGCACAATCCCTATAGTGTTGCGGGTGTTGATTTGCTGCTGTGGTCGTTAATTATTACATCGGGTGTAATTTCGTTTGCCTCGTCTATAATAAAGTTTACTCAATACATTCTAATTAAACGTCGTATGCACTCTAACTCATCTGCTGAATCTTTAACTATTTTATGGTGATTTCTGGTCGCCAATTTATCTTGTAGTTGAATTGTAGCTGAATGACTTAATTAGCCAACGCTAACAACAAATAAGCCTGAATGAAAATATACGAAAATTTTACATAATGCCCGGTGCCAACTAGTGCATGTAATATCATTAATGGGCTGACGTCACCTAAGTAGCAAATTCCTATAGAATTACCTGACTACCGAATACGTGGCAAATTAGCAATTAAAATTGCAATATACTCGTATAATTTGAATTGTACCGGCGAGGTTCGAACGAAACATTTATATTATGACCAACAGCATATAGCGTTAAAATTTTCTATATTACATACTATATTTAGAGTCTAGGTGGTCCTCGACTGCGCAATTAACCAGAACTTTTCTTCCTCGCGCGAATTTTTTGTGGAATCGGCTACTAGCAGCAACTTTTCCACAAGGATACATTCTATGGCCATTCAAAAAAATGCACACTCTTTTATAAGGCCGGCGACGCACCTGTAATTCCTATTGTGTTACAGAATGTTTTTGGGTAACATTAGTCACTTACCATCAGGTAAATGTTAAGGAAAAAGTTATCATTCGTAAAATGTACTGACGCAGATGCAATATTCCAAATTAGATATTTTTTGGAAGTATCATGGAGTTCATAAACAAACGTTAAATATTTATTTGAAAAAATGTATTTTGAAAAAAATATCGAAGTGCTTAGATAAAACGTTAGAGCCGTGGTAGCTCAGATGGTTAGCGCTCGCTGTAAATTTCACAGTACCCGAGCAATCCGGGTTCGATGCCCGCTGGCACAAATGAAATTGTTAATTGCAATTTTAAGTGCTGATTTACCACGTGCTCGGCGGTGGAGGAAAACATCGTGAGGAAATCTGCGTGTCTGAGAAATAAAAAAATTTCGAACACATGTGAAGTTCGCCAACACGCATTGGGGCAGCGTGGCGGATATTTCCTTGCCCTAAAAATCCTCTCAGTAATGAGGGGAGTCCTGTGCCCAGCAGTGAAACGTATATAGCAGGGGCGTAGCTACCGCCATATATAATTATTTTAATTCAATGCGAGAGGTTTGTTCCTTTTCTGAGAAATCTTTACAATTAATTTGGGCCCCCCGACAAATTTTGATACAGGGCCCCACTAAGGCACGCTACTCCACTGGTATATAGACTGTCACTTTTTGATAAAACGTTATTGTTTTTTAGCTGTACAAACATAAATGCACTCTCTTTCTTACTATTACCCCTATCGTATTTACTATTTTTTAACGTTACATCCATTTACAAGTTGTTTAAGAGCAAAAAGCAATGTTTTAAATGTTAAGGAATTTGCTTTATTTTGTAAATTCGAGATGGCGCTAGTGGTACTTTGTTACACGGTATAATCAGCGCATCGTAATGCAATAAGGGCAAACTAAATGATTGTTTAACAAATCAGTGCAGGACGTATCAAGGCGTTTCATTTACCCGTTACGATATCCTTGACTTAGCTAGTAGTGCACAAGCATAGTATAAAGACAGGGGAAGTACGTTATCTTCATACAAACGCACTGCGCGCGGCTTGTATGTGTGCGCCGCACGCACACTTAAACACAATCTCGAAGTATTTCTCAGGGCGCCAGTCGAGGCTAACACCGCACGAGGTTCGCGCGTCACGTAAGCGAGTCACTAATTATAGCATATAATTTTTACTTGACGATGAGATACCTACTTACTTATTTTTGTTGTATTAGTTGTCTATCAGACAGAGGAAGAATAGTTACTAAGTACCTACTTACGGTTATAAAATCTTAATTAAAAATAAGTAATTGACTAATTGTGAATCAGATAAATAGAGCAAAGTTTGAATAATAACAACAGAACAAAAATTTATTACAGTCTAAGAGGCAGACGTTAGTAATTTTATGTTATTGTGCGATGTCTTTTTTTACAATATTTTAGTCGCTTTATTCAATTTTAGTATAGATAATTTTAATATAGATGCCTATATATAGGGCCGGACTTTAAACTAATGATTTGGTGACAGTGACAACCCTGAGACAGTAGGCAATTATATCGCGGATTGTGCCGGAGTTAACCTACTTGGCCTCTCTTTATACTATGACACAAGTCTACTGCTGAATATATAGACCTCCTCAAGGGATGCCACAAAACACGGTTTTGATCCTGCTGCATCCGTCGACTTCGCGGGTGTATGTCTTACCAGTTCGTCGGTGGGGGCCGCTACACTCCACTTACCGTTACGAGACTTCCACTCGAGTTAACTTCAAGCTTCCTGTTCAGTTGTCGAAAGATAATATTAAAAATATTTTTGTTTTAAAATATCCCAACAATTGCAATATTTAAACAATATGAAATAATATTAATTGACATTAGATCTAGTTGAAATGTAATGTATAATGTACCATAATATAAATTCAAAACACATTAACAACACGTTTTGATCATGAGCTGTGATGATCCTAGTGATAATTTTTTTTATTGGGAATATTTTAAATATAGGGAAGATTAAAAATAAACTTAGGTTAAATTAAAATAAGTAATCTAATGAACATTTTTGGTACAATACAATAATTTTCTTATCAAGTTTGTAATAGTAATAATGTCAAAAAAATAAACGAATAAAAAAACGTTAGAGAAATTTGAGATATATATACTTCTAGTCAACATATTGCGATAATAACCGACGTCATTCTTCCAGAGCATTAAACAATGCAATGGTAACTATACCATAGAAGCGGGCCACTGGCACGGTGAACCGGAGGGGAGTAGCCATAGCATTAATCCCCGATACAGAACTGGTCTCTATCTAATTAGTGGCCCAAATCCGTCATATTGATTGATTTGATTGACTTGATGATGTAGGTTCCCTGTCTCCCTCAAACGTCGATAGGTTGTAGAGAAGGTTTCGTGGTGTGGTATACGTCGATCAGGATATCGCTGCGGATAAATTCTTCGCGCTTTGCGCGCATTGCAGTCAACCCTGCCATACGTGAGTAGAATGTCGGCATACTTTTTGTTTTTGAAGGTAGGCATTTTACTAACACAGAAGATAAACACAACAATTAAACAGTTTATATACGGAAATAACAATAACAAGATTTAACAAAAAAACTCAACGAAAAAAAAAAGAGAAGAATGTGAAAGGGCACATCCAACAGCAGAGATAGTCAGGCCTCGACTGATCTGACTGAATTTTACCTGTCACTTCCCGAACGTCCAACCCAATGTTAGACAAAGACAAAAATCATTTTACATTTGCAAGAAAGAGACAAACTTGTTACCTGTTTACATTGATGTTACCGTTCAAACTGATTCCGTTGTTGTGTGCAACATAATGAATAATTTCTATGACATGTAACATATCGTTAGAAAGGGTATCATTTTTTTTAAATAAAGATAAGTTCAAAATGGCTTTTAATTTTTTTGTAATGAAATTATAATTTGTAAAATTTCATACATTAAATAAAAAACTATACTTTGTAAGCTTTTAAGGAATTTTCTTGAAACCAGTTCTATCAAACAAAGATGTATTTAGATTTAAAATGCTTTGGAGAATACAACAAAATTTAATTTGTGCCATTACACTCACAAACAAAAAAGTTATTTCGAATTAAAGGAAACATTTTAGGTATTTTCTTCATTTAAAAAAAATATATGTAACCAAACGTGACATTTGGGACAAAAGATGTATGGGTAGAAGTTAATCGATGACCTCCCAAATCCCTGGAAAAATTGTGGCGGTCCATTCGCCAAACAACCTATATAGGGCAAACAAAACGATCGGTAGTATCAATGGGCGTCCCTCAGGGCTCGATTCTTGGCCCTTTCCTCTTTTTAATCTATATTAATGACTTACCTTTTCTTGTGGGGGACAATCACGATATAGTTTTATTTGCTGACGATACCTCTTTGATTTCCAAACTCAAACGGCAATCAATTAATTATGACGATGTAAATAATGCCCTATCGAAATAAGTTCATTGGTTTAACGCCAACAATATGCTCTTAATCGGCAATAAGACAAAGTTTATTAAATTTACAATACCTAATGTAAAACATTCGAATACCAATGTACTGTTAAATGGGGAGGAGTTGAGTCTTGTGGAAACCACTGTTTTTCTCGGTATTACTATTGACGCGAAACTTCAATGGGGCCCCCATATATCTAAATTAGCAAACAGACTTAGTTCTGCAGCATACGCTGTAAGAAAGATTAGAAGTCTCCCTGATATTGAGACAGCTAGATTAGTGTATTTTAGTTACTTTCATTAAACTACACACAGGCATACCTCTGCAAGACTTCAAGACACAGTAAGTTCATTTTGCGTAGATCGGATCAAAACTTATAATTAAAGAATCTGTAGGTGCTCTAGGTTCACTTTGACATCGGGACGTCAATTCCCCCGCGACCATGGGTGCTATAAAGCACCGGAAACGTCAGGAATTTCATAAAAAAAATAGTTTATTAAACGCGCAAGTAGTTTTATTCAATGGCAACTATAGTAAATATCCAGCCTATGAGGCAAACTATGTGGGAGGTTTAAGTTCAACTTGATAGACTGTAGTAAAATAATGAACGGCAGCCACTGAAAACGAGTAATTTTTCACAAATATTAATTTGCAAAAATTTGTCCCTACGATACAGAGTGTAATTTACATCTAAAACACATTCAATAGGAATATATATTATAGTACAGAACCTTTAATAACTGAACTACTGGTAACGTATTCATTAGTAGTAGCATTATTAAATATTGAATCCCCAATTGCGAATCTAAGTAGATGACAGAATCAAAGAAGCCTATAGTAATAATTAAGTTGACAGAATAATTATTTATTTGATAATTTTCATGAATACTTAAAATTTTATTTAGTCATCTGTATATTCGATATTTTTATCACAACTGTGTGTAGTTGTAATTAAAATCCATCAATTTTGAAATCTAATTTACCGTAGTGGTTGTTAATTACTTATCGCGTCTGCATGAAATATAATGATTTGTTATTTTTAATGCAAATATATGTATACTACATTCATTTATGCATTATTTTTCTAATGTTCCACCTTTCACAATTGTTCACCAATACCTTTTTAATCAAATCAAAGAAACTATATATTCAAAAGCCAAATTTCAGCAAAAGTCTACGTTTTCATGACTTATCCAATATAAGCGTTTGTGATATTAGAAAAGAAGAAGAAGGTTTTCGACTGAAATTATTTGAAAACGAATGCCAATCACTGAGATATGAATATAATATAGACAATGACGAAGCTTATGATACATACAATTTAGAATACTGCAACAAAGCTTTTTCAAACGTTGCATATGAAAATCAACAAATTAATACCGAACTTATCGGATCTTTGTATAGGGAACTCCGCCGTTGCCGGTCCCAAGCCTGGATGAGAAAGGAGGAGGGGACGGTTCCGCCGGAGAGAGTGGGTTTATCCGGTAGACTAACACACCCACCTGCGCTAGGACCTGCGCAGTCGAGCGCCGTACGCGGGGATGAAGGAGTCCTGGAGGGTTGAGCCGATCGTCGCTGGGGTATATAGTGGCGAGAGGCAACACGCCCTCTTTGGTCCGGATTTCAAGCTAAACGGTGGCCCTATCTGCTAGCCACAGATAGGGAAATGGCCAAGCGCCCCGTCAGAGGGTCGCAGGCGAGGGATGTGGGGGCTGCCTAGTCTTCCTGAAAAGGGGGCTGGGTGGTGGTAAAGGCCATGCTGACGGAGCAAGTGACAGTTTATTCGGGTGGTGGGGATGGGCCTTGTCAGCCCCATCTACCAGCTGGATCGAGCTCCCGATGTCGCGCTGTGAGCCAACTTCGCGTCCCTATATTCTCCCGGTAATCCTAACGCCTGAAATTCCTTTTTCTTCTAAAGTAGGGCGTTCCCAAAGGTGCGGGCTCCATGGAGGGTGGGAAGCCGGGGGGATGAATTTTAAGGAACAAAAATTATGGACAATTTAAGGCCCAACAAGAAAGAGGGAGAGGTGTCAGAGGTGCTTACCAGAGACACCAAAGAACAAAGGGGAACCGTCACTAAACCGACGGTTCCACGGACAGTACCGTCCAGCGTAGGTGCTTCCACCAAAGGGATAACTACCTCGCTGAACGTTTCCAAAACCAGTTCCAAGCAGCTGGATGAGAAAAAGAAACAAGAGCCCGCAAGTGATAAAACTGCGGAGCCACTACGGACTGACGACCTTTTCTCTGCTGCCTGGCAAGTGGTGAGCCGTAAGGGGAAAGGCAAGGCACCCAAAAAGGTGACTTGCCGACCTGACGGACCATCAGGAGGGTCTATCCCTGCAGGCAGTAGTGGAAAGGCCAAAAAGAAGAACAAGAAGCAGCGGGAAAAAGGCCGTAGAGAACGAGCCGCATTGACTGCTTCCGAAACCAAAACCAAGGAGGCTGGGCAAGCTACTGCGACTGGGGTGCTTGGCGCTGGAACCAGTAGCCGCGCTGAAGCTGGGAGGGATAAAAATCCAGCCCAAGTGGAAGTAGCGGCCGCGGGAACCAGCTCTAGGATATCCGCCAGGAAGCAGCGAGCGGCCAAGCGTCCTGGGAAGAAGGAAAGAGCAGCCAAAAGGATGCTGGAAGAGTCCACCTCGCCTAGAGGGGAACACAAAAAAGTGCGACTCGAACAGCAACCAAAGACTGCAAGAACAAGCTACGCTTCCGCTGCTAAAGCAGATTTGGGTGTGGCCTTAACGTGTGCGCGTTCAGGTCACATTACGAAGGAAGTAGCAGACGACATCCTCGTAGCAATACAGAGGAAGATGATCAGCGAGGCCTGGAGTAGCCAGGACCCTGATGCGTCGGGCCCAGTTTTTAGGGGCAAACCCGTTTATACGGAAGGTGTCCTGAAACTGTGGTGCGACGATCAGAAGGCTCTGGACTGGTTGAAGGGGAACATTGCTACCCTCGACCTTAAATCCAACACCTTGCTGACAATAAAGAAACA